>CM066592.1:0-600000 GCA_033816785.1 Picus viridis
ACAATACAATACAATACAATACAATACACCAGGTTGGAAGAGACCTTCAAGATCATCGCATCCAACCCATCAACCAATCCACCCCACCCAACAACTAGACCATACAGCCAAGCACCCCATCAAGTCTTCTCCTGAACACCTCCAATGAAGGTGACTCCACCACCTCCACGGGTAGCCGATTCCAATGGGCAATCACTCTCTCCGTGTAGAACTTCTTCCTAACATCCAGCCTAAACCTGCCCTGGCACAGCCTGAGACTGTGTCCTCTTGTTCTGGTGCTGGCTGCCTGGGAGAAGAGGCCAACCTCTGCCTGGCTACAACCTCCCTTCAGGTAGTTGTAGAGAGCAATAAGGTCACCCTCAGTCTCCTCTTCTCCAGGCTAAGCAACCCCAGCTCTCTCAGCCTTTCCTCATAGGACTTGTGTTCCAAACCCCTCACCAACTTCATTACAATACAATACAATACAATACAATACAATACAATACAATACAATACAATACAATACAATACACCAGGTTGGAAGAGACCTTCAAGATCATCGCATCCAACCCATCAACCAATCCAACCCACCCAACAACTAGACCATACAGCCAAGCACCCCATCAAGTCTTCTCCTGAACACCTCCAATGAAGGTGACTCCACCACCTCCACGGGTAGCCGATTCCAATGGGCAATCACTCTCTCCGTGTAGAACTTCTTCCTAACATCCAGCCTAAACCTGCCCTGGCGCAGCCTGAGACTGTGTCCTCTTGTTCTGGTGCTGGCTGCCTGGGAGAAGAGGCCAACCTCTGCCTGGCTACAACCTCCCTTCAGGTAGTTGTAGAGAGCAAGAAGGTCACCCCTCAGTCTCCTCTTCTCCAGGCTAAGCAACCCCAGCTCCCTCAGCCTTTCCTCATAGGGCTTGTGTTCCAAACCCTCACAAGCTTTGTTGCCCTCCTCTGGACACGTTCCAGCAAGACAACATACTTCCTAAACTGAGGGACCCAGAACTGGACACAGGACTCAAGGCGTGGCCTAACCAGTGCAGTGTACAGGGGCAGAATGACCTCCCTGCTCCTGCTGGCCACACTGTTCCTGATGCAGGCCAGGATGTCATTGGCCTTCTTGGCTGCCTGGGCACACTGCAGGCTCATGTTCAGCCTACCATCAACCAGCACCCCCAGGTCCCTCTCTGCCTTGCCACTCTCCAGCCACTCTGACCCCAGCCTGTAGCACTGCCTGGGGTTGTTGTGGCCAATGTGCAGAACCCGGCACTTGGATGTGTTCAATCTCCTGCCCTTGGACTCTGCCCATCTGTCCAGCCTGTCGAGGTCCCTCTGCAAAGCCTCTCTGCCCTCCAGCAGATCAACTCCTGCCCCCAGCTTGGTGTCATCTGCAAATTTACTGATGATGGACTCAATGCCCTCATCCAGATCATCAATAAAGATGTTGAAGAGCATGGGGCCCAGCACGGATCCTTGGGGCACACCACTAGTGACTGGCCGCCAGCTGGATGTGGCACCATTCACCACCACTCTCTGGGCTTGGCCCTCCAGCCAGTTCCTAACCCAGCGCAGTGTGCTCCTGTCCAAGCCATGGGCTGCCAGCTTGGCCAGGAGTTTGCTGTGGGGACGGTGTCAAAGGCCTTGCTGAGGTCCAGATAGACCACATCCACAGGCCTCCCCACATCCACCAGGCGGGTCACCTGATCATAGAAGGAGATCAGGTTGGTCAGGCAGGACCTGCCCTTCCTAAATCCATGCTGGCTAGGCCTGATCCCTTGGCCATCCTGTAAGTGCTGTGTGATCGCACTCAAGATGACCTGCTCCATAATCTTGCCTGGCACTGAGGTCAGGCTGACAGGCCTATAATTCCCTGGCTCATCCAACCGGCCCTTCTTGTGGATGGGCACCACGCTGGCAGCCTCCAGTCTTCTGGGACCTCTCCAGTGAGCCAGGACTGCTGAAAAATGATGGAAAGTGGCTTGGACAGCTCATCAGTCAGCAACCTCAGCACCCTAGGATGGATCCCATCCGGTCCCATGGACTTTTCTCTTGTTACGTGTCGCGGCTGGTGAGGTATCTGTCCCGCAATGAACACCACGAAACTGTAAATAAGGTTTATTTAATATTTTGTGGCATTTTTGTGATTAACAAAATTAAATTCATATATTTGTAATAATCTAGACCATGGCACCAAGTTATTAAACATTAACATATCCGAGGGAAGAGGGATTCCAGCCCCGCAGGCAGCTATGGGCACCCCCCGGCCAGACCCGCCCGCAGACACCCCCAGCTCGGCAAACAGACTCACCCAAGCCGCACAGCAGACACCCTGGGCAATGGAGCTGGGCACGCAAAGCAGAGGCCAGAGCGGCTGCACCACCCTGCTTACAGGGGGCTGGTGCCGCCGCTGGCATTTCAAAGCGCCCGGGATGCCAGGGCACTGACGGGGCCCTGACTTACAGGGCGGCCCTGGTCCCAAAAGGCCCACGGAGGCTCCTTCTCTCCGCTTCAGGGGTATCGTGACCCACACCCCGCTAGCCGGGGTGGGCTCCCCACACAGGCTGCCAGCTGAGCGCAAAGGCACTCGGACCCCGACCCCTCTTACGGGCGGGTCCAAACCCAGGGAGTTGAGAGCTTGGCCTGGCCCCGCAGCTACAGGAAGACAGCAGCCAGGCAGCGGGGCATCGCGGCCAAAGGCCGGGGGCTGTGGTCCCAGCCCCGAAGACGGGGTGGGATGGGGGGGGAAAACACGCTAAGCTAAGCCCCACACACTCCCTGGCCCCACGCCTCTGAAAGGCCGGGGCCAGATCTACCCCCCCTGATTACAGGGAGGGGGTCCCTCCTTGAACCTCCCGCCGGGCTCTGGCAACACACTTCCCTGCCTACAGGGCAGTCGCTCTCGGCCCGGCACTCCCAGAAAGCCCCACGGAGAGCCACAGGCTCTGGCCTGCGCCCACTTACGGGCCGGCCCGCCTGGCTGCGCACAACACCACCTCTTCAGGAGCCCAGGGACTGACCTCGACCCTCTAAGGGTTTGTTCCTGTTAGCTGCCTAAAGCAGCCTCCCCAGCCCTGCTTACAGGGACCTTGGGCTGCTGCGGGGGACAGAAGGGGACAGAAGGCTCCACAACTCTTCACACAGGCCCCGACTACAGGGCTGTTAATCTGACAGGGTGCCAAGAGAACAGGCTGCCATGAAGGCAGAGACCCAGGCCCCGAGCTACAGGTGGGTCACCTTGCCGCAAGACGACTAAGCGGCTTCGCTGTGTCCGTCGAATAAAAGGAGGGGCAAGCCGAGCTCCCACCCCGCTCGAGGCCTCCAAGGAGACTGCCGCGTAACCGCCCAGAGCCCCTCTTTCCCTCCTGGGAAGCCTAAGCTAAGCTACAGCCTTTGCTAAGGGACCTAAAGGACAAGCAGGCTCAGGCACACAGAGACTAGAGGGGCCACACACACACAGGCCTTCCCAGGAGAGGGAGCAAGCTCTGGGCAGCCACTGGTGGGGCAGGCATCCTTACCCCTGAGCAGGAGAGCAGAGGGTCAGACCTGGTCCCCCCGGGGATGCGTGGAGGCAGAGGGGCCTCAGGATGCCAAACGTTGTGACACGCCCCGAGTACAGGGGTCACGCCGGCCAGGCCGCCAGCAGCCAAGAAACTGCTGGGGCCGTTTAAAGGGCCCTCCCCTGCTTACAGGGGGGCCGGGGTCCAGGGAGCTACCCTTCCCCCATACGGGTGGAGACGCCGGCTCTTACCCTCCTTACAGGGTTGCCAGTCTCCGTGCAGCCAAGGAGCTAGGAGGCAAAAGGCCAAACACAGCAAAAGCAAAGACCGAGCCCTGCTTACAGGGAGGTCGCCCAGCACAAAGCCAATCAGGGCACCCTAACGGTGCTGGCAAAGATCTTGTGTTACCACAGCCAAATGGAGAGGGGGGTCTCATTGCCCAGGGCGCCTGTCTCCCATCCTGCTCTTCAGCCCGACGCTGCTCCTCTTGCCGCACCGCACTTTGCCTCACTGTTCCATAGCGCGCCCCTGTGCCTGCTGCTGCCAAGGAAGGAGGACAGAGTTAGGCCTCAGTAGTGCCAATTCCTCCCCAGCTGTGGGAAAAAGCTATCATTGGCCCTAAGTCATTACAGGCTTTTTCTGGTCAAAATATAATTACTCTCCTTGAATTATCCTAGCTTCTAGTTTCAAAATTTTCATCTTCTGCCCTATGGATTTTCTTCGCAATTCCAGGCATAATTTCCCTTCCTCCCATGTAAATTCACCCGTGTGTTTCCCTCCAAAACATCACCTTTTCTCCCTCCATCTTTCCTCAGCTCTTCCCTCCCATGTCTTTACTCTCCCTCATTCTCCCTCCTTAAAGTTGGTGAGGGGTTTGGAACACAAGCCCTATGAGGAAAGGCTGAGGGAGCTGGGGTTGTTTTTCCTGGAGGAGACTCAGGGGTGACATTATTGCTCTCTCCAACTACCTGAAGGGAGGTTGTAGACAGGCAGAGGTTGGTCTCTTCTCCCAGGCAGCCAGTACCAGAACAAGAGGACATAGTCTCAGACTGCGCCAGGGCAGGTTTAGGCTGGATGTTAGGAAGAAGTTCTATACAGAGAGTGGTTGCCCATTGGAATGGGCTGCCTGTGGAGGTGGTGGAGTCACCTTCATTGGAGGTGTTCAGGAGGAGACTTGATGGGGTGCTTGGTGCCATGGTTTAGTTGTTTAGGTGGGTTGGATTGGTTGATGGGTTGGACGTGATGATCTTTAAGGTCTCTTCCAACCTGGTGTATTGTATTGTATTAAATATGCTGTGATTTTCCCTCTAAAATCTTCATTTCTGTCTCCTATAGGTTACCTTTGCTATTCATTTCTGTATCATGTCTCATAGATATTTGCCTTAAGTCTTCCCTCCAAACTGCCTCCTGTGTCCCCTCTTGTTTACATCAGGTTTTCTCAGAAAAAATTTCACCTTCTTCTCTATGGATTACCTCAGGTTTCCCCTCCATGCCAGGTCTGCCTCCAGCACATTACCTCAGCTTTTCCCTCCTAAATCTTTTATTTTTATCCTGTATAAACTACCTCAATTTTTTGTCCCTCCAAAATGTCACCTCTGTTCTTGTTTACCTCAGGGTTTTCTCTGGTTTTCATTTTCTTCCCCTGAGATCCTCTCAGTCTTTGCCTCCAAAATGTCACTTCTCTGACCCTGAATCTCAGTTTTCCCTGAAAAGCTTTCGTTCTGTATAAAAGAGCAAAATAGCAAAATCACACAGAGGAAGTTTTAAGGCACATAGGAAAATACCTCAGGTTTTAATAAAAAGAAATTGCCCCTGAGTTGATTCCCCTCCCCCTGGCCAGTCTCACCCTGTGCCCTCACAAACCTGCCCAAAGCCCTGCGCTGCCTGCGCTGCCCTCCGGCAGCCTCCTGCTCCAGGAGCCGATCCTCGCAGACACCCAGCCCAGCGGAGCTGCAGGCTGCGGTACAGCCGTCCCCCGGCCGCACAGCCCTGCCCCGGGCCGTGCCGGCCGCTTCCCATTCCCGCCCCGACAGCTCCTGAGGCGCGCGGCGCGTGCCGGCCCCTGTGGCGGGAAGGGCGCAGAGGCGACGCCGGGACCCTGCGGGCGCTCACAGCGCTCTCCTCCCGGCCCCCGCTCAGACCCCTCCGCCCCCTCCTCCCCCCCCGTCCCGGTGTTATTAGAAACAGCATAAACATGCCCAGGCGCTGAGCTGTTCGTGAAAGCAGCTCGGACATGTACTTAAAATTCCTCTCTTCCGCTGCTGCAGCGCTGCCCCAGCTCTGTTCCCTCTCGCGCACCTGGGCGCTGTCCTCAGGGCTCCGCCACCCCCTGCGCTGCCGGCCCAGCTCTCCGGCAGCCCCAGCGCTGTCCCACATTTCAGGAGCCACTCTCGCACCCACCCAGTCCAGCAGGGCTGCAGCCCCCACCCCACAGCCAGGCGCCTCCTCTTGCCTCAGGCGGCGTCCGCGCGGGAGCAGCGCGTGCCGGTCCCCGGGGCGGCAGGGCGGGAAGGCAGCCGCGCGGGAACCCTCAGGGCGCTCGCAGCCCCCAACACCCCACACACCACCACCCCCGCGGCGCCTTCTATGGCGCTCACAGACACAGCCCCCCGGCCCGGACACCCTCTCAGGCGCTCACGGACTGCGCCGCGGGTACCGCTCGGGCCCGCAGCCACCCCTAATGTTCACTCCACTAAGGACATCTGCACCGATGTGTGGTTTAAGCTGCACACGAGAGTGCCTCAGGTATCAAGAAATCAATCAATAAATCCCTCTAAGCTCCTTCAGGTCTCCCCGGTCCAGCTCTCCCTGTCCCCTCTCACGCACCTGGCCAGGCTCTGCCTCACGAATCCGCCACACCCCCTGCGCTGCCTGCACAGCTCTCTGGCAGCCCCAGCGCTTCAGGAGCCGTCCTCGCACCCACCCAGTCCAGCAGGGCTGCAGCCCCCTCCCCACAGCCAGGCGCCTCCTCTTGCCTCAGGCGGCGTCCGCGCGGGAGCAGCGCGCGCCGGTCCCTGTGGCGCGGCAGGGCGGGAAGGCAGCCGCGCGGGAACCCTCAGGGCGCTCGCAGCCCCCAACACCCCACACACCACCACCCCACCACCCCCCCCGCGGCGCCTTCTGTGGCGCTCACAGACACAGCCCCCCGGCCCGGACACCCTTAACGTCCTTTTATTAAAACCAATATAAATACGTGTATGTTCCGGGCTGTGGATGACAGCACCTCAGATACTGACTACACAGATTTCTCTCTTCAGCTGCTGCAGCTCTGCCCCAGCTCTGTTCCCTCTCGCGCACCTGGGCGCTGTCCTCAGGGCTCCGCCACCCCCTGCGCTGCCGGCCCAGCTCTCCGGCAGCCCCAGCGCTGCCCCAAGCAGACCTCAAGAGCCACCCTCGCACCCACCCCATCTACCGGCGCCTCGGCCTCGGGCTCAGCCTTCCCGGCAGGGCCGGGATTCCCTCAGCCCTCGGAATCCCCTCAGGGACGCCCTGGGGGCAGCCCGGGGCGGAGATTCGCGGCGCGCGCCGCCCCCTCAGGCGCTCACGGACTGCGCCGCGGGTACCGCTCGGGCCCGCAGCCACCCCGAATGTTCACTCCGCTAAGGACATCTGCACCGATGTGTGGTTTAAGCTGCACACGAGAGTGCCTCAGGTATTCAAAGATCAATAAATCAATAAATCCCTCTAAGCTCTTCCAGGTCTCCCCGGTCCTGCCCTCCCTGTCCCAATCTCACGCACCTGGGCTCTTTTCCCTCGCGGATCCGCCAAAGCCTCTCTGAGGCGCCTGCCAGGTCTCCGTCAGCCGGAGCGCTGCCACAACTGCCCTCCAAGAGCGACTTTCGAAGCCCGCCGAGCTCAGCGGCGCCTCAGACCGGGGTTGGTCCCGCCCGGGCCGGGCGCCTCTGGCTGCTCGAATTCACGCGCCGATCCCCTGGGAGGAGCCCGGGGCGCGTGCCGGCCCCGCGAGGCGCGCAGGAGGTGGGGCGGCCAGACCCCGCCCCGTGCCTCCGAGCGCCCAGACACCTCCCCGCCCCTGGTGAGACCCTCAGAGAGCCTTCGGCCACCGCTGCTGCCCCCTCTGTTAAATGTATCTACATCTGTAGCTGTTCTGAGCTGCACAGGAGAGACCTCACAATTAAATAAGTGAATTTAAAACGTCCCTCTCAGCCGCCCCAGGCCCCCCCCCCCCGCTCCCTCTCCGGCACCTGGCCAGGCTCAGCCTCACGCAGCCGCAGGGCGCTCCGCGGTGCCTGCCAGAGCTCACCGCCGCAGCTCTGTTCCAGGGCGGCCTCCACGCTCTCCGGGGCCGCAGGCTGGGGTTCAGCTCTCGCGGCAGAGCCGAGCGCCTCTGCCCGTTCCAGATCTCGCCCCGAGCCCGGGCCGGAGGGGCAGCGGCCGGCGCTGACGGCTGCGGTGCGGCAGAGCTCTGGGGCGGCGCGCGGGGAGCCCCGGGGGGCACAGACCCTGCCCCGGCCCCGCTGCGGCGCTCACAGCAGCCCCGGCGCCAAGCCGCCTCCCCCCAGCCTTCTTCCCTGTCCCGCAGGACTGTCGCAGCCGCTCGGCACACCGCAGGCCGCCCCGGCCTCCCCCGCCCGCCTCTGCCCCGCACCTGCCACCACCTCTCCGCGGCAGCCTGCCCTGCCCGGCCCTGTCCCCGGCCCCCGGCCCTGTCCCCGGCCCTGTCCCCGGCTCCCTGCAGCGCCTGGGGCCGTCCTGCCTTGGAGGTCTCTTGTCCCAGCAGGACCCTGGCCCCCTGCTGCGAAATGAGGAGGCGGGGAGGTAATAAAAATACAAATTATTAATTAATCCAAACGCCGCCGCGAACGAGACACGAAGTGAGGACAGCGACAGAGCCGGGGGCTCGGCGCCTGTGGCTGCCCTCGGCTCAGCTGGGACGACTGCGGCTCCGCGGCGCACAGCAGCAAGGCGCCGCTCGAAGGCGCGCGCGAGGCGTCCATAGCAGCGCGCGGCGTCCATAGCAGCGCGCGGCTGCACAGCGCGCTCACGCGGGGCAGAGCAATTCGCCGCTCCGGTCCCGCAGCCGCGGAAGGCTCCATGCCGCAGGCGCCAGCTCGCTCCGGACGCGCCGGCCCCGTGGCACCGCCGGTTTCATCCTCTTTAGAAGAGGGCAGATAAAGGCTTTCTGCTTTTAAATCCTTTTTAACTAGTAGAAATGTTTCGTCTCCATACCAGAGCAAGAGCTTTCTCTTGTTCAGCTCCTCACACTGACACCTACAAGTTTAAGTCATTTGTAATCTTCCCCTCTCTCCTCTCCCACAGCCCCCAAATACTTTTCAGCTATTTCAAGCATTCAGGGCACGTGGAGAGGAGGCAGCAGCACCGAGGACCGCCGGGGGACACAGGCCGCTGCACACCTGCAGTGTCGACACTCAGACACAGGGTGGCAGCACTCAGCCCCGATGCGGCATCTGGTACTGTGCGCGGGGCACCGCTCCCCTTGGCTCTGTGCAGAGTTTTTCCATCTGAAGTTTAGACTAAGACACACAAAGGAAAAGGCACTAGTTTTTATTTGCATAAGCACAACTTATATTTCCATTTCAAAACGCCCTGTGGCTCTGCTCGGGATGCTTTTCTGGAAGCCTTTCCAGATAACAGAGGAGATCCAGGGGGGGTCATGTCAAAGCCTTGCTGCATATACATGACTGTCCTTCTGCAATCTCTCGATAAACAGCACAGCTTGTCCTCTGCTGGAACACCTCACACTTACACTTCCCCAGGGCTTTCCCTCTCCTCCAAGAACGTTCAGGCATTTCAAACCTTCAGGGCTGCAAGCAGCCTTTGTGGGGGAGGCTGCCCCCACCCCTCCCCCTCACTGCTCCTCTGCTGCATCCTTGCCCACCCCCACCTGGCATCACAGAAGGAAAGACAGAGACAGCTGAGGGGCTACCCTCCTGTTCTTCTTATCACCCCGAGCCAGGGACAGCCTTCTGGGTAAGGTTTGCACCTTCAGCAAATAGCTGAGTTTTGCTGCCTTCCTCTTCTCTCTAAGAGCTGCTGCACAGCTCTGCCTCTCCGAGCATGTCTCCCAGGACTGACAACCCGGAGATTACTTTGCAGTCAGTGCATTTATCACTGGCAATCACCAATCTCTTCTGTCTGTTGCTCTCATCAACTAAACCCTTTGATGGTCTCAGTGTGTTCCCCCCTTCATCTGGTGTCTTCAGTGGAATTGCGGGATCTTGGATTTTGGGGTCTCGTAGCAGCGGGGGGGGGGGTGTCTCACTGTGGTGTTCACTCCCCCCCCACCACCTCCCCAGGGGGAAATGGCCTCAAGTTGTATCAGAGGATATTTAGGCTGGCTATTAAAGAAGCTTCTTCACTGAAAGGTTCTCAAACACTGGAATAGTTTCCCCAGGGAAGTGGTTGAATCCCCCCTGCAGATGCTCAGATGAACTGTAGTGGTGCAGGACAGGGTTTGGCATGAGACTTGGTAGAGTTTGTGAGCTGTTGGACTCCAGAATCTGAAAGGCCTTTTCCAACCCAAACGATTCTATTATTCCATAAAACACTCACCTGCAGACAAGCTGATGAGCAACTTTCCTCTGATGAAAAGCTTCTGGAGACAGTCACCACCCTCACTAAGGCAGCACATGAAAACCAGGTCCCTGCTGAAGGAGTGCTCCTGGAGCCTCGCTGACATTGGCACCAAACTCTATTTGTGTCCAGGTACACGTGAGCAAAACCACACCACCATGACCAAGAAATAAGAATTTCTTTCCCATTCAAAGCTTCCATCAGCAGGGAAGGTGCATCCCAGTTCCCCATTAAATGCAATCAGCCTGACCAACCTTGTTTACAACGGCAGAAATGAATTATGGTGTGGTCTGGCTTCAGCTCTGAACTATTTCAGTGTTGAACTAGTGCAGCTTATACTCACAGAAGTCACTTGGCAGGTTGTGTGCGAGGTTCCTGTAGAGCTCAGGTCTCTGAGCCTTCTTTACAGCTGTGCTTAGCCCAAAATCAGACAGTTTCACATGACACAGATAGTGTGAGCACCACTCTGCATGGCCTCAGCTGCACACTGTGGGGTTTCAAGCATAGGCACTACACATGCACACATCTTACCCACACACCCAGCAGAAGGCTCTCTGGTTTAATACTTCTGTGGATGACTCTCCTCTTCTGACAAGGTCTCTCTCTTCATTAGTGAGGTCATCCTGTCACCCACACATAGAGAAGAAAATGCAGCTGTGAAATCAGACTGCTTGAATCCTGAGACTCATTCTGTGTGCAACCCGAGGAGAATCCAAAACTAACCTTGCAGCTGGCCTTAGAGCTCCTCTTTGGAAAACTGTTGCTGCCAGGCCCCACAAACCCAACATCCTCTGTCAGCAAACTGGATGTAAAAGATGAAAATTGTCAACAGAAACTGTAATTGGATGAAATTACAGCAGCATTAGGTGAAATCATAGTGTAGTGGGTTTAGTTTTTGGTTTTTCTTTCAACTTATGACTAATGCTTGGGATTCATTGTTACAGCTTACTTTGGATGCTGACAGCAGAAGCGAGTTCAAGAACAAGTTAAGAAGATAAATGGAAACCCATAAAGGGCTGTAAAACATGGAGACACAAGCTCTACTTTAGGAAGTCTCCATAGAATTGGCTTCTATAAACTCTCCAGAAAACACTGCTGCACTAGCACGGCTGCCTGACCATCTCAGTTCAAATGGCTTAGGATCTCACAGAGGGTACCACAAGAACTGAGGGTACTGCAACGTTGGCAGCTTCAGCTTTCCTTCTCTGCTCCTTCTTTTTTCAGATCTATTGCTTTCAAAAGGATAGCTGGATAACAGAATGGGATGGATGACTGGGCCCCGAGAGCGCGGGGGAACAGAGTTAAACCCAGCCGGTGGCCAGCCGGGCACAAGTGGTGTTCCCCAGGACATGGAGGCCCAGAGAGGGGATAGAGCGTGCCCAGAGAGGGGCAACAAAGCTGGGGAAGGGGCTGGATAACAAGCCTCATGAGGAGTGGCTGAAGAGGAAGCTGAGGGAATTATGGGGTGGTCCGGCTTCAGCTCTCAGCTATTTCCGTGCCTCTACAACGACCCTTGACCCTTTTAGATGACCCCACGAGAGCTTTAGCTATCCCCAGAGCCTTTGAGGTGCCCCCAGACCTCCTCTCTCACCCCTTTAAAGCCCTGCGGATGCCCCCAGATCACCTACACACCCCGGAAGGAACACACCTGGGAGTCCCGGCCGGCAGCGACACCAGAAACCGCACAGCAAGCGCCCCGAATGCGCCGGGACCCCTTCCCCGCCTGCACGCCATGAAAGCGCGGCACAGCCCGCGCCGAGGGCGCGTGCGCGCGACGGGACCCGCTGCAGCGCGTGCGCTGTATCCATAGCGACGCTCGCGACACTGACGCGAACAGAGCCCGGCTAGGGCGCATGCGCTGTATCCATAGCGACGGTCGCGCCGCTACCACAGTGGCGCGAACAGAGCCCGGCTAGGGCGCATGCGCTGTATCCATAGCGACGGTCGCGACGCTACCACAGTGGCGCGAACAGAGCCCGGCTAGGGCGCATGGGCGCATGCGCTGTAGCCCGGCTAGGGCGCATGCGCTGTCCGCGACGCGCGACCACAGTGGCGCGAACAGAGCCCGGCTAGGGCGCATGCGCTGTATCCATAGCGACGCTCGGGTCACTCCTCCGCCCTCCCCGCTTCCCATAATAATTTTCGAGCGTTTCAAGCTTTCAGCGCAGTTAGGCTGCACCACGGAGCTCCCACGGGGCGCCACACGCCGCGGCACGCCTGCACTGCGCTCCACTACACACGCGGGGGCAGCACGGAGCCCCTCCCTTGGACTGGGCAGCAGCTGGGCCCCGAGCTGGCTTTTTGGCTTCTTTTCAATTCTAAAAGCCTTTCTAAAACGGAGAGGGGAGAGGGGGGGCGTTTCCAAAGCTTTCTTACGCAGCCCTCAGTCCAATTCCTCCCTCTCCAGCTGCAAACCAGAGCTTTTGCTCCGGCCTCACGCCCCCACTTACACTTTTAAATAGGTTGTGGTCCCCTCCGAGAATTTTCAGCACTTTAGGGGGTGCCCCCAGCCCTCGCTCCCCTGCTCCTCTGCTGCAGCATGCCCCTGCCCCACCTGGCAGAACCAGTCCACCCACAAGCCCCCCACTCCCTTTGCTTCACCCCCACAAAGGCACAAAAGAAAGCAAACTGCCCAGACAGCAGCTCCTTCCTTTCCCAGAAATCACTGCACCTTATGCCTTTGGCCAAGACTAGCAGCCCAAAGGAAGGCCTGGCCCCCGATCAGCTCAATGCAAGTACACTGGCTCACACCACCGCAAGCCTGGGAAGGCTGCAAAGCAGGAGCGGGTGTAAAATAAGTCAAGACTGCCAAAGTTAACTGCTGCTCAAGCTTTACACAAAGGAGCGCAGGCAGCTTTGGATGCCACTTCAATAACACAAAGACGGACAAAAGAGAAAAGGTCAGAGGGAAAAACAACTCTACCTCTGAAATAGATCAAGAACTATTAGGGTGATGGGGGCATTTATTCCACTAGGAAGAGATAAAGAGAGCATAAAAACGATGGGCTAAACCAACAGGGGAAGATTAGAATACATACCAGACAAAAATGGAAGAGATGAAGCTTCCACTACATGCATTTATCAATGACTCCAATCAGATCACTTTAATTACATCACTTTACTGAATTCATACAAGCCACTTCTTCTCCAGCTCATCGATGGTATGAATTTGCTTCAGGTCGACGCAATCCTACTACATTTCGGTCCTCCACTGTGTACGTGCAACTTCACTCATCTCCACCCTCAGAAAAACTGCCACAGAGAAAGACTTGACCGCTAAATACAGTACTGAAACAAACACAAGAAGCAACACTAAGCCTCTGGAAGGCCTCAGTATACTTTGATCACATCCACACACATTCAAAGGGCTGCTCACACATCCAGGAATTTTAAACACCAACCAGTAATCACCCCAGCAGCAGCAGCAGCAGCAGCAGCAGCCGCCATTTCAGAAGGTTTATTTCCTCAGCGAATACTGATCGGTAAACCTTCTATTTACCACCTAAGCAGTAGCTATCTGAAAAGACATGCTGGATCAAGGAAGCAATTTCATCGTCCTTCTCTCCCAGGATGGAGGATCAGAGCCCCACGGATGCCAAGAGGCCATCCTTTCTGAATCGCGCTGTGAGCATTTCTGCCGCGGTGCAAACGTTGGCACGCGTAGGCCAGGGAACGCTGCTGTCTTCAGCTACTCGAGACGCCGGCGTTACATGCTTAAACCTTGTCTTCTCTTCTCATAGTTAGTGTAGAACTGGGCGATCATTTGATGAGAAAGGAAAACCAACAAGTCCTATTTTTTTCCCCTGCACGGCAAAGTAACTGAAGAGGGGGCAGATGTTTCAAAGGAGACTGAAGGAAACGGTGTGCAGAAGGGAGAAAAAGGGACTGGGAAAATAACAAAGATTGAAATGCTGCAAAGTACAAATATTACTAATATTATTAAATAGGAACTGGGAATCCTACAGGAATTGTGGGCTTTTTATGACAAATTATTAAGGATCTGCAGTGAGGAATTTGGTTTCCAACAGCTCCACATTCTGACCCCAAAGCATCCCGCTCCCTGTCGGGCTCTGTGGCTGAGGCCAAACACAAGTCTGCAACTTGTCCTCAGGCAAAGCAGTTAAGCTCCCTGAAAAAAAAAGGACAGAAAACAAGAGTCAGACAACCATAAAAACAACACCTAAACAACACCCCAAAGCCATTCTTCAGGAAGCCTCCTCCACTAACCAGCCACATGCTGAAATTCCCTTCCCCTGGAGCTGTGGAACATAAGGCAAGGCACAGGCCTGTGGGGACCTGCTGCCCTACAGCCACCAAAACCGGAGCAGCAAGTCACTACCAATCCCACGGCAGAACCAAGACACAACAGGGACTCCGTAGAGACCCCAAAGCCTCACTGAGAAGGGCAACAAAGCTGGGGAAGGGTCTGGATAACAAGCCTCATGAGGAGTGGCTGAAGAGGAAGCTGAGGGAATTATGGGGTGGTCCGGCTTCAGCTCTCAGCTATTTCCGTGTTGAACAAGGACAGCTTGTACTCACAGAAGTCACTTGGTGGGTTGCGTGCGAGGGTCCGGAACAGCCCAGCTCTCTCAGCCTTCTTTACACCCGTGCTTAGCCCAAAATCAGACAGTTTCACATGACCCTGGGGGGAAAAAACATAAAAACATCAAAGAAAAGAATTCAGAAAGACTGTGCCTCAACAAAAGAAAAGGTTTAACAGCTGCACAGCCTTCTGAGGCCATGGCAGACTTGCACACAGCTCCTGCGAGCACCACTCTGCAGGGCCTGGGCTGCAGACTGGGGGTTTCAAGCACAGGCACCCCAGGAGAATCCAAAACTAACCTTGCAGCTGGCCTTAGAGCTCCTCTTTGGAAAACTGTCGCTGCCAGGACCCACAAACCCAACATCCTCTGTCAGCAACCTGCAGGCAAGAGCTGAGAAGTGTCAACAGAAACTGTAATTGGATGGCCCAGGAAGATCCTGCGAGTCTGAACACACCAGACCTGGAAAGCACAAAGAAACTCTGTTAACAACTATCTGTGTCTCTGTGTGTGTGTGTGAGTGTGTTCATAGCTTTAGGAGTAACACAGCAGAACCAATTCCCAAAAGGTTTTCACTGCATTCCCAGGGCAATTACAGGCTTGCTCTGGCTCTAATTAATACCTAGAAATTCCTATCCAAATCTTTGCAGCACAGCAAGAGAAAAAGAAAAAAAACCAAAACAACCAAACCACAAACTGCTTGATATTATTAAGTAGGAAGTGGGAATCCTACAGGAATTGTGGGCTTTTATGAGCCTTACTGCTGCCTGGCTCTGAGCTCAGGAAAACATGCCAAGCTGCCGCTAACGGCAGGCATCACATCTCTAGGACTGAATCGGCCCAACTTCACTTTCTATTTCAAACAGACAGCACCTGTCTGAAAGCTGGATTCACCTAAGTGTGCCTAGGCACATCACACAAGCAGCCTCCCTGTCCGTCACAGCCCTGAGGGCACTTGCCAGCTAGCAAACAAGCATCACCCAGCTGCTCCCTGCACCCAGAGGATGTGGGGGCAAGAGAACCGCAGGGGCAAAAGTGAGAAAACTCATGGGTTGGGCTAAGAGCAATAATAGCAATCCGAAGGAGGAGAAGGAATAGCGATGAACGCTATCACTCACCAGCAGCTGAGTGATGTTAATCCAGTCCTGGAGAGTAGTCCACCGGCCAACCTGCCCTCCAGTTTTCTTGCTGAGTGCGCGCAATATCCTTGCTGTGTTAGAAAATCCTTGCTGAGTATGCAATGTGCTCAGCGGTCATTAAAATGGCCCTGCCTCATCAACACTGGTTGCAGCACGAATCCAAATGCAAACCCACACCCAGACACCCCCGGCTCCCACGGCAGCCTGCAGAGAGCTCCCAAAGGGTCGTTCGGAGCTGCCCAGCTGCCTCGATATGACCCTTGACCCTTTTAGATGACCCCACGAGAACTTTAGCTATCCCCAGAGCCTTTGAGGTGCCCCCACACCTCCTCTCTCACCCCCAAAAGCCCTGCGGCTGCACAAAGAAACTCTGTTAACAACTTTCTCTGTGTCTCTGTGTGTGTGTGTGAGTGTGTTCATACCTTTAGGAGTAACACAGCAGAACCAATTCCCAAAAGCTTTCCACTGCATTCCCAGGGCAATTACAGGCTTGCTCTGGCTCTAGTTAATACCTAGAATTTCCCATCCAAATCTTTGCAGCACAGCAAGAGAAAAGAAAAAAAAAACCACAACCAAACCACAAACTGCTTGATATTATTAAGTAGGAACTGGGAATTCTACAGGAATTGTGGGCTTTTAATGACAAATTATTCCTTTTCTTTTTGCAGTGGGGAATCTGGTTTCCACCAGGCTAAGCAACCCCAGCTCCCTCAGCCTCTCCTCACAGGGCTGTGCTCCAAACCCCTCACCAGCTTTGTTGCCCTTCCCTGGACACCTTCCAGCAACTCAACACCTTTCCTAAACTGAGGGGCCCGGAACTGGACACAGGACTCAAGGTGTGCCCTAACCAGTGCTGAGGGCAGGGGCAGAATGACCTCCCTGCTCCTGCTGGCCACGCTATTTCTGATATTGGCCAGGATGCACCACGCCAGACCTTCTCCACATGCTCACAGAGCTCTTTTTGATGTGGCCAGACCCACTTTAGTTCCCCCTAGACGTATTTAAGTGGCCCCCCAAAGACCTTTTGATACCCCCTATCGATCCCTCTAATCGTTTTAAGAACTAAAGCGAGCACCTCCAACACTAGATACACCTTCCCAGCACTATGAGGACATCCCAGCCTCATAGCATGCTGATTCCCCCGACTCTTCACCTCCTGACCCCCACCCCCAGTGCGGAGGTCTCCTGGGCTTCCGCCTGGGCCTGCATGGGCTGAGGGGCTCCAGAGGAGCGCTGGGACTTTCTTCGGGGTGCCCCTGGCCTCATATGGCCTTCCCAGACCCCTTTCTTTGTTCTGAACGCCCCCAGAGTCCCCGAACACCACCCGACAGCCCCTCACCCGCTGGCGGCGCAAAGCAACGCACAGACCGAACGCGAACCTCAGGCGGCGTTACCAGAGCGCCGCGTGCTTACGTCCCTGCATGAGGGGCGGAACCATCCCGGAGGAGCGACGATGAAGAGAAGTGGCAGAGTGGCTCTACCATAGAGAGAAGTGCCCAGAGTGACCGCCAGATATGCTAACGTTATGACGCAATAGGCGAAGGTACCGTGGAGGCCCGGACGCAGAGACGAGTGCCTAGAGTAGCCTTAGACAAAGACGAGAGCCAGGACGTCTTTACGTCATGACGTCAGGCGCGGAGCTACCGGCTACATAATCGACTCTTGCTGTTCTTGCTAGGCTTACTTTGTCTCATATCGCTCTTTCTTCTTCGGGGCTCACCCGAGACTGGCCGTGAGCCCCCAAGGGAACCTCCACAGGCCCCCTTTAGCGGCCACCAAAACCTCTTCAGAATTTCCCAGAACCCCATTAGCTGCCGGGGGAGGGTGGGGGAACGTCTGGCGGCTCACGTCACCCCCGAGCAGGCACGCGGGAAGACGACCCCGTGGTACTCGCTGTCTGTCGGTGTCTTCAGGCCCCGGTAAAGTCCCCAGAAGAAACCAAAATAAAGCACCGCTCAGCTCGAGCTCGTCGGTCCCGGTCCCGCGTCTCTCTCCTGCAGAAAGGCGGTCTCCAAATAAAGAACTCGGGACCTTCAGATTGAGCCGCAGCGCAATGCGCAGAGCCCGTACCACTTCGCCGCTCCGGTCCCATCGCAGCGAGGGCTCCTGTGGTGCGCGCTGCAGCCCCATGGCGCCACGGGTTTCCATCTTCTAAACTCCTTTTTAGAATATAGTCGAAACAGGCTTGTTATTTTTAAGCCTTATTTTAACTATGAATTAATACATATTTTTTAATATCTACACAAAGCCAAGAGATTTTTGTCTATTTAACTCCTCACGCTAATAGCTAAAAGTTTAAATAATTTTTAACCTCCACCCCGCTCCTCCCCCAACGCCCTCGGAAGAATTTTCAGGCATTCAAGGTGTTTAGAGACGAGGCAGTAGCACCGAGGGCTGACGGGGCCGCACACGCCGCGACAGAACTGTGGTGCCGACAATTAAGCACAAGGTGGCAGCACTGAGCACTAACCGGCTGCACAAGCCCCTGCAGAAGTGCAGTACCGGCAATAGAAGGTTGGGTGGCCGCACTAAGCTATTCATGGTGCTGTTGAGTGAAGCGCTCGTTCAGCTACGTGCTTGGCTGTGTCAGGGCTCTTTTCATCAAACTGAATACAAGACTTGACCAGGTATTCTGCATAACTCTGTAATACTGTGATAACCCCAGGTCATACAAAGGAATTCACCAGTGCAGGGACCAGGGATCCAGGATTCTAGCAGACAGAAGGAAAGATTCTGCCAGGGCAGGGTTTGACCTGACTTTAGAAACTTTTAAAAGCTTCATCTAAAGGTAAGGCAAAGAGAGGTAGCTAAGTGTATTTGATTAAGAAGATACTTGTGATCCAGAGAGCAAAGTGCAGGCTGTGCACAGACACATTGCTCATTCATTCTGAATGTTCGATTTTGGTCCTCTTCCTTGAGGACTGTAGAAAAATTTGTTGTGGTATTTCACTCCCACTACCGACTTCAGTGATAGCATCCCCCACTATCCTATACTTTGTTGTCCCCACAGCTCCTTGCTCCATTCCCGCAGGGAGCAGCCAGCCCTCTCTGGCCCCTGACACCTTAATCTAAAGAATGGGGAGGATGAGGATGCACTTCACTGGCTTGTGTAGAGCTGCTCTAAATCCACTCTCAGCTCAGCCTGTATCTGTGCTTAGGGGATGATGCCAGTGGATGGGATTTTGATCAGCTTCAGTAAACACTCTTGCTGCCTGGGGTGTGCATGGCAGTGGGGGCCATGACCTGACACGATGCTGCCAGAAGTGCACCAGGGTGTGCAGGATGTGATTACTAGTGAACACGGGGGCGCAAAAATGGTGAGAAAAGGAATCCGCATGTATGAAGAGGTAGATGCATGCACCTTTCTAAGACTCCCTCCCCACCCTGTTCCTGATCTCCAGCTAGCAGCAAGGGTAGTAACACGCTGTGGAGTAAGAATGTGTAGCCATTGTGTACCAGGTACTACAAGAAAGCAGATCTACCAGCCCTGAGCAAAACAGGAAAGGGAAGATGTTTAATCCAGGCCTTCCCCCCCCCCCCCATTGCAAAGAACGGTTACTGCGGGGTTTTTCCCCTCCTCTCTTCTTCCTGTTTGTCAACAGCTGTATGCTCAAGGGGAAGCTGCTCTGCAGAGGCTGTGTTCTCAGTGGATATGATGCAGCAAGAAGGACCTGCTGAAGCATATCAGCAAAGCTCGCCTTGACTATAAGATGGATCACTTCCTGATGGATAGTTTCAAAGTTAGGTAAAGCAGGAAATGGGGGAGGAAAGCACACGTCATGCTGAGCTCTCTTTGCAACAGGTTTTGGACTAAGTGAGAGGAATTAGGGGTGGGTGGAGATGGACATGGCCAGGATAAGGCAAATAGCTGTATTGATGAAGTCAAGACTGTCTTCCTCAGTTAACAAACAGTGTAAGTGGAAAACCAGAGGAAATCAAACAGCTGTAAAAATTAGGTCTGATGAAATGTAGTTGTTTTGTTTTTTCCTGTAGTATTTCAGGCTCTTGGAAGATCTTTAAATCACCTTAAGTGATACACTTAGGTAGAAAGAACAAGCTATAAGGATAGTATGGGCATGCCGCACTTATCTAGTGAGTACCGGTTAGGGACCGCCAAGACTTGCAGGCTATTTGAAGGGGAGCCAAGACATTTCTATTTACTCAGGAAAACTGATTGGCTGGACCATACTCTGGGTTGAGGTTTGCAGCCACACCTTACAGATTCAGACACACCATTGGAAATCACCCTGAAGCATACACTACCTGGAAACCAAATCCTTTAATATCTTTGGTGTTGGTGAAGAACAGAAGTTCTTTACTGCAGTGAGGTCTTTCCTTTGTTGATCTGAGGGATCTGCAAGGAAAGCTGCTTCCAAGGTTGATCTGAGCTCAAGACCACAACTCCAGAGTTGCTGAGTTATTAAACGCTAGCTGCTGGTCTCAATCCACTATAGAGAGTTTTTGCTTCTCTAGGCCTGTCTGACAGGCAAATAACAGTCTGCTTCTCCACATGTCAGATTAGTGTAAAAATATGGTGGAGTTTTGCTGACATTTTGCAGAGTGACTTACAAGGGAGGGCATTCCCTCATTTCCCAAGGGTCAGATGCACTGAAGCAGGCTGTTGAATGTACTAACATACAACTTTATTTGCTGTTGCTCATGGTTCACGTGGCTGCAGGATGGTAGCAAGGTAGCAAGCACCTATAGGGTTAATCAGGGCTGGTATCTAGGGATGGCACAGTAGCAGTGAAAAAAACCCTGACTTGAAGCACATATTAATGCTTTTGTGACAGCATGTGCATTCTTCATTATTATAGGAAACTTGCTCCACAGGTGACTTAACAGTTACTCATTTTTCTGGTAGGTAGGAGTGAGCCCCATTCAGTGGTCACTCACGCAACAGCGGAAGTGCAGCCTCCTTTTCTTTTGCACCTCAGCCTGGCTGCTTTTGAACTGAATGTGAAGACATCACTGTGTCCTGAAACTTGTGGCTTTCCTGAGACTGGAGATCAAGTTGTTTGCCTGAAGGGGCACTTAGGTTTCTGTAGAAGTATGGTATTTGTAACTTCCCCCAGAAAGAGCAGCAGCATTTAGAAAGTGCAGTGCTTGGCTCATATGCACATATTTCTCCCAACATCAGACATTTCTGTGTGCACAATGCTCTTGGCTTTATTCCCTACTTCAAACAGTCTTTGGGTTTGATTTCAGCAGCTATTTTCCTGGTTGACAGCCACCTAAACATGAGCCAGCAGTGTGCCCAGGTGGCCAAGAAGGCCAATGGCATCCTGGCCTGCATTAGGAATAGTGTGGCCAGGAGGAGTAGGGAAGTCATTGTGCCCCTGTACACTGCACTGGTTAGGCCACACCTTGAGTCCTGTGTCCAGTTCTGGGCCCCTCAGTTTAAGAAGGACATCGAGACACTTGAACATGTCCAGAGAAGGGCAACAAGGCTGGTGAGAGGCCTTGAGCACAAGCCCTATGAGGAGAGGTTGGGGGAGCTGGGGTTGTTTAGCCTGGAGAAGAGGAGGCTCAGGGGTGACCTCATTGCTCTCTACAACTACCTGAAGGGTGGTTGTAGCCAGGAAGAGGTTGGTCTCTTCTCTCTAGCAACCAGCACCAGAACAAGGGGACACAGTCTCAAGCTGCGCCAGGGGAAGTTTAGGCTCGAGGTGAGGAGGAAGTACTTCACGGAGAGAGTCATTTGCCATCGGAATGAGCTGCCCAGGGAGGTGGTGGAGTCACCGTCCCTGGAGACGTTCAAGAGGGGACTGGATGTGGCACTTGGTGCCATGGTCTAGTAATGAGGTCTGTGGTGACAGGTTGAACTTGATGATCTTTGAGGTCTCTTCCAACCTTGGTGATACTGTGAGAAGAGGCAGCAGAGACAAAGGGATACTTTTTCTGGGAGATGAGTTACACCAGGATTGTTATGCCATGAGTTGTTTTTCTCCTACTTCCAAGGCACTCAATAATTGGAAGCATTACAAAATAGATAGCCTAGGAAGTTCAAGTATGCCAGTTCTTGTATTTTGAGGAATTTAACGTTGGAGAATTACCAGTGTCTGTCTGGACAGACTGTTAAACTAAAAGTCTCCTTTTTTTTTAAGGTCCTACTGGACAGACTTCTTTTAAAATAATCTTCCCTTAGGATGGGTCAAATTCTAAAATTCTAACACAGGATTTGGGATACTAGGGCTAGATCCAAACAAAGCTTTTCTCCTTGTGGAGTGATGGGCATGGGGAGCCAGAAGATTTGGTAAACAAATAAGGGGGGTGAATGAGATTAGAACAGAGGCAAATCCAACTTTTGCTGAAGATGTGATGAATCCAAGTTTTCTGATGGTGAAAGGTGAAAGATTGAAGATGCCCTACATAACCTTTGACAAAGATGTATCAAAACTGATACATTTCAATTGTAGTTGAGGTGGCCAAAGCAAAGATGGTGACACAGGTCAGCCCCCAAATGGACGAGACCAGAATCATTATAGGAACGTTGTAAATATGGAAAGCTATCTTGATATAAGCAAGACCAGAGCAGCACTCACTGTCTTCCCATCTGACAGAACCTAGTGTAGGA
The DNA here is from genome assembly GCA_033816785.1 of Picus viridis. Lineage (NCBI taxonomy): Eukaryota > Metazoa > Chordata > Aves > Piciformes > Picidae > Picus > Picus viridis. Next base: position 22,295 of record CM066592.1, read on the forward strand.
TACCCCAGAAATAAAAAACACCAACCACATTGTCAGGGGCAGGCAGCGAGTCAGATATGTGAAAGCCCAGCAGCCATTTTCTCTCCTGTTTCCATCGCTGTAAGAAGCACAGTGTGGTGGCCAGAAGTTGTCTAATAGGATCATTTGAAGTAGATCATGAATTATGAAAAGGTGAAAAGAAGTAGTAAAATTTCTGAAAGCCAAAAAACAGTGAGATTAGCTTTGATAAGGCTTTGGACAACCTGATCTAGTAGAGGATGTTTCTGCTCACTGCAGGAGGGTTGGATTAGATGACCTTTGGAGGTACTTTCCAACCCAAACTATTCTATGAGCCAAGCCAGTATTGAGTGTTCAGGAATGGCTGAATGTGGCCAAAAGCTTTTGCTGTATTAAATTATTTGTCTTTGTCAGATCTCTTCCAGTAATCTGTAAATTCACTACTTTTGTTGAGGTGTCTTGGTTTCATCTGGGACAGAGTTAATTTTCTTCCTAGTAGCTAGTATAGTGCAGTGCTTTGGATTTAGTGTGAGAACAATGCTGATAACACTCTGATGTTTTACTATGGTTTATGTTGTTGCTAAGTAGCACTTAGCCTAAGTTAAGGATTTTTCCATTTCCTGTGCTCCATGAGCGAGCAGGAGCACAAGAAGCTGGGAGAGAGCATGACCAGGACAACTGTCCTTAACCAGCCAGAGGGCTGTTCCATGCTGTAGAGCCTCATGCTCAGCATAGAAACCGGTGCTGGCCGGCACGGGACAGATTGCTGCTTGAGCACCAGTCAGCAGGTGATGAGCAACTGCACTGTGCATCACTTGGATTTTCATGGGTTTTCCTCTCTTTATATTATATTCCTTTCCATTCCATTATTGGTTTTGTTGTTGTTATATTTTAGTTGACTTACTAAGCTGTTTTTATCTCAATCCACAACTTCTAGTTTTTTTTTCCTCCAATTCTCCTCCCCTGGGAGGGTAGGAGTGACCAAGCAGTGACATAGTGCTTAGTTGCTGGCTGGGGTTAAAGCACAACATGAGGGAAGATTCAATAAACAGCATCATACCTTGTAGGGATAGTTTTCTAAGAGCCTTAGGTTCAAGAAATTTCCTAGTTCTGTATAAGCACTTGTGGTCTCGTTTTTTGGTTTAACTGTACTAATGCTGCAACAGTACTGCAATGAATACATCACCACCCCAGAAACTACAGAAAATGGCATTACCTGATGTGTTTCATGCAATGAACAACCTCCCTTCAGTTCTACTGGGACTGAGGAACTGTTACTCAGTTTGTTTCACGTAGTGATAGATCATGTGTTCCCCATAAGCTTCTGCTAGTCTGCATAATCGGCTGCCACGAATTAGAATGCTTAAACTTCACTCATGCCTGTGCAGTCTACCAGTGGCTCTGTCCATTGCTGTGAACAATTGAGTGTAGTGACAGAGGCTGGGACTGTACTAATAGTTAGAATGCTTTTCAAATAAAGCAAGTAATGGAGGGAAGAGGAGCCTGTCTGTACAAATTACTTTGCTCTTTGGGGCAATCATCAGAGCAGTCACCCTCTTTACAGGGAAAATGAAGCCTAAGAAAGTTATTAAATAGAATTGGTGAAGGTTTTTCTACTACAGCAGGGTTTGACAGAAAATGTGGTTCATTATGGGAAACTTTTCATTACAGGAAAGTCTGGAAGACTTTTGGGTGAAAAACAACATATTGCAAAAACAGATGTCCCCCAACTCCTCTAGGCATCAACCAGAGATTTCATCTTCCATGACCCCTCTGTGAAGCTCTGCCTCTCGTTAGTCAAGAGCAGATTGCAGGTGGATGTGAGAGTTGCACCACAACATGAGCCTGCTGCATTGACAAGGTGACAGGGATGAGATCACAACACCCAGAAAGGGCATTCCCAAACACACTGTTTTGCAGCAATAGTTCAGTTTTATAATTCCCTTTTTGTAGAGGTTTACTTTTTCCACCCAGTCAATTAGAATAGAATAGACCAGACCAGGTTGGAAGAGACCTTTGAGATCATCGAGTCCAACCTATTCTACCAGTTTCCCCAAGGCCAGGTGGCAAGCTGGTGATAACACTGAGAAGATTCCCTGTCTTTCTGTTCTTTCCAATCTCCAACCTCTAACATCCAAAACAGGTCACCGTCACTTGAACAGAACAGGAAAACAAAGCAGGCAAAGATCTTTCCATGTTCCTGTGGGAAAAAATTGTCTTATATGCATCTCCCTGATCCTATTTGATAGCTCCTGTCCTGTATTTAAAGGACAGTGACATAACTAACTTTCTGTTGCATATACAAATGAACTGATAAATTGACTGCTTTGTTTACCAATACAATCCTATGGAGTCACCCCAGTAAGAGTGTGATTACATTTTGCTCTTAGCAAGAAACACTTACTCTTAGCATCAATAAAACTTCAGTAACAAACAATAATACAGCCACCAGTTGCTTATATTGCTTCTGGGAAATTAAAATTTTGCCTCCGGGTGGCAATGTGGACTATGCCCAAATTATGCCCAAGCTTTACAGGAAAACAGCAAAGCTTCACAGATCCTGAGCATGCAGCTTTGAAATTTCATTTCCAGCTGCTAACTGAAGGATAAGTTTAGTTGTGGTGACAAGATTTGCTATAGCTAAGCATCTGATTACATTACATCCAAGATAAAATCACTGTCCACAGGGATAGCTAGATTGCTTGAAATTAAAGCCATTAGCTCTCAGATGGAAAAAGCAGTAGCTTCATTGCACAGCATCACCAGTTGGATGTCCGTATCTCTCCTGATAGCAAGATCATTGATGCTAAATCTACAATACCCTTTCTGGGTCATTGCAAGAGAAATTTCATTTTGTTTTATCAGGACAATCATAAGTAAAACAAAGCAAGAAACAACAGATAAAACCTAAGGCCTTTCTGCCTCTGAAATCAGATAATTTTCAGCAAGCCTTAACCCTCCACAAACTGACTTACAAAACAGTGCAATAAAATTACAGAGAAATAGCTGTCACATCAGGAGAAGTGTGACCAGCAGGTCAAGGAGGTGATTCTCCCCCTCTACTCAGCTCTGGTGAGACCCCACCTGGAGTACTGCCTCCAGTTCTGGAGCCCCTATTACAGGAGGGATGTGGAGGTGCTGGAGCGTGTCCAGAGAAGGGCCACGAGGATGATCAGAGGGCTGGAGCACCTCTCCTGTGAGGACAGACTGAAGGAGTTGGGGCTGTTCAGTCTGGAGAAGAGAAGGCTTCGAGGTGACCTCATTGTGGCCTTCCAGGATCTGAAGGGGGCTCCAAGAAGGCTGGGGAGGGACTTCTCAGGCTCTCAGGTAGCGATAGGACTAGGGGGAACGGAATGAAGCTGGAGGTGGGGAGATTCAGGCTGGATGTGAGGAGGAAGTTCTTCACCATGAGAGTGGTCAAGCCCTGGAATGGGTTGTCCAGGGAGGTGGTTGAGGCCCCGTCCCTGGAGGTGTTTAAGCCCAGGCTGGATGAGGCTGTGGCCGGCCTGATCTAGTGTGGGGTGTCCCTGCCCATGGCAGGGGGTTGGAACTAGATGATCCTTGTGGTCCCTTCCAACCCTGACTGATACTATGATACTATGATCCACAAATGCCACAGGGCCCAGGTGATAATATTTCCTTGCTGGGTCAAGATGCAGTACAGCCCCAACATCAACTAGCTTGAAGAGGCTTTGCTACACACTAAAACCAAAGGTAGCTGTAACCAGCAAACACAGAAATCAGGCCAGGCCCATAGATGATTCTGTGACCTCTTCCCAGAATGTCTTAACATTAGTGTAGTGAGTACCTGTGACCGGTTTAGGCTGTGCCTTTAAGAAAGAGACACTTTCTGAACACTGGGCGAATGTTTTGATATTAGAATGAAAACAATGATATGCTAATTCAATTTCATTGGTGGGACCCGGTTGTAGTTTTTTTGTTTAGTCTTTCAGTCGGGGGAGTCAGTCAGGCAGTCGTCTTCTTCTTCCCCCTGTGCTGTGAGCTGGCTCGTTTCTCTCTACGATTCCTTTCTAACCAGATAAGAAAACTAACTTTTTGCATTCGCTTTGAGCTTTAACAAAGTTTTCCCCTTTTAATTACCTTCCTTTCTCTCTCTCTCTAACCCTTTTGGGAAAAAGGGGAGGTAGGGAGGGAGAAGGGAGGGGCAGGCCGAACCCCCTGGCCGCAGGGGGGTTGGGGAAAGGTTTTCCTGTATTACATACATTGCTGTATATTTCTGTATATATTGTAAATATTGTATATTTTTGTACATATTCATTGCATTCCATATCTGCTTGTAAAATACAGCTTTCATCTGCTTCTCCGGCTGAGTTAGCTGTGGAATTCTTTTTGTGGGGGGGGACCTTTCCTACTCCACCACAGTACCTGCTGCTGAATAGCACGATTTTTAGCAAGGAAAGAAAGTTGAAAAATACTCAAGAGAAGATGAAAGAAAATCTGAATCCTTTCCTAGAAAGTGTCCAGCTATATGTTTCTTGTCTTCTACCAGCAAAGTAGGACCAGCAGGACCTCTGTAAAGATTCCATTTGTCACTTCATTACCCAACGCCATCACCCTGCATTATTTTTGTGAATTTTTACTGATAACTTCACCCTTTAGATGATCTTTGCAAATCATGTGGATTGTAGAACTGTGACTTGGGGTAAATAAAGGTGTAAAGAACTATTCAGGAAGAATAAAAGTGAAAAAGGAAATGTCCAGCAAACACCAGTTTGTGTCAGTTCTTTCTCCCTCTCACTCTCTGTACTGTTCTCATTAGTTCATATCTGTTGTCCTTCACATCTTAGAGTCACAGAATTATTGCATTTTTTCAGTTGAAAAAGACCTTTAAGATTATCCAGTCCAACCATTCTCTAACTCTACCAAATCCAGTGCTAAACCACATCCCTTAGGACCACATCTCTGCATCTTTCAAACACTTCCAGGCATGGTGATTCAGCCACATCCGTGGATGGCCTATTCCAGTGTTTGAGAATCCTTTCAATGAAGAAGTTTTTTCCGATAGCCAATATAAACCTCCTCTGGTGCACCTTAAGGCCATTTTCTCTCCTCCTTTCACTTACTAGAGAGAAGGCTACAGCCTACTTTCAGGTAGTCTTGTTTTCTTCTCCATAGCACTGCTCAGACAGAGCCCTAAAACTATGGACTACTGCCAGTAGCCTGTCCCACTGAAGTCCTACCCATTGTTTAGTTGTCCTACAACAATAAACTACAAGTTCCTTTTAATTGTCTATCAACACAGATCCCATAGAACATGACCAGAATAGATAAACACCATCTTATCCATTTCACAAGAAGGGATCGCTTAAGATACCATGATGAGTCACTGGCATAGCTCAAATAGCATTCCTGTTGCAGTCTCAACACTGAACTCTGGCTCCATCATCAAGGCTCCTGAGAACTCCCAGCAGGATGTTGCCTCATCTGGGAAGAGAAGTGGGTTGCAGTTCCTACTTAGAGGAGGAGGCAACAAAGGCTTGGCTTTGCTTAAATTATGCAAGTATCCTCTTCAGAGTGCAGAGCTGTTGCTCAGAAACGTGATGTAACTATAGACATGCAGAGCAAGTGCCATTCAGTTTTGGTGCTTTGGTACTTGCCAGAGGTGAACAAAAGTGAATGGCAAATATGAGGTACATCATTTGATTCTTTAACTTTTATTGTTTAATTGGGTGCTAAGCCCTAAAGAACAGAAGAACAAGAGGAAACAAAGGTTCACCAGGAACGTTTTGCCTTAGGCAGTGGCCAGTGTGTTCTCAGGCATCCTTGAAGGAAAGCATGCAGCTAGGAAAGGTGCTAGATCTGAGCCCAGACCATGGAACAGACTTTCAACAAAACTGAAAGAAGCAAAGGAAAGTGAGGAACAGCTTGCATGGGAAAGCCAGTACCAGAGAGTATAAGAGCTGATTTAGTTCTGTGCGAGTAATTGATCTCAAGACTGTAAAACAAGATGGATTGAAGCTGTGTTTTAAAATGGGATTCCAGTGGAAACCCCTAAACAGACCTTCCCAGGAGCCCACATATACTTATTATATGCTTATTAGGGTGTCAGCACAAGCTAAGAGGCTTTTCCCCTCCAAGCATTCACTCCTGAATTGCTGCCACAAGGACCTCAGTGTAGAATTCAGGTATGTCTTTCAAAGATGTCCTCAGCCTGAGTGGCATCAGGATAGGTGTTGCCTTCCTGTCCCAAAGTGAGAGAAGAGTTGCTATCACTGGAGGTGTTTAGGAGGAGACTTGATAGGGTGCTTGGTGCCATGGTTGAGTTGATTAGATAGTGTTGGATGATAGGTTGGACTCGATCTCAAAGGTCTCTTCCAACCTGGTCCATTCCTATTCCAGAGTCAGGCTCACCATTTGCCAGAAAAGATATTGCAGAAGCCTTGTCAGGGGCTTCACAAAGGTGAAGCTTTCTTAACTTGGATAAAGGAAAAGGCTGTACTTGCCTTTAGTTTCAAAATTAATTCCAGAAGTGACCAGTGAATGGCATTTACCCCAAAGGAGAGCCTGGACCCTCTCCTCACCAACAAGGAGGGGCTGGCGAGGGCAGCCTTGCTCTGCAGCAACCATGAAATAGTAGAGTTTAAGAACCTTAGGGCATCAAAGAGGATGAGAAGCAAGCTCACTGCTCTGCATTAAGAGAGCAGACTTCATCCTCTTCAGGGATCTGCTTGGTAGTGTCATAGGATAAAGCCCTGGACAGAGGAGAGGCCCAAGAAAGTTGGTCAATATTCAAGGAGCATCTCCTCCAAGCCCAGGAGCAGTGCATTCTAAGGAAGAAGATGGCAGGCAAGAGTGCCAAGAGGCCAGCATGTTCCTCCTGGATTTACTTGGGCACAAAAGAAGAGGTTTTAGGGGTGGAAACAAGAATGTGCCACATGGGAGGGCTCCAAAAGAAGGACTTGGGGTGTTGCTTGATGAAAAATTATGACTTAGCAATGTGCACTGGCAGTCCAGAAGCCAACAGTGTCCTGGGCTGCATCAAAAGCAGTGTGATCAGCAGGACAAGGAAGGTGATTCTCCTGCTCTGTTCTGGTGAGACCCCACCTGGAGCACTTAATCTAGTTCCGAGGCCCCCAACACAAGAAGGACATGGAACTGATGGCAGAGGGTGAGAGGAGGGCCATGAAGATGATCAGAGAGATGGAGAACCTGAGAGAGTTGGAGCTGTTCAGCCTGGATAAGAAAAGGCTCCTGGGAGACCTTATAATAAAATTCTAGTTCCCAAAGGGACTTACAAGAGAGCTGGGAAGGGACTGTTGACAAGGGCTTGCAGTGACAGGATGAGAAGGAATGGATTGAAGCTTGAGGAGGGAAGATTTAGACTGGAGATTAGGAAGAAATTCTGTACAGTGAGGGTAGGGAGACACTGGAACAGGTTGCCCAGGGAGGCTGTGGCTACCCCCTCCCGGGAGGTGTTCAAGGCCAGGCTGGATGACACCTTGAGCAACCTGGGCTGGTGGGAAGTGTCTTGCCCATGTCAGGGGTTGGAACTGGATGATCTTGAAGGTCCCTTCCAACCCAACCCATTCCATGAATTTATGGATCATCCTGCAATTCCTTCACTCTATCATATTGACAGCAGCTGGCCCATAGCTTGGTTTTGAGTCAGACTATTTTTTCACATAGTATATTTTTGGCTGACCTGGGCACAGATTCAATCAAAACTAAAGAAGGTTTAATTTAGAGGGGTTGGTGAGGTGTCATTGCCAATTAAACTGCTTGCTTAGATGAGTTTTCTGCTCCAAGCCCAGGAGCAGTGCAGATTTGAAGGGGGGAGGGGTTAATAGTCTCCTGCTGGCCTGTGACAAACAGAGGGGCAGCTCACCTGAGGCAGAGGGATGGAGAGCTGGTAAGGGCTCTCCACTTGCTGCCCTGAGACAAGCCACGAATGATGCACCAGGACACCCTGTGGAAACTAAGGGGAGTTGGCACAGGAGGACGACAGGGCCAGCCCAGCTGAAGTGCTTCTATGCAAATGCACGCAGCTTGGGCAACAAACAAGATGAGTTAAGGGCCACCGTGCTGCTGGGACGCCATGACACAGTGGGCATCACCGAGACTTGGTGGGACGACTCCCATGGCTGGAACATAGGGATAGACGGGTATGAGCTCTTTAGGAAGGATAGGCAGGGAAGGAGAGGAGGAGGTGTTGCCCTCTATGTCAACAACCAGCTGGAATCAGCAGAACTCCACCTGGGGAGGCATGATGAGTTGGTTGAGAGTGTATGGGTTAGAATTAAAGGCAAGACAGGGGAAGGAGATATTACTGTGGGGGTCTCCTACAGGCCACCTGACCAGCAGAACCAAGCAGATGAGGCCCTCCACAGGCAAATAGAAGTGGCTTCCAGGTCACAAGCCCTGGTCCTCATGGGGGATTTCAACCACCCTGACATCTGCTGGAGGGACAGCACAGCAAGGCACCAGCAATCCAGGATGTTCCTGGACTGCATAGAAGACAACTTCCTCCTCCAAATGGTAGAGGAACCAACAGAAAAGGTGCTACGCTGGACCTTGTTCTCACCAGCAGGGAAGGGCTGGTAACCAATGTGAGGCTCAGAGACAGCCTTGGCTGCAGTGACCATGAAGCAGTTGGATTTAATCTCCTCAGGGCAATCAGGAGGACCTATTCTAAGCTTACGACCCTAGACTTTAGGTGTGCAGACTTCGATCGCTGCAGGGATCTGCTAGCCAAAGTGTCATGGGACGAAGCCCTGGAGGGAAGAGGGACCCAGGACAGCTGGTCAGTGTTCAAGGACCACCTCCTCTGTGTCCAGGAGCTATGTATACCTACAAGGAGAAAAGCAGGAAGGAATGCTAGGAGGCCTGCCTGGATGAACAAGGAGCTACTGGACACACTATCACTTAAAAAGAAACTCTACAGGAAGTGGAGGGAAGGACAGATAGAACAGGGGGTATATAAGGAAGCTGCCCGAGCAGCAAGAGGCCTGGTTAGGAAAGCCAAAGCAGAGTTGGAGTTGAATCTAGCCAGGGAGGTTAAAGGAAGCACTAAGAATTTCTATAGGTATATTAATGGCAAGAAGAAGACCAGGGAAGGTGTGGGCCCCCTCAGAAAGGAAAGTGGTGAATTAGTCACAAGGGATGTGGAAAAGGCTGAGGTACTCAATCACTTCTTTACCTCAGTCTTCACTGCAAGGGCCTCCAGCCACACTCCTGGTGTCATGGCAGACGATGCCAGGGACAGGGAGGAAGAACTGCCCATGGTAAGTGAAGATCAGGTTGGTGATCACCTGAAGAACCTGAAAGTGTTCAAGTCCATGGGACCCGACGGGATACACCCACGGGTGCTGAGAGAACTGGCAGATGAGGTTGCCAAACCCCTCTCTAGTCTATTCCAAAAGTCCTGGCAGCCTGGGGCAGTCCCCACAGACTGGAAAAGGGGAAACATTGCTCCCAGCTGCAAAAAGGGTAAGAAGGAGGAACCAGGGAACTCCAGGCCAGTCAGTCTCACCTCTGTGCCCGGAAAGATCATGGAGCAGATCCTCCTGGAGGCACTAATGACTCAGAAGAACAGTGAAGAAGTGGTTGGGAATAGTCAGCATGGCTTTGCCAAGGGCAAATCCTGCCTGACAAACCTGGTGGCCTTCTGTGAGCAGGTGACAGCATTAATAGATGAGGGGCGAGCAACTGATGTTGTTTACCTGGCCCTGAGCAAAGCCTTCGACGCCGTCCCGCACCACCTCCTGGTCTCCAGGCTGGTGACACATGGGTTTGATGTGTGACCACTAGATGGATACAGAACTGGCTTGATGGCCGCACCCAAAGAGTGGCTGTCAACGGGTCCATGTCCCAATGGAGGCCAGGGACAAGCAGAGTCCCTCAGGGATCAGTCCTGGGACCTGTCTTGTTCAACATCTTTGTGGGTGCCATGGACAGTGGCATCGAGTGCACCCTCAGCAAGGTTGCTGATGACACCAAGCTGTGTGGTGCAGTGGACATGCTGGAGGGAAGGGATGCCATGCAGAGGGACCTGGACAGGCTGGAGAGGTGGGCACAAGCCAACCTCATGAGGTTCAACAAGACCAAGGGCAGGGTCCTGCATCTGGGTCGAGGCAATCCCAGGCACAAATCCAGGCTGGGCAGGGACTGGCTGGAGAGCAGCCCTGAGGAGAGAGCCTTGGGGGTACTGGTGGACAAGAAGCTCAACAGGAGCTCTCAGTGTGCACTTGCAGCCCGGAAAGCCAATCAGATCCTGGGCTGCATCAGGAGAAGTGTGACCAGCAGGTCAAGGGAGGTGCTTCTCCCCCTCTGCTCAGCTCTGGTGAGACCCCACCTGGAGTACTGCCTCCAGTTCTGGAGCCCCTATTACAGGAGGGATGTGGAGGTGCTGGAGCGTGTCCAGAGAAGGGCCACGAGGATGATCAGAGGGCTGGAGCACCTCTCCTGTGAGGACAGACTGAAGGAGTTGGGGCTGTTCAGTCTGGAGAAGAGAAGGCTTCGAGGTGACCTCATTGTGGCCTTCCAGGATCTGAAGGGGGCTCCAAGAAGGCTGGGGAGGGACTTCTCAGGCTCTCAGGTAGCGATAGGACTAGGGGGAACGGAATGAAGCTGGAGGTGGGGAGATTCAGGCTGGATGTGAGGAGGAAGTTCTTCACCATGAGAGTGGTCAAGCCCTGGAATGGGTTGTCCAGGGAGGTGGTTGAGGCCCCGTCCCTAGAGGTGTTTAAGCCCAGGCTGGATGAGGCTGTGGCCAGCCTGATGTAGTGTGGGGTGTCCCTGCCCATGGCAGGGGGGTTGGAACTAGATGATCTTTGTGGTCCCTTCCAACCCTGACTGATTCTATGATTCCATTTCACCATATAGCTACAGAAAGGACAACACAGACTTGAGGGATGGTGCAAGCACAGGATGAGGGAGCAAGTTTACTGGGTTTGGATGAAGCATCAGGCTGATACTGTCACAAGCCATATATGTAAGGTATTTCAATGTCACATTTTCTTTGGGTGGAGGAGGATATGGTTAAGGCTCAGAACGTCATTTAATGGAACACTCTTGAACACACACAGATGTGATACATATTTTAAACAACCTTGGATACTGCACTTAGACATCTTTATAAAATGCTATAAATATTAGACAATATGACCTAATTTAGTGCCAGTAATTTTCTGCTAGGAAGCGTATTCCTCTTTCATGTAATCATTCCCCAATGTTGTGAGTCAAAGGAAAGCAACATTTTCTTAGGATGTTTGGGATACAACACAGTAAAACTAGCTGTAAATGGGAAATGAAAATGATGTCTTTTGCTTTGTGTTCCAAATGGCATGAAGTCTAGAAGGAAGACGACCATCATCGGAAGGAAGGCAACAAGTTTTTTGTGGTCTTGGTTTGTCTGTTTACAGGATTTAAGTGCCTTCCAGATTTGCTCTTTAATCTATAGGTTTGGAATGGGTCCTGTATTACTCGCCACCATGTTGTTGTTTCTGCACTGACATCATCCTTTTAATTCATGCATTTACAGGTCACCAAAAACCCATGAATACTGTAAGTGGGTGCAAGTGCATTTTTAGAGAGAAGATACACATTGTACAGGGTAAATGGCCACTGCGCACTCTCCCACAGAAGCCCCTTCCTTGGGGGTACTCAGCTTCTCTACAAAGGTGCTGAGCACCGGCGGTAGCCGAGGGAGAGTGAATGCTCAGCATTTCTCAGCATGAGCCCTGTCCTACAGGAAATACTTCTAGACTTTAGCAACTGAAGGAGGGCATAGGGCTGATGAGATAGAGGCTCTTGCTAGCAGCTTGTGCTGATTTTATTCTTGGCTTTATTTGATTATTTTCCTTGTCATGTTTTGTTAGTATCAGCAGGGAAGAAAATTGGTGCCATAAACTATCCATTAGATTATAAGCTGCCTTCCAAGCTATAATTTTCAATTATTATCCAGCTGCTACCTATATCCTCTGGGGACTGACTGACAACGCAGATGGTCAAGGGAGTGCAATGCAGTAGACGACCGTCTAAAATAGGCTCTGTCTTCTATCCCTTTCTTCTTTATTCCCCTGCCTTTCCCTTTTTTATTTCTTTTTGGTCCTCAAGGAGAAAACCAAGAAATTTTAAATAGAATGAAGGACACCAATAAATACTTGCCATGAGACATTCATTGAAATGGCACGAGCTGTAGTGCTAGAAATTGTGGATTTAAAATGCTGACCTTTTAGTGAATGATTTGCCATCAGCACTGCATGAGTAGCAGGTCTGTCAGACCTGCCTGACTGCAAACCCTTTTTTTTTTAGTTATTATTTTGCAGTACTATAGTGTAATTGATAACAATTACTAGCCCCATTTCACAGCTAGAGGAAATAAATAAAACATCAGTTAAGGTACTACCAACATCAAAGTGCTCCACACCAAGGATCCTGCTCAGTGGTCACGCTTTGGGAAAGCGCAATGACCTGGTGTGATGACTTCCTCTGCCACCTACTCCTCTCTCCCTTTCATTGTTGGGTTCTGACAGGCCTCTGTGACGGCAGCAGTGCAAGCTGGTGTGTTAACACAACTCCTCAGACAGGCCCCTGGACATAAAAATGAGAAATCTAGACAGGCAAGGAAGGTGTCAGGTGGGGATATGAATGTCTGCAACTTCATGATGAAGATGGCAGGGCTGAGTGTTTATGGGTAACAATCAAGGGGAAGGCCAACCAGCAGATATCATGGTGGGAGTTTGTTACAGACCACCCAGTCAGGATGAGACTGACAAGGTACTCTAGGAGCAGCTGGGAGAGGTTTCACGATCGCTACCTCTTATTCTAGTGGGGGGACTTTGACTTCCTATATGTGTGCTGGGAATACAACGCAGCAGAGAGCCAACAGCCCCAGAGGTTCTCGGGGTGTGTGGAAGATAACCTCCTGATGCAGCTAGTGAAGGAGTCAGCTAGAGAAGCTGCTCTCCTGGACCTGCTGCATATTAACAGAGAAAGATTTGTAGGAGATGTAACAGCAGGAAGCCATCTTGGGCTTTGTCAACATGAAATCACTTTCGATTCTCAGAGAAGCAAGGAGGGGAGTTAGCAGAACTGCCACCTTTAGCAGACTTTGGCCTGTTCAGGAGACTGACTGGCAGTGTCCCTTGTGAAGCCATTCTCAAGGAGTTGAGCAAGAAGGAAATCATAAAAGGCACAGGACAATCCCCATGACCTGAAAGATGTGCCAGCAGGGAAGAAGGGCAGCCTGGTGGGATGGAGAGCTTTGGCTGGAGCTTAGGGCAGAAAGTTTGTGGCCTTTGGAAAAGGGGATGGGCCACTCAGCAGGACTACAAAAATGCAGTGAAGCTATGCAGGAGAAGAGAATCACACCAGTGAGGTCCAAGTTTGCAAATGGAGAGACTGACAGCAAGCAAAGTTCTCTTCATCCAGCTTAGTTCCTAAACCCTTTGGGAAAGTAAAAGGTCACAATAAAAATAAAAAAATCTCACAACCCTTTTCCTGTGGGCTACATTCATCCTCTTAATGCTTCTGAGTAAGCTTTAATGATTGTTCACAATGAATATTTATTGTCTTAAATACTAAAAGTTCTGGGGACACTTTCTCAGAGAGAAACCACTATGTAGAAGAAAATGATACTGTGTAGAATGTACATACTCAAAGACAGCAAATTACACAGGTTCTGAGAACAACTTTTTTTTTCCAGATCTGGGAGTTTTTTTGTGCCTTACCTTTCAATAAAGCAAGCAAAGCATTTAACAGAGTATCTTCATAACAAAGTGCTCTCTGGAGAGTGTGATAAATTAATATGAGGCAGAAAACTGCCATCATTAAACCAACATTTTATTGGTGTGAATGTCTATCTATTCCCCATGCAAACTCATTCTCATTATCTAAGAGATGCTGTGCAGCTTTACTCAACTATGCAAATCTGCAGGGCAGGAGGAGATGAAGGGGAGAGAGGAAGAAAACAGTAATAGGTCTTCACAGGGTTCTAAGATCAAGAGAAGACAATCCATTGTAATTTGCTAAGAACATCTCGCTCCCAGTGGGAGCCAGGCATGGCAATTGTGGCAGGCCACAGAAAGGTATTTCCCTTTCCCCTCATTGCATGCAAAATGTTGGATTTCTGTTCTACTGCCCTAAAAACTAGCCTTGTTCAAGCACTGAATGCAAAGTCAATAAGCCCGAATCCAGCCATCCCCTCTCAGGGAGCAAATAGATACCACCCTTGCAGTATCTACCCTGCACTGGTGGAAGAAAAGGACTCTGTCTCAGATGCAAATGCAATAGCACAAGTATTTATCAAAGGTTTGTCCGGACAGCGAAACACACCAGGTCTCTTTGCAAAGTGCAAGCAGCCAAAGGGAGATGGCTCGGTGCAGTTCACAGTGAAATCATGGAGCTCTTTGACACAGGGCAAATTTAAGCAGATCTCAGATGGGAATAGAATTCTAAAGAGAAACAACTCCTCTGAATCTAGGAAATCCTGGAGCCACAGATCTCTTGAGAGTGGGAAAGCAGCCCGGGGATGACCATCATTAAGGCATCTGTATTTGCTACTGTGGGATACAGGATGCTGGGCTGGCCAGACCTTTGGTCTGACCTACATGGCCACACTTGCCTCCTTAGGCACTGCATGAAAGCCCAGAGAAACCTCAAGCCAGTGGCATACACCAAGCAGGACTGTCCTGCAAGGCCACAGGCAACAATAGCCAGCATGGTCCTTTGCCATGGAAATGTCTGGCCAGACAGGCTACAGACATGTTGTGTCTCTCAGCTGCACCAACAACCTGCCACTGCTGGCCTAGTCACAGAAGACAAAGTGCCTTCTCATGCATCGCAGGCCACATAGTTCAACCTTCTGGCTGCTTCACTCTCTAGCTGGAGGATACTCCAGCTCATACTGGTCTTGCTTCCAAGCACAAGAACTACAGAAAAAGCAGATTTTGCATCAGCTTGTCAAGAAAAGCCACTACTGCCTCTGTAGAGGCTGTTAATAGTACCCTGCACTACATGGACCAAAACAAGGGATTTCTCAGACCTGTCAAGGGCTGCTGCCTTGAGGAAATGGACACAGCAGCTACAATGGACATACACTTTACCACCTCTTCACAACAGAGGTACTGACAATTTGAGTCAGGAACACATCCCCATAATGGGACCCAATTCCAGACAGGAAAGTGTAATTTATGACCTCAGCAGCTCAAACCCAGCTGGAGCACTTCAGGACCATGTTCTGTAGGCAGAATGGATTATTTACTCTGAAAATCTTTGGTGTAAAACACATTTAAGCCTCCATTTAGTATCATGATATGAAAGTCAGTATCTTCAAAAGGGTTTACTCCATGCTCTGTAAATGAGGGAGACCTTTGGCCAGCAGGATCTACTGATTACCATGAAAGATGGTGAAAGCTAAGGCTGAGCTTCTACATCTGTGCTCAGGGCAAACCAATGTGCAATTATGACAACCACTGAACAGCCACAGAGCTGCAGGCATACATAGTGCCTGCACAGAGCTCTGAAGTATGTAGATACAGGATTTAGATCCTCCACTGACATGAACTTGAGCCAATCTTCCCAGTCTGCCCAGGCCTTCATTTTCTGATGAAGGAAGGAATGGAAAAACTCTTCTCTCAAAAGAGGCAGGATGAGAGCAGCTGCCAGCATGACCAATATTTTTTGATCACTGAAGGCCACTGATGAGAAGCATCGTGGGAATGAAAAACCTCTTTCCCCCTTCTGCAAAGCAAAGCACCTTCTGGTCCATCCCACCTGAAGAAACAGAGGAGTAGGCTTTGCCCCAGGTGCTAGGAAAGAAGGCAAAGTTCTGATCAGCACCAGTTCTCAGCCCACATTTTCTTCTTCCATGATGCACTTCCAGTCTAAGAGTCCCAGAGTTACCTAGGGGCTGGCATCCCTCTCAGCCCTAACGTCTTTGGGATAGTGTCTGTTACGATGCAGTACATATATCCATGACCCACTGGAGAATGCCCTGGTGCATGTCCCTATGCAGCCTTCCTTGTACAGACCTCCTTAGCCCAAGCAAGGCCCAGGTTTTCCCAACCTCACTATGGCTCAGGCTTCAGATCTGCCTTGCCACAGTGATCCCACTCACAGCCCCAAGCAAGCCAACACAATCCCAGGTGCTACCACAACAGCTACTCCAGGAAATCACTAGTAGTTTTTTGGGCAGAAGTGAGCAGGGACAAGGTAGTACACACACCAAAATCCTGCACAGCTAGAAAAGCTGTGAAGGGACTGCTTTATGCATTTGCTGTTAAGAGTCTTACACATGAACTTTTAAGAATTAGTGTGCAGAACAAAGCAGCATCTTAGAAAGGACTGACCAAAGCCATTCCTCTATACCATAGAGAAAGAAAGGAAGACAGTGATTCAAGAACCATGATACATAGTTACATGATCTGAACCAGAACTGAGATGCTGATCCAGGAGGAGGGTGGTGACACCTAGGGAGGTTTATCTCAAACAATCAGCCAGTGGGAAAAAAAAAAAATCAGGAAAAACTAGATAGAAAAGAGAAAAGGAGATTTACTTATACACTGAGATTGCACCGGGGGGGGGCGGAAGGGGGAGAGGGGGAAACTGGATGAAAAAAATACATCCAGATTTACTGGCTGGAAAGTGGGCAGTTAAGAGAAGATTCATTAAATCAGAGAGACATCATTGTCTCAGCAGCCACATAGGATGCTATCTATCAGAATTTACAGATCATGATGTTACCCCAAAGGCTACTGTTGTGACTGGCAGTGTATACTTCAGCTAAGATGCAAATGACCAACAAAGCCATGGAGATTCAACTACTTTTCACCTTGAGAGGCAGATACCAAGGAGAACAGTGGAGACACACAAATAAGGGCAGAAGGGGCAGCAAGTGGAGCAGGACTGCGCTTACAACCTTCAACTAGTGTTGAGCTGCCTGTTAAACTTGAACCAGACTCAAGTCCTGAACTGGCAGGTTTAAAGGGTATACAGACACTGCCCTGTCAATGCCACCCCAAGCCCCAGTGTGACAATACAGTAATACAATTTTAGACACCCTTCTATTCCAAAGAACAGTATCAAAACCACTACAAGCACCTAGGCAGTGTGCTGTGCCAACCTGAAACATCTTTTGAACAGCTTTAAAGCTGGTCCTGGCATTGCCCTACCTACTTTGTCACAACTGGAATGAAATTATCTAAACTGTGGAGTGTGCAAATCTTTCTGTGAATCAGCACCTAAAATAACTATTTAATAGCATACTTTAGAAGAAGTCCGCTGTAAGCCAAGGGTACTGAAAACATTGCATTCATGCCAGGGGAAGCAATTCAGGAATTCCCAGCACACATGGAATTTCTCATACGCAGTAACTATATAAATGTACTGCAGAACAACCCTTTGGCAACCTGTTTTTCTTTTCATTTAAATCAAAACAGTTGCTTTTAAACAGGTTTTTGTCATACTTTTATTCTGCTTACTCCACTTTTTTCCACAATCATGAACTTGAAAGTGAAATTGGCTATAAATTAAAATGAAGCTGGCTGTCTTGCTTTCTCTTTGCAGTGGCAAAGAAAACAGCAGAAACTGATTGTGCACACAAAATTAGATTTCAGAAATTGTGCAGTTGGCTATACAGAGACGGACATCTGTTATGCAGCTTTTAAGTTGACAGTGTTGCTTATAAAAAAAAAGCCCAAACTGAAAAAATAGAATGTAAATCTGATATCCCCCTTCTATAAATGCTCTGAAGAGATGCTGCTGCTAATGAATGCTGAATTACAGTGTAAATCTAATAGATCAACTCCTGGCACCTAGATTATGAAGACAGGATTTCATCAGGTGTAATGAATATGCTAGAGGAGTAAACAATGATTACCTCATTGTGTTAAAAATGTTACCTATTTTCCTTTATTACAGAAACATTCATTTTGGTTTTGTTTCCAACAAAGCAAACACTTGAGGAGCTCACATTAGATTCACATAGCAGGGTCTGGGGTTTCAGCAGCAATATCCTCTGGATTATTGCAAGATACCTGAGGAGGTAGAAGAAGTCTGACTGCTTGATGCTGTCAGAACAAAGGCAGCATTTTCAAATGATGAAATAGCAAATCAAGGAGGCTTTCTTGGTTGCACTGAGTGAGCTTCACTTTCCACTTCAACTCTGTAGATTTTTCTTATGGATTTAGTATTGGTGTTTTCCAGTAAAAGTGGCAAAGAAGGTTCTGTCATTGTTCACAGAAAGAGGATAGCAAAAGTGATTCAGCAAGAGGTGGCTCTAGCACAGACAGGAGCATTTTGTCCACAGAAGGATAAGGACCAGGACTACCAGGGTTTACTGCTCTGCCCTGGGAACAGGAAAAACTTTGGGATGAAGATCTAGGGGCAGACAGAGAAGACAGACATGTCACTAGAGAGACAGATGGGTGGAGAAAGTAGCTGTTGCTTCATGAAGAAATGGGAGACAATCTATGAGTCGGTGAGATAAGGAAAGTCAACAAGCCCACAGTAAGTCTGCCTGTGCTAAGAGAACTGGGAAATGCAGTTCCCCATCTAGCAGCTTTAGAAACCAGCTGCTGCACCAGCTGTGCCTTCTCCACTGTATAGAGATGACTTCTGGCTCAGATTTGGAGCAGCAGGGTCATCTCTCCTCACTTGCAGAGGTACCTGTGTATCAACTAATAACATAGCTCATAGGCCCCAAAATAGCTTTCAGCAGAGTTATCAAAAACTGAATGATGACAAAGGAAAAGGAGTGATTCTTCCTGAGTTGCACAAAAAGACTTTAAATGCAGACAAAATCCCCTAGAATATGCTAAAACAGGACATATATCTGGAAGCCTTTTCCATACTTGCTGCAGGATGCAACCTTCGTATGAAATGCTTGGAGCAGAGAATAACTGCTGGGAAGTAATCTCAAGATTCAGCAATGGCACAGTATGTCACAAGCCCTTTGAAATACTTTCTCTGATCCCTTTTGAAGTGGTGTGGTGTAAGAAGATTGCATTAGAGTCTGTGAATACAGGTATAGCTATAAACTCATCATTTTGCAGAGACATATTTGTAAGAGATGGTTGGATTTAGAAGAAAAGGTTTTGACCTTTCCCAACTGTGTTTCAAACTCAGTGATATTCCTGTATACTATTCTGTAAAGTAGGATATTGTAGATCCATTCAACTGACTAGTTAAGCTGAGCTTATGGCTGCACGGTATCTCTGGAGAAGCAGCACCTTTACTATGACCCTTTTAAAGTATTATAAGGTTTTTACAAGACCACGTTTGCCAGGTCTTGCATGTCCCTGCCACTAGTTTGCGCGGTCCAAAGCATCCACAGTTGCCAAGTGTTCATGCAAAAGTTTTTTCCACTGGTACAGGCATTACTTTCCAGTAGCTCTGAGGTCACTGCAACACTTCACAGCAAAATCAAAAGCCCTTGTTCTCTATTCCACTAGGTCTAAGAGTTCTTATGGCTGCCATTACCTAAAGCTAACAAACATTCTTCAGCAACCTGTGCATTGCAGGAATTTAGTTTCTGCACCGTGTGTAGTCTCGACACCCACATAGAGCTGTTTTAAACCCAGCTATGGCTCAGTCTGTCTTTTAATGATTAACTGTTTCTCTGCTCCTTCTCATTGTGTTTGAAAGTTTAGGACAAATGCAGTCCTGAGCAGACACCCAAGAAAATGATGTTGCTGAGCACCTGGGTCTTGTCTGATTAAATGATGACCAATGGAAAGCAGCTGCAGATCCACCCAGGTTGAAGGAAGGGGTGTTTGTTTATAATGCTTTGATTTTGGCCCTGTATGGATTAAATTACAGCACAGGCAAAACACAAGAAGCATGCCTAGGTCACACACAACTGTCATAACTTCTGTCTTGACTTCTGCAGCTAGAAAAGAATTCTCAAAAAACTTCTGCATGTATCTTATGTGCAAGAGTGCTCTTTCTTTCAGCACCACCTAAGAGCAGCCACCACAGCTGGCACCCTGTGCTGCAGCTTTGCTCTTCAGCCCTTCTGCTGAGACAGGAGGCCAAACACTTGTGCTCTGTATTTTACTACATGCCAAACTGTCACTAATATTTCTCCTCCAACCCCCACCCCAAGGATTTGCTTTAATTCTGCATTTTTACAGAATCAACCAGGTTGGAAGAGACCTCCAAGATCATCATCCAACCCTAACTAATCAACCAGACCATGGCACTGAGCACCTCATCCAGGCTTTTCTTAAACACTTCCACAGATATCAATGCCACCATCTCACTGGGCAGCCCATTTCAATGGGCAATCTCTCTGTCTGTGAGGAACTTCTTTCTAAGATCAAGCCTAAACTTCCCCTGGTGCAGCTTGAAACTGTGTCCTCTTGTTCTGGTGCTGGTTGCCTGGGAGAAGAGACCAACCCCCGCCTGGCCACAACCTCACTTCAGGTTGTTGTAGACAGCAATAAGGCCTCCTCTTCTCCAGGTTAAGAAACCCCAGCTCCCTCAGCCTCTCCTCCCAGGCATTGTGCTCCAGACCCCTCCCCATCCTCATTGCCCCTCTCTGGATACATTCAAGTGTCTCAATGTCCTTCTTAAATTGAGGGGCCCAGAACTGGACACACAACTCAAGGTGTGGCCTAACCAGTGCTGAGCACAGGGCAGAATGACTACCCTGATCCTGCCAGCCACACTATTCCTGATCCAGGCCAGGATGCCATTGTCCCTCTTGGCCACTTGGGCACACTGTTGGCTCATTACCCCCAGGTCCCTCTCTGCCTGGCTGCTCTCCAGCCACTCTGACCCCAGCCCGTAGCACTGCATGGGGTTGTTGTGGCCAATGTGTAGAACCTGGCACTTGGGCAGAGTCCAAGGGCATGAGATTGAACACAACTATCTGTCCAGCCTGGCAAGGCCCCTCTGCAGAGCTCTCCTAGCCTCTAACAGATCAACACCTGCCCCCAGCTTGGTGTCATCTGCAAACTTATGATGGACTCAGTCCCCTCATCCAGACCATCAATAAAGATATTGAACAGGATGGGGCCCAATGCTGATCCCTCACACACTGAGTCAAAATATTGTCAAGGAAACTGGGATCTTTGAATCTTGCTGCAACACTTTGAGTAAATGTCTGCCACCAGACCACCCGACCACATCTGACAGAAGTGTTATGACTCTTGCAAACATTTGACTGTCTGATAATGTGACTCCAATAATCTTCCTTTTCAAGTCTTAGGAACAGCTGAGAAAGGCTAATAAATCTCAATTTTTATTGCAGACGTCACTTCATCCATATTCTGCTGAGTGTTAGGCAACATTTAAAACCCAGAGCTGCAAAATTTCACTAGGGAGGAGTTCAATATCAAGTGCAAATTACAGGCTACAGAAACAAGGCGAGGGCAGTAATAGATCCAACGTTTTCTTAATACCCACAAGAATTACTCTGGAGTGGTATTTCAAACTGACGTCAATTATCCTTTGAAGGCCAGTTACTCGATGTTGTTTATACAGTTGTGGTGAAGTTCGGGCTAGAAATCCAGGACCCATAAAGGAATTCTACTAAATGCTCTCCACACAAAACTGGAAGTGGATTCTTTAGCCTCTGTCAGGAATGGATTCTAGATACTTCCATGATAGTATGAGTACCTGCTTTGGCCCAATGATCACTGTTTTCTACCAGATGGCACATCATTTCACATGGAACACTTCCACTGCAAGTTACACAAAGAGCTGGAAAGAAAGAAATTACAGTCTCCATCATGCTTAGTGTGCTACACACCCCTTGTGAGACACCAGAATAGAACAGACAAGGTTGTAAGAGACCTTCAAGATCATCATGTCCAACCTATCATCCAACACCATCTAATCAACTAAACCATGGCGCCAAACACCCTATCAAGTCTCCTCCTAAACACCTCCAATGAAGGCGACTCCACCACCTCCCTGGGCAGTGCATCCCAATGGGCAATCACTCTCTGTATGAAGAATTTCTTCCTAATATCCATTCTGAACCTCCCCTGGTGCAATTTGAGACTGTGTCCTCTTGTTCTGGTGCTGGTTGCCTGGGAGAAGAGACCAACCTCCACCTGGCTACGACCACCCTTCAGGTAGTTGTAGAGAGTAATAAGGTCTCCCTGAGCCTCCTCTTCTCCAGGCTAAGCAACCCCAGTTGCCTCAGCCTCTCCTCACAGGGCTGTGCTCCAGACTCCTCCCCAGCTTTTTTGCCCTTCTCTGGAAACATTCCAGCAAGTCAACATCTTTCCTAAACTGAGGGCCCCAGAGCTGGACACAGGACTCAAGGTGTGGCCTAACCAGTGCAGTGTACAGGGGCAGAATGACTTCCCTGCTCCTGCTGGCCATGCTGTTCCTGATACAGGCCAGGATGCCTGTATACTCCATTCCTGGGAGTAACAGCTGCTCCTGCAGACAGCAGGTACAGGAATTTTTAAATGTAAGTAGACAAGGAGAAACAAATTACTTATATACACTTACCTCCCATACACATAAACACACATAGACTGGAGTCCTGTATCACAACATTTATGTTCCAGTAGGTATCAGAGTATCTAATAAGAGCAAAGTCCTGCTTTGATTTAAGCCCATTCCAGACAGTTTTTAATAATACTGTAGCCATGTCCAAGCCAGCAGGCCCACCAGAAAGGCAAGTGCCAGCAGAAGAACTGTGTCTTTTCCTCCAAACGTTCATGTGATTTACTGATACTTTAATCTCACTACTTAGAAGATTTAGCCTCCTTTCTTGTTCTAAGTTTCCTAGGAGTCATGAGAGAAGAGATTCATTGCTGTTGGAACCTGCTGCTATGAGTACTGTTATATGTTCATCTGCAGCAGGATTAACTCAGCTCTTAAAATGCGCTGTGAGTGAAGATGCTTAAACCAGGTCACTAAGTACTGTTCGGTGAATGTCAATGATGAGCTTTGCTGTCAGTTTATCTCATTTGCCTCATCCCTAGACAGATGAAATACTTCCAATCAATACTTCCAACCTTTTTATATTTACCTGTCTTGACAAATCTGCTGTCCCTCAAAATTCAGAGATGTTATTTTTCATCCTGTTGTGTAATATGAAAGGCAGCATTTCTGGAATAAGGGCAGGCTGTGGCTCTTCACAAGAGGCAGGGTGACAAAAAGCATTTCTGTGATAAAAATGTATCCCTGCCTGGTATGAAATTATCTCCTCTTTGGGCCAGACCTTCTCATCCCTCAGAATTCACATCAGGAACCCACAGCCCATTGCCCTCTACACCTCTTAATGCTGATGAGGAAACCTAACCACACATGAGCAATAACATGCTTCGCCTATTTGTAATTCCACATTCAAAACTCACTTCAAAACTGTTCTAGTACAGACTGCCTGAAGATTCACAGGATAAATCAGCTTGCAGCTGGAAGCCAGTGCCACAGATATTTCATACATTTAGACTATTTTCTGCTACCATGCATTGATCTGGAATTTAAAAGCCCTCTGCTCCCAGCCAGGCCAGAACTACAAGCAGAGAACACAGCCACCTTTAGTTATTACTGTCTATGTTCAACCCATATCTGGAGCTAATTATAGCAATTGTTCTGTTAGCCAATGACCCCTCCCCAGCAGAGAAGGGGGATCAGGAAAAGGAGAGAAGAAATGGGTTAAAAATGAAAACAGATTGCGTGAAACAGCCAAACTAACACCAATGCCAATATAAAGTCTATAAAGCAAAGGCAGAGCAGTCACACTAACCAGGAAGGCGGTCCTCAGGAGAAGGAAAAGAGGCTGGATCAAGATGAGCCCAAGCAGGAGTCTCTCTGTCCTCAGAAAACTTCCTTCCTTTACACTAAGCCTGATGGTCATGGTCTGGGATTCTTGTGGCCAACTCAGGTCAGCTGCCCTGGCTGATTCCAAACTGCTGACAGCCTGTAGACCACAACTGGCCCATGGTTCTCTCCCAGCAACACCAGGACAATTACATTATTAACTTTGTTGGTTATTTCTGGTACAGCCATATACATAATCTACACTTGATTACCTGGTCTACTGGTTGATCAGGAAACTCATGATCCTGTGTGTGACCACTGAAGATATGCCATCATTATTCCTTGTCCAGCAGGAAATCAGTCCAAGTTCACTTATGTTCTCAAAGCCTTCCTGTTAATGTTTGTAACAACAAATCAATGAAATTCACATTGCAATGCAGAGTCTCACAGCTCTCCAAAGCTTGAAACAGGTCCACTGCATTTTGTTTTCATAGCCTAGCAAAGATTCATGTCTGTTTTCCAGAAAAAAATAAGAGAGCGCAGCAACCCAAGCAGTCTTCCTGGACCCAAACACCAGTATGTAACTGCACACCCGTAGGTGATGGAGAGGCGCAGTGCCTAGCAAACATTTGACGGCTGCACAAGTGTGACTACAGAGCAGAAATGCATGCTTTCAGAAATAGAGGACTCAGAGGCCTGATAATGCTGTATTTGCACTTGTAGGCTGAAACCCAAATGAGAGCAGCTGCAAGCAATGCCATTACTACCTAATGACTAGCAGCCTATGGAAAATGCATCTACGTTGTGAAAACTTACAGCTCCAACATACTTTTTCACTCAAACAACAGACATGGAGACCTGACTGGAGATGGCTCCTCAGGCTCAAGAAAGGCTGAAGCCAACTGTCCTGACTTCTTTGAGCTACCCATCCATACAGTGACAATAGCTGTCAACTTCAAGACCTTCCACCAGCACCATTTCAGGGGTGAAACCAGCAGCCCAGCTGAAGTGCATGAACACTAATGCACGCAGCATGGGCAACAAACAAGAGGAGCTGGAAGCCTTGTTACAGCAGGAAAGTTATCAATACAATACAATACAATACAATACAATACAATACAATACAATACACCAGGTTGGAAGAGACCTTCAAGATCATCGCGTCCAACCCATCAATCAATTCAACCCACCCAACAACTAAACCATGCAGCCAAACACCCCATCAAGTCTTCTCCTGAACACCTCCAATGAAGGTGACTCCACCACCTCCACAGGTAGCCGATTCCAATGGGCAATCACTCTCTCCGTGTAGAACTTCTTCCTAACATCCAGCCTAAACCTGCCCTGGCACAGCCTGAGACTGTGTCCTCTTGTTCTGGTGCTGGCTGCCTGGGAGAAGAGACCAACCTCTGCCTGGCTACAACCTCCCTTCAGGTAGTTGTAGAGAGCAATAAGGTCACCCCTCAGTCTCCTCTTCTCCAGGCTAAGCAACCCCAGCTCCCTCAGCCTTTCCTCATAGGGCTTGTGTTCCAAACCCCTCACCAGCTTTGTTGCCCTTCTCTGGACACGCTCCAGCAAGACAACATCCTTCCTAAACTGAGGGGCCCAGAACTGGACACAGGACTCAAGGTGTGGCCTAACCAGTGCAGTGTACAGGGGCAGAATGACCTCCCTGCTCCTGCTGGCCACACTGTTCCTGATGCAGGCCAGGATGCCATTGGCCTTCTTGGCTGCCTGGGCACACTGCAGGCTCATGTTCAGCCTACCATCAACCAGTACCCCCAGGTCCCTCTCTGCCTGGCCGCTCTCCGGCCACTCTGACCCCAGCCTGTAGCACTGCCTGGGGTTGTTGTGGCCAATGTGCAGAACCCAGCACTTGGATGTGTTAAATCTCATGCCATTGGACTCTGCCCATCTGTCCAGCCTGTCGAGGTCCCTCTGCAAAGCCTCTCTGCCCTCCAGCAGATCAACTCCTGCCCCCAGCTTGGTGTCATCTGCAAATTTACTGATGATGGACTCAATGCCCTCATCCAGATCATCAATAAAGATGTTGAAGAGCATGGGGCCCAGTACTGATCCTTGGGGCACACCACTAGTGACTGGCTGCCAGCTGGATGTGGCACCATTCACCACCACTCTCTGGGCTCGGCCCTCCAGCCAGTTCCTAACCCAACACAGTGTGATCCTGTCCAAGCCATGGGCTGCCAGCTTGGCCAGGAGTTTGCTGTGGGGACGGTGTCAAAGGCCACAGTATCACAGTATCACAGTATTACTATTATGATGCAGTTGCCATCACAGAGACGTGGTGGGACGACTCACATGACTGGAGTGCTGCAATTGACGGCTACAGGCTCCTCAGGAGAGACAGGCAAGGGAGAAGGGGTGGAGGGGTGTCCCTGTACATCAGGGAGGTACTAGATGCCATTGAGCTGGAGATCATGGATGATGGGGTTGAGTGCTTGTGGGTGAAAATTAGAGGGAAGACCAACAGACATCCCCATAGATCAGCCAACCAGGATGAAGAAGTTGATGGATCATTCTATAGGCAGCTAGAGGCTGTCTCAGGATCACCAGACTTGTTCTCATGGGTGACTTCAACCTGCCTGATAGCTGCTGGGATCTCAACACAGCAGAGAGGAGGCAGTCATAGTATCACACAGTATCACAGTATCGCTAAGGTTGGAAGAGACCTCGAAGATCATCGAGTCCAACCTGTCACCACAGACCCCACGACTAGGCCCCTGAGCCTCCTCTTCTCCAGGCTAAACAACCCCAGCTCCCTCAGCCTCTCCTCATAGGGCTGTGCTCAAGGCCTCTCCCCAGCCTTGTTACCCTTCTCTGGACACGTTCAAGTGTCTCGATGTCCTTCTTAAACTGAGGGGCCCAGAACTGGACACAGGATTCAAGGTGCGGCCAGTCCGACCCCAGCCTGTAGCTCTGCATGGGGTTGTTGTGGCCAAAGTGCAGCACCCGGCACTTGGACTTGTTGAATGCCATCCCATTGGACTCCGCCCATCTGTCCAGCTGGTTGAGGTCCCTCTGCAGAGCCCTTCAACTCTCTAACTGACCAACATCTGTTCCCAGCTTGGTGTCATCTGCAAATTTGCTGATGACTGTCTCAATCCCCTCATCCAGATCGTCAGTGAAGACATTGAAGAGGATGGGGCCCAGCACTGATCCGTGGGGGACGCCACTGGTGCCTGGCCTCCAGCTGGATGTGGCACCATTGACCACCACCCTCTGGCCCCGGCCCTCCAGCCAGTTCCCAACCCAGCGCAGAGTGTTGCTGTCCAAGCCATGAGCTGACAGCTTAGCCAGCAGTTTGCTGTTGGGGACAGTGTCAAAGGCCTTGCTGAAGTCCAGGTAGACCACATCCACAGGCCTCCCCACATCCACCAGGCAGTCACCTGATCATAGAAGGAGATCAGGTTGGAGAGGCAGGACCTGCCCTTCCTAAATCCATGTTGGCTGGACCTGAGCCCTTGGCCATCCTGCAGGTGCGCAGTTATTGCCGCCAGGATGATCTGCTCCATCATTTTCCCTGGCACTGAGGTCAGGCTGACTGGCCTGTAGTTTCTGGGTTCCTCCATCTGACCCTTCTTGTGGATGGAGACCACATTGGCCAGTTTCCAGTCATCTGGGACCTCACCGGTCAGCCAGGACTGGAGGAAAATGATGGAGAGCGGCTTGGCAGCTCATCTGCAGCTCTCTCAGCACCCTAGGACTATTCTATTCTATTCTATTCTATTCTATTCTATTCTATTCTATTCTATTCTATTCTATTCTATTCTATTCTATTCTATTCTAATGACAGGTCACTGTTCCTATTGTTTGTGTCTGCAGTAGGTGTAAGAGAAGTCTGTTACACTTCTGCTTTTTTCAGATCTACTCCCACTTTTATTAACATCCCAGACCTGAACAAGGAATTGCTCCGATTTTCTTCTTTACAATTTGCATTTTATAAAAAGTCAGGGAGATATCTTTTTTTGTTAGAGAAATCGAACAAAGGAAGTGCTTCTATAAGCTTCATAATAGACATTGCAGGCAATCTTCCTATTTTAGACACATGTAAAAAAAGCATAACGAGAACAAACATTAGTTTGACATTATCCTCATTCATTGCACAGCAGCACTAATGGATGTGCCAATTAATTGTTTCTTTTTGTCACCCAAAAACATCCTGAGACAGGGCATGGGTTCCTTCCAACCTTCAGCCAGTCTACAATTCTTGCAATACATCTCACAGCATATTTAAAAAATTCATAGTGTGTATGAGAGGGGAAATTAATCAGTGCCACGTCTCTGGTTTATGAGTCACTGTGGTTCCTCTGATCATATGGGAAATGTGGAAGAGCGACGGAGTAACTCACATCTGACAAAAGCAATGGTTAATATTCATAAGCATATGGCTAAAATGCAGCTTATCTGATTGCTTTGCAGGAAATAATCTTCATGGTCTCATTTTTTTTTATCTACAGTTCAAGTCTTTCTTGCACCCTTTCCTTTCCCTACCAAAAATACAGTATTTTATTGAATGAAATGGGCACTAGGAAGGCTCCATCTGGGAAAAGAAATGCTGAGATCATTCACTCCTCTTCCTCCTGCTCTCAGGACAAGACTATGGAGAATCTCTCATATTAGTACTGACCTGGACATGTTTTCAGATGTAAAATGTTAGATGTGATTCTGGCAACTGCATAATAAAAAAAGGGAATTGGTTAATGACTGATTCTGAGCTGTAAGAGCAAAATCTTGTGCTCTGTTGGGACTGTATGTGAAAACACTTAACGACTTCAAAGCTTCTCCACACACAGGACCTTCCAACATGAAGCCTTGCAACCCCACTGCTTCTAGTGACTGAGGCACTATTATTTCTACTTTTGATCGGCAGAAGCAAAATCACAGAGTTCTCAGACAGAAAGACTAAGCAGTAGGCTTCATCATGTGGGTTACCATACTAATTGCTCAGAGGTACCTCCTTCAGTTGGAGATCCACAGCAGCTAAAGAGCATGGAGTGGGTCTTCGTACATCCAGCAACTCAGGCAAGGTAACTGTGGTCATTCACTTGCCTGTCCTGAGCAAGAAACAGCCATTTGCTAGATGAACTGTCCTACTCTCCCTCATGATCATCAACATCCAAGTGAGAGAAACATGGAATGGTGAATGCTCTTCTGCTTCACAGAGACTGGGGACTGCAATGCCAACAAGGTGAAAGCATACCTGGACAGTACAAGAAAGGCTTTGCAATTAAAAGATGCCAGCTCTGGGGGACTGCTACATCAAGTCTTACTGCCTCTGGCATTGAAAACCTTCAACAGAGATACTCATTCTTAGATGAAGGACCACCATCCTTCTGAAGGATACCAATTTCACATATATATGAAATAGATAGACAGGAAATACAAGCTTTTGGGGGCACCAGTTTGATGCTGGAAAAATTCACAGAATTTACAGAAAAGACCTCAGAGATCATCAAGTCCAACCTATGACCTAATACCTAACACCTCCTGACAACCAAACCATGGCTCCAAGTGCCACATCCAATCCTTTTTTGAACACCTCCAGGGATAGTGACTCCACCACCTCCCTGGGCAGCACATCCCAACAGCCAATTACTCTTTCTGGGAAGAACTTTCTCCTCACCTCCAGCCTAAACCTCTCCTGGCACAGTTTGAGACTGTGTTCTCTTGTTCTGGTGATGGTTGCCTTTCTGGGAGAAGAGACCAACCCCCACCTGGCTGCAGTGTTCCTTCAGGTAGT
The DNA here is from genome assembly GCA_033816785.1 of Picus viridis. Taxonomy (NCBI): domain Eukaryota; kingdom Metazoa; phylum Chordata; class Aves; order Piciformes; family Picidae; genus Picus; species Picus viridis. Next base: position 51,741 of record CM066592.1, read on the forward strand.
TGTAGAGAGCAATAACGTCTCCCCTGAGCCTCCTCTTCTCCAGGCTAAACAACCCCAGCTCTCTCAGCCTCTCCTCACAGGGCTGTGCTCCAGACCCCTCCCCATCCTCATTGCCCTTCTCTGGACATGTTCAAGAGTCTCAATGTCCTTCTTAAATTGAGGAGCCCAGAACTGGACACAGGACTCAAGGTGTGGCCTAACCAGTGATGAGTGCAGGGCAGAATGACCTCCCTGCTCCTGCTGGCCACACTGTTCCTAATGCAGGCCAGGATGCCATTGGCCTTCTTGGCTGCCTGGGCACACTGCTGGCTCTTGTTCATCCTACTGTCAACCAGTACCCCCAGGTCCCTTTCTACCCAGCTGCTCTCCAGCCACTCTGACCCCAGCCTGTAGCACTGTGTGGGGTTGTTGTGGCCAAAGTGCAGCACCTGGCACTTGGACTTGTTCAATGTCATCGTGTTGGACTCTGCCCATCTGTCCAGCCTGTCAAGGTCTCTCTGCAGAGCTCTCCTACCCTCTAACAGATCGATTCTTGCCCCCAAATTGGTGCCCAGGCTTCATGTGGCATGGCACTCATTTCAGGGATGAGAAGATGCATGAGTTTTTTCTTGCCACAAAGCATTCACACACTGTAAATTCGAGTGGTGGAAGAATACCTCTCTTCATTTAAACCTACTCCCAAGGCAAATCAGGGCCCTCTAATTCCTTTAAATCTTCCAGCATCACTCAAGACACAGACCCTATGTCTGAATATTAGTCTCCTTGTGTAAGTCATATAGGTCAAATCTATGATCAATAGACAGTGATTTTGTGCTTAGTCTTTGAGACAATTAGCTGTTTTAAGCAGGGCATGCTGAAGTGAAGATCACCCTAAATATCAAGTGTCACATAGGACAGATCCCATAGGAATCCCAACCTGTATCACCAAGTAAGTAACCATCATGAGTGACTTTGGAATTAGCTTCTTTCAAACAAACCTTCGTCTGTAAGGGGTATGTTGAGGCTTCACCCATATCTGTGAAGTGCTGCAGGAGTTTTAACTCTGTGGTATGGATAGTGTTCATCTTGCCAGCTGTTGTTAATTTGTGATCAAAACCCATCTGACACAGCACACAGAGGAAGCCCCTGCGCTTTGCAAAACCCAGCACAGCAACAAGGACTGCACCAGAACTGCAGCTCAGCACCAGCACATTGAAAGCCTAGGCACAACTGAGTGCTTATGAATATGGAAGTCCAAGACCTTCCTAGTGGGGTGAGAAGTCAAAAGAGCCAGGATTTTTACATGGACATTTCCACATTGGTTATTAAAATGGCTCAGTTCAATTAGAGAAACCTCTTATACCAATAATTTTTCTATATTCATCCCCACATCTAAGATCATCACCCTAAGGTGACAAGGCTATTGATTTGAGATCCGTTTCTCTGAAAGACAGGTGTTTCCCACCACAACAAAGACTACAGACAATAGGCTAGGGGACCCTTGATGCATCATAGATCACCTTGGCAAGTATCAAACTCTTCCCAGACAAGTTATCATTCTGCAGATGTCTTATTATTATGCTAGTCCTCAAGCAGCAATTTCCTTCATTAAACATCAGGGTGATGTGCAGGAAGGCCAGACTCTGAACAGATCTATAGGAGGAAGGGGGCACTCTGGACGTTATTTGATTGCCAGGCTGGAGGACATTTCACCTCCTGCTTTCCATGGCTCTTCTTCCATTCTTTACTCCTCTTACTAGCATTAGGATGTGAGCTGGAAGGATGTTTCTGTATCAGACGTATCAGTGTCCGTTTTCCCTCCTGCTGGTACTGCCTCCTCAGAGAGACAAGGAAGCTGTTGGCATCTTCTGTGTGACTATTCCACACAGCCCTTTGCAGGTTTTGCTGTTGGATCTCAAGGTTACTGAACAGGGTTGAGATACACTGCGCTGGGCCTCTGGAATTAGAATGCAGGCAGCTTTAATATATTAAACAGGAGGATCATGTGGGAGGGGAGAAGTGAACAACCCACACACAGGTTGAAGAATGGTCTTGAATTTGCTTCAGTGGAAAACCCCTGAGTGTTTACTGCCTGTAAAACACAGTTCAGAGAGAAAGATCATTACCTGACTCAAGTCAGTATAATTCCTCCAGCATTACCAGCTGAAATCACCTCGTCCGTTAATTCCTCCTTCCTGTCAAGTGGAGTAATGCTATTTTATGCCTCCATGGGAAAACAACCTGCAGGGAGGAGAATAAAGAATCCTCTCTGTTTTCTCTGGCAGCAGTCTTGAAAATCCCTAGGGATTCTGGCCATCATACCCACAAAACCATATTTCTAGTCCAGATCATCACATTTGTTGTTTATTCTTACTGATATTCAGCAGTAAGCCTGCTCAGGTAAGAGCACCAGGGACAAAGACGTAATGGACACCGTTCAACCTTTTCCCAGGGCATGAAAGAAACCCCCATGACCCCAACTTGCTGACATGCACAGTGGAGCACTTCCTAAGCCCAGGCAAGTTACTCTGGCAGGTAGCAAAACCAGTGAACTTCCTCCCTGGATAAAAATCATAGAATCATTCAATATTTTGTATGCACTACTGAAGCAAACCTTGCCATGCACATCAGTTCATTAGGCAGGTTAGTCAATTATTCCTGCCACGCTAGGAGGTACTGGCCCAAAGACAGTGGTTGCACTGCATGACATCAATGAAACAGTGCTGGTGGAGAGATGGCACACAGGCTATTCACCAATGTTTTCAAACCTTCTCAGAACACAATATACTGTTCTGCAAGACGGTTGCCTGGTGCTGCTAGAGGACAAGGCAGATAGCCATACTGGCATGTAACAACATCTTCTGTTATGGCTGTGGAAACCTGAGTGCCAGGCCTGCTAGTGACCCTACCATGTGGAGAAACAGCTCTGCACTGTGCTAATCATGGCTGCCTGTCTGAGCTCATAAGCATGGACTCTGGAAATGCAATACAGTGCATACCAGATGGTGCATTGTTAGGATGGGCAGTGTTCTTGTAGATCCAAATATTGAGCATAGAAACAAGATAGAGACATGGGAGCAACAGAGAAAAGGTGATGAAAGGCACATGGGTGGGTGTCTGCGATAATGCTTTGAGCTCTTCCAGAGCTCAGGCTTGTCCCACACTGAGTCAAAAGCTAGCTGAAAGCATCCCAGAAACAAAGGGGAAAATAATTTTATATGAATTTTAGGTTATATCAGAGGTCCATGAGGATATATCATTAACATGGGGAAACAGATAATTTCCCAAATGTTCATCCACTCTCAATGTGAACAGGTTTCCTGCAGCTGCCAGTACACAACTGCAGCACAGAAAGGGAAGGCCACACAATCCAGAGGGTGAGTTCTAGTTTATTTCCCTCTCTGTGGCCCAGCACATTAAAATTTCATAGCAACCTTTATGTCTTCTGGTTGAAGGCTGCGTACCATCAATTGGTATGTTAGGGTGACAAGGAATGGCTTACAATGGACCAAAGGATCCAAAGGAATGAGTGTGCCACAAGTAATCTCTCCAGGCAGACTCAGAAGGGAGTTCAGCATTTCACCACCGAATTTTTAACACTTTATGCAAGGACTTGAGGCAGAGTTCAAACAAAACAAACCAGGAAAATGATGGAGAGTGGCTTGGCCAGCTCATCTGCCAGCTCTCTCAGCACCCTAGGATGGATCCCATCCGGCCCCATGGACTTGTGAGTGTCCAAGTGGCTCAGCAGGTCCCGAACCAATTCCTCATGGATATCCAGGGCATGACACTGCTCCCTGACCCCATCGCCCAGCTCAGGAGGCCACTCGTCCTGAACTCCTCCTGCCTCGCTGTTAAAAACTGAGGCAAAGAAGGTGTTCAGGACCTCAGCCTTTTCCTCATCTTCAGTCACTGTTTCCCTCCAGGTCCAATAGGGAGTGCAGGTTCTTCTTGCCCTCTTTTTAGTGTCAATGTATTTGTAAAAATGCTTTTTGTTGTCCTTCACAGAGGTGTTCAGCCTCAGCTCCAACTGGGCCTTTGCCTCTCTAATTTTTTTCCTACATAATCTAACAACTTCCTTTAACACACCTTGAGAAGCCTTCCCCTCCTTCCAAAGGTGATACAGCCTCTTTTTTCCCCTTAGTTCCTCCAGGAGCCGCTTGCTCATCCAGGCCCAGAGCCTTCCCCTCGGCTCATCTTTCGGCAGATGGGAACCGCCAGTTCCTGTGCCTTCAAGAGCTCCTGTTTGAAGCAGCTCCAACCCTCCTGGACCCTTCGGTTCTTGAGGGCTGATACCCAGGAACTTTGCAGATAAGTTTCTCAAACAGGCTGAAGTTTGCCCTCTGGAAGTCCAAGGTGAAGGTTATTATATAATACAATACAATACAATACAATACAATACAATACAATACAATACAATACACCAGGTTGGAAGAGACCTTCAAGATCATCGCGTCCAACCCATCAAACAGTCCAACCCACCCAACAACTAAACCATGCAGCCAAGCACCCCATCAAGTCTCCTCCTGAACACCTGACTGAGGGGTGACCTTATTGCTCTCTACAACTACCTGAAGGGAGGTTGTAGCCAGGCAGAGGTTGGCCTCTTCTCCCAGGCAGCCAGCACCAGAACAAGAGGACACAGTCTCAGGCTGCACCAGGGCAGGTTTAGGCTGGATGTTAGGAAGAAGTTCTACAGTGATTGGCCATTGGAATCGGCTACCCGTGGAGGTGGTGGAGTCACCTTCACTGGAGGTGTTCAGGAGAAGACTTGATGGGTTGCTTGGCTGTATGGTCTAGTTGTTGGGTGGGTTGGATTGTTTGATGGGTTGGATGCGATGATCTTGAAGGTCTCTTCCAACCTGGTGTATTGTATTGTATTGTATTGTATTGTATTGTATTGTATTGTATTGATTGTTTTCTACTTGTAGATACTTAATGAGAATTTGTAGCACATCTGATTAGTGTCCCTAGCTTCAATGATGTACACTACAGATTTTGGATTATTCTCCCTCTCCCCTTTTTTATCCATGGATTGATTTCTCCAAAGGAAATGGCTTGTGTAAGACAGCACAGGAAGGTCATGGGTGTGGTAGTTTCTCGAGCTGCAGGCCAGTGCTCTAAGCATCAGTTTACTCTTTCTCTTTTCCAAGGGAAGAGCCTTGTCTGTGTGAAGCTGCTGAGCACAGGGAGTGTTATGCTGACTCTGAAAACTCTGAGATAACGGTGGAGGCAGAGACCAGGGGAGAGGATGAACGAAGCTTTAATTATTTAACTTACTGTGGTTTACCTAACTGGGCTGGACTATTTTCTAGCTGTATCTGTGATTTGTGGTGCTCTTGCATGTCACCTCCAATGAAGGTGACTCCACCACCTCCACGGGCAGCCGATTCCAATGGGCAACCACTCTCTGTATAGAACTTCTTCCTAACATCCAGCCTAAACCTGCCCTGGCACAGCCTGAGACTGTGTCCTCTTGTTCTGGTACTGGCTGCCTGGGAGAAGAGACCAACCTCTGCCTGGCTACAACCTCCTTCAGGTAGTTGTAGAGAGCAATAAGGTCACCCCTGAGTCTCCTCTTCTCCAGGCTAAGCAACCCCAGCTCCCTCAGCCTTTCCTCACAGGGCTGTGCTCCAAACCCTCACCAATTTGTTGCCCTTCTCTGGACACGCACCAGCAAGTCAACCTCCTTCCTAAACTGAGGGGCCCAGAACTGGACACAGTACTCAAGGTGTGGCCTAACCAGTGCAGTGTACAGGGGCAGAATGACCTCCCTGCTCCTGCTGGCCACACTGTTCCTGATACAGGCCAGGATGCCATTGGCCTTCTTGGCTGCCTGGGCACACTGCAGGCTCATGTTCAGCCTACCATCGACCAGCACCCCCAGGTCCCTTTCTGCCTGGCTGCTCTCCAGCCACTCTGACCCCAGCCTGTAGCACTGCCTGGGGTTGTTGTGGCCAATGTGCAGAACCCGGCACTTGGATGTGTTCAATCTCATGCCCTTGGACTCTGCCCATCTGTCCAGCCTGTTGAGGTCCCTCTGCAAAGCCTCTCTGCCCTCCAGCAGATCAACTCCTGCCCACAGCTTGGTGTCATCTGCAAATTTACTGATGATGGACTCAATGCCCTCATCCAGATCATCAATAAAGATGTTGAAGAGCATGGGGCCCAGCACTGATCCCTGGGGCACACCACTAGTGACAGGCCGCCAGCTGGATGTGGCACCATTCACCACCACTCTCTGGGCTCGGCCCTCCAGCCAGTTCCTAACCCAGCACAAAGTGCTGCTGTCCAAGCCATGGGCTGACATCTTGGCCAGGAGTTTGCTGTGGGGGACGGTGTCAAAGGCCTTGCTGAGGTCCAGGTAGACCACATCCACAGGCCTCTCCACATCCACCAGGTGGGTCACCTGATCATAGAAGGAGAAGGTTCTGTTGGTGCTCCTCCCTATCTCCCTGCATATTGAAAACTTCACTATCTCGTGGTGGCTGCACCCCAGGCAGCCTCCCACGGTCACGTCTCCCACCAGCCCTTCTCTATTGGAGAACAGCAGGTCAAGCAGAGCCTGACCCCTGGTAGGCTCACTCAACAGCTGCATCAGGAAGCTGTCCCCCATGCGCTCCAGGAACCTTCTGGACTGCCTCCTCTCTGCTGAATTAAGTTCCCAGCAGATATCTGGCAGGTTAAAGTCACCCACAAGGACAAGATCTGATGATCCTGAGACAGCCTCCAATTGCTTATAGAGTAATTCATCTGCCTCCTCATCCTGGTTGGGTGGTCTATAACAGACTCCAACCAGGATGTCAGATTTGTTGGTCTGCCCCCTGATTTTAACCCACAGGCTCTCAATCCCTTCATTTTCCACCTCAAGCTCTGTGGCAGAGAGTGACTCCCTGATATACAGAGCCACCCCTCCTCCTCTTCTCCCTTGCCTGTCTCTCCTGAAGAGCCTGTAGCCCCCCAGTGCAGCACTCCAATCGTGCGTGGCATCCCAGCATGTTTCTGAGATGGCGACTGTATCATAGTCACCCTGGTGGACCAGGACTTCCAGCTCCTCTTGCTTATTGCCCATGCTGCCTGCATTGGTGTACATGCACTTCAGCTGGGCTCTTGACTTCCCAATTAACCCTAATTTGTGTCCCACTTTCCTCTTCAGAGGGACTGATTTCCTCACCCACCCCCTTCAGACCTAGTTTAAAGCCCTCTTAATGAGCCCTGCCAACTCAAGTGCTAGGACTCTCTTACCTTTTCTAGATAACTGCACCCCATCAGGACCCAGCAGGTCGGGTGCATTAAAAGTTGCCCCGTGATCACAGAAACCAAAATTCTTCCTCTACAGACAGGTTATGTCTGAACTGTGGTACCCAGCCTGAGCACGGCTTTCCAACAGAAACCTTATCAGCACTAAAAGTGGAAGCATTACTGAACAATGATTTTGCAGAACTGTCTCTGTGTAAACATCCCACTATTTGTCCACTTCTTCCACAGCATCCTAGCACTGTCGCCTCACATTTGTCTCGCACCTGCCATGTGCAAACACAGTTTTAGACCAGGTTAGTGTGAGTGCATTTAAAAATAACTGTGTTGCAAGGAATTTCTCTTGGGGAACAGTGCCACTTTGAAACAGAAAAGAGAGTCATTGTAGACTCAATACACTTGCAAACCATCCACTCTCATGACACCTTTTAAAACAAGTCTGCTGCACTTCAGGAGGTTTGCTTGTGCCTAATCACAGTTTTGTAATTATGACTCATAAATAACAGCTCCATGTCTCTACCTTCAGACTGGACATTAAAGGAAATAGTGGGGGTTGGATTTACCGCCACAGATATCAAGTAGCCTGTCACCACACTTCCTGCTGTAGCCCAAAGCCATGCACAGGATAAAGGCTTTTACTTTTACACCTTTCTCCTGTATTAACTTGGAACCGAACTGGAATTCTAGCTGGACTATCCCCTCTGTGCAATAGGTGGGTGAATTACAACTCTGCAGCTGTGTGTGAACAGCCCTACTTCTTTCTGCATCTTTAATTTGCTTTAGATTTTCTCTTGCAGAACATGAAGTAGCCTCTTGAAGCTTTCATATTGCAGTGAATGTCATTAACACCTGCCCAGTTTCTTTATAATAATTCTGCCTAATGCTTGACTACATTTACTGTTACCCTCTAGGCTTTCAGCAATTGCCTCAAGACATGAACACATTCATATATCAATGCAAAGCCATTAGAATATGAAAAAAAGTCACTGCAAAGAGCACAAATGCCTGCTGGTCTTGGCTGCAAGAGCTCTGCTCTTCATTAATGAGTGCTCAGGGAAAGTTAAATTCTTCCTCATCAGGAATAATCTGTGAGCCTTTTTCCTCAGGCATAATACTCATGATGAAGTGTGAAAGAGCCATGCCTATGTGCAGGACAAGCAAGCAGTGTATGACAGGCACACTTTCTGAGTGGGGAGTGGGGATGAGGGACAGGCAGTTATTACCATCAGCCAGCCACACTGAGCATTCCCAGCTTGATCCTTAGCACTGAAGAATTCTTTTGAACCTGGAATATACAAAATCCAGACACAAGCCATGATCTCATGTTTATAAAAGTCAGCCTGGGGCTGAGGAACACACTAGAAATCAAATTCTTCACACTTCTATACAAATCTGAACTGTGCTTGTTGCAGGTTTGGCTGTTCATCATGTTAGCATTAATCCTTTGAGAAGTGTCTTCAATGCTTCCTGTTCTCTGTGGAACAGACACAGTTGCTGGAGGTCAAAAAGCATGTCAGCTGCTAGGGATGTTTAGAAGAGGAAGAAACAATGAAGCAGGCACCATTATTCCAATGGGAAAAGTGATGCTGTGGTAACACCTTTAATACTATGGTACTGTCCCATGTCAGATAAAGGCCATAAAACTGAAAAAAAGGTAAAGAATAAATGGGATAAATAGATCTGTGAAGTGACTCTTTCCCAGAGTGAGAACACCTGGTTTAACTGTTCTCTAGACAATGTGTTCAGCTCTTCTCTGAAAGTAGAAAACAGAAAATTAAGCTAAAAATATTAGATTTTAAACAAAAGTGCCTTCAAGAAGTGCTTTCCCACAACACATGTTCAAGTTATAGAAAGATTAATAGTTTAGAGGGGAAAAAAATTGATGAGGCCCATGCATGAAAGAAGAATTCACCAAAGGCTTTTTTTAACACAAAGATACCATTTTTGGCTACAAATAGAATAGACTAGAATAGACTAGAATAGACTAGACTAGACTAGACTAGACTAGAATAGAATAGAATAGAATAGAATAGAATAGAATAGAATAGAATAGAATAGAATTACCAAGGTTGGAAGAGACCTTGAAGATCATCAAGTCCAACCTGTAACCACAACCTCACAACCAGACCATGGCACCAAGTGCCACATCCAGTCTCCTCCTGAACGCCTCCAGGGACGGAGACTCAACCACCTCCCGGGCAGCCCATTCCAATGGCGAATGACTCTCTCGGTGAAGAACTTTCTCCTCACCTCGAGCCTAAACTTCCCCTGGTGCAGCTTGAGACTGTGTCCCCTTGTTCTGGTGCTGGCTGCCTGGGAGAAGAGGCCAACCCCCTCCTGGCTACAACCACCTTTCAGGTAGTTGTAGAGAGCAATGAGGTCGCCCCTGAGCCTCCTCTTCTCCAGGCTAAACAACCCCAGCTCCCTCAGCCTCTCCTCATAGGGCTTGTGCTCAAGGCCTCTCCCCAGCCTTGTTGCCCTTCTCTGGACATGTTCAAGTGTCTCAATGTCCTTCTTAAACTGAGGGGCCCAGAACTGGACACAGTACTCAAGGTGCGGCCTAACCAAAGCAGAGTACAGGGGCACAATGACCTCCCTGCTCCTGCTGGCCACACTGTTCCTGATGCAGGCCAGGATGCGGTTGGCCCTCTTGGCTGCCTGGGCACACTGCTGGCTCATGTTCAGCTTCCCATCAACCAGCACCCCCAGGTCCCTCTCTGCCTGGCCGCTCTCCAGCCACTCTGACCCCAGCCTGTAGCGCTGCCTGGGGTTGTTGTGGCCAATGTGCAGAACCTGGCACTTGGATGTGTTCAATCTCCTGCCATTGGACTCTGCCCATCTGTCCAGCCTGTCGAGGTCCCTCTGCAAAGCCTCTTTGCCCTCCAGCAGATCAACTCCTGCCCCCAGCTTGGTGTCGTCCGCAAATTTACTGATGATGGACTCAATGCCCTCATCCAGATCATCAATAAAGATGTTGAAGAGCATGGGGCCCAGCACTGATCCTTGGGGCACACCACTAGTGACAGGCCGCCAGCTGGATGTGGCACCATTCACCAGCACTCTCTGGGCTCGGCCCTCCAGCCAGTTCCTAACCCAACGCAGTGTGCTCCTGTCCAAGCCATGGGCTGCCAGCTTGGCCAGGAGTTTGCTGTGGGGGACGGTGTCAAAGGCCTTGCTGAGGTCCAGGTAGACCACATCCACAGGCCTCCCCACATCCACCAGGCGGGTCACCTGATCATAGAAGGAGATGAGGTTGGTCAGGCAGGACCTGCCCCTCCTAAATCCATGCTGGCTAGGCCTGAGCCCCTGGTCATCCTGTAAGTGCTGTGTGATCGCACTCGAGATGACCCGTTCCATAATCTTGCCTGGCACTGAGGTCAGGCTGACAGGCCTATAATTCCCTGGCTCTTCCAACTGGCCCTTCTTATGGATGGGCACCACGTTGGCCAGCTTCCAGTCTTCTGGGACCTCTCCAGTGAGCCAGGACTGCTGAAAAATGATGGAGAGCGGCCTGGACAGCTCATCCGCCAGCTCCCTCAGCACCCTAGGATGGATCCTATCCGGTCCCATGGACTTGTGGGGGTCCAAGCGGCTGAGAAGATCTCTAACTATCCCATCCTGGAACAGGGGAAAACTATGCTGCTCCCTGGCTCCTTCTGCCAGCTCTGCAGGCCAGCTGTCTGGAAGCCGTTCTGTCCTGCTAGTAAAAATTGAGGTAAAGAAGGTGTTAAGCACCTCTGCCTTTTCCTCATCCTTTGTTACAATATTCCCCTCCATGCCCACCAAGGAGTGGAGCTTCTCCTTGCCCTTCCTCTTGCTATTAATATATTTATAGAAGGACTTTTTGTTGTCCTTCACAGCAGAGGCCAGTCTGAGCTCCAAATGTGCTTTTGCCTCCCTAATTTTCTTCCTACAAGACCTAGCAACATCCCTAAACACTCCATGGGTTGCCTCCCCTTTTTTCCAAAGATAATACACCCTCTTTTTTTCCCTTAGTTCCTTTAGAAGTTCATTACCCAACCAGGCTGGCCGTCTGCCCCGGCGGCTCATCTTCCGGCACACTGGCACAGCCTGTTCCTGCGCCTTCAAGAGTTCTTTCTTGAAGTAGGTCCAGCTCTCCTGGACCCCTTTGTTTTTAAGGGCTGTTTCCCAAGGAACCTTCTGAGTTAGTTCCTTGAGTAGCCTGAAGTCCGCCCTCCGGAAGTCCAGAGTGGAGGTCTTCTTTCTCCCCCTCTTGGCTTGGCTGAATACTGAAAACTCAATTATCTCGTGGTCACTGGTGCCTAAACACCCTCCGACCACCACATCACCCACCAGCCCTTCCCTGTTGGTGAAGAGGAGCTCAAGCATAGCCTTACCCCTGGTAGGCTCGCGCAGCACCTGGGATAAGAAGCTGTCCTCCATGCACTCTAAGAACCTCCTAGACTGCCTCCTCTCTGCTATGTTGTGATCCCAGCAGATATCAGGCAAGTTGAAGTCACCCATGAGAACAAGGTTAGGCGATCCTGAGACAGCCTTAAGCTGCCTATAGAATGCTTCATCAAGATCATCCTCCTGGTTGGGTGGTCTATAACAGACTCCAACCAGGATGTCTGCCCTGCTGGTCTTCCCTCTAATTCTTACCCACACGCACTCAACCCGATCATCCCTGATCTCTAGCTCAATGGCATCAAGAGCCTCCCTGATGTACAGGGCCACCCCTCCACCCCTTCTTCCCTGCCTGTCTCTCCTGAATAGCCTGTAGCCGTCAATTGCAGTGCTCCAGTCATGCGAGTCATCCCACCATGTCTCCGTGATGGCAACTACATCATATCTTTCCTGCTGCAACAAGGCTTCCAGCTCCTCATGTTTGTTGCCCATACTTCGTGCATTAGTGTACATGCACTTCAGCTGGGCTGCTGGTTTTGCCCCTGACTCCAGCTTACCACCCTCAGACTCCTGTCTGGGGGGACTGGTTTCAGCCCCTTCCCCCTTCGAAGCTAGTTTAAAGCCCTGTCAATGAGACCTGCTAATTCCCTTCCCAGAATCTTTTTACCTTTGGGGGACAGGCCATTCTCATGTACTGTGACCTTTCCCCTCCTCTGGGACAGATGTACTCCATCTGTTACCAGCTGACCTGGTGCAGTAGAAAGTTTTTCAAGATCAAAAAATCCAAAATTCTTCTGACTGCACCAACCTCTAAGCCACCTGTTGACTACAGCTGCTGACCTGTTCCTTCTCGTATTCCCTCCTGCAACTAAGGGTATAGACAAAAAAATTATTTGTGCACCTGAGTCCTCCACTAGATCCCCCAGGACCTTGAGGTCATTCTTGATAGCCCTGGGAGTTCTAGTTGCAACATCATCATTCCCTAACTGCATAATTATTAATGGATAATAGTCAGAGGGCTGCACCAGACTAGGCAGCCTTCTGGTAACATCAGCAACTTGAGCTCCTGGGAGACAACAAAGTTCCCTGTGAGCAGGGTCTGGCCGACATATGGGACCCTCTGTTCCCCTCAGTAGGGAATCACCAATAACAATCACCCTCCTCTTTTTTTTAAGGGAGCAAGTCTTGATGCCAGGGGAAGGCTGTTTAACCCCAGGCTGACTCACCCCAAGATGACTCACCCCAGGCTTACCCACCCTGGGATGACTCACCCCAGGCTGCCTGACCCCAGGCTGACCCACCCCGGGCCGACCCACCCTAGGCTGACTCTCCCTAGGCCGACCCACCCTAGGCTGACTCACCCCAGGCTGACTCACCCCGGGCCGACCCACCCTAGGCTGACTCACCCCGGGCCGACCCACCCCGGGCCGACCCACCCCGGGCCGACTCACCCCAGGCCGACCCACCCTGGGCTGTTTTGCCTCATGGAAAACCCCAGATGGTGTGTCCTCCAGCATCAGAATCACCTCCCCCTCTACCTCCAGTGCCCCATACCTGTTCTCCAAGGGCAGTGGGGGAGGTGAAGGGAGACAGGGAGGTTTTAATTTGTGTCTTTTGAGAGGAATCTTCGTCCATTCCCCTCTGCTTTTTGGATAATCAGCCTCTGCTGGGGAGCCTGCAGAGCCTGGTTACTCAAGTTGGTCTCTCTTCTACAATCCCTGACATCTCTAAGTCTAGTCACCTCATCTTTCAATCTGGCCACCAGGTTAAGCAGATAGTCAATCTGCTCGCATCTGATGCAGGAGTTGTCCCCACTACCCTGCATCTCAAGTGCCAGGCTCCAGCACTCTCTGCAGCCATAAGCCTGGACACCCACCTCTTGCTTGTGACACTTGCCTACCTGCTTGTATTCCCCCTCAGTCTGAGTCGAGACTGATGTTTTGAAGGAGCGATTGCGGCGCGTCACCACCATGGTGCCCTGCCCGCGGGACCTGCTGGACAAGATTTAGAACAAGTGCGGCGGCGCGTGCCGAGCGAGAGCAGGCGGCAAGACCCCCACCGGAACAGGGGCTGCCCGAGCCGCCGATGGCTTTTAAACCAGCCGCCGGCAGTGATGCGGGGAGCCCGAGCGATCCCGAGCAGCAAGCACGTGGAGAAACGGTCATGCCGAATCTAGCCGAGTGCCGAGAGCCCGGGGTGCCCTGCCGATCCCCGTAGGTTGAAAGGGAAGCAGCTAGTGTTCCCGAGGGTGCCGGTCGCGGTGTGCTCCCGAGCAAGATCCCCGCTGAAATGAACTGGAGGATGCTGGAAAGTGAGAGTACTCTGGAGTAAGACAGTGATCTGCTCCTTACACTCTTATACTCCCTGCTGTTCCTCCACTTCTGGCTAACCCGACACAAGACACAAAGCCATTGGTCAGACCAAGTACACCAAAGCTAAGCAAACCCATGCCTTGCTGGGGTGTTGTCAGCTTACCCACTGCATTATACTTACTGAGGCTGTGAGAGAGAGAGGAGACAGTCTGTTATTTGATCCAGCCTACATCATTTCACAGACCAGTCAAGTACGAACTGCAGACTGAAACCAAAAGACTCTGAACTCCATCTCTCTCTCTCTCTCTCTCCACTTTTTCTGCTTCCATTGATCCCTGCCTGCTCACACACTGATCAAAATCTGGGCCCAACACAGTTGGTATGAAAAAACCACAGCTCTGCAAGTTTTGCCTCATTATAGGCAAGTGTTAAGTAAGGACAAGCAGGCAGCCAATAACTGAGTATTTATTGAGATTTCAGCTGTAAGGAAAATACATCAGTTTCCAGTGTCTGAGTTTTGCTGGGTTGCCCACATTTGTCTGAGAATTCAAAAAAGTCCCCTACAGCACCTGAACACATTTAAAAATGCCAACTGATCACTGCAAGTGTCACAGCAGAAAAAAACAACACAAACAACAAAAGCAAAAAGCAACAACAAAGAAAATCAAAACAAACTAAACCAACCAACCAAGAAGAAATAATTTTTATGGGCTCCTTCGTCACATCTGTGCCTAAAACAAATCACCCAAATAAAGGCTTTAATTCCATATTAGTGCATACAGCAGTTTATTGAGTTTATGGCTGATGCTTAAGCTGCACAAACACTGTAGTATTTCAGTACTACAAGGAAGGAAGTGCTGAGCACAGATGTTTGTGAAGGGTGGGAATAGGATAATAAATTACTGCAAGGTAAAGACAAACTATCAATGCCACAGACCTACTGCTCTTATTTATGCACGAAAAATATCTTAATACATTCAGTAATAAGTTGTCAGCAATGCCTGGCTGGTGCTGCAATGGGCACACCACTGCAGTGTGCTGCGCCTGAGGACTAAGGGATGTTTTGTAGGCATGCCTTTATCTGCTTTGTTGAGTTTTCCTTTGCTCACAGCCCCAGCTGATGATAAAGAAGTAAGTTCTGAAGATGGCAGAGGCTGGGAAGAGGCTGAAGGAGTTGTGTTCCCTCTTGAATGGCAAGGCAAAACATTTCTCTTCGTGATACCACAACTCAGGAAGTGAGGGCCAGAGAATAAGAAGGGAGGTTACAGAGATGGGACGGATGATTCCATCAGGAGCCCCTTTAATGTAAAATGAGACCAAGAAAATAAATTTACAGTAGCTCTGTGCTTAATTTCTGCCTCTCTTTCTACCACTTGTTGCCAGTGTGTGCTTTGTCTAGAATATCAAAACTAGACAGCCTGGTCCTGAAACAGACCTGGATTTCACAGCACATGCTCATCCTGACTAACACCTTGCTGCCTGCAGGCTTTCCACCTTTTCCTTGCCAGATGGAGGAAAACATCACATACATGGCACAGGTGTAGAAAAGGCTCGCACTCAAGCAAAGCAGTAAATAAGTGAACTAGCAATCACGAGAAATGTCAACACTTCCATGGCCATTTCATAGTGCTCTGTGTGGAACCAAAGCAGGAGATTTCCATTATTAGTTTTTCAGAGAGAGATAGGGTTGTTAATATTCATCTTCCCCTGATACAATTTGGTTTCAGAGCCTCCATGGGAACCAGCCAGATTAGAATAATAAAATAATAGTAAATTGCTTGTGGCAGAAATTTTATTATAAAGACCCTCTAATACATTCAGTCCCTGGACAGCAACAAGAACATGATAACTGCATTAGACTTTTAACAAGATTTGGACGATTTATGCAGCAAATGCAACCTTTAAAACAAAAACTTCACTCCCCCCAGTCACATCTGAGCTGTCAGTAGAGACACCTCCTTCATAAATTCGTCTGTTTATGTATTGCCTTTCTCAGTTGCTCCTATTTGCCACCAAAATGGCCAACCCAGCTTATTTTGTTATGGCATTATTAAAATTGCTATTACGATTGCAAATGCTTCCAAGGGAGATAATATTAATAACAGTCTCTTCCATCAGCTCATGTCAGTTCCTGGGATGATTAATATTCCAGTCTGCAAGAAGCATTTTGTCATTTAGAGAGAGCATATTACTTGGCTCATAGGCTATTCTTCATGGTCTGTCATGAGTGCACTGTGATCTGCCATTTTTACATGGCTGTTTACACAGCTTGAGATGCTTCACAGAGCAGTTAGGAATTCAGACAGATTCAGATCTGGAAAATTAGGAGATCTGAGATAAAGACCTCCAGGCATTCCCCACGTCACATCCCCAGTGACTGCTGCTGTCACCGTTTCCCTACCTGGGGTGCAGATGGCAGATGTATTTCTGCATGCATGGCCAGTGAACCCATGCTTGCAAGGATGATCATAAGCAAACTGATGGCTCTAGAGCACCATGAGCTCCTTACAACTGTTTTCTACATAAACACCGTACTGTGTCCTTGGAGAGCTGCTACTCTGTTTTGGAACAAGTTACTTGAAACCTTTGGCAAGAATTGTCTAGGTGGATTCAAGAAGAGTTTTTATTTTAACGGAAATAGCCATAATCTGGAGCTCCCCAGGAAGCCTGGTGGTCCACTCTCACTTGCATAACACTTACTTGAGCAAAGCAATCTTTATTTCAACACAAGCCATTCACGGAGCCTACTGCTGAACACTCAATTAAACGTCCACTTGTCATTTATGCAGACTATATACAGCACATGAGTTCAACAGCAAGATTCCAGTGCAAAGCCAAGGGCAATTCTTGCTTCCACAAAGTCCAATCTGTGCCATAAATGATGGCTGAAGGTAGTGATTTTCCAGACTGGTCTAAAAGGTTATGAGGAGAGGCTGAGGGAGCTGGGGTTGTTTAGCCTGGAGAAGAGGAGGCTCAGGGGCGACCTCATTGCTCTCTACAACTACCTGAAAGATGGTTGTAGCCAGGAGGGGTTGGCCTCTTCTCCCTAGCAACCAGCACCAGAACAAGGGGACACAGTCTCAAGCTGCACCAGGGGAAGTTTAGGCTCGAGGTGAGGAGAAAGTTCTTCACTGAGAGAGTCATTCGCCATTGGAATGGGCTGCCTGGGGAGGTGGTGGAGTCGCCGTCCCTGGAGGTGTTCAAGAAGGGACTGGACATGGCACTTGGTGCCATGGTCTAGTCGTGGGGTCTGTGGTGACAGGTTGGACTCGATGATCTTCGAGGTCTCTTCCAACCTTAGCGATACTGTGATACTGTAAAACAAATACCCAGGAGTATTTGTTTTCTCAACATCAAAGCCAGCTGGCAGCTCCTATGTCTTTAGTGCATAGATTGCAGATTATTTCCATCACCTTGGTTTTCAGATGGTTGCCCCTAAGGATCTTTAAGGAAGCAGTCAAGCTTTGATGACATTATGGAGTCAAAGCTGCACAGGAAGGTAGTCAGGAAATCTGTCAGGGCAGGTGGATTGCCATTCGGTGACAAGTTGAATGAAGATGTTGGACACCTTAGGGAAGCAAAATCAAGTTCACTAATTCACAGCAGAAGAGATAGCAGCAGCAGCAGACAAAACAACTTAAAAACTAAAAAACTCACTGACTCCTGTTCTTAGACATATACCCCTGTAGAAAAGTGTAAGAATGCATGCACAGCAAATTCCCCTCTAAACCTGGAGTAGAATGAAAGCTGTGACCTCTGGGTCTGCAGAATATCCAGCAGTGAGAAGGTTGCAGGGCTGTATGATGTAGAGACCAACCATGACAGAGGACAGGGCTGGTGGCTAAAGAAATACTCTCCATGGCTAGGGTAGGGTGGCTTTACAAGATGGTCTGTCACGTCCCTGGTACAAGGCATCCGTAGGGAGGACTCCAAGGAACACATCACAGGAAGCAGAGGAAACAGATCTGGGCTGGACTGGACTTGGAAGCAGTCCAGAATGTGAAGGCCTTGGTTGGTGAGGGACATAAAAGCTGGCAGACACTGGACTCACTTTCAAGTTCCGTACAGAAAACACAGAGTAAAGCAATTCCTAGGCTAAGCTGTTCAGTTATTTGTACTTCTGTACAGCTTATGGAGTCATGAAGACATAGATAAAACTTCCTGTTGAAGAGACTGCAGCTAGCCCTGGATGTGGAAATGCAGAGCCAGCAAGCTCATGTCCCCTTTAATCACTTATGAGGGGTAAATTATAGTCCAATCCTTTCCATTTGGACAAGCTAAGTCTTTTTAGAGAAAGTATTTTTAAGGGTTGGCTGAGGTTATTTTGTCATGGACAGATTTTTTACATGAATAGTTTGGATATTTCCCCAATAAATCATCCTGCTTTCATTCCTCCTGTCAGCCTGCTGATCAGGTCACAACCTGAACAGCTGAGTCAAGCTGGAATCACTTCCAGGATGACAAGTCCTTTCTTCTGAACCAGTCTTCCACCTGCACAAACGTGCAGGAATCACAAAGATGTCTCTGCCTTCAACTTCACAAAGAGCTGCATCCACAAGAATGCTCATTAACTGCTTTTCTCAGGGTCCTACAACATTGCACACAACCCCCATCTTAAGAATATACACTGTGGAATGTGAAAAGCTGTTTCTTACTGGGATCCTTCACAATAAAAGGTTCACATCTCCTCTGAATTCACAGAAGAGCATGTTTGCACAATTAAAGCTCTCCTGCTCCAGCACACATTCAGGCAGACACAGCAGAGGTCAGAGCCTAGAGAGTGCATTCCAGGTCACTTCCATTTCTCTCAGTAGCTGTTATTTTCTGAGCTGGCTTCTACAGAGAGTGAGAGGGAAAATAAACACGTTCATTTAGCTGCTGACTTTTAGTGAACAAAGGACAGTGCTAGAGAAGTTCTACAGAAGTTGGGTAGGAGTGCAACTGCTCTGCCACCAATATCTCATCTTCAAAATGATCTTTGCTGCTGGATTTTATATCCCTACCTGGCAGAACACTACGCTTTTCAAGCTGCCTCATCATCTACTCTAGGCAAAAGAAGGGGACGCAGAAAGGTTTCTGTTTCAATCCCACATCAGGCTCTACCTTCACAGAGGTACACAGACACTTGGTTATCATTTAGTGTCACCCTGCACATGAGGTGCTCCTTGGAAAGCTAAAATTTCTAAGCTATCTTAGCTTGGGAATCTAACCAGAGCCATATATCAATCACCCTGCTACAGGAGGGCACCTCTCCTTAACAAGGATGAAGTTAGGATAGGATAGGATAGGATAGGATAGGATAGGATAGGATAGGATAGGATAGGATAGGATAGGATAGGATAGCATAGAATAGAACAGAACAGAACAGAATTAACCAGGTTGTAAAAGACCTTTGAGATCCTCAAGTCCAACCTATCACCCAACACCATCTAATCAACTAAACCATGGCACCAAGTGCCTCATCCAGGCTCTTCTTAAACACCTCCAGTGATGGTGACTCCACCACCTCCCTGGGCAGCACATTCCAAAGGCCAATCTCTCTTTCTGGGAAGAACTTCTTCCTAACATCCAGCCTAAACCTCCCCTGGCACAGCTTGAGACTGTGTCCTCTCATTCTGGTGCCGGTTGCCTAAGAGACCAACCTCTACCCCCCACCTGGCTGCAACCTCCCTTCAGGTAGTTGTAGACGGCAATAAGGTCTCCTCTGAGCCTCCTCTTCTCCAGGCTAAACCCACTCATTGAAACTGGATTTAAGAGGTCCTCTATACCATGCCTGATCTCAGGGTCAGAAGGAGATCTGAAGTTCTCTAGAACCACTGTGCCTAAGCTCATCTTTTGAGCCATGCAGACTGATCATGCTCCTTCTTCATTTTCTGACAACCGTACCTCTAAGGTACAGATCTCCACATCGTGCCCTATTTCCTCATCTGAGGCTAAATCAAAGTCTTCAGTCTCAATATCCACACACTTCCAAGCTCCATACTCCCCTTTTTAATATTTGGAGTAGTTAAAAAGAAGAGGTAAAGACATAGTGGCATTGGCTTAATAAATCTTAACAATTAATTTAATATATATAACCAATGTGTTTTGTTACACTTCATACAAGCCTGTCACGACTATAAAGAAAAATGGATGCAACTCTGTACGAAATCTGTGTCTCTAGCAGCACACTCCACAGTGCTGTATGGCTGCCATGGCAGGGGCATGAAAGAGAGTGGAAATACATCTGCCTGAAGACCACCACAAGCAAACCACACTTGTGCATGCAGGCAGGAACAATTGTCTTGCTCCGCATGCAACAGTATCTCTGTGTCAAGGTGACTTTTAAGTTCCCATTCAGATCTTAAACCCACCAGCTGTCACCTTGTAGCACTCTCATCTCCAGACAGTGCAAAAGTTCCCTTTTACCCCTAAAGAAGAGGTGAAATAGCAAATGCCTCCATTGTGCAGTGGAGGCACGTGCCCTTTCCTGAGGAAAAGGCAAAGAATTTGCTACCTGGTGAGTGCAGCAATCACTTGTGAACTTCATTCACAAATCCTTGGATATCAGTACTGAAGACAAGCAAGACAGAAAGATTTTGCTTTTATTACAAAAGGTATATTATAATTTTTATCTTTGCTATGGGGCTTACAGTATCCCCAAGTCCTGCTCTCAAGCTTCCCCTGCACAAGACATTTCAGAGCATGATGAAGAAGCCAGTGCAGGGAACCTTGTTACTCAAGTGCCCACAGGACACTATCCTGTACTGAATGGAGATTTGGTGCTGTTTCAAAGCACAGAGCATTTTCACCATTTTTTTAAAGTGAAAAATTGGCACTTGTCACAGTAAGCAGATAGTGCACAGTAACACATCTTTTGCTGAAAGCTCACATTTTTTTTCCAGCAGAAAGCTTTTTCAGTCAGTGGATTCTGAGCTGGATTCCATGTGGTGGTTTGAAGGAAGCAGAGACGATGGTCCATGGTCAGCTCTCTATGGAAGCATACCTTCACAACTTTCCCAATTAAAGCTTTGGTAGAGCTATTTGCATATAGAAAAGAGGAAAAAAAAAAAAAAAAAAAAAAAAAAAAAAAAAAAAAAAAAAAAAACAAGGGGGGAATCATGAGTCTAGGTGAAGCATTTCTAAACTGCTAGGATGTAGAGAACCAGTTACTATAATGCTCCACAAAATAGCAATTCTACCGTTTGGAAGAATTCCCTGTTTTATCTGCTCTTTTATCATAAGTCTGCTCCACACACCAACACCAGAAGCCAAGAGAGACTCAATTATCTTTGTCTCAAGATTTAACCTAGAGGTAGGTGCCTGCTTTTCCAGAGCTGCAGGAAAAGAAAAAATGCATCCTGCAAAATCTCTGACAGAAAATATGAATAGAAAACTTAGCTGGAGAAGACGACCATTCAGAGGCAGAACCCCAACTGAAACTATTAGAAATCAGAAAGGTGCCTGCATCTTCTCAACCTTGTTCTGAAAGGTCTTAAAGAGCTAGGAAAATATGAAGGCTTTCTTTTATCCTACATGACCTCATTATGGAAAACAAACCTTGTTCCAGCCAGCTGTTATCATTTCATTCCCACCCCCCAACACTTCTCTCATTCAAAGCTGAGCAGAATGTAGAGAGACAAATGTGAGTTCCCCATGCTCCCTTTGGCTAAACAGGGTGAAGGAACAACCTTTCTCCCATGCGGAACCCTAACCACAAGCCTCAGAGCTGCTCCAAAGCAAGCCACAGGGTAGGCCAAAAAACTGCTTGTGACAGAACAATCAGGAAGGTACCGAGACACCCAACTGCTGCAGCTGGGCAAAACACATTTCAGACTTCCACACCTGGAGCTCACAATTGGTAGGGTCAGAAACACTGCTAACATACTTATGAAGTTCACTGCTGTCTTTCAAAGGTCACTCTGCATGCAGCATGGCAGAACCAAAACAGAAAATACAATGGAGAGCAGACCTATAGCAAATGGGAGAGAGTAATTACACCTCCTATATTTAGCTCATCTTTTCAAGGTATTAAGTTGGAAAGACAGTTTTGAAGCTCAGCTGCAAAAATTTGTATCTCATGTGTGTGCTTTTTAAAACCTGTGGTTGGCAGAAACACAAGTCACATACCTACACAGCATGCCATAAAAACACCACAGACATATTTGTTCCAGGAAAAACGTTATTTTCATTGTCAGAGTTTCTCCAGGACAGCATATGCATGCTATTTGCTTCAATTCCTCTCGAAAAACAATGATCAGTGTGTGCATGTTTACCTACAGTAAACACACGTATGTGTCTATGCACACAAGAATCAGTCTGTGTAAATGCATACAGAGGTATAGAATTATAGCATCATAGAATCAATAAGGTTGGAAGAGACCTCAAAGATCATCAAGTCCAACCTGTCACCCAACACCTCATGACTACTGAACCATGGCACCAAGTGCCACGTCTGTCTCGATCCGCAGAGGGAAAGAGATTCAGGTTTTTAATGAATATTCCCGTGTTGTGAAATTAGAGGCACAAACGAGGCCAAAATATCAACAGCTAGACTATTGATTACATAACTACAGTGGATGGACATAAATAAAGTGGAGGGATCAGAAGGGGAGAGAGAGAGAATAGGAAGAGAGAGAAGAAAGGGAGAAGAGGGAAAGAATTATATTACCACACCCCTCACCCCCCAAGACAGTTTGAGTCTGTGGAGGAAAGGCACTGCAGGAGATGTTGGGTCTGTAGAGGAACGGTGCTGCAGGAGATGTTGGGTCTGTAGAGGAACGGTGCTGCAGGAGATGTTGGGTCTGTAGAGAAACGGCGCTGCAGGAGATGTTGGGTCTGTAGAGAAACGGTGCTGCAGGAGATGTTGGGTCTGTAGAGGAACGGTGCTGCAGGAGATGTTGGGTCTGTAGAGAAACGGTGCTGCAGGAGATGTTGGGTCTGTAGAGAAACGGTGCTGCAGGAGATGTTGGGTCTGTAGAGAAACGGTGCTGCAGGAGATGTTGGGTCTGTAGAGAAACGGCGCTGCAGGAGATGTTGGGTCTGTAGAGAAACAGTGCTGCAGGAGATGTTGGGTCTGTAGAGGAACGGTGCTGCAGGAGATGTTGGGTCTGTAGAGAAACGGTGCTGCAGGAGATGTTGGGTCTGTAGAGGAACGGTGCTGCAGGAGATGTTGGGTCTGTAGAGGAACGGTGCTGCAGGAGATGTTGGGTTTGTAGAGGAAAGGTGCTGAGGCTTTGGCTGTAGAAGGGATGAGGTCCTTTGAACAGCTTCTTCAGCTCCATGAGTTGCAGCAGGCGGAACTTAGGGCACGGAGAGTCCAAGATCCATTGTGTTGGCCCTGTGGTGTTTCCAGCGTGTGGTGCCGTCTGCTTTCTTCTGCATCTTGCTTCTCCAATTTTCTCCTCCTAAAAGCCAGTAGCTGCTCCAGTCTTTCATACAGTTTATTAGCCCTTAGGCAAGTGTCCAGGTGTTGTTCCCCAGGAAATCTTTCTGTGTGCTCAGGTGAGTTTGGGCAACCACTGGATGGAGGAGGGGAAGGCCTCCGCCTCCTCCTGCTCCACCTACCTACCTACACACTCTTTACATATCAGGAACCATTGTCCTTTCCTGGGGTATCTGATGGCTGGAAATGATCTTGTCCTGAAGGTGTGGAGTGCTGGGCCCTTGGGCCATTGTTGTAGGCCAGCTGCAGTCCCATGAGCAATGTTATCTTTGCACCTTCCAAGAGTCCTTCCAGTGGCTCTGCCCAACCCACATCAGCTATTGTCTGGACAAGCAGCAAGTGATTTTATCTTTGTTGAGTCACTCCAGGAGAGACAAGCTTTAGTCTCTCACAATGTCCAATCCCCTCTTGAACACATCCAGGGACAGTGACTCCACCACCTCCCTGGGCAGCACATTCCAAAGGCCAACAACTCTCTCTGTGAAGAACTTTCTCCTCTCCTCCAGCCTAAACCTCCCCTGGTGCAGCCTGAGACTGTGTCCTCTTGTTCTGGTACTGGGGGCCTGGGAGAAGAGACCAACCCCCACCTGGCTACAACCTCCCTTCAGGTTGTTGTAGAGAGCAATAACGTCTCCCCTGAGCCTCCTCTTCTCCAGGCTAAACAACCCCAGCTCCCTCAGCCTCTCCTCACAGGGCTGTGCTCCAGACCCCTCCCCATCCTCATTGCCCTTCTCTGGACATGTTCAAGAGTCTCAATGTCCTTCTTAAATTGAGGAGCCCAGAACTGGACACAGGACTCAAGGTGTGGCCTAACCAGTGATGAGTGCAGGGCAGAATGACCTCCCTGCTCCTGCTGGCCACACTGTTCCTGATCCAGACCAGGATGCCATTGGCCTTCTTGGCCACCTGGGCACGCTGCTGGCTCATGTTCAGCCGGCTGTCAATCAGCACCCCCAGGTCCCTTTCTGCCTGGCTGCTCTTCAGCCACTCTGACCCCAGCCTGTAGCACTGCCTGGGGTTGTTGTGGCCAAAGTGCAGCACCTGGCACTTGGTTGTTGAATGTCATCATGTTGGACTCCGCCCATCTGTCCAGCCTGTCAATGTCCCTCTGCAGAGCCCTTCTACCCTCTATCCAATCAACATCTGCTTCCAACTTGGTGTCATCTGCAAACTGCAAACATCTGATGGACTCAATCCCCTCATCCAGATCATCAATAAAGATATTGAACAGGATGGGGCCCAGCACTGATCCCTGGGGGACACCACCAGTGCCTGGCTGCCAGCTGGATGTGGCACCATTCACCAGCACTCTTTGGGCTCAGCCTTCCAGCCAGCTCCTAATCCAGCTCAGAGTGCTGCTGTCCAAACCAGGGGCTGACAGCTTGGCCAGGAGTTTGCTGTGGGGGACAGTGTCAAATGCCTTGCTGAAGTCCAGGCAGACTACATCCACAGCCTGCCCCACATCCACCAGGCAGTCACCTGATCATAGAAAGAGATCAGGTTGGAGAGGCAGGACCTGCCCTTCCGAAACCCATGTTGGCTGGACCTGATCCCTTGGCCATCCTTCAGGTGCGCAGTTATTGCCCAAGTACATATGCACATATCTAGAATCAATATTCTGCTTTAATATATACATATATGTATGTATGTATATATATGCTTGACAGTTCAGCTGAACCTGATGGAAAGCTCCTGATCTTCAAAACTAGGCTGTAAACTAACAAAACACAGGCATTGTGAGGTTGCTCATTGGCCAGGTCATACCAATATAGGAAGATGTCATAGGTATCAGCTACTGTGATCCACCGGTGAAGGTGACTTGACCAATCAGTACTTTATCTGAGATCAATTACATTAATGCATGAATTTGAAGAGGATAGGAGATCAGCAGGGAAGGCAGTTGCTAACTTTGTTTTATGCAGGCCAGGGTGGGAGAACATGAGTGTATTTATAGCTGAAAATGAGAAGGCTACAGCAACCGGAGAGACAGTGCCAGAGGTTTGGGTAACTTTTCTCTACAAAAAGACAGTTTGAAAAAAACCCTAGAGATAAAAACCATTCTGCAAAACCAAGCTGCAGTTCCCTTGTAGCATTCACAAATAGCCCAAAATCTTGTTTACAGTTGTAATTTCTATTTGATGGAGTTATTGCCAAAGAGATTAGCAAATCGTTTGAGTTCAGAGACATTTAAATATAGCAGCAGGAAAAAGAAGTTTGTTGAGTGTGGAATCCACCCCTGCTGCTCCAAAACAATCAGAAACAGGAAAAAGTAATCAAAAGGGAGTTTTAATGAGTTATAGAGCTATTGTTTACTGGTGAGGGCTGAAGGCCTGAAGCTCAAGCCTGGAGGACCTCTGTGACCCTGCACTGCCTCTCGGTGGCAAAATATTTGCTTGAAATTACGTCAAGACAACACAATGTGTGTGTCCAAAGGACAAGGCAGGAGAGACGCTGAGAAAAGTAGTGGAAACTCCCTAAGCCTCTAAATGTGCTGAAGGCTTTCCTTGAAAAACAAGGCAATAAGCAGCTGTATTTATGCATCCAGGCTAGTGTGGGCAGTGTCTCCCTCAGTGGCTCAAAGGGAAAGGCTGTCACTGCCACACCGCCCAGCGAACAGTTGCCACCCACCGTTCCACAGCTGCTGAGCACTGGACAACTGCAGGGATCCTCCTGCTGGGGCACAAGGCTGAAAGGGGCAAGTGCCAGTTTGTGTGCACACCCAAGGCCCTCTGTAGTCCACAGTCTCAGGGTAAAGAGATGCTGTGTCATCTCATGAGGCTGTCATAGAGAAAGCTTCACAGGGAAATAAAGCTCCTCTGCAGAAGGGCTGAAAACTGGAAGCTAAGTTTTTCAAGGGAATAACTACACGGAAGTGCTGGGCTTTGAGGAAGAAGACTTCTGTTGCTTTCCCAGAACTCTCCCTGAGGAGAGCAGCTTCCAGGTCAACAGTCCCCATGCAAAGTTTGGTTCTTCCAAGAACTAGCTGAAAAGCAATCTTTCCCTTTGCATATTGCACCCTGTATTTTATCATTATTGCCACAAATAATCAACTGAAGCAGACAGATGAGAGTCAGCTGCCCTACAGGTAACAGGGCGTGTTTGCCACAGTACTTGACATTTAACACACACTAAAACTGCTACTTCTTTGTTGATCTGTTTAACCAGACGAACTGCCCAGACAGACCAAGTATTTTGATTTCACCAACACCTACTGCACTGTGACCTGGTTGGTAAGCCCCCAGTTTTTATTTCACTTTTACCTCTGTTAAAATTCCAAATAGCCATGTTTTATATGCACAAGGTCACTTAATCAGACATATGGCTTTCCAAGCAAATGCAGAACAATAGTTTTGTCCAAAGTCATATAATTTCCTATTCACTCACATCACTCCAGAAGCCAAAATATATCAGTTGGATAGAATGTGTAAAGTCAGGCTTCAAGGAAGAATTTAAATGCAGAAAACACCCATAAAGAGACTTCAAAAGTAAGCCACTTCTAAAATTCAGATTCTACAGCTTTTTGTAAGGCCAGTTACAGATTTTCATCCCATTAACATCCACTGCACCTACAGCTGCCACTAGAGACGCAGACAGTAGAATTCAAATGAGCCAAGGCTGGACTCAAGAGAGGTAAAGCATTCAGGCCCAATGACTGCATCTGGCAGGTCCATACACACTCAGCAAACGCATGCCTGTACATTTACAGGCACACACCTGATGCTCTAGAACATCTGCAGCCACGAGCAGTGCTAAGGTCTAGCATCTGTATGTGCAGTTCTGTTTGATGCACCTGCACCACAGACATCAAGAAAAAGCTCACCTTGATGCTATGCATATGTCTAAAGAACACCCAAGATGTTTGTTACAAGTTACTCTGTTATTAATACAATCTCTAATGAATGCAATACAAATGAGCTAGTACTGCACAGTTTCTCAGCTTTTACCATGCTGGTAACTTTAGGTTAATTTCTGAGTTCAGATTCAGATGATGGATTTGCACAGACATACCAATACCTCAAAGAACATCACATTGACAGATAGAAACAGAAACCTAATTGAAACCATTCTTAATAATTTTGGCACTGATTCTTCAAGCCCACAAGACCTCTCGAGACTTGGTCACCTGTCAATCGAGAGAATGCCAGCAAATTCCAAAATGTTATTTACAAACTAATGTGGCTCTGGAGTTTGGCCTCTGGAGCAGGCGGCTACATGTATACATTTTTAAGGTGGCAGAAAAAAAGTAACTGTGGTTTCCTCTCTTGGTGAAGGAAAACATGTTTTGCCTTGTCTTATATCTGTAAGCAAAACTGGATCTCGGGAAAAAAAGCCATATGGTAAAAGGCACAACTACCCCCGCCTTCCTCACTGCTCACTCTCTCCTGCAATTGTGCAAAGCAAGGAAGTAAAAGGCTGGAAGGGACTGACAAACATGTTTTCTTTGAAAGCCCATCCGCAGAAATATTTATCAGCTGTTGGCAAAACACACAAAAAATAATACTTCTTTTTTAAAAGCCAGAAACAAATAGGTCCCTCCCTTTTTTTTTTTCCCCACTGAAAAATGGGGGATGTTTGAAGTCCCTGCTGTGAAAAACATGGGGTTTACTCGTTGCTCACTAGAAATCACCAAAGCCTTTTGCCTCTCAGATCTGCAGCACTGCCCAATGTATTTTTGTCTCCTGGTCATTTGTAGTCTTCTTTCTTCATGAGGATGGCACCAAAGATATCCAGTTGCTATAAATAATTGGTTAGCAGAATGATCAATCAAGGATGAGTATATGAGCAGAGTTGGGCTGTGTCCCCACTACTAAGAGCAGCCAGAGCTGGTAGACTGCCCTCAGAAGGCTCCCTTTTGGAGGGTGAAGGAGCTACGGTGGGGGAAGTTTCTGAAGAATACACCAGGTCCACAGTTCAGCCGAAGCCAAACCTCAGACCTTTCTCCAGTTCAGTGTAAGAAGCCAGGCAGCTCTCAGGGTTCACAATGCTTTTGTGGGTGATGTCATAAACTAGGAGCTAAATTCCTCTTATACTTCGCAGTGAGTCCCAGAAACAGACCTTTTTCTTCCCTCTCTGGCTCCCTCATCTCTTCAGCCTGCAGCAGGAAAAGTCAGTCCCAAAGGAAACACACTTATTTTCCGAGTCTTTCCCTAACAGTGCCCAACAAGATCTGCCTAAAGTGGACTAAAACTCTTCTCCCACAAACAGGTGCCCAAGAAGGAAAAAAATAAACATAGACCAAGATCTTATCTTCATTCACTGCTTCCTCAGTGTCCATTATTCAGGAATCACAGTACTTCACAACTGTGAAGAACCCTTCATGATGGCAGGAAAAAGGATGCTTAGAAAATGTGTAGAGACCCAAAAATGTCCCAGAACTAGCATGTGTTGAAGCAGCTTTAGTAAAGAGGTGTGGAGAGTACTGTCAGAAATGCAAAGAAGCCACGGTACCTGTGCTGTAATGATATGAAAGTGACAGCTGTAACCACCCTGGTACACAACAGCTTCCATTACTGTAGCCTGGCATACAAAAACATCCTCAGACTGACCGTGACAAGGGTCTGGTTCAGCCAGAGGAAACCGAAGCTGTCCTGAAGTGATTGGAACCCAGGTAAAATAGTGCTTAGATTCCTGGAAAAAAACCAAACAAAAATCCCATACCCTGATTTTAGGCATGCAACATACTCTTAACCACATTGATAACACACAAGCTAGTGGGTGCTCCAAATGAACAGTCTGAAAAATTATGCAGATCAGGAACATTTGGGAACACACCAGAGTCTCCTGGCTACATGCACTGAGAAGGGAGAGGGACAATGATGACACTGTCTCCATTACTGGAATCAATTACATTAATGGATATATGAGAAGAGGGAGAGCGGGGAGAGGCCAATTGCTCCACAAGCATATGAATAACAAGGTGTTAGCGTGTCATATCTGTCTTTATAAGTCTAAACACTTAAGAAAATTAAATAGCTTCTAATAATATCACTTGATTAAATTGTTTTCCTTTTTCTCTACTTGGATCAAAAGCTAATACTCCTTTCAGCTGTGCTCTGCTAGTATTGGTCCTTCAATGATGCAAACTGCCATTTCCTCCAGGACTACAACGGACTGCATTTGAGCTACAAGTGATTTTCTGAAAGGTGCATTTCAGACTTGTCAAGGAGGCCTGACCACACGTGGGAAACTACTCAATGAGCAAGGTATGAGATGTTAGTATTTTTCAGTCATACAATTCAAGAAGCGTTCCTTTAAAAGATCCTAAGAGATGTCATGCAAGAAACCTGAGTGGGTGGCGTTGTTGCCATGTTTAGTCACCTCTCCAATGAGATGGTGGAGGGACAGTATTACAAAATCAGGTTGCAGATGTTGCTGACACAGGATCAATGTTTAGTTATGAAGGTGAAAGCCTTTAAAACTGCTTCCAGCAGATAGGATTATCAGAGATTCTGAGATTCAGAGAATACCAGGTTGGAAGAGACCTCAAGGATCATCTAGTCCAACTTTTCAGGGTAAGACTATAGTCTAAATGAGATGGCCCAGCACCCTGTCAAGATAATTAACCTCCAGACTGTTTAATGAGGCAGCAACATGGACACACAGAAGTGGGAAGAGGGATGCAGAGAGGCACTTTCCAGCCTCCAGGGTAGGTTATGATTGAATTATGACCTCCCACCATATCCGTTATGGCACCCCAGTGGTTAATAGGAACCTTCTTTGTCCAGAGGTTGCTGTGAGACGATTCCTGTACCTCAGGAAGCAGGGAGAAGAGAAGTTTCCTGTTTTGAAGAAGGTTTGAGAACTGTTTTCCTCCAATCAGGCAGCAGATGCCTGGGCAGGAAATGGAGAACACAGCTGCCAGCCCCACTCAAATCAGTGGCTGTGCTAGTTAATGCAGCCAAAGTAAAACCAGAGCCAGAAAGGCACCAGTGGTAAGTCGGTGGCAGAGTTAAGAGGAGGACCTGTGGTGGTAGGAGCCTGGAGCGAGACTGACACTTGAGAGAGACCAAAACAAATCCAGATCCTGAGAGGAAATGGGTGTTTGGCTTCCTCGCTGTATGTATCTCTCATGCATCACACTGCACCTAGTGTGTGGCCCTGACCAAAATGGGGCCTGTGATTAATCATGGCTGAAAACAAAGCTCAGAGCTGGCAGCAGACATCACTGCCATAACCTTTTCTCTCGCTGTGACTCAGTGACCAGGAGGACTTGCACGTGTTGTCAGATGCACACTGCTGTCAAACGCAGGCAACCAGTCAACGTTTCTCTAGGGGAGTGGAGTTTCACCCCACGCTTCCAGATGGAATTTTACAAGAGTGTTTGCTGACCTCCAGGAGTGAAATTCAGCTCTGGCCCAGTGAAGCTAGAACTGCTGTTGACTTTGTTTATGCCAAGCCTTAGCTTTTTTGACTCACTGCCCAATTTTTTTTTCACTGACCTCACTTTTACACCTGCATAACATTTGACCCAGAGTGGTACTGCCCCTCACTTGCACTTGATCGATTTGAGTGATGTCTGAAGCACACATTCTTCAACTTCCAGGTCACTATTTCATTCTCTGTGATGTTATTTCCTCCAGTGCTTTATGTAACAGACAGCTTTCTGAGGGGATGTGAAAGGCTGGAGAAAAACAAGACCAACTGGAGCAGGTAAACCAGTGTATGTTCAGCCACTTCTCCCTCTGCTGCCACTGGAGCTCTGCTGACATTATGCAAATACAGGCACCAAGTTCTTTGGAGTGCAGGATGGTCACATCCCACTGAGTCAAGATAAACATGTTTTTGGACATGTTCATGCCCCAAGCTAAGTTACATTAAATGAAGCTTTGCCTGGCCCTGATATGGGCTAAAAGTGAACAAGGACTTGAGAACATCTGGGCAGCTAAGAAGAAACTAAAATCTCCATGGCATCAAGAAATGAGTGGACCCAGCTGTGACATTATATAAGCTCTCATATTTTGTACCTTTTTTTAAAAGCAAAAGTACTAAGGAATAGAAATCTTAAAAACATGATGCATCAGAGCAGCCTTGATGGCATTATGATCCTGAATAGACTCAAAAAAAACTCCTTCCTGAGAGGACTGGTGGTCTTCCTAGGGGCCCTTTGCTGAAAATCAGATGTTCACTTGATTAAATGAGAGTCAAAGACATATTTAGAGTATTTCACACATGTATTCCTTTGCAAGGAGTACAAACACAGGCTGCTCTTCCAGGAACTGACTTCTAGCATCCCTCCCCTAAAGCATTCTGTGGTCTGAGCACATCAATCATACTTCAAAATCTGGTGTTTGCTGCAGTCTGGGAGGGACTCTGATCACTAGGTAATAGTCAGAATGTGTTCAGTGTTAGTCACAGGTAGGTGACAATTGTAATCCGTTTGCTCCTATTGCAAAAATAAGTACTGCAAAAAAGATGCTCTACAAAGTAACAAACTGTGGGGCCAGGAGAGAATACTAACCACCTTGTAGCTGTAACTCCCCATCTCTTCTTCTTCACTTCCTTAGTTTCTCTTCCCTTGTCTTCTCTTGCCTTTGCTTAGGATGCAAACTCTTCATGGCCAAGACTGTTACGTATGTCTGACAAGTCCTTTGCTATCAGTTTTGATGTATGGAGCACAAATGTAGGGTGAAGGCAGCAAGCAAATTATCATGAAAGGTACATTGGTGCTCAAAATTAGGCAGTTATCTTCTTATGACAGAAAGTATTGTACTGAATTGGACCAAGATGAGAAGATAGTGCTGTGAACTTAGACACAAGCAAGCTTGTGCAATGAAGCTGGAGGTGGGGAGATTCAGGCTGGACATGAGAACAAAGTTCTTCACCATGAGAGTGGTGAAGCCCTGGAATGGGTTATCCAGGGAGGTGGTTGAGGCCCCGTCCCTGGAGGTGTTTAAGCCCAGGCTGGATGAGGCTCTGGCCGGCCTGATCTAGTGTAGGGTGTCCCTACCTATGGGAGGGGGTTGGGACTAGATGATCCTTGTGGTCCCTTCCAACCCTGACTGATACTATGATTCTATAAGCTTCACTCTAGGACACTCAAAGTTTAGATAGTCAGTGGGCTCCTGGAGGGTCAAGGATTCTATCTCAGTCCCCAAAGGACAACATTTCTTTGAATTACTCTTTTTCAAAGAAGGATTCACCACTAGTCTTTGGAATGTCATCCAAGAGATGATTCTTCAGCTTTCTTATCAATTCAAGAGAGCATTAACTCCAAACTGCAGGATTCCGGAGTGCTACAGAACTAAGACACGTTCCTGCCAGTGCACCTGAAATCCTAGCATACCCCTCTGGCAGTCGCTGCTGTGGGTCCCCAGGCACCTAGCCAGTGACAATCTGTCCTTACCCTGGCTCTGAGCCTCTCTGTGTCAGGCAGGCTTGTAAAGTGAGAGAGATATCACATACCAATCACTGCAGGTGATGTAAAGTTCCACAGGCACAGGGAGTTGTCCTCAGGCAACAATGACTTCAGTCTGCAACTGCCCCAAGTGTTATTCCATCAAGGCAAAGAAAAATATCTAAGAAGTGGTCACCTACCAATATTCACCATAGGTGGCTACCACCATACTCAACTCATCACAGCTGCCCTCCATCATTTATTTCTTTGCCATCCCTAGCAATGCATGCAGCTATCAGCTTGCATTCCATCCTTTTCCATCCTACTTTAGTAAATGATTTCCCTTTTTGCGACAAGTAGCACCACCAGCACCAATAGCTGAAATCCTTACACAGAATAATGTTAAGGCAGACCTGATCACCATTAATCCATGCCAACATAACAGACTTTCCCCTATATTAAGCCTTTCAGATGTCCCAGGCACCTTTGCGGGGATAACACAAGAGATCAGCTGCCCTGTGTATTCTTCCTATGCATCATGTACATGCTTGGGCTTTGCCACATCACCAGCAGGGAGGAATGCTGTTGAACCACCTCTCCCCGGCCCATGGTCTCCTGGGTTGCATACTATCATATAGAATGAACTAAGAGATATCAAACTAACATCAGAAGACTTGCTGCATGCAAAGATCTACAAGGCAGTATTGGTTTCTGAAGTTGTACCTACTAGGAAGTAGGAGTTTAGTTCAGTATCATTTGGGAGAGCAACCTGCTCCTCCCCCACCAGCTGCATTCTTAGTTTGAGGACAGAAAATGTCTTTTGCGAAGACTGCAGCTACCAAAAGATTAAAAAAGAAACCCCAAGCTATAGACCCTAATGAAGAGGAGATGGCAGGGTGAAAGATTGTGAAAAATACCCTGCAAGACTGCTTTGTAATGAAGCAGACCTCATCTTGAACAGAATGCCTCCACATAATAAAGAGGCTTAAAAATAGGCATTAGGACACATGAGCAATGCAATACCATACACAGAGCTTCATTAAAGGGCACAGTACTAGTTTGTGTTGCAATTATAGAAAAAGGAAGACTTCAACACACCAGATGGCTCTGATCTAATTGGGAACTTAGGTACATGGAGTAGCCTTACTTAAAACAGGTTATGAACTTGCTGAAATACAAGCTAGTACTTAAAACATCTGCTGGATGCAGACCTACAAGCCTAGGATGTTCACCTGACTTAAAATCCATCACACATCATACGAATACTTGGATTAGGTTTTAAAGGGAATCCTTTGTTAGAAGTCATCTTATTATTAAAAATTAGTTGGACTTGTTTAAAGACATATGCTTCATTCATTTCAGTAACTGAGTAATCCAAACAGTCAGGTGAAGTCCCTGGGGACAGGAAGAAAGGAAACACCTCACTCATTTTTAAAAAGGGTAGAAAGGAGGACCCTGGGAACTACCAACCCGTCAGCCTCACCTCTGTGCCTGGGAGTATCATGGAGCAGATCCTCCTAGATGCCAAGCTGAGGCACATGGAGGACAAGGTGATTCAAGACAGCCAGCATGGCTTCACTAGGGGCAGGTCCTGCCCAACTAACCTAGTGGCTTTCTATGAC
Source organism: Picus viridis (assembly GCA_033816785.1). Classification (NCBI taxonomy): domain Eukaryota; kingdom Metazoa; phylum Chordata; class Aves; order Piciformes; family Picidae; genus Picus; species Picus viridis. Next base: position 86,037 of record CM066592.1, read on the forward strand.
AAAGTGACTATGTCAGTGGATAAGGGATGACCTCTGGGTGTGATCTATCTGGTGAGGGGTCTGGAGCACAGCCCTATGAAGACAGGCTGAGGGAGCTCGGGTTGCTTAGCCTGGAGAAGAGGAGGCTCAGGGGAGACCTCATTGCTGTCTACAACTACCTGAAGGGATGCTGTAGCCAGCTGGGGGTTGGCCTCTTCTCCCAAGCAAGCAGCACCAGAAGAAGAAGACACAGTCTCAAGCTGTGCCAGGGGAGGTTTAGGCTGGATGTTAGGAAGAAATTCTTCACAGAAAGAGAGACTGGCCATTGGGATGCACTGCCCAGGGAGGTGGTGGAGTCACCATCACTGGAGGTGTTTAGGGGGCAGACTTGAGGGGGTGTTTGGTGCCATGGATGATGGGTTGGGCACGATGATCTCGAAGGTCTTTTCCAACCTGGTCTAGTCTAGTCTAGTCTAGTCTAGTCTACTGCAAGGCCTTTGACACAGTCCCCACACCATCCTGCTGGCCAAGGTGGAGAGATGCAGATTTGCTGGGTGGATATTCAGTGGGTAAGGAACTGGTTGGGTGGTTACATCCAGAGGGTGCTGCTCAATGGCTTGAAGTGCAGATGGAGAGCAGTGGCAGTGGTGTCCCTCAGGGGTCTGTACTGGGACCTGTGCTGTTTAATATTTTTATCAGTGCTATAGACAGAAGGATCCAGGCACCATCAGCAAGTGTACAGATGGCACGAAGCTGAGTAGTGCTGTTGATACACCAGACGGACAGGATGGCATCCAGAGGGACCTGGACAGGCTGTAGAGGTGGTGCCCAGGTGAACTTCATGAGGTTCAACAAGAGCAAGTGCAGGGTCCTACACCTGGGCCGGAACAATCCTCACTGTCAGCACAGACTGGGGGAGCAGGTGAGAGAAAGCAGCCCTGAGGAAAAGGAGTTGGGCCTGCTGGTGGGGGACAGGAGCAGGCAGTGTGAGCTTGCAGCACAGAAGGCCAATGGCAGCCTGGGTGGCATCCAAAGCAGTGTTGCTAGAGATCCAGAGAGGCGATTCTGCCACTTTGCTGTGTGCCTGGAGTACTGCGTGCAGGTCGGGAGCCCTCAATATAGGAAGGACATGAACCTGATGGAGAGGGTCCAGACGAGGCCACGAGAATGATCAGGGGGTTGGAGCAGCTCTGCTGGGAGGACAGACTGAGGGAGTTGAGGTTGCTCAGTCTGGAGAAGAGGAGGCTCCAGGGAGACCTAATAGCAGCCTGCCAGTACCTGAAGGGGCTACAAGAAGACCGAAGTACAGGTGATTTGGAAAAATGTATTCAGATAAGTTTTCCAGAAGAATAACCTTTTTTGTTAAACAGCTGCAAATACTAATGCACGAGGGAAGGGGGCAGCAGGAAGGAAGGAAACACGTTTTCATTGCAGAACTGAGAATGTAGGCTGCAGGATTTTTGTAATACCCTGGAAAACATACTCTTGGTAGCAAAATTTTCTTATATGTAGATACATAATAGAAAATGTTATTTAAGTATGTCACTAGCAAAACAAAGCCTTGCTAAAAGGGATTCTGCAAATAGACCAGTTGGTCTTGTAGTTGCTGTGGTATTTCTAATGTGCACTGTGCTCAAAATCCTTTTTGGTCTGCTCTAGGGCAAAGAGCTATGATACTTCATAGGTTTTGATCCAAACAACCAGTTTGCCAAAAATTTTGTGGAGCAAAGCATGGCAACAGCTAAACACACTATCAGAACCCTGTTCTTAAGCACCCAGGGTGCAGCTCCTGATCCTAGCATCACAACAGCAGGTTGGAGTCTGGTTGAGGGGCAGGCATGACCCATGAGTAATTTTGCAACTAGCTCTGGAAAGGGTCCGTGCTTCCCACAAGTTCCTGTCTGCCTGCTCTCAAGTCTGCTTCCTGACACAAAGGGCAAGGTGCCAGGGTACCTCCAGGAGTTGCTGACTCCTCTCTTTCATCAGTTTTGATTGGTTTGAACTTTGAACTGGTTTGCATTGGTTAAAAATGCAGCACATGCTACTAACAAGGTGCTCTTTCCCCTTCTTTGCACGACCTTAAATCTGTATTTCTGAAGCTCCTTCAGATTATTCTTTCTGTTCACACATCATTTGTGTGACACAGACATCTAGGCTGGAGGTGGCAAGAATAAATCAGGAACCAGAGCATCCATATGGGAGAAGGCCGTAGGTAGGCCAGGGAAACCCTTTTCATTCCATGCACCAGAGCTCACACCAGGCATGCCATGCCATAATGGAATACATAGGCCCTTCCATCTCCTTGTCTATTGTCAGTCAGAGCAGTGATGAAGAAGCTATGGTGAATTTGCCTCCAAAACCATACAGGATAGCAAATGCTTTCTTAGAGGTGTAGTGATAAAACCAGGGTCTCCTAGAGAACCTGAATCCAGCAATCCTGCATACCAGCCTCAGTGGGAAAGAGCAAAACTCATAGGAGAAAGGGTTTAACCCCCCTGTCCCTGAGTGCTAGCTTTCTCCTTTCAGAGGTTGTGCACTGATGTGTAAGGTGCTCCACACCCCACTGGTCACAATAAGGCAGAACTGAAAGGTCAGGAAACAGAGCTTCAACTACATACACTGCAGAGCATCTGCCAGGTACTTCACAAAAGCAGAACTAACAGCATTTAAAATGAAGTTGCTCTGGATGATATTAGCAATACTCCTGAACTCTGTGGGATTCAAAATGCCACAGCAGCATCTGATTGCTTTTCACTTCTCTAGCCTGGTCATGGGGCTGGTACAATCTGCTCATTTGCCTTCCTGCCAAGCCTGCTGGCATGCAAGGCTCTGTGACAGCTACGAGCAACTGCCCTGCCCTGGGCAGGAATGGCTCCTTCCTTGACGAGGGAAGGGACCCTTGGGGTCAGTTCAGCCTTCCTGAGGTTTCTTTGCCGGGGAGGGAAATTCGGAAAGCTTCCTGCGTGCGCAGGACCAGCTCCGCGGAGAAAGGCAACAGGGCTCTCTGTTCTGCCGCCATCGGGAGGAATGGGGCGATCCAGCCCCATGCCTGGGGATCAGTGCTGCTGCCAGCCCGAAACAGGGAGAAGGGTCCAGCCACATCACCGAGACAGGAGCTGGTATGCGGGAGAGGGGAAAAACAGCAGCCCGGAGCTGCCTGAAACTCCTCTGAGCACGCGTGGTTTGCCCGTCCGCGGCTCCCCGGCACTCAGACCGCTCCCAGCCGCAGGTGCCGCCGGCTCCGCCGGCTCCGCGGGGATGCTCCGCGCCCGGGGAAAAGCGCCCAGGCCGGGGCGGGGTTGGGCTGGCAGGGAGGGGGCCGTCCCCGGGCCCCGGGCGTTACCAGGCTGTCCTGCGAGCGGCGGGGGGGCGGGGGGGGCATCGGAGCGGGAGGTGAACGGACTGGGGAGATGGGGCGGGTGGATAAAGACGGGGGACGGATGGACAGGAGTAGAAGGATGAAAAGGGTGAAAAGGATGTAAAGGGAAAGGATGTATGCAGGGGATGGAAGACAGGAGCGGGGATGGAAGAGACATGGAGGGAAGAAGGAAAGCGGGACAGGGAACGGAGAGAGGAGGGTACAAAGCGGGACCGAGAGCAGCGGAAAGCGAGCGGGAAGCGCAAAAGCGGGGCAGGCGAAGGACGGGACAAGCCGCTGCGCCGTTCCATGCTCGCGCCCCTCGGCATTCGCGCCGCGGTCCCCGCCCCCGCGGGAGCCCCAGGCTCGCCCGGCTGGGGATACCTGCGTGGTGCTGCCCCACCCCGCAGCGCCACCCTACCCTGCCCCACGCCGCCCGGCTCCTCTTAGCCCCGTCCGCCCCGCCCGGCCCAGCCTCGCGCGCCACCGCCCGCGCGGGCGCCGGCCGCCGCCACCGCCCCCGACGGGCCGCGCGCGGGGCAGGCCGGAGGCGCGCGGCGGCGCTGACCGCCCCCGATCCACTACTGCCGCCCACCCAGCCCAGCCCGGCCCAGCCCACCGCTGCCCGCCGCGCCAGCTCGGCTGCCCCGCCTGCGATCCCGTACCCCCGGAGGGGCGTCCGCCAGGGGCGAGGGCGGCGGCGACCCCCGGGACCATGCTCTGAGCGCCCAGGGCAGCCAGCGAGCAAAGTTGCGGTGGAAGATGAACAACGCCGGTAAGTGCATGGGGTGGCTCTCCGCCTCTGGACATCCTTTCCCCGGGGCCAACAAACGCCGGGTGGGTTTGCTTCCACCGGTACCGCCACCCTCTATCCCTCGGGCCGGCACACCGCTCCGTGGGGGCTGATACAGCCGGAACGACACTCGATCCGAGCACTGCTCCGCTGGGGCTGCACGCCCCCGTCCCGGCATCCCGGCAGCTCTTGGACCGTACCACCGGGGCTGGCACCTCTTCTGTAGGCGCCGCCGCCCCATGCCGTTCCCTCGCCGGGACGGGGACAAAACGCAAGCCCGGACCAGGCTAGGGTGGAGGACGGCCGAGGACGAGGCTGGCAAATGGCTGTGCCTGCTGAGGGACGCGGCTCGGCGCCCGCGCTTCTTTCGGACACACTCATCCCTTTACAAAGCCCCTGGAAATTTGCTGTGGCTTCCCTTCGGAAAATATCTTTTGGGGGAGGTAATGGGTTTTTGCACTATTCTGTCTCCAAAGCAAACCCAAACCCTTCTTCCTTTCTTCTGTTAACTTCCCAGAATTTTTTCCGTGATGGAACGTGGGAAGGTGAAAGAGACAGGATGAGAAGGCATATACTAAAGGCATTCAACAGGCATTGAAAGCAGTCGTTGGAAAATTGGGGCAACCTTTACATTACCCACCAATACTTTCTGATTTTCAGGTGTGAGACGTGTGTAAAAATCATAATAATCCAGGAAACTATTATTACTAACTCTGGGATTATTTAGAAAAATCTAATGCTGCATCTAGAATTGGGAAGAAATAGTCCCTTTGTGTTAGTCCTAAAATTTTCCACTGTTTCCTTTTTCCAGAAAGTGTCACTGGGCACCTCACTCGCGAGGGTACATCCTGAAGCCCAGCGATCTCACCACCACTAGATACCTTGCCCTACAACTGTCATGTCTTGGGAAATTGTGAATCGTTGTTTGCTACAGCACAGGAACATAGGATTGGAAAAGATCTTGTAGGTCAAACCCAGGCCTCTGCTGTTGTATCAGCAGGTCACACCACTCCTCTCAGCTCACAGCCAAAGGTTCTCTTTCCTTTTGTGTAATGCTCTCCTACCCAAAAGTGGTGACACCTCCATTTTGTTTTCGCATCCTGTCTGAACCAAACTCTGCCCCTTCCAGGAGACAAACTCATTTGAAAGTTAAGTGAGCCAGCCAAAAAGTGCTTTAGCCCTGATGCGCCAACCTCTCTGTATTCATCTCTTCATTATTTAAAACAGAGCAGCTCTAATCTGATTGTGCTGTCAGTGGAAGTGCAGTGTAAGGAATATTGGATGTATCCATTTGTAAAGACCTGCATTTTATTAGCAGCTTTCATTTTTCAGGAAGGTAGGACTGAGTGAGACTACCTCCACTACGAATGCCAGTACCCAGTGCTACAGAACACAAGGGCATATTTCTCCCTTTATCAATTCATCAAATTGAATGTTTTAGGCAGCTCTCCTGCTATTCCTCTCACAAAGCTGAGAATCTCTTTTGCTAGTTCTTCCAGTTTCCAGACCAGATTCATCGTCATTTATTCTTGTGATCACATTGTCCTTCCACTTAAAAATAGTTCTTTTCCTCCTCTGCTGTTTACCTCCAGGTTGTATTTATAGAGTGCTCATATCCCTTCTCAGCCTTTGTTTTCTGCACTCACACAATGCAAGGAATGTCTCTCCCATCACTGCAAAGTAGAACTTCCTACTGAATTGGAAGGAGGGGCATTTATTGACCACACATCTCAGGGGCCAGCATTAGTGATCTTGGTATTGCAGAAAGTGCTGCACAGCACCAGCGAGCAGAGCCATCTTTGCAGGCATACAAGGCAGCCTTGATCCCACAGAAGGCACAGTAACAACAGACACAAAACAGGAAGGGAGATATGGCTTATGCTCATAGATGTGGAACCGACATGAGAAGAAAGATGAAGCAGTCCACCCAGGGCCACAGGAAATCTGTGGTAAGAGACGAGAGACAGACCTCCGTCTCCCAGCCTCACACACAGGACCTTTCGCCCTCTAAGCACTGACTTATTTGCCAGGTGGTGAAATGATGCTGCCCACAGGAAGAATGTACAGATGTTAGACTCCAGGGTGTTCAGAGCAGGGAGCAGACTATATACTCTTTCAGCTGCTACTGAAAGTGAAACAGGAAAAGCTGCCATGTGTACCTGTCAGATATTTTTAACCAACATCTTCTTTGGGTCCTAGAAAGCAATATATGAAACAACAAGTGACTATAAGTTGTCTGCTGCAGTATGACTTTCCTGTTGTGAAATCACAGCCAGGTAGGAAACATCACACACACATTAAAAAGAAGTATGTGGCTGTAGTTTAGAACAAGGATTACTTAACAGTCATCCACATGTGGTTTTTCAGAGTCAGCCCCCCAGCCCTACCAAGACTTGTAGGTTCAGTCTGCTAGAGACTGAAAATGCTGAAGAATTTTCAGGATCAAGATTTTTTGGTATTGAAATTAATCTTTTTTCTGATTATGTTGTCTTTAGATGTTTTATTTCCCCAGCAATGTTTCTCTTTTGCATGAGGAATCTGTAAGCTATTGATCTGATACCCTGGAGTCATAATGCATTGATCTAATCATAGAGGATGCATTCCAATAAATGTACAAAACAGCATTTTACTTCTGCAGAGAACAAGGTGCTCCAAGAGCCCAGCTGTTCGCAGTTCAGTTCAGATTTGCAAGGAGGCAGAATTCCCCTGAGATAGTTACTACTGACTATAGGTCTGTCTTCACAGGTTGGTCTCTTCTCCCAGGCAACCAGCACCAGAACAAGAGGACACAGTCTCAAGCTGTGCCAGGGGAGGTTTAGGCTGGAGGTTAGGAAGAAGTTCTACACAGAGAGAGTGATTGCCCATTGGAATGGACTGCCCAGGGAGGTGGTGGAGTCACCATCATTGGAGGTGTTCAGGACGAGACTTGATAGGGTGCTTGGTTGCATGGTTTAGTTGACTAGGTGGTGTTGGATGATAGGTTGGACGCGATGAGCTTGAAGGTCTCTTCCAACCTGTTCTATTCTATTCTATTCTATTCCTATTCTATTCTATTCTATTCTATTCTATTCTATTCTATTCTATAAACAGAGTACTTTTGATCCTACATTTGAAGAACATAGAGTGGTCACAGAAATACCATCTTCATAAATGAGGCTGGCTTGGAACAGCACCTCAGATCTCATATGCCTAAACCCCCAATTCTCAGAAGACATTTAAGTAACTCCTTTTCAGGTCAAACTGGGGGCTGGTAACTAGATGTGGACCAAGGTCCCATTTGAAAGGAAGTCTTGCTTCCTACGTCATTACACAGTCCTAGTCTGAATGCCTTTTGTGTGTCAAGGGACTCATGGTGCAACTGCTCTCGTTCTTCTGCAGCTGTTGCCATTTGAGACTTTTCTCTGACAGTGTGAAATAAGCATTGCATTTACATGCTGTAAAACAAAGAGAACTACTTATGCAGTGAATATTGCAAAATTAATGACATCTCAGTTATTTACAGTACATCTGGGGTCCTACCAGTGACAGCACTGGTATTTTATGAGTCAAACCCCTATAAGGGATTGTACTTCCCTTGTAAATCATGTTACCTCATCTCTTTAATCTCTGACAAACTGAAGCAGGTTACATGGCTTATGCTGGATACTTCATTCAGAATGACATTAAAATGGCTTATCTCCATATGCAGCTTAAACACACCCTCACTGTCTGACCTGGACAGCTGGCAGAATTGTAATTACAGGTTGGAACCTACAGCTTCCTTTACTGGAAATGTAATAAATGAGTTTTAGGAGACTGTGCTTGACTTGCCTTACATTCCTGGCAGCAATACTATAGGGACTGGTGCCCATGTTCTGGCCAGGTCCAAAATGAGTTCTACATCTGGAAAGAAGGGCTGTCCATTTCACTTTACAGTGAAGCTCTGATAGGAAGCTCTGTTTACCATTCTCTCAGAACAATTTCTTCTCTGAAGAGTGAGCACTATGGTCAGAATATACACCTATGTTTTAGACAAGGTGAAACAGGCACAGAACTTCCTCTCTGTCCTGCTTTGTAAGAATGTGGTGCTGTTTTGGTCCTGCCTATGACTGTACAGTGCAGTCACACAGTTTGCATGAGTTTCTGACTTTAAGCAGCCCTTGGCACACGTGGCTCTTGTTAGTGGTATGAGGTCTTAGCACTGTCATGCCCTGATGTGAGAGGGAGCATGAGCATGATGGCTGCTAGTCTAGGATAGGTTCTTTGTTGTTTCACGTTGTTTCTAGTTCATAAAATAGAAATGCTGCCATGGGATAACTTCTTCCTGGTCCAACTGATTTATATGTCTGTAACAGTGTTTTGGCACGCGACCTGTAAATTAATTCCTATATTTAATGCTATTCTTAAGGTTTTTATTCTCATTTCCTCAAGAGTGGGACTTTGTTGGCTTCAAATGGGAAATTTGATCCCAGTCTTTAGAAGAAGGTACGGATTTGCTTGATAAAGGCGACTGTATAGATGCAAAGACTGACTGACGTCTGTGTAGTCATTTAATCGTGCATTCTAATCTAAGAGAAAAGCATTCATATAACAGAAATAAGGTCTAGGTTAATTAGAGGACTGGCTGGCAGTAGTATCTCTGTAGTAGTTATCTCTGTAGCATTATGAAATGGTAGCATGCACAGCTCTGAGACCAGGATTATGATGATACTGTCCAACATTTTCCTTGGTAGGAAAGCAGTTAGTCAAGTATCAGATGGCAAAGTTCATTTCCTGATAAAAAGATTAGTGAAAGGGCAATTGATGAAGTGGGGAGGGCACTTACATAGACAGATCTGGCTCATTAAGTTGGATCTGTTACACCTAATTCATATTATAAAACTATCAGATTAGACACAATGAGCAGGCAACACAGCCTTGGAAACAACTTAGAGGTCATAGTGGACAAGCAGCTCAACCTCATACAGGAACAAGCTAAGGGAGGCTGCTGAGAACTAGGTCTAAGAGATTACTGAACTCTGTAGATAGCATCATCAGTACCCACTGTGGAATTCTTCCTATAGGTCTGCCCCATGTATTTTATAGGACATATTGGAAAATTGCAAAAGGTCAAAACCAAAAAACCCAAAACACTTCAGGAAAGGCAAAACTGTCCAACTGCAAAGACTCAAAGAGTTCATTTGTTCAGTTTACCAAAAAGAATATACCAAGACAGCTGAAGGGAAGTATATGTCTTCCCTAGAGAAACACAGCATAAGCTGGAGATGGAAGCCAGGCAGCACTAACTGGAAATAAAGGCTTTATTTTTAAAATGAGCAATTCATTACAGGAATAAGATAATGTTGATACTAAGGCGGGCCTCCTTTTGTGCACTTCAACCCTCCTAGAACACAGGTTTTAACTTTATGCAGCTCCTGATAGAGCTGAATGAGACTTTCTGATGCCATTGTCTAGATATTCTCCCTCTGTGTCCTGTATCTCGAGCACATTCCATCTGTGGATTTCAGTCTCTTCTTTCTGAGCAGAAATAGTGACAGACAGGACTCGTGTGCATTGCTTTCCACTGGGATCACAGGTTTGGTGCAGTCTCATCCCACTGTTGCAATGGGCTCCCTCCATCTGCACTGTCACTTCCATCCAACAGCTCTGCAGATCCCTGACCTCTGCAGTGCATTTGTGACCTTAGTGTCTCTCCCATTTTAACATAGGTCTGAGGTGAATGAATGCCAAAGGCATAAAGAAAACACAGGTCCACAGAAGTTTGTTTTTCAGAAAAGGCTACTTTCAGCATTTTAAGAGATGCCTGAACTAGATTGTGGCACCAGCCATGGTTGGAACTACTATCTTCACTGCAGAGCTAAGTTATTTCTTATTCCACTGTGAAAGACCATGGGCCTGGGGCATGTCTACAAGTATCCCTGCAATGTGAAACCTCAGTATTCAATTAGCTCTTCACCTCAAAACCAGCTGCTTGGGGAGGGTAGGGTAGGCATGGTCCCATGGTCCTTTATAAGCCTTAGTTAAATTCTAGGCTAATTACTAAATCTGAGAACATTTGCAAGTGGGTGGCAATACCCAACTACAGCATGTATATTGTTTCAAAGAAACACTTCAACAGAGAAGGCTGTATGGGTTCACAGCCATTCCAGCACAGCTACTAGGCTGCTCTTCACTGCTTAGAAACCTGGAGTAGATGGGAGTAATGTCATTTCATATGGGCTGTGTCAGGAATGCAACCATGCTGAAATGTGGGTTTGCCTGAGGAAGGTGGGTAAGCAGAGGAAGTGGTCCTTGTCAGTACAAGGAAGCACTAAACAATAAGGGGAGGAGCAGGCTAAAGAAATTCCTATTCCCCAAGAGTTTCCTTTTAAGCAGAAGGTGGGTGTGTCTCCTCCAACATAAAACACATCCTAAAATAAACATGCACAATTATTTGTGATCATACACATGCCTTATGGTGCAGTGTTGCTTTGTATCCATTTAGAACCTTTCAAGTGACTCAGACAGCAAAGGAGGCAGAAAATTGAAGCAGAAGTCAGTTGCCAGATAAAGGGCAAACAGCAGTGCTTTCTCCGCAGTGACTGTTTGGGTCATTTTTTAAACAAACACTGAGACTCCTCCTGCTGCCTTTTTTTTCCCCCCACCCCCGGTGAAAAAAAAAAAAAAAAAAAAAAAAAGGAAGGAAAATAATTTCAGGAGCCTCATGGAAGGACGAAAAACATGCAGAGCAGTTAGAAAAAATACAGAAATAATCAGCAGTGACCAGTAGCTGGCACAAGTGGGTAAGAGGAGGACGTCACCATGCCTGTTATTGCCATGCTACAAACCTTAAGTTCTCTTCTGTAACTGGGGGTAGCAGAAGGAAAAACTAAGATTAGTTGATTACTTTTGCTATAGAAAATTACCACTGGAGGGAAAGTGGGTACCCATGTTTACATGCAATGATGAGTTGGTTACATTATTTTACCTCAAAATGAGGCTTGGGAGATCCTGGCATTCTCTACACTACAGTACAGTTGTTTTCCCACTACCTGGTCTGACAAGAAGAAGGATGAGAATGCAGAGACTGTGTTCAAGCCGTGTCACATCCCAGGAGTACGTATATTTCATGGAAAAGCTTTAGTTGGAAGGGACCATAAAGCTCATCCAGTTCCAACCCCTGCCATAGGTAGGGACACCTCCCACCAGTCCAGGTTGCTCAAAGCCTCATCCAGCCTGGTCTTAAAATACCTCCAGGACTGAAGCATCTACAACTTCTCTGGGCAGCCCATTCCAGTGTCTAACCACCCTGATAGTAAAGAACTTCCTAATGTCCAACCTAAATCTACCCTGCTCCAGTTTCAAACCATTGCCCCTGGTCCTGTCACCACAGGCCCTTGTCAAAAGTCCCTCCCCAGCCTTCCTGTAAGAATCCTTCAGTTACTGGAAGGCTGCAATAAGGTTTCCTTGGGGCCTACTCTTGGATAGACACTCCTAGGAAAGCCAGGCATTGCAGGAAGTGGTGTAATACCTCCAAAGGGACATTTTTTTCCCTGGAGTTACTCCTAACAATGCCTCATGGTGGCAAGGGGTCCATTGCTGGTTTCTGGTGGGAAAGGTGTAAGGACTTGGTTTTAACTAAGAAAAATTTAATGCATTTTGCTACCAGAAAGTCAGTTTAGGATGTTCAGTCATTGCCATAACTGATTTAAAAATCCAAAAGGTACATCTGGCTGAAGAGCCACGCTTATAAGATGCTCGACCCACTTCTGTTCCCTCCCTGGTTTTAACTGGCAGCAGCCTTCTGCACTTTGCAGCCTCTGGCTGGCAGTAACAGAAGTAGTTGGTGCCTCAGCACCACTCGAGTGTTTGGCACGTGATGTTTCCCAAGGAACTCGGAGGGAAAGATGAGCTGCCCCTTCTGTGACTGCAATAATCAGGCAGACCCTGCAGCTCAAATCAGCAGTGGATACTGTGAAACAAGAGTACCCACTGCAGTACTGCAGGCTGGCTGTTAATTCTTTCCTTCCCTCCCTCCTTTTCAAAAGTTGTTTCACGTCTCCCACACATGAAGCTGGGTGGGGCAGATCCCCAGATAGAGAATCTTCTGGGGTCAGTATATGCAAAAAGGTGCCTGATTAGAACAGGCTTTTTGTCCCTGGGCTGAGCTGAGAGCACTAACTCAGTTTTTAACTTGGATTAAATATCTCTAGTGCCTCATAATTCTAGAAAGACTGACTACACCAGAATGACAAATATGTCGCCATCTTTCTGAGTTTTGGAAGACATTTCAGCAAGGTTAAGAAGATCAGAAGAAACAGCCTTTTTTATTTCCCAGAGCCTAACTAAACAAATACACCAGTATTAGCTCAAACACTTTACCCTAGTCGGACTATGACAGCCATAAGGAAAGTACCATGACACCAAATACCAGAACTGGAGAAGTGTTTTTAAGCGGTTTGCATTCATTATTACTTTATTCTCAGTATGGTGCCAGCTGAATTTTAATTGTCTTCACTTCCAGATGTCAAAAGTCTGCACTCTGAAATACTCAAAATATGACAGGACAGTGGCTACACTTCCTGAAACTTGCACCATGATTTAGGTGAGGACTTTGCACAGGAACTGTGTCCTAAATGGTGTCCCTTGAATGCTCTTCCCATATTTTCCTGTGTGCAGGGCATTAAGAGTTTACAGAAATAATTTTTCCTGTCTCTCTCATGGTGAAATAGTTTGTCCTTTGTTTTTTCCACTAAAATGTGTTAATTCAAAGAATTAAAGATTCCAGATGGATTACCCATGTAATTACCTATTGATATCTAGGAAACATTAGTAAGAGCAAAGTTCTTCTCTTATGACTGTCTGTAAGCATTTACTGTCCTGGCTTCTTCACACCACTTACTTCATCTCATCTAAAATCTCAGTCTCATTCCCTCTTTTCGCAATCTTTTAGCATTTCATTTACTTAATTAAAGAATATTAATTCCAGGACTAAGATAGCTGGAAATGGCTGTGGCATGTAAACTGTACTGTGTGTAAAATGTCCGTAGATGACAAATCATCTAGCTTCAATCCAGCTTATTGTCAATCTGATTGAATTCCCCTTGCATGTGTGTCAGCACTTCCCCTAGAAATAGAGACCCTGCCTGGCCTTATTTAGCAAGATTATTCACTTTTTTAAAGTGTGCATTGCGGTTCAGAGGAGATAGTACATGCAGGAGGTCCTAGTCCTTACAGGATGCAGGATCTTTTGACTAAAGAACATATTGAAGAAGATGTGCACTAAAAACTGAAGTTAAAGGCAGCTAGTCTCATGTGTTGGGCTGAAGTATGTCATTCAGTGCATTGTAGCTCAGCTGCATAATCCATATAAAGCACTAGCCAAGCTTCTAGTGAAACATCTTATGCTGGTAATGATGTTATCTGACAAACCAAACCTGGGCCTTACTTTGTTGCCATGGTAACAGCAGAGGGGAAGATGGAGTATGGGCACCAAGTGTTTGGTTTGGCTGGGCTGAGTTAAACCTTGATCTGTTGGCTCCATGCTGAAATCTTGCAAACTGGATACTGAACTTAAAATGATTGCCACAAAGTGTAAGTACAGGAACGAGAGACTGTGGCTAGACCCTTGGCTCTGCAGATGTACACCTGTCTCTCCCCAGGTGTGCTGGGGCTGCATGTATTTCAGTTCAGCTCTGACCTTAAATTGTGTTCCCTGGAATAGTACCACATGGAGGCACTGACCATGTGCTTTGCTCCATCCCTCCTCTTCTGCATTAGAAGTCACTGCTATAAGATAAAGTCTACTGCAGGGTGCATTCTGCTAGGCTGAAAAAGAAAGCAAGATGACTAACGTGGCTTTTCTCTCTTTTCTCCAGAAATCACAAAGCCACCACTAGCTCCGAAGCCGAAGATTAGTAGTCATCTTTGTCCAGTAGTTGTCTCCAGATTTTCCCCTTCGCTGCCAAGGGCTGATATTCTTCATACCCCAAACTCTATGTCTAGGGGTCCCAAGCCACCTATTGCTCCCAAGCCAAAATTCTCAACTGACTCTGAGGGCAAATCCAGTGTTTATACCAATAACAACTTAAATAAATGCTCAAATGGGAAACTGGCATATCTTGATGGAGAGCTGTATGAAGGAAACCAATGCAATGCTGATTGCCCAGAATCTGAGGCAGACAATGAATACATTGTAGTTCCTGAAGCCCAGCTGACCAGCAAAGACTCTAATGTCTTGGATCAGGAACACAATCAGAACTTAGATTTCTCTGTGGAAAATGAAGTCTTGGAAACTCCAAAAGAGGTAGAGGAGGAAGAGAGTGACATTGCTAATGATAAGGATACCAGTAATCAAGAAGTCACCAGAGATGAGCACCATAACTCTTCAGAGACTGCTGAACCAACAGAGCCAGACTCTGAAAAGTCAAACAGAGACTGTGATCAATTTGAAGCACTTCGTTGGGAGTCCTCAGATGCCCCTGATGGGGATAATGATTCTTCCAATGTAGATGAAGATGAGGATGTTGGAGGTGACTGTAGTGAAACCAAAACTAAGGAGGAAACTTCTGACAACCTGGAACTGGTTAAGGACAACAGTGATTATAAGACTGAGAGTAGCACTGAGGAACTACTGGGTGATATCTGTAAAGATGCCACTGTAATGCCACTGCCTGCAGATGAATCAGCCTCAGGCTGTGAGAAGGCAGGGCAGGAGGAGGAGGCACTGCCTGAGATTTCAGAAAAGGAAGGTGATTGTGTAGCACATGAGAGTGATCACAGTGTGCACACAGGGCTTGATCTGAGTATGGAAGGAGAGTTAGAAAATTATGCCTGTGCAAGCACTGACCTGTTGCCTGATGAGGCTAGTGAAGAAACAGCTCCCAGCTTAGAACTGTGTGAAGATGATGATAAACCCAGTAATGAAAATGGTTTAGGAGAGTCCATCCATCAGGGAGCAGCTGAAGAGGAGGAAGCAGTCCCAGATGAGCACAGTAATACAAACACAGGAAATGCCAGTGAGAGCTGCCAGATCATTGAGAGGAGAGGTGAGGAGAAGACATCAGAGGTAGTCTGTGAAGCAAGCAAAGACTCTGAGAAAGGAGGAGAAACTCTGAATGCAGAGAAAACAGATGATGGCCATCAGGTTGATCCTTGTGAAAATGAGTGCAGTGAGGAAATAGCCATGGAACAATCAGATGAGAATCTTCAAACAGAAGGGACCCCTCCAGATGAAGATGTTGTGATCTCTGATAGTCTACCTAGTAGTCCAGGGATGAAACCAGAGCTGGAAGATGTGACTGGAGAAGAACATGGTGAAAATATTGTGGAAACCTCTAGGCCAGATGAGCTGCAACTTGAGGACAGTGAGGTGGAAGCAGTCAGCTGCAGCGGCAGTGTCCCAAGTCCATCTCAACAGGTCCCACCTGAGGAAGAATCAGAGGCCTGTAAACATGGCAAAATGAATGTAGAATGTGAGACCAAACATGCCTTGCATGAAAATCTGTCAGTCCCTGAAGTGGTCATTGTGCCTGAAGAATCAGAGGAAAGAGAAAGCTGCAGCGATTCCCTAGATGACCCTTATGTGCTTCCCGCAGAAAATGAAACTGCCCATGATGAGCAGACTGATTCAGGAGCTGATCACAGCCAAAGGGATGAGGTAGGCACTGATGGTGAAAGCAGCTTGCTGCCTGTTGATCGTAAAAGCATCGTCACTAGGACACGGTCGCTCTCTGGGAAGATGTCAGGCTATGTCCCGGAAACAGTTCCAGAAGAAACTGGACCTGAAACTGATCTGCCATCTTCACACAATGGCTCTGGGAGTGAAGATTTAAGCAATAGCTTATTTGCAGTGGAAGGAAAACCAGCAGAAGCCCACAAGGCATTACCAGCCAAGTCAAGACGATTCATTTTATATCCTCGATCGTACTCTGTTGAGGGAAGGGAGACACCTGTCTCTGTTTACAGAGAAAGTGACAGCTGTGTCCTGGATGATGGAAGAATAAAAAGGACAGAGGACAAATTGTCTTTGCTTTGTGTCAATGGTTCCTCAGGTAGCTTTTCCCAAAGGAATCTTTCATCATGTGGCCTATCCACTCCATCCTCAGTCGTTGATATACCGCCTCCTTTTGAACTTGCCTACATCACCAAAAAGCCAATCACTAAAAGTTCCCCTTCACTTTTAATAGAGAATGACTCACCTGATAAGTATTCCAAGAAAAAGAAATCATCCTTTAAGAGGTTCCTCACTCTAAAATTCAAGAAGAAAACTGAAAGTAAAGTCCATGTAGATGTTAATGTTTCCTCTTCAAGGTCCTCATCAGAATCAAGCTATCATGGGCCTTCAAGGCTGATGGAACTGGACAGGAGGAGTCTAAGTAGCTCACCTCAACTAAAATCACATGTGGGGAAGCTCCGTGCATCTGAGTCTCCCTCAGCTATTCTCTTCTATAAGGATGGCAAAAGAAAAGGAACATCCAAGCCCTTCAGCAGGAGCGTGTCCAGGGTAGAGTCCTTTGAGGACCGGTCCAGACCTCCTTTCATGCCACTCCCATTAACCAAACCTAGGTCCATTTCTTTTCCCAATGCTGACACATCTGACTATGAGAACATTCCTGCTATGAGCTCTGACTATGAAAACATACAAATTCCTCCCCGGAGATCCACCAGAGCAGGAACTTTCACCGAGTTTTTGAAGACCCCAGCAGGGCACTGTCTGCTGCCAATGAGAATGATGGCTATGTGGACATGAGCAGCTTCACTGGCTTTGAGAACAAGCAGCAAACGGATCAGGAAACAGAAAGGTACTGTAATAAATTACTGTGTAAAACCTTGCTAGGCCTCTGCTGCAAGGTGTTGTAGGCAGATCTTCCGTGTTGCTTGGCTTATACCCCTCTGAGGAAATGCTTACGTGAAAGGTTGGAAGATAAGCTTTTATCAGTAAAAAAAAAGACACCAAATTAACTCTACCTTGCAGCAAGTCTAGTGGATCTGGATCCTATGTTTTAGAGATACAAGCCAAAGAACATTTGAAAGTATTTGGTTTATTCAGTGAATTTAGCTGTTGTGCCTTGAGCCTGGTTATGGGGAATGGGCAGTGGGTGTGTAGGGAGAGTTTGCTTTGTTCTTCAGAAAGAAAGGTTTATGACTTCTTCACTGAATGAGTAGAAAGCCTGTTTGCTGGAAGCGGTCCTGCTGTTTTTTTTTTCTCTGTCAATTTCTCAAAGCAATATGATACATATAATTTATCTTTTAAAGTACATCAATTAAGTATAGACCAGAAAATACTAAATCATGAACTAATCAGACTAGACAAATAACTAGAAGTTGCTTTAGAGCCTGTCATTATGGCCTGAGTTATAAATGAACTAAATATCTTTGTCTGAAATCATATCCATTGCTATCATTAACAATAACCTTTCATTCTGTTCCATTAGATTATTTGCAAACATGAAAATGTCCTTTTCATAGTTATATAGGAGCAATGCGCTCAAGACCTTTGAACATGATTCTGTCATCAGCTGATAGCATACAATCAGTGGAGCGCAGAGATCTAAGTAAGAAGAGTGTTTTTCATTAAGTTCAGGTTGAACAGGGAATGAGAGAACAAGCTACAAAGGAAGTGCATGAAAAGGAATGTCTTTAATGCAGTTGCATTCTGTTAGAGCTGTGTGCAAATGATAAGCTTAAAACCATGGTTTTCATGTCCATTTCCCATCATTCTGCAGATTTACTTCTCCTGTTTCTTTGCAACATTTGCTTTTTCTGGTCCTCTCCCTGTCATTGTGCATGGAACAAACCATGGGCATTTCACACATCCCTCTTTTGATATTTCAGGCTCAGGGAGTAAAAGAACTTTACCACTTCTGAAAGAGTCTCACAAACATTTTCTAAGACAAGGACGGTGCACAGTGCTTTGTCTTTCTAAGCCAGGAGAGAATTAGTGGGGCTGGGGGAGGTGAGTATGACCTGGGGAAAGAGACTGCACTGATGCTTAAGCTGTGGATCAAATGTGTCTGAAGCTGAGAGGTTTGGGACGTGGGCATACGATTTGGCTCTTTGGAGATGTTGGCTGCCTACCGTGCTGGGAGCTCCAGTGGTGCTGACCCTGGGGCATGGTGGAGGACAGTTCAGGTTCCCAGTGCTCACAGGCAGCTCCCCAGAGCAGTGCTCAGCAGAGCAAGCTCCGACAGCCCACAAGTCTCACTGTTTTCAGCGGCTCATGCTGCGCCCAGAGCGCTGATGCTGGCTCTAGGAAGAGCTACCCGGTTCTCTGGGGCCATGAAATGCCTCCCATTTGCAGTAGTTCTTGAAGAACCAAGTTAAAAATATTAAAACTACGTCAGTTGCTGTGACTTGGGCCCATTTATGAACTTCCTGTGGATGCCTGTTGTTCAAAGGGAGAGCCAATCCAAACTGGTTCAGGAAGTCTCAAGGTCAAGGCGTGAACATAATTTTTCAGTCTGCTGCTTGTTGTGCATGCAGTGTTTGCTGCTGGGGGAGAAATGAAGGCTAGGCTCCTAAACAACCCCTTTATCAAGATAACCAGGGTGGAGAGGAAGAGCATCAGGCAGGCTGCAATATGCATACATTGCTGCTGAGATAACTGTTTTGCTATATCGGTCAGGATGTTTTGGACAAAGACACGCCTGAAAAGCTCTGATGAAATGTAAATGAGTAACAGCCAACGGCATCGTGTGCTTGGAGAAGAGGTGTGTGTGCCGATGGTAAAGCAAAGCACATCATAGAAGTACAGGTGCATGAAGCTGTTCACACTTCTGCATACCATGGATGGTTTATGCCCTGTTAAAGCAGTTCTGCTCTGTTGATAGGTTTCAGAGAACAGAATGTGAGAGATCTGTATAGAGATTCTAACCATCTGCTTACCTCTACTGTTGTGTGTGACTGGGGAAAGGCAGGGCAGGGCTTACAGAAATTGACAGATGAGAAGATTCACTGTTTAATTTTCTTGCTTAAAAGGAAAGCCCATGTGGAGTAGATTTAAACCAATAATTTCTAAATTAGAAGCAATCACATTTATAGAAAAAGTCCAATAATGGAAGTGTTCTAGAAATACATCTTAACAGAGAATTACTATTGCCAGAAGAGATCTGGGCATATTGCCCCTGAAGGGCAGTTATTGTGTATCCCCAAAGTTTAGCTTTCTGGTATTAATAACTAAACTCTGATTCAGGTGGGTGACACTATAGATCAGCATTAGCTTTCTGTACAATATAGAAATAATGGGACATAAGTGGAATTGGACAAAACTCCCCTGATCTGTCCCCAGCCCACAAAGTCTGAATCAGACTGACTCTTCATTTACTTCAGCAGTCACTTTCTAGCCCCTGTTCTCTGAAGAGCTGAGCTACAAAGCACAAAGCAACACAAACCAGTGGTTCAGACTGAAAGCAAGTCAGCTGTGCCGCCCCTCTGGGACAGTCCACTGTAGCCTACCGCATTGCTTTGATCCCAACAGCTACAAATCAGAGCAATCTCACCAAAGCTACTGGCTAGAACTGTACTCGAGCACACGCCTCAAAGAGTAACTTCACTAACCCAGCTTTACCTTCAGAGCATCAGCTGTGCATATGGCACTGTGATAAATATCAAGGGGATGGAAAGGAGATACTTCAAACACTTCCAGTGCTTTTATAAGAGAGAGGGAGAGACTCTTTTATTGGGGTTTTGATAAGGTCAGAAAAATGGCTTGGGATGGGTGTTCTCAGAATTTAATTTCCCATTTTGCTTTCTACTTAGAGTCCATAATTTGGATTTACTAGGTTTGCTAAGCCTCAATCCTTCATTCTGCTAAGATGCTCAAACTCCAGAGAGAAAGGAGTACACCTGCATTTCCACGGGTAATCCCAGTGTGGTGCTGGATACTCAATAAGAGATGTGATAAAAGCTCATGCTGCTCTTACCTGTAAATTCCTAGATCCTTCTGCATAACATGGTTGTCCATACATACTAGAAGAACCTCAGTCTGATTGTTGTACTTAAGCACAGCAAGACTTGCTCAGGCTTTGACTCTTGAGTGAATTCTTGGGGGCCAGTGTGGGGAATCCAGTGCTCTGTGCAATTACACCAAGGCTGATGGTAATTTCTAATAACTCTCTAGAACTGCAGTCTTGTGCCTCAAGGCTCCCACTTTCCACCGCTTTTCAAGACATGGCTCCTATCTGATGCCTCCTAACATCGGCACAATCGAGACAGCTGATCACCTCTTCACTATCTTGTTCCTTTTATTCCCAAGGGATCTGCTTCAAGAAGATGGAGAAAAAGATGTCTTTAGTAGAAAGTAATGAAAAAATATGGTTTCTGAGTGTTAAGCAAGTGATACCTTTCCTTCAGTTTGGCCAGACTGAAGCAGGAACACACAGGTGCTTAGGGACTGATGAAACATCTGCAGTGGATGCACTGGAGAGGTTGCTTCATGGTTAAGCAGCTATGTTGAAAGCTTTGCGAGCAATCCTCTTTGCACACAGCCATAATCAGCCTGGGCTTCTGCCAGACCCACATGCAAGATCACAGGAACTGCACCAGCACACACCAGTTCCAAATGTGTACCAGAATCATGTTATAGTCAGCCAGCAATACCACTGCCTGTTGTTGATGTGCCACAGGGACAAATCTCTCTCCTTTAAAAGGAGAAGAATCCAGTAGATGAGTAGTTCCGTACTCTTCCAATGAGTATTAGCTGTCCCCTTGCCTCACCACTGGATTCATTAACCTATTTTCTATTAAGTTGCACCACATAAGTTGTTGTACCCTTTCTGCTCCCTGCAGGTTATCAGTCATGGATAAACTCCAAGACTACAGTCAGGGACAGTCTGTGTGACTGCATGTTCCCTATACTTCTGTAACATACACAAACACAAAATGCCTAACAGAAGCTGAGCTTAAACAAGGTGAATTCTCTGCCTAAAGTGGTCTGAATAACATGCTGCCCAGACCTTCCCATACCCTTGGGCTTAAAGTGGCATTTCAGTCATTAGAGTGAATTTCCTCCAACACAGCATGGGTTTAAGCAATAAAGGGGAGATGTCATCCTGCTGATTCTTTCTGCTCCTTCCAATGCAGAGCACATATGCTACATTAGATTAAATCAGCAGCTCTCAGAGAGGCACAGCTTGCAAAGGGTACGGTGAAAGTCCAGAAACCATTATGTAAGGGACTCAACAACCACCAAGAGCCAAGAAAGGACAGTCATAGTATCATAGTATCAGTCAGGGTTGGAAGGGACCACAAGGATCATCTAGTTCCAACCCCCCTGCCATGGGCGGGACACCCCACACTAGATCACGCTGGCCAGAGCCTCGTCCAGCCTGGGCTTAAACACCTCCAGGGACGGGGCCTCAACCACCTCCCTGGACAACCCATTCCAGGGCTTCACCACTCTCATGGTGAAGAACTTCTTCCTCACATCCAGCCTGAATCTCCCCACCTCCAGCTTCATTCCATTCCCCCTAGTTCTATCACTACCTGATAGCCTGAGAAGCCCCTCCCCAGCCTTCTTGTAGGCCCCTTCAGATCCTGGAAGGCCACAATGAGGTCACCTCTGAGCCTTCTCTTCTCCAGACTGAACAGCCCCAACTTCTTCAGTCTGTCCTCACAGGAGAGGTGCTCCAGCCCTCTGATCATCCTCGTGGCCCTTCTCTGGACACACTCCAGCACATCCACATGCCTCTTGTAATAGGGGCTCCAGAACTGGAGGCAGTACTCCAGGTGGGGTCTCACCAGAGCTGAGCAGAGGGGGAGAATCACCTCCCTTGACCTGCTGGTCACACTTCTCTTGATGCAGCCCAGGATCTGATTTGCCTTCCAGGCTGCAAGTGTACACTGAGAGCTCAGAGTTCAGTCACTGCTGTCGTATTCAAAACAAATATATAGGACTATTATATATCTTTGGCTATAATTGTGAATTGAAGGCATTTATACAACTTGAAGAAAACTCACAATGCTCTAGTTCACAGTAAAGACCAGTAGGTTTCCAAACACACAGAAGGTTCTTGAAGAACCCAATAGAGCAGTCCTACTGGGTTTGTCAAGTGCAGCGTGTCAGAGGTGCTCAGATACTGCACTGAAGAACAGATGGGTAAGCAGGTGAAGAGATGCTGACTTGGGAAGAAACACTCATGAGGTCACTAAGTGATGTGATCTGAGAGTAACTACTAAATGAATCCATCAGCTCTTTGTCAAAGGCTGATGTGGGATTCAGCTCCACTCTTTATCTGCAGCTCTAATGTTTAAAAACCAAAGCACTTGCTGAACTGAGGTTCAGTAAGGGTGTCAGTTAACCTGCCAGGCTGTTGTTTAATGCTCAGAGCAGAGACGAACAGCGTGGCAGTCTGATGCACACAAGGGCAGAAGCACATATCCAGGACCGTTCTGTGCGGTCCAGCCGAACTAAACCTACATGTAACCGCACCCCTGAAAGCAGGGGAAGCTGAGCATGCCACCTCCTCAGTTCTTTAATTTAGTTGATTAAATCAGATCTTCTTCATCATTTTCTTCTCTCCACTCACTTCCATTTTCTTTCAGTTGGTGAAGACATTCAAAACAACTTAATCTAACTTGTAAAGTAGGTTGAGTAGTAGCCACACCACATAGTTAATCCCCAAGCAGCATACAGCTGAAGCCTTTAAAAGTGTCTGCCATAGATCATAGACTTTGCATACTTTCCTAATTGCCAACAAGTTCTGGAGGTAAATATCTTGGAAGGTTGTGCCTCACATCTGTCATTCAGGAAAATTCATCTGTAGTTTTTAATGAAACAACTCCATTTTCCCATTAGAAAAGAAACCACAACTTTTACTGAGTCTTCAAAAATTCACACACTTAAACTCATTCCAGGACTCTGAGAGAGCTGGAAAGGTTTCTGTGCAGTATCTTGGAAGAGTTTAGGAAATGTCTTCCCACTTGGTTAGAGATCCCTTTCATTCACATATTAATCAGACAATCAACACAGACTTTAAAGGACTTGACAGAATATGGCTGAGATTAGTCTGGCCCAGTGGATCTCTGTAGCTTTTAAGCAGAAAGCACCTATTATTTTTTTTATAATAAATGACATTACCATGCTTTTCCTTTAAATACTTTTTACTAAGAGGATAAGGAGGCAAATCCTTCTTCCCCTACAGTGATGGCTGGGCCCATGTGCTTTAGTCACAATACAATACAATGCAATAATAAAACAATAAACCAGGTTGGAAGAGACCTTCAAGATCATCGCATCCAACCCATCAACCAATCCAACCCACCTAAACTAACCCATGGCACCAAGCACCCCATCAAGTCTCCTCCTGAACACCTCCAATGAAGGTGACTCCACCACCTCCACAGGCAGCCCATTCCAATGGGCAATCACTCTCTCTGTATAGAACTTCTTCCTAACATCCAGCCTAAACCTCCCCTGGCGCAGCCTGAGACTGTGTCCTCTTGTTCTGGTACTGGCTGCCTGGGAGAAGAGACCAACCTCTGCCTGGCTACAACCTCCCTTCAGGTAGTTGTAGAGAGCAATAAGGTCACCCCTCAGTCTCCTCTTCTCCAGGCTAAGCAACCCCAGCTCCCTCAGCCTTTCCTCGTAGGGCTTGTGTTCCAAACCCCTCACCAATTCGTTGCCCTTCTCTGGACACCTTCCAGCAAGACAACATCCTTCCTAAACTGAGGGGCCCAGAACTGGACACAGGACTCGAGGTGTGGCCTAACCAGTGCAGTGTACAGGGGCAGAATGACCTCCCTGCTCCTGCTGGCCACACTGTTCCTGATGCAAAGATCACAGATCAGTTTGTTTGTAAAAGCCTGCATAAGAAAAGAGGGGAGAAAGAAAAAGTGCAGGGAGGAGCCAGGCTGCATTCTAGAGCTCTTGCCACCCAGTGTCTGTGGCTGAACTGCACAGCATTAAAAAGTCCTTCAATACAAACCAGTCTGTTTGGCGGGTTATTGTCAATAGAAGGGGAACACTGAGATGATAACTCCATGCTACATTGGATGCAGTTATGAGTAGCTGAGCCTAGCCCTCCAGCCTGCCATTCTTCCACAGACACTGCAATTTTGGAGTCAGTGGAGCTGATGCTGCCTGTGGATCTATCCAGAGCATTGTGTGCAACTCTCTGGAGCATGGAATCAAGCTTTTTGACAGGTTTAGTGAATGCATCTTGCAAATGCAAAACCATCTTCCTGCTGCTCTGGCTCTTGGGGCTTATATCGCATT
Source organism: Picus viridis (assembly GCA_033816785.1). Classification (NCBI taxonomy): domain Eukaryota; kingdom Metazoa; phylum Chordata; class Aves; order Piciformes; family Picidae; genus Picus; species Picus viridis. Next base: position 110,340 of record CM066592.1, read on the forward strand.
TGGAAATCCCAGTTTGTGACCTGATTGAGTAAGACAAGGAGCAAGAGGTAAAACAGCAGATGCAGTGATTCATCCACAGGTCACTAACCAAAGAAAGGCTTTTCAGTGGCTGCAGGGAGAAAGCAGGTAGATGTGCCCTCTGCACATCAGTTTCATTGTTACCACTGAACTCCAGCCCCGGGGCAGGAGTGGTTCTCACACACCTGTGCATTTACTGCTCCCATATACCATCCCTATTGCTGACGCCTGAGAGTGCAGCAGGTTATTGTCTGTGTAGGACTTGGTTTTGCCCTGATGCCTGATTCCTGCAGCAGTGCTGCAGTGCACAGGCTCTCTGTGAAAGCAAAGGAGCAGGTAGGATAGATCCAAGAAGATACCAGCACTTTGGCAAAGAACATGGTTGCTGATCAGAAGAGGATTAGGTCTGAGCAAGCAGCACAAGCCAGGTATGACCATGGTTTAGCACTTGAAGTGTGCTGGGACAGAGCTGGCAGGAGATTTTAACAGCAATGTCACAGCTTTGATCAGCTTTGAGGAACACAGCTATGGTGTTGCATCAGATGAGCAGAGAGAATGGCCACTAGAAACTGCTGAAGCCTTTCACTCCTTGAATAAATGCAACGGCAGCAACAGGTACAGATAAGACACCTGACTGCTATGTATTAAATACAGATGCAGCCTGCCCTTTCCACTCAGCTGAGCTGTGGCCCTGAGGCAACCATGAGGCTATGGCTGTTTCTGCCACAGCCAAGAGCAAAAAGGGGGGAGAATTCTAAAAGGAGAATCAAAAGAGCCTCGTATATAAGGAGGACTTGTGAAAGGAGGAGCAGCACCAAGTTTCCAGCTGTTGCTGATATTTTCTGTATGACAGAGGCAGAGGACAGCCATGTGGTTTGTTAGCTGAAGAGCTGGCTTTGCTCCCTCATAGCTTTCCCGTATGCTGCCCATATTCTCACCCCGAGGAGCAGCCCAGTTAATAGAGATGCTCACCTAGGGTAACACTGAAGGAGAATTTTGTCCAGAAGATAAAGTCAATTCATGCTTTGTTTTTTCCGCTTGTTGCAGCTAAAGCTGCTCAGTTCAGGCACGGCTGCCAGAGGGGATCCAAAAGAAGATCCCCATTTTGCAGAGGGCTCAAGCTGCCTTTTGGCTTTCTGGTGTATGCTACAACAGCAATGCTGCCAACATGAGCTCATGCTGCTTTACCCTGCATTTGGAGCAGAAGCAAGTCAACTCCAGACTAGACCTGGAGACAAACCAAGGCAAAGCAGGCTCTCAAGGTGTCTGGACATGGGAGGAAAGTTAAGCCCTGAGCTACAGATTCAGCCAAGATTTCAATTATTTCGGCAAAGATGTTCCCATCCTTTCCTCTTTTTGCTTTCTCAGGGAAACAAATCCTAGCTGCTGATTCCACTCAGTTCCTAGTTGTCTGCCCCACAAACCCCTGCTCTGTGTGTACACTATGCCAGCACTCACCCATAGCACTGATGAGAAGTTTTACAAGAGAGAATTTCCTTTTTATAGGTCAAGTGCTTCCCAGGATTGGTGATAATGTTAATGATGGAGGTACTCATGGGGTTCAGATGGGTCTGTTGTATGGCATTCTGCTGAGGGTTATTAAGCCAAGGAGAAACATGGATATCATAAGCTTTGTAAGAGTTGGCTGTGTGGTTGTTTTTAAATAATTTCAAAAACCTTACATAAATCTATACATGGCTTTTCTTTATCTCAACGTGGAGTATATGCTGCTCTCTGGATCTTGCAAACAGGAGAAAGTCCCATAAAAATGCTGTAACAGAGGGAAGGAAGATCAGTGATTGTGCCTAGAGAGCAGGGAAAGAGACATTTTCCCTTGTGGTCCGGTGAACGTGATGGAAAATAAAATCTCAGCAGCTTTCATCAGTTGTTGCACTTGAGAGAGAGTTTTGTAACTTCATTGCAGAGCAGGTGATCCCAGTATTGTACTCTGACTTCAGGTTGTGCACGGCCTACTGAAATTCTTGACAACAGCCAGAGCCAGCTCTGACATGACATGTCTTTGCTTCTGTTTACTTTAGTATGGTCTGAATTGCCACAGGGAGGGCTCTACTGAGCCGCTTGGACCCCCACAAGGCCATGGGACCGGATGGGATCCATCCTAGGGTGCTGAGGGAGCTGGCGGATGAGCTGTCCAAGCCACTCTCCATCATTTTTCAGCAGTCCTGGCTCACTGGAGAGGTCCCAGAAGACTGGAAGCTGGCCAATGTGGTGCCCATCCATAAGAAGGGCCAGTTGGAAGAGCCAGGGAATTATAGGCCTGTCAGCCTGACCTCAGTGCCAGGCAAGGTTATGGAACAGGTCATCTTGAGTGCAATCACACAGCACTTACAGGATGACCAGGGGCTCAGGCCTAGCCAGCATGGATTTAGGAGGGGCAGGTCCTGCCTGACCAACCTCATCTCCTTCTATGATCAGGTGACCCGCCTGGTGGATGTGGGGAGGCCTGTGGATGTGGTCTACCTGGACCTCAGCAAGGCCTTTGACACCGTCCCCCACAGCAAACTCCTGGCCAAGCTGGCAGCCCATGGCTTGGACAGGAGCACACTGTGTTGGGTTAGGAACTGGCTGGGGGCCGAGCCCAGAGAGTGGTGGTGAATGGTGCCACATCCAGCTGGCGGCCTGTCACTAGTGGTGTGCCCCAAGGATCAGTGCTGGGCCCCATGCTCTTCAACATCTTTATTGATGATCTGGATGAGGGCATTGAGTCCATCATCAGTAAATTTGCAGATGACACCAAGCTGGGGGCAGCAGTTGATTTGCTGGAGGGCAAAGAGGCTTTGCAGAGGGACCTCGACAGGCTGGACAGATGGGCAGAGTCCAATGGCATGAGATTGAACACATCCAAGTGCCGGGTTCTGCACATTGGCCACAACAACCCCAGGCAGTGCTACAGGCTGGGGTCAGAGTGGCTGGAGAGTGGCCAGGCAGAGAGGGACCTGGGGGTACTGGTTGATTGTAGGCTGAACATGAGCCTGCAGTGTGCCCAGGCAGCCAAGAAGGCCAATGGCATCCTGGCCTGTATCAGGAACAGTGTGGCCAGCAGGAGCAGGGAGGTCATTCTGCCCCTGTACACTGCACTGGTTAGGCCACACCTTGAGTACTGTGTCCAGTTCTGGGCCCCTCAGTTTAGGAAGGATGTTGTCTTGCTGGAACGTGTCCAGAGAAGGGCAACAAAGCTGGTGAGGGGTTTGGAACACAAGCCCTATGAGGAAAGGCTGAGGGAGCTGGGGTTGCTTAGCCTGGAGAAGAGGAGACTGAGGGGTGACCTTATTGCTCTCTACAACTACCTGAAGGGAGGTTGTAGCCAGGTAGAGGTTGGCCTCTTCTCCCAGGCAACCAGCACCAGAACAAGAGGACACAGTCTCAGGCTGTGCCAGGGCAGGTTTAGGCTGGATGTTAGGAAGAAGTTCTACACGGAGAGAGTGATTGCCCATTGGAATGGGCTGCCCCGTGGAGGTGGTGGAGTCACCTTCATTGGAGGTGTTCAGGGGAAGACTTGATAGGGTGCTTGGCTGTATGGTCTAGTTGTTGGGTGGGTTGGATTGTTTGATGGGTTGGACGCGATGATCTTGAAGGTCTCTTCCAACCTGGTGGTATTGTATTGTATTGTATTGTATTGTATTGTATTGTATTGTATTGAGTTAGAAAGTTACAGTGGCTAATGCAGGACTTCACCTGCTCAGAGATGACCTCTTGTGGCTCAGGCCTGACACCTAAGCTTCACCTCCCAACATCAGTCATTAGAGGGCTGGGAATTGTCTTTCCAAGAGACCAAGGGCAGAAAGACAGCTGCTAAGTGCTCTTTGATGGCAGAGTTTTTCAAATGAGCAGCTTTGAGAAGTGTCTCTGGACAGCATGGGTAATATCTTATTGATACCAGAGGAGAGCTTTTAATATGTTGTCTAGATGTAGGTATCAGCCTTACAGAAGCTCCACAGCTCCTCTCCTGTTTCCTCGCACATGTGGAGCTGTTTGTCCTGGTTCATACTGGGGATACAGCTCTGCACTGCACCTCACCATCCTGCACACACAATAGATGTATCCCAGTGTAGCCTTGGAGGGCTGCCACTGTTTGTCCGTGACATGCTGGGCCTATCCCCGGCTTTGTTCCTTGTAAGGAATCACAGTCCCATATTCCTCTCAGGACACAGCCCCACATCCTCAGCAGATGTCTTTATTAGCAGCTGGACTGACATTTTAATATCTACTTTTCTGATCAAATAGTACAGTATAGTACAGTATTACCAAGGTTGGAAGAGACCTTGAAGATCATCGAGTCCAACCTGTAACCAAATGACAGTACAGAGGAGGAGTGTGTATCTGTGTCCATCCTCATGTCCTGAGGGCTTGTAAGACAGGACAGACTTCTTTGTGTTCCCTGTTTGCGTTGTATGAACCAGAAGTGTGTTTCAGTGGGGCTTAGACTTCATGACCTCAAAGGTCTTTTCCAACCTGGTCTATTCTATTCTATTCTATTCTATTCTATTCTATTCTATTCTATTCTATTCTATTCTATTCTATTCTATTCTATTCTATTCCACAAGAGGAAAGAGTCTGCTGTGTATTGCAGATTTGCCCTGGGTTATGTTCATGGGGCACAGCAGTGAGGCTGCAAATTGGCAAGATGCAGCCTGTTTCAGGTGGTCAATGAGTGTTCTGTGCATGCCTTTCTCCTCTCCCACCCCACAGTTACTGAGAGGATTTATGGAACAAGAGACTGCACATTACAATTCTGCAGCCTTTCCAGGACCTGCAGTGGCTGAGTGATACAGGCTGTATCTCTAGCTTAGATTTGGAACAAAGCCACAGGATGTTACTGCATTTTAAATGCTAACCCTAATCTCCTAGTTTGTGGCTTATTGTGCCACCCAGCAAAGTTATTTATAATATACATCACATTTCTAATTATCCTACAAGAATTTGTCTTTCACAGGACCCAAGGAGGGTTAATGTAAAAGCTACCCTAAAGAGTTGATGTGCAGTGGCATCCAACAATTAATTTTCTCTTAGTTGACCAAGTAGAGTTAATGGATGGAAGAACATACTTAAGAGACCCTGCCTGTTTTGCTAAGACCCCTCTTAAAGATCTTATAAAAGGACCCTTTCACTTGAGTAATTGACTGGATTAATTAGATGCTATCCTTCAAAGTCCTAGAGCAAGCAGATTCAGACCTATCACCAGAGAGCACCTTTTGGTGCCCTGCCTAACTCATGCTACACCAGCTTTATCAGTGTCACAAGGATGTCCTCAGACTTGTTCTTCTCAAATGAAATACAGATGGGAAAACTGGGTACTAATTCACTAAATATTCCCCAGTGGGCCCTCTAGGCAAGCTGACCTATTCCAGAATAGCTACTTTGGTGTTTCTGCTGAAGTTTCTCACCTGACCCTCTTAAATTTCTGGTTTCAGACTGCATTCTTAGTTCAGAGACCTGACCGAAAGATTTCAGAAAAGTCTCTTCCTTAGCACACATGCCTTCAGAAATAGCGGACTGCATATAGCACAATACATCTTTGAAGGCAGATAAAGACAGAATATGAGCTAAACCTTAGCATCTCAAAACCTTTTTTTTATGCTTTCACATTGTCAGGCTTAAAAGAACAATCTAGACAATGGTACTGAGATCAAAACACATCACAGAGAATACACTCAGGGTAGAGAGCCACAGTGAGAGTGATATATAGCAACGTGGTAAAAATGTGAAAACATCCTTTAAACTGTGCTGGACAAACAATTTATCTTGCCATTTGCTTGCAGCATTGCTTTGATGTCTGCAAGAGAAATAAAATGTGTGTGCTTAACTGAATAGTCCAGGGGGAAAAAGCAATTAACCAAAAGATAAGCATTGTGTAGTTCCCAACATTTGTTCTACTTGTTTCAGTAGCAAGTGAGGAAAAGGGAAAGAAAAAAGAAGAAGTAAATTCTGAACTAAAACATACTTCTGAGTTGCAGAATTAAGATGAGTTTGATTTTCCAAAATGATTAGAGGGGAGGCAGAATTGATTGATTAATCATAGAATCATAGAATCAGTCAGGGTTGGAAGGGACCACAAGGATCATCTAGTTCCAACCCCCCTGCCATGGGCAGGAACACCCCACACTAGATCAGGCCGGCCACAGCCTCATCCAGCCTGGTCTTAAACACCTCCAGGGACGGGGCCTCAACCACCTCCCTGGATAACCCATTCCAGGGCTTCGCCACTCTCATGGTGAAGAACTTCTTCCTCACATCCAGCCTGAATCTCCCCACCTCCAGCTTCATTCCATTCCCCCTAGTCCTATCACTACCTGATAGCCTGAGAAGTCCCTCCCCAGCCTTCCTGTAGGCCCCCTTCAGATCCTGGAAGGCCACAATGAAGTCACCTCTGAGCCTTCTCTTCTCCAGACTGAACAGCCCCAACTCCTTCAGTCTGTCCTCACAGGAGAGGTGCTCCAGCCCTCTGATCATCCTCGTGGCCCTTCTCTGGACACACTCCAGCACATCCACATGCCTCTTGTAATAGGGGCTCCAGAACTGGAGGCAGTACTCCAGGTGGGGTCTCACCAGAGCTGAGTAGAGGGGGAGAAGCACCTCCCTTGCCCTGCTGGTCACACTTCTCCTGATGCAGCCCAGGATCTGATTGGCTTTCCGGGCTGCAAGTGCACACTGAGAGCTCCTGTTGAGCTTCTCGTCCACCAGCACCCCCAAGGCTCTCTCCTCAGGGCTGCTCTCCAGCCAGTCCCTGCCCAGCCTGGATTTGTGTCTGGGATTGCCTCGACCCAGATGCAGGACCCTGCACTTGGTCTTGTTGAAGCTCATGAGGTTGGCTTGTGCCCACCTCTCCAGCCTGTCCAGGTCCCTCTGGATGGATCCCTTCCCTCCAGCGTGTCCACTGCACCACACAGCTTGGTGTCATCAGCAACCTTGCTGAGGGTGCACTCGATGCCACTGTCCATGGCACCCACAAAGATGTTGAACAAGACAGGTCCCAGGACTGATCCCTGAGGGACTCTGCTTGTCCCTGGCCTCCATTGGGACATGGACCCGTTGACAGCCACTCTTTGGGTGCGGCCATCAAGCCAGTTCTGTATCCATCTAGTGGTCACACATCAAACCCATGTGTCACCAGCCTGGAGACCAGGAGGTGGTGCGGGACGGCGTCGAAGGCTTTGCTCAGGGCCAGGTAAACGACATCAGTTGCTCGCCCCTCATCTATTAATGCTGTCACCTGCTCATAGAAGGCCACCAGGTTTGTCAGGCAGGATTTGCCCTTGGCAAAGCCATGCTGACTATTCCCAACCACCTCTTCACTGTTCTTCTGAGTCATTAGTGCCTCCAGGAGGATCTGCTCCATGATCTTTCCGGGCACAGAGGTGAGACTGACTGGCCTGGAGTTCCCTGGTTCCTCCTTCTTACCCTTTCTGCAGATGGGAGCAATGTTTCCCCTTTTCCAGCCTGTGGGGACTGCCCCAGGCTGCCAGGACTTTTGGAATAGACTAGAGAGGGGTTTGGCAACCTCATCTGCCAGTTCTCTCAGCACCCGTGGGTGTATCCCGTCGGGTCCCATGGACTTGAACACTTTCAGGTTCTTCAGGTGATCACCAACCTGATCTTCACTTACCATGGGCAGTTCTTCCTCCCTGTCCCTGGCATCGTCTGCCATGACACCAGGAGTGTGGCTGGAGGCCCTTGCAGTGAAGACTGAGGTAAAGAAGTGATTGAGTACCTCAGCCTTTTCCACATCCCTTGTGACTAATTCACCACTTTCCTTTCTGAGGGGGCCCACACCTTCCCTAGTCTTCTTCTTGCCATTAATATACCTGTAGAAATTCTTAGTGCTCCCTTTAACCTCCCTGGCTAGATTCAACTCCAACTCTGCTTTGGCTTTCCTAACCAGGCCTCTTGCTGCTCGGGCAGCTTCCTTATCTCCCCGTTGTTCTATCTGTCCTTCCCTCCACTTCCTGTAGAGTTTCTTTTTAAGTGATAGTGTGTCCAGCAGCTCCTTGTTCATCCAGGCACGCCTCCTAGCATTCCTTCCTGCTTTTCTCCTTGTAGGTATACATAGCTCCTGGACACAGAGGAGGTGGTCCTTGAACACTGACCAGCTGTCCTGGGTCCCTCTTCCCTCCAGGGCTTCGTCCCACGACACTTGGGCTAGCAGATCCCTGCAGCGATCGAAGTCTGCACACCTAAAGTCTAGGGTCGTAAGCTTAGAATAGGTCCTCCTGATTGCCCTGAGGAGATTAAATCCAACTGCTTCATGGTCACTGCAGCCAAGGCTGGCTCTGAGCCTCACATTGGTTACCAGCCCTTCCCTGCTGGTGAGAACAAGGTCCAGCGTAGCACCTTTTCTTGTTGGTTCCTCTACCATTTGGAGGAGGAAGTTTTCTTCTATGCAGTCCAGGAACATCCTGGATTGCTGGTGCCTTGCTGTGTTGTCCCTCCAGCAGATGTCAGGGTGGTTGAAATCCCCCATGAGGACCAGGGCTTGTGACCTGGAAGCCGCTTCTATTTGCCTGTGGAGGGCCTCATCTGCTTGGTTCTGCTGGTCAGGTGGCCTGTAGGAGACCCCACAGTAATATCTCCTTCCCCTGTCTTGCCTTTAATTCTAACCCATACACTCTCAACCAACTCATCATGCCTCCCCAGGTGGAGTTCTGCTGATTCCAGCTGGTGGTTGACATAGAGGGCAACACCTCCTCCTCTCCTTCCCTGCCTATCCTTCCTAAAGAGCTCATACCCGTCTATCCCTACGTTCCAGCCATGGGAGTCATCCCACCAAGTTTTGGTGATGCCCACTGTGTCATGGCGTCCCAGCAGCACGGTGGCCCTTAACTCATCTTGTTTGTTGCCCAAGCTGCGTGCATTTGCATAGAAGCACTTCAGCTGGGCTGGCCCTGTCGTCCTCCTGTGCCAACTCCCCTTGGTTTCCACAGGTCTAGGGTCAACTCCCCGACGTCACCGGGCTCTCTCTCACCGTGCCTGGGTGGGCTGCTTCCCTTCTCAGTGGGACCGACGTCGGCCACCACTCCTCCCCACTTTTACTCCTGCCCCACTGGGGCAAAGCTCACTGCACTTGGGGTCGCACGTTTCAGCAGTGGCCGGCGCCAGCCGCCCTTCTTGCTTTGCCTTTCCCTCTTTGCCGTGCCTGGGCTGGGCTCCGGCTCACAGGCGAGTGGCACAAATCTACACATGTTAATCATGCCAAGCCTAATTTTTCAACTTAAAAAAGCCTCAGAGAAGCAAAACTGCATCCAGCTTTCATTTTCATCTGGGAACTGAAACTGATGTCTTGGGAGACGGTGGAGAGTCACCAAGCACTTTCATTCAGTCCTACATATTAGCAGTCCAGTTCTGCTTCTCTCCTGGAAATACTCTGCTTTAACAGACAGTCTGAGACACAAGCAAATTCAACTGACATTTCCTCCACATGTCAGGAAAGAAAAGCCAGGTATAAGATCTTGGTTAGTTTGGAATTCCAGGAGCTCCATTTATTTTTCTGGTAAGACTGCAGGGTAGTTGAGTCTCAAATCCAGTACATGCTTTCAAGTGCAAAGGTAACCCCTTCTGGAAGGATCACCATGAGATACAGGTTTCTCAGTAGTGTCCATTCCTTTCGTATGCCCTCAGATCTCTCTGAAAACTGATAGGAAAAGCTGCCCAACCTCCCTGGCCTTCTGATCACAGAATCACAGAACCATAGAACGTTAGGGGCTGGAAGGGACTTCAGAAGATCATCCAGTCCAAGCGCCCTGGCAGAGCAGGATCACCCATACCAGATCACACTATACTGATAGGTATTTATGCATAGCCATCTTGCAGGAGATGGGCATGGCTTTGTTCAGGGATAGTCTTTGTGAGGGGTAGAGAAGCACTCAGGGGACAGTCTCCCTCACACTGCCATAGGGCACTGAACTTTGCAGCACCAGCACTAAGAGCTATTACAACAATACAGGGAAAAGATGACTGCATTTTCCATTGTTTTCCTATCCCACAACCAGATGACAGGACAAGCAGATGCTGGCCTGAGAGCAACTGGCAGCCCAGTTTTCAGCTTGTGTTTTGAGGGATCTACTATCTAAAACTCCCCAACTCTTTCCTAGTAGCAAAATTATGTCGGGGATCTTGGCATGAGGCTAAGACACGTTTAGTACAAATTACCACTGCTTCAGAACATCTCTGTGGGAGAGATTTTGGGCTGATCATCTATGAAAATGGCCTCAAGGACAAAGGACATTTTGGTCAATAACAAGAAAAGCTGCATAATCTGTACAGATTCCTTTGTGGCTCCGGCAACACAAAGAGCTGGAGTAATGCTGACAGCGGTAGGAGATGAGCCAAGTCTCACTCCAGTCAGAAATGCTTTGTTCTCATTTTGGTTTTGGTTTGTTAATAGGGAATATTAATCTTGTCATCTAGAAAGGTTTCCTTCTGATCCTAGCTTCACTGCATTTTTGCCCTGGTTTGTTCCCAGACCTGGCTGTGTGGTGTTGTTAAAGCAGCTGATCCTGCTAGTAGAGGGAAATGACAGCTCCCCTTCCATCTTAAGAGCCCTGCAGGGCCGCATGGTGTTCATTATGTTGAACTTGCTGTGAGTGTTTTCCATGGGAAGTAGGCAATCATGAACTGGCAATAAAATTAAAATAGAACATAAAGACTTTGGCTCCAAGTTTTAGTGCCTAGGTTACACTACCAAAAATAAAGAATAATCAGGAACATGCCCCGATCTCCAGTCCGTGATATGTGCCACATCCTCACTCTTCCTTTTTGTGCAATGTGTCACCTTTCTCTAACTGGGTCCAGAATTCAGATTCAGAAAAACACTGGTAGGTCTGTTGTAGCTGGAAAAGTGACTACAAGTGGAATCTGGATGAGAATACAATACAATACAATACAATACAATACAATACACCAGGTTGAAAGAGACCTTCAAGATCATCGCGTCCAACCCATCAACCAATCCAACCCACCTAAACAACTAACCCATGGCACCAAGCACCCCATCAAGCCTCTTCCTGAACACCTCCAATGAAGGTGACTCCACCACCTCCACGGGCAGCCCATTCCAATGGGCAACCACTCTCTGTATAGAACTTCTTCCTAACATCTGGCCTAAACCTCCCCTGGCGCAGCCTGAGACTGTGTCCTCTTGTTTTGGTACTGGCTGCCTGGGAGAAGAGACCAACCTCTGCCTGGCTACAACCTCCCTTCAGGTAGTTGTAGAGAGCAATAAGGTCACCCCTCAGTCTCCTCCTCTCCAGTCTAAGCAACCCCAGCTCCCTCAGCCTTTCCTCGTAGGGCTTATGTTCCAAACCCTCACCAACTTCGTTGCCCTTCTCTGGACACGTTCCAGCAAGACAACATCCTTCCTAAACTGAGGGGCCCAGAACTGGACACAGGACTCAAGGTGTGGCCTAACCAGTGCAGTGTACAGGGGCAGAATGACCTCCCTGCTCCTGCTGGCCACACTGTTCCTGATGCAGGCCAGGATGCCATTGGCCTTCTTGGCTGCCTGGGCACACTGCAGGCTCATGTTCGTTCAGCCTACCATCAACCAGTACCCCCAGGTCCCTCTCTGCCTGGCCGCTCTCCAGCCACTCTGACCCCAGCCTGTAGCACTGCCTGGGGTTGCTGTGGCCAATGTGCAGAACCATTCCAGATGCTCGTTCGGGGTTCATTGGTATGCTCTGCTGGTCTGTGCCTCTGAGGGTCTGAGCAGCTGTTTGTGGTTTGACTGCCCTGATAGCTCAGGCTAGCACCTGAAAATAGAGTGAGCTGACATGTTCCATGAAAGCATTCTCGCTGAACAACACATCCGCTTAAGGGAAACCCCTATATGCTGTAGCCTGAGATACAGAAACCCAGTCTCTCCTTCTCCTGGATCTGGTTCTTGTCCCAGATTACTTTGAATCAGTCAGCACTGGGAGTTAGTTCTCAGTTTCTCACAACCCAGTGCCTGAAACAGCAGTCATAGGGTGAAAGAAATACCTTCAGGTTTTGTCTCCATTCAACCAAAAAGCTTCAAGGCATAAAGAGGAACAACACGACTGCAGGCTGCTATTTTAAAAGGTCCCTGCAGACTTTTCACATAGATAAACATGGCATCACTTGAATCATGAAATCTATGTGACAGGGCAGGGACTTCAGAGAACGGGACCAGGACGGGAAGTTGGAAAGATCTGTTGGAAAGTCTTGGACCACCCCCTACTTAAAAATACTGATTTTAATTTCAGTGATAAGTGAACAGATTACTTAGGGCAGAGAACAGTATGCCTTCTGCAAAACATCAAAAACATCATGTTGCACCTTATAGGATAGGGCCAGACAAGATCTTTTCAGTGTGGTTAGAGTTACCTCTTCACCTTCCACAACCTTTTTCAAGTGGCTTCGACAGCAGTTTGTAAATAAAGCATCTCTGCAAAAGGGCTGTTGAGCACATCAGTGATTTCCCATGTCAGTCACGTAAGCAGTCTGCCGGGAGCATGGGCATCACTCAGACTACCACAGCTCTTACTCTACCAGCATACATTCACTCTCAGAGCAAAGAGGGAACTGACAGCTGTGCTTTGATGCAAAAGGCAGAAGGCAGCTTCAAAGAATCACAACGCAAGATGATAACAGGACATACCTGGACAGAGCGGGCAGCTTCACTGCGTTTTCCATGGCTCACACAGATGCTACCTTCCTTTGTCCCCTTTCTGATACACTGTATGGTGCTCTGGTCCTCCTGCCCACGGTGCCATCTGAAAAGCAAACAGCACAGAGTGGTTGCAGAATACACAGCAGAGATGATCAGGTCTGTGCACACCTCAGGACACACACTGTCTGTATATCCTGGGTAGTCCCATGGCCTTGTGCGGCCCACATTAAAGCCCAGACTATGGTGTTCAAACAGTTTAAGCTGATCCATTCCACTGCTGCCTACCATGTCCTCCTCCTGTATATTGTTCCAAGGGCTCATTTGACCCCATTCAGGCAGCTAAATGGGTAAAACTTATTTATTTTTCTGGTGCTGAGCTAGTTTCAGGTTGAGGACCCAGACATGCACACTTAGCTCCATGCTACAGCTATGCTGCCAGACCTCTGACTGTAGCACACAAAGAGCTTTCTCTCCTGCAAAGTGAACCAATACACGTGGAGCAAATCCTAACCTGCCAGCATACAGAACACTTTATTACAGAGAAAGAAGCAAGACTAAGCCATGGATAAATTGCTTGATGAGGGCCAGCTCTTGTCTTTTGCATTCGTGCTGCTGGGCCATGGCTTCTGGCCGTGTCATTACACAACTCCCAGGCTGACAGTTCTGACATTGGTTACATTGCTGGCTGCTGCTGCTCAGCCCCAGGGCAGAAGGCCTGGCTGCCCTTTCCACACTGCTCTCTGCCACAGCAGTGAAGTCAGTGAAGCTGCCGCTTAAAGAATGGGTCAGGAGGAAATGATTAGGGACCTTCTCTGCCACTTACACACACACAAGTCTATGAGCCAGATGACTCTGTGCCTTAACTTACATGTGAGCAGGAGGCTAGTGGTACCCATCCCTCTTTGACTTAAGGACTGGACCATAACAGTGAAATCCCTTTCAGTTTGTACTCAACGGGAAGAACAGAAGCCAAATTGTGCCCCAAGGCAGATGGACAGAGCAGTTCTGTCTTACGTGCTCAAAGGGATCTACAGTGTCCAAAGCCTTCAGCCTTACCTCTGTATTTAACATGACATTGCTCTGGGGTTAGCCAATTTACACAAATGAGAGCCAAAGCAGAAAGAAGTTAAGAAGGGTGTCAAAGATAATAACAAAGAATTTGTAACAGGCCAGAGCTTTCAGCTTTGCTTCCCAGACAGTAGTCTGCTCACAGAGGTGTAGTTTTGGTCCTCTGAGATGACCATAAGGTTGCCAGATGAAGGTCACTTCTTACAGAAGATGTCTTTTCCTTCTCCTTATTAATGCAGTTGGCATTAATTTATGAGAGGAATAAGTCTTACAGAGGGTTCTGAGTGAAATCAGAGAGTCGTCTTCTGCTCAAAGGCATTGAGTATTAAATACAAAGAGACTCCACCGAGGTCAAGGTGAATTCCTCCCAGTTTTACACCATACTGTCACTAAGTCATTTTATAGAGAGAAACAGGACAAAAGTGCTGAGTGGTTTCATTGTCATGAGGCCATTTGTGTTGTGACTAGGGACTGCTCAGCAAATTCCTTGAAACCCATCCTGGAAGTTAGTGGTTGGTTTCCTTGTTATCTTCTGTCCTTTGACAGAGATGCAGTATGAAAAGCTTCAACATGATGCAGATGTATGGCCTGCACAGTATGGGAAGGAAGAAGGGTTTGACAGAACGAACAGAGCCTTTTAGCACTGCAAAGCACTCAGGTCTTGACATTGCCTCTCTCAGTTCAGGTTTTCAAGCACTGCAAGGATTCCACATAGCAAAAGGTTACCAGAGGTGGGGGAGAGTAGGGCGCTGCAGAACAACAGGGCTGTGATTCAGCAAGGGAAAGAAGAGGAAGAAAAGCATAAGAAGAGCTGTGCTGATGCCGTAAGGAACACCTCTGCTGGTGTTGTTGGATAGAAAAGTTCTGGGGGCCTGTGAAGCTACTGATTTAATGGCAGTAAAAGCTGTGTGGTGGCTGCTGTGAGATGCAAGGAGTGTGCTCAGAAGAACCAGTAAGGGCAGAGCTGCCTTCAATAAGCCTTTCTATATTCTCAGCCACCCCTTTGTACCTCTGGCATGGCAGTGAGCTGAGCTCAGCCCTCCTAGTTCCTTGCCAGGTCACCTCTGGGGAGGAAAACTTCCCTGGTGTGGTGGTGAGAGGTTCAGATCTCCCCACACACACAAAGAAACCCATGGCTAACTCAGTCAGAGAAGTGCAAATGGATAAAGCTGTATTTACAAGCAGGATGAGATGCAGTGAATATGTAGACAATATACAGTATTTACAATATATATAGAAACATACAGCAAAGAACGTAACACAGAAGACCTTTCCCTCCTCCAAGGAGAGGGGTCCCCCCCCAACTATACCCCCTTCTCTCCCTTCCCCCTTTTTTTTCCCAAAAAGGGTCAGAGAGAGAAAAGGTAATTATTAAGGAGGAAATTCTGTTAGCTCAAAGCATAGGCAAGAATTAGTTTCTTATCTGGTTAGCTCAGTTAGTTCAAGGTCAACTCTGTCCAGCCCAGAAGAAAGACAGCAGCTGCTCATGCAGACTGGAACAGAAAGAACTGACTGAGATTCAAACTGAACTAAAGCTAAAATTTAAAGTTGCATTCTACCAATCTACCAATGAAATTCATTTAGAATATCTTTGTTTTCATTTTACACCAAAACATTCAGCCAGAGTGTTCCAGTAACTCTCCCTCTCTTAAAGGCACAGCCTAAAACGGTCACACCTGGTTACAGGAAATGCAGGACAAGGGCTGGAGGGCCAGTCGAAGCGCAAGCTGAAGCCACCACAGCTTGCTGTCTCTGCAGTGTGCTGGGAAGAGCAGGGAGGGGTGTGCCACTTGTCCTAGTCCCAAGGACTGGGTTTTGGGCTCAGGCATGTCCAACTTTTGCTGTTGATTCATTTTTTCTAGTGCTTTACAGCTGCAGGGTCGGGCAGGAGAATAGTGCCCACAAGGGACAGTGCACCTGGGGTACATGTGGCTGAGCCTGAGAAATTACTGGGCTGTGAAGGTGCCTCAGAACAAGAGCAGCCCATCCATCCCAGCACATACAGAACATGGCCAGTGAGACCTCACTGTCAGGTCTTCTCTTATCCCTCTGCTATTTGTACTGCTCCAGGCTGGTCTAGCTTGCACTCCCTTCCAGAACTACAACTGCTCTAGCACCATTGTTCTGTGAGCACTGGCATTTGAAGGGACATGGCCAGCACATCTCAACAGCCCAACGTTATACATTTCAGATGTAGAAAGAGCCACCTGATGGAAAGGATGGATACTCCAGAGAGATCATAAAGTGTAAGTGAGAAAATTGTGCACAGAAAAAATACAGCATCTGGCAGTCTGTGAATTGTGTCCTCTGAAGTCTTACTCCTGTTGTGTATCTCCACAGTGCTCCCTCATTTCCCATGCACACACCATCTGTGCTCAGGCTTGTCCCAACCTCTGCTGGGGAGGGATCACAGGCAGTAGAGACTTGTCTCTTGACTTTATAAACAAGGATCTTATTGCAGCTTCCCTCTCTTTGATGGCTTCATCCCCTGCTCAGCCCACAGATTCTTCTCCTTTAAGGTCAGATGTAAACATCACTATAGGGGCAGGATAACCACACTCTCTGTAGACTCCAGAACCTCTCTTTCCAGATGTACCAGTCCACAGTGAAGGTAGATAGATAGCTAGCAGAGTGCAACTGCACAGCTTCTTCCTGCTCCATACCAACTGGCTGCACTGCTAATTACACTTACTGGTGCTGAAGAGAAGACTTCTGTTGCACACGTTCTTCCCTATCATTGCTACAAGGAAGAGAATTACTTGGGGATTACCAAGTCTGTTGAGATGCTACCAACAGGCTGGGCAATGACTGGCTGGAGAGCAGCCCTGAGGAGAGAGACTTGGGGGTGCTGGTGGAAGAGAAGCTCAACAGGAGCTCTCAGTGTGCACTTGCAGCCCGGAAAGCCAATCAGATCCTGGGCTGCATCAGGAGAAGTGTGACCAGCAGGTCAAGGGAGGTGCTTCTCCCCCTCTGCTCAGCCCTGGTGAGACCCCACCTGGAGTACTGCCTCCAGTTCTGGAGCCCCTATTACAAGAGGGATCTGGAGGTGCTGGAACGTGTCCAGAGAAGGGCCACGAGGATGATCAGAGGGCTGGAGCACCTCTCCTGTGAGGACAGACTGAAGGAGTTGGGGCTGTTCAGTCTGGAGAAGAGAAGGCTCCGAGGTGACCTCATTGTGGCCTTCCAGGATCTGAAGGGGGCCTACAGGAAGGCTGGGGAGGGGCTTCTCAGGCCATCAGGTAGTGATAGGACTAGGGGGAATGGAATGAAGCTGGAGGTGGGGAGATTCAGGCTGGATGTGAGGAAGAAGTTCTTCACCATGAGAGTGGCGAAGCCCTGGAATGGGTTATCCAGGGAGGTGGTTGAGGCCCAGTCCCTGGAGGTGTTTAAGCCCAGGCTGGATGAGGCTGTGGCCAGCGTGATCTAGTGTGGGGTGTCCCTGCCCATGGCAGGGGGGTTGGAACTAGATGATCCTTGTGGTCCCTTCCAACCCTGACTGATTCTATGATTCTATGATTTCTCTGCTTATTTCCCATAGTGTCACTTTTATTAGCATCTTGCATTGCATTCAAATTTATTGGTTGCAGTAAGTTTATTTGGCAGTGCTTTTAATGAGCACCTTCACCTGGTGACCAGTTCCTGGGTACACTCCAAGTCTTCAGGAGCTAGGATTGCTAGGAACACAATAAATGGGTGAGAGAATGTGAATGTATTTGAGTAAACATATGCTCTGTATCAGGAGAGGAGTAGTGTCCAGAAGCTCTGTGGCAGAGGTGACGACCTCAGTGCTGCTGGAGTGGGTGGAGAAGGGCAGGATGAAGAGGGTGGCACAAACATGCCTGTGCTCATTCTATTTGCAAATGGGACCCATAAGATTTTGGGACTTCTCTTTAAACACAGCAAATGCTACTGGATGGCAGGGCTGCTATAAACAAAGCCTCTGCAGCAGTGCAGCAATACTGCAGGCTTTGCTGACCTGTGAGCCTTTAGCAGTGCTGCTCACAGTGACTGCCAGACCAAGGCACCCCTCACAAGTTGTGATGTGCTTCTTACATTAACACACTGCAGCTGTTCATCAGAGAAAAGGAGAGAGGGACTTGGTGTCACCTCTGCCAGGGCAAGCAGTGACAAACTGCAAAGGTGCTGTGCAATGGCTGAGCTTTGAACAAGCCTCCAGAGCTCCTTCCTCCATCTGCCCTGGCCTTGCTTCCCCTCGTGCTGGGGGAGGTTTGGGGAGGTGTGGTGATGCTGCCCACACTGAGAGATGGCAGGCACGAATAATAACCAGGAGAAGACACTGGTGGGGGACAGTGGTGCCGATGTTGCTTGGCCCCTTCACTCTGCACATGAGGGAGGAGCTGGCTGCAGAAATGAGAGGCTGGCAGCTGCAGCTGCAGCTGCATGGGAGGGAGAAACGAGCCCTGCCTGAAGCTTGGAAGTGAATGCAGATATGTAGGGAGTTTCCTTTCCGAAAGGAAACAGGAGTCTGGTCCATGGCCTTGGCATGGACCTTCATTGCCCTCCCACTTACATTAACCCATCATTGCTTTGTCTCCTGCCACTCTTGCATTGGTTTTGAAGCTCTGGATTTGTTCACATCTGGGATCCCCACATGGGAGATCAAAGGAAAATAAAGAGATGAGGCAGAGCTGTGAAAGCACATCCGTAATGTTTCAGAGGAAATGAGAACTAAAGGAATCATACACCGTGAGTTTACAGGCTGACCTGCTTGGCCTGGATGTCTGCAGGAACACACAGATGTCAGATTTTGTTTCTCACGACAACAGGCTTTCCTTTTGGGCTGAACGCTGCAGCCTGCCCCTGACCTGGGGCCACAGTGGTGTGTAAGCTACGTGTAAGCTCCTAGAATGATAATGTTGCCAAAAATACAGATCTGGTCCTTGAATGTCAAAAGACAGGAAAGCGAGGTAGAAACAGATCCACTGGTGTAACTGCCACTGCTTTTCCCAGTGCTGGAATGTGGAGTCCAGCAGCATCAAGAATGGCACTAAAACTGGCTGTTGATAAAAAGTGGTACTAAAATGGTTAGTAAATTGGATAATGCTACTGGATAACTGGATAAAGTTCAGAGATTTTAGAATGATTAAATCATAGAATCATAGAATCATAGAATCAGTCAGGGTTGGAAGGGACCACAAGGATCATCTAGTTCCAACCCCCCTGCCATGGGCAGGGACACCCTACACTAGATCAGGCTGGCCAGAGCCTCGTCCAGCCTGGGCTTAAACACCTCCAGGGACTGGGCCTCAACCACCTCCCTGGACAACCCATTCCAGGGCTTCACCACTCTCATGGTAAAGAACTTCTTCCTCACATCTAGCCTGAATCTCCCCATTTCCAGCTTCATTCCATTCCCCCTAGTCCTATCACTACCTGAGATCCTGAGAAGTCCCTCCCCAGCCTTCCTGTAGGCCCCCTTCAGATACTGGAAAGCCACAATGAGGTCACCTCGGAGCCTTCTCTTCTCCAGACTGAACAGCCCCAACTCCTTCAGTCTGTCCTCACAGGAGAGGTGCTCCAGCCCTCTGATCATTCTCGTGGCCCTTCTCTGGACACGCTCCAGCACGTCCACATCTCTCCTGTAATAGGGGCTCCAGAACTGGAGGCAGTACTCCAGGTGGGGTCTCACCAGGGCTGAGTAGAGGGGGAGAAGCACCTCCCTTGACCTGCTGGTCACACTTCTCCTGATGCAGCCCAGGATCTGATTGGCTTTCCGGGCTGCAAGCGCACATTGAGAGCTCCTGTTGAGCTTCTCTTCCACCAGCACCCCCAAGTCTCTCTCCTCAGGGCTGCTCTCCAGCCAGTCACTGCCCAGCCTGTATTTGTGCCTGGGATTGCCTCGACCCAGATGCAGGACCCTGCACTTGGTCTTGTTGAAGCTCATGAGGTTGGCTTGTGCCCACCTCTCCAGCCTGTCCAGGTCCCTCTGGATGGATCCCTTCCCTCCAGGGTGTCCACTGCACCACACAGCTTGGTGTCATCAGCAAACTTGCTGAGGGTGTACTTGATGCCACTGTCCATGTCACCCACAAAGATGTTGAACAAGACAGGTCCCAGGACTGATCCCTGAGGGACTCTGCTTGTCACTGGCCTCCATTGGGACATGGACCCGTTGACAGCCACTCTTTGGGTGCGGCCATCAAGCCAATTCTTTATCCATCTAGTGGTCCACCCATCAAACCCATGTGTCACCAGCCTGGAGACCAGGAGGTGGTGTGGGACAGTGTCGAAGGCTTTGCTCAGGGCCAGGTAAACGACATCAGTTGCTCGCCCCTCATCTATTAATGCTGTCACCTGCTCATAGAAGGCCACCAGGTTTGTCAGGCAGGATTTGCCCTTGGCAAAGCCATGCTGACTATTCCCAATCACCTCTTCACTATTCTTCTGAGTCATTAGTGCCTCCAGGAGGATCTGCTCCATGATCTTTCCGGGCACAGAGGTGAGACTGACTGGCCTGGAGTTCCCCGGTTCCTCCTTCTTGCCCTTTTTGAAAATGGGAGTAATGTTTCCCCTTTTCCAGTCTGTGGGGACTGCCCCAGTCTGCCAGGACTTCTGGAATATAATAGAGAGGGGCTTGGCAACCTCATCTGCCAGTTCTCTCAGCACCCGTGGGTGTATCCCGTCGGGTCCCATGGACTTGAACACTTTCAGGTTCTTCAGGTGATCACGAACCTGAGCTTCACTTATGGTGGGCAGTTCTTCCTCCCCGTCCCTGGCATCGTCTGCCATGACACCAGGAGTGTGGCTGGAGGCCCTTGCAGTGAAGACTGAGGTAAAGAAGTGATTGAGTACCTCAGCCTTTTCCACATCCCTTGTGACTAATTCACCACTTTCCTTTCTGAGGGGGCCCACACCTTCCCTAGTCTTCTTCTTGCCATTAATATACCTGTAGAAATTCTTAGTGCTCTCTTTAACCCCCTGGCTAGATTCAGTTCAAACTCTGCTTTGGCTTTCCTAACCAGGCCTCTTGCTGCTCGGGCAGCTTCCTTATATACCCCCTGTTCTATCTGTCCTTCCTTCCACTTCCTGTAGAGTTTCTTTTTAAGTGATAGTGTGTCCAGCAGCTCCTTGTTCATCCAGGCAGGCCTCCTAGCATTCCTTCCTGCTTTTCTCCTTATAGGTATACATAGCTCCTGGACACAGAGGAGGTGGTCCTTGAATACTGACCAGCTGTCCTGGGTCCCTCTTCCCTCCAGGGCTTCGTCCCACGACACTTGGGCTAGCAGATCCCTGCAGCGATCGAAGTCTGCACACCTAAAGTCTAGGGTCGTAAGCTTAGAATATGTCCTCCTGATTGCCCTGAGGAGATTAAATTCAACTGCTTCATGGTCACTGCAGCCAAGGCCGTCTCTGAGCCTCACATTTGTTACCAGCCCTTCCCTGCTGGTGAGAACAAGGTCCAGCGTAGCACCTTTTCTTGTTGGTTCCTCTACCATTTGGAGGAGGAAGTTGTCTTCTATGCAGTCCAGGAACATCCTGGATTGCTGGTGCCTTGCTGTGTTGTCCCTCCAGCAGATGTCAGGGTGGTTGAAATCCCCCATGAGGACCAGGGCTTGTGACCTGGAAGCCGCTTCTATTTGCCTGTGCAGAGCCTCATCTGCTTGGTTCTGCTGGTCAGGTGGCCTGTAGGAGACCTCCACAGTAATATCTCCTTCCCCTGTCTTGCCTTTAATTCTAACCCATACACTCTCAACCAACTCATCATGCCTCCCCAGGTGGAGTTCTGCTGATTCCAGCTGGTTGTTGACATAGAGGGCAACACCTCCTCCTCTCCTTCCCTGCCTATCCTTCCTAAAAAGCTTATACCCGTCTATCCCTACGTTCCAGCCATGGGAGTCATCCCACCAAGTTTTGGTGATGCCCACTGTGTCATGGCGTCCCAGCAGCACGGTGGCCCTTAACTCATCCTGTTTGTTGCCCAAGCTGCGTGCATTTGCATAGAAGCACTTCAGCTGGGCTGGCCCTGTCGTCCTCCTGTGCCAACTCCCCTTGGTTTCCACAGGGTGTCCTGGTGTGTCATTTGTGTCTTGCCTCAGGGCAGCAAGCTGAGAGCCCCTACTGGCTCTCCATCCCTCCACCTCAGGTGAGCTGCCCCTCTGTTTGTCACAGGCCAGCAGGAGACCACCAACCCCTCCCCCCTTCAAATCTAGTTTAAAGCCCTGTCTATGAGCCCTGCCAATTCCTGCCCCAGGATCCTTTTCCCCCTCTGGGACAAGTGTGTCCCATAAGTTGTTTTTAGCTCTGCTGCCTTGAAAACCAAGCCATGATTGTAGAACCCAAATCCCTGCCGATGGCACCAGTCCCTGAGCCATGAATTGACCTGTTGGCTCTTCCACAATGTTCCCTCATCCATCACTGACGTTAGAGGGATAGCAGAGAACACTACTTGAGATCCTGACCCCTTTAGCAGGTGCCCTAACGTTCTGAAATCTCTTTTAATTGACCGTGAGCCTCGCATTGTTGCATCGTCACTACCCACCTGAAAGACCAGCAGTGGGGAGTAGTCTGAAGGGCTCACAAGTTCGGGAATTTTGCCTACTATGTCCTTTACTTGGGCACCAGGGAGGCAGCAGATCTCCCTATGAAATGGGTCTGGTCTGCATATTGGGCCCTCTGCCCCCTTCAGTAGGGAGTCTCCTATAACGATGACCCTACGAGGTTTCCTTTCTGGACTAGTTTTGATAGGTGGCCTGAGGGAACCTGTCATTGGTGCAGCTTCTGTCTTCCTTGAGTCCTCATCCTCACCTATGACCTGCTCCTCCTGTAGAGCCTCATACCTATTCTGAACCTTCACTGTAGGCAGCGTGCTGCTCAAAGTAGCACGCTTGCTCCGTCTGCCCTTCTTCCGTCGGGCAGAGACCTGCTCCCATTGGCCCTGCTCATGTGGGTTACTGCAGGGAGGCTGAGAGGCTAGCTGATGGGTAGGTATCAAACTCCCTGCTCCAAATGATAGGAGGCATGATGAAGTAAGACACCAAGATCTTTACCTATTTCAAAGAAAAGACAACATGGATAGAACAGCTTGAATACAGCTTGTGAGTGCCTGCACAGTAACACAGCTTGGAAGACTGTCTCCATTTCAGCAGAAAAAGGTTTAACAAGGTCCAGTATCTGAAATTCAGAGCTAGGTGAGTACAGATCAGCAATAAAAACCACCTTTTTACAGCAAAGGGCAGGCACCACCTGAAGAACCTACCTCTAGTCATGCTTTGTGAAGGGGCTGAAACCAGTCCCCCAGGCAGGAATCTGGGGGTGATAAGCTGGAGCCAGGGGTGAAACCAGCAGCCCAGCTGAAGTGCATGGACTTCCCTGTACATCAGGGAGACACTAGATGCCATTGAGCTGGAGATCAGGGATGATGGGGTTGAGTGCTTGTGGGTGAAAATTAGAGGGAAGACCAACAGACATCCTGGTTGGAGTCTGTTACAGACCACCCAACCAGGATGAAGAAGTTGATGAATCATTCTATAGGCAGCTAGAGGCTGTCTCAGGATCACCAGACCTTGTTCTCATGGGTGACTTCAACCTGCCTGATAGCTGCTGGGATCTCAACACAGCAGAGAGGAGGCAGTCTAGGAGGTTCTTGGAGTGCATGGAGGACAGCTTCTTATCCCAGGTGCTGCGTGAGCCTACCAGGGGTAAGGCTCTGCTTGACCTCCTCTTCACCAATAGGGAAAGGCTGGTGGGTGATGTGGTGGTTGGAAGCTGTCTGGGGTCCAGTGACCATGAGATAATTGAGTGTTCAATATGCACTCAAGCTAAGAGGGGCAGCAACAAAACCTCCACTCTGGACTTCTGGAGGGCAGACTTCAGGTTACTCAAGGAACTAACTCAGAAGGTACCTTGGGAAACAGCCCTTAGAAACAAAGGGGTCCAGGAGGGCTGGACTTGCTTCAAGGAAGAACTCTTGAAGGCTCAGAACAGGCTGTGCCAGTGTGCCGGAGATGAGCCCCAGGGCAGACGGCCAGCCTGGATGGGCAGTGAGCTTCTAAAAGAACCAAGGGAAAAAAAGAGAGCGTACCATCTTTGGAAGAAAGGGGAGGCAACCCATGGAATGTTTAAGGATGTTGCTAGGTCATGTAGGAAAAAAATGAGAGAGACAAAAGCACATTTAGAGCTTAGCCTGGCCTCTGCTGTGAAGGACAACAAAAAATCCTTCTATAAATATATTAATAGCAAGAGGAGGGCAAGGACAACCTCCACTCCTTGGTGGACACAGAAGGGGAACATAGTAACTAAAGATGAGGAAAAGGCAGAGGTACTTAACACCTTCTTTGCCTCAAACAGCAGGACAGAATGTCTTCCAGACAGCTGGCCTCCTGAGCTGGCAGATGGAGGCAGGGAGCAGCACAGCTTTCCTGTGTTCCAGGAGGAGGTACATAGAGATCTCCTCAGCTGCTTGGATCCCCACAAGGCCATGGGACCGGATGGGATCCATCCTAGGGTGCTGAGAGAGCTGGCAGATGAGCTGGCTGGGCCGCTCTCCATCATTTTTCACCAGTCCTGGCTCACTGGAGAGGTCCCAGAAGACTGGAAGCTGCCAACGTGGTGCCCATCCACAAGAAGGGCCGGTTGGATGAGCCAGGGAATTACAGACCTGTCAGCCTGACCTCAGTGCCAGGCAAGGTTATGGAACGGGTCATCTCGAGTGCGATCACACAGCACTTACAGGATGCCCAAGGGATCAGGCCCAGCTGACATGGATTCAGGAAGGGCAGGTCCTGCCTGACCAACCTGATCTCCTACTATGCCAGGTGACTGCCTGGCGGATGTGGGGCAGGCTGTGGATGTAGTTTGCCTGGACCTCACCAAGGCCTTTGACACCGTCCCCCACAGAAAACTCCTGGCCAAGCTGTCAGCCCCTGGCTTGGACAGCAGCACTCTGAGCTGGGTTAGGAACTGGCGGGAGGCTGAGCCCAGAGAGTGCTGGTGAACGGTGCCACAGCCAGCTGGCAGCCAGGCACTGGTGGTGTCCCCCAGGGATCAGTGCTGGGCCCCATCCTGTTCAATATCTTTATTGATGATCTGGATGAGGGGATTGAGTCCATCATCAGTAAATGTGCAGATGACACCAAGCTGGGGGCAGCAGTTGATCTGCTGGAGGGCAGAGAGGCTTTGCAGAGGGACCTCGACAGGCTGGACAGATGGGCAGAGTCCAATGGCATGAGATTGAACACATCCAAGTGCCGGGTTCTGCACATTGGCCACAGCAACCCCAGGCAGTGCTACAGGCTGGGGTCAGAGTGGCTGAAGAGCAGCCAGGCAGAAAGGGACTGGGGGGTAGTGGTTGACAGCAGCTGAACATGAGCCAGCAGTGTGCCCAAGTGGTCAAGAGGGCCAATGGCATCCTGGCCTGGATCAGGAATAGTGTGACCAGCAGGAGCAGGGAAGTCATTCTGCCCTGTGCTCAGCACTGGTTAGGCCACACCTTGAGTCCTGTGTCCAGTTCTGGGCCCCTCAGTTTAGGAAGGACATTGAGAGACTTGAACATGTCCAGAGAAGGGCAACAAAGCTGGGGAGGGGTCTGGAGCACAGCCCTGTGAGGAGAGGCTGAGGGAGCTGGGGGTGCTGAGCCTGGAGAAGAGGAGACTCAGGGGAGACCTTATTGCTCTCTACAACTACGTGAAGGGAGGTTGTAGCCAGGTGGGGGTTGGTCTCTTCTCCCAGGCCCCCAGCACCAGAACAAGAGGACACAGTCTCAAGCTGTGCCAGGGGAGGCTCAGACTGGATGTTAGGAAGAAATTCTACACAGACAGAGTGATTGCCCATTGGGATGCACTGCCCAGGGAGGTGGTGGAGTCACCATCATTGGAGGTGTTTAGGAGGAGACTTGATAGAGTGCTTGGTGCCATGGTTTAGTTGACTAGATGGTGTTGGATGATGGGTTGGATGCGATGATCTTGGAGGTCTCTTCCAACCTGGTTTATTCTATTCTGTTCTATTCTAGTCTGTTCCTATTCTATTTGAAATCACTAGCAAATTTAATTTAAAAAATCTCAGAGAACATGCTGGGAAGTGACTGGCTGCACACCAGATGCAGTACTCTCATTGCATGGCTTTCTCTGGGTTTCTGGAGCTGAATTCAGATTCCCTCGAAACAACTCAAGGACTCTGGGATCTAAGTACCTTCTGCTTTAATTGATACTATTGTTCCTTCTGTTTGTCTGAATGGTTGCTGTTGAGCCCTGCAGAAACAAACAAACCAAACCAACAAAACACCACCAAACCCCCAAAGCCTGATAAATGTTGCTTTCATAGGCTAGCAGGTCTGCAGGGACTCCCTGCCCACCCTGCCTGGACTTCATAGTATCATAGTATCAGTCAGGGTTGGAAGGGACCACAAGGATCATCTAGTTCCAACCCCCCTGCCATGGGCAGGGACACCCCACACTAGATCAGGCTGGCCAGAGCCTCATCCAGCCTGGTCTTAAACACCTCCAGGGACGGGGCCCCAACCACCTCCCTGGACAACCCATTCCAGGGCTTCACCACTCTGGAATGGGTTGTCCAGGGAGGTGGTTGGGCCTTGTGGTTGGTGGTGGTTGGAGGTGGTTGGGACTTGTGTTTGAGCACTAGGAAGTGCCTAGGAAGCACCCCGTGAGCCAGTCTGTTCTTTCTCTCTGCAGTGCCTACACCGAGCCCTACAAGGTGTGCCCAGTCTCCGTGATACCCATGGAGGTTGTCACATCAGATGAGGAACAGAAGAGTTCAGAAGATGATGAGAGCAGCCTCGTCAACCAGGTAAAAGAACTGAAAATGGGAAATGCAAGAAACCCAGAGGGGTAAAAGCTATCTGCAGAAGAACCTGGATTCTCAGCTCTCTCTGCTGTCTGCTTGGTGCTCATTTGGAAATGTCAGAGCCATCAATCTTTTACTCCCACAGTGCACTGGCACCAGTTTATTCCTGTAGCATGTGGAAAGCCAAAGAACTGCAGTCCTAAGAAGGGCAGTGGAGGCAACATAGCCAGCAGGAAAGGCCTGACTTGAATGTTAGGAAAACTGTCTTGCTCAGAAGAAGGCTTTAGCTGCAACTCTGAGAATTTTAAAACTGCCTTTGATAAAACCATGACGAATACATTATTTGGACCAGTTCTGTATTGGCTAGGAGATGGAGTAAATTACCTAGAAGGTCTCTGCCATCTCAAAGTTTCTCATCATGGGAAAGTGCACTTACATTTGGGTTTGTTTTACCAACTTCTGATGAATAAGACTGCTCTTAAATTATGGAGAAGATTGTGGAAATGTGACCACAGTTTCAGAACATACAAGGCTGTTCTAACCTCCATTAAGCTGACTAATGGTGCAGTTGTTAAAGAAGTTACATAGAACAATTTTAGTCACAAAATTATCTTTGCTTTTCACCGTGTTCTTAAAACCTAGTATGAGCCTAACAACCTTAGGTTGTATGTCTGAGTGTAGCACCCACTGCATAGCCCAGTTCAGATCTCTTCAGGCATTTCCAGAGCACAAAAGCTTTCTTCAGAGACAGGTGCTGGGAGTGAGGAACAGAATTTTCCCCTTACCAGGCCACCAGTTCTTGAGAAGCAGAAAAGGAAACTGCAAGCAGAATATCAGTGAAGGGCAGATGAACATGCTGTTGCTCTCATCTCTGAGAGAGAAGAGCTTCCTTTGATTTCCCTGTGTGCTGTATTGCTTTGAGCTCTATGGTGCAGGGCGCTGTGCTGCCTCTAGTGCCAGTGGAAGAGGCTATGGTTTGATCTGTTTGCTGACATAATACAATACAATGCAATAATAATACAATAAATCAGGTTGGAAGAGACCTTCAAGATAATAGTTGCAAGCAGTCTTAGCTTTTCCCCTCTGAGAGTCATCAAATTTTTTGGTCGTTTGTCTTCACACTGTTTTGGAAAGGGAAGAGCCTTTAAATTTCTGACATTCCCTGTTAGGTGAAAAATATTTTTCCTCTCAGTTCTATCAGTTAGCTGATAAACCACAAACATTTCTAGAGCACACACTACTGTAGCATTTACACAGCATACACTAGTCAGGTTTCTCAGCATCTCTTAGAGGAGATGCCAGTGAAGAAGTGACTACAAACTTGGGACTTGAGTTCACAAGGGAAATGCATGCAATCACTATACATTTGGAAGCAAATTCGAAGCTGCTAAAACTAATTTTATTGCCATTTTTGTCTAGGGGTTTACTCAAGATACTAGGAAATTATGCCTTTCTAAATGGCCCCCCTATTGCATGTGATACATTTTAAGTGTTCTGTTGTGCTGAGGTAACTAACCACACAGTATATCTTCATCACAGAATGCTTTGAGTTGAAATCACATAACCACAGAATTTCAGGGGCTGGAAGGGACCTCAAAAGATCATCCAGTCCAACCCTCCTGCCAGAGCAGGGTCACCTACACCACATCACACAGGAACACATCCAGGCGAGTTTTGAATATCTCCAGAGAGGGAGACTCCACAACCCCCTGGGCAGCCTGTTCCATGGCAATCTGTCACAGAAGAAGGCAACACTTAGAGAACAAGCATGTGCTTGAGAGTCTAAATTGGTGGTATCCCTCCCAGCCCGCAGTTGAACACAAACTAAACGTCTGCGCATGCCTGTCAGAGAACATCGGAACAGGTCTGGTTGTTTGGTTGGCCTTTGCTTTCCAAGCTATTTGTCAGCAAGGATCACAGTACACAGGACCTGACTTCCACAAGCTCTTGGCAAGCTGTCTTAAAACAGCTTCTGAGTACAGGCCATGTGTCCAACCTGCCTGATAAGCCTGTGCTTACTGATCCTGCCAAAAAGCAGGCCAGGAGAGGAGAGAAACTGATATGCCAGTTACCATTCTGGCTTCAGGATGATTAGCCACTCTGCAATCTACTGGGCTCTAGCTACAGACTGTAGAAAGAGGTTTGAGCAACAGAAATTTCATCCCTGGATAAGCCATTTGCTGGATAAGCCTTTGTAAGCCAAGTCAGGGGGCTGCACTTGTATACTGGACCAAGATGTAGAGATAAGAACTGAGACATCTTTGAGCATCTTTGTTCTTGTAGCCTCACTAGGGCAGAAATCGCTCTGGATGGACTAAAAGGGTCCTGGGAAATATCCTGTCAAACCCTGTGTGTCCCAGCTGCTCCAAGGCCCCAGGCTGTTCGAAGAGACAACTGTTCACTCAGAGGCCACTTAGCATCAGGACTCTTGCTATTCTGCAACAGCCTCAGCATCACTGCTGCAGTGGAGCAATAAATAAATGTGGCCAGGGAAGCCAAATTTCCTAGGGAAAATGGTCAGTACAAGGCTCTGACATGAAGGATGCAATACATTTAATGGTTGCCTTTCACCCATGCCAGCCACAGACTAACAGTGATATAGGACTCTTCCAAGGTCTCGTGCGGCCCACACCACAGATTCCGTCAGAGAAAAGGGCTTCCAGTGCCCTGTAACTAAGAGCTGAACAGAGTAAATTCCATCTGTCCACAGCTCTTGTCTCAGAAAGCAAGAATGTCTTTGCAGAAGATTGACAGAGGACTGGTTTTCCTACCCTGCTGCTTCTGCCTCCTTTTACTGTCCCCTCACACAGATCTGGGTGTCAAGGAACATTAGCTGTCTGTCAAAACCTGTCTCTGTAATTCCAAAGCACAAAACTCTTGTCCAGCTTCCCAATGAAGCCACGCATCCTCAGGACAAGAGAGTAGCTGTGTGACAGGAATGAGTTCAGAAGCTCTGTCACTTGGGGAGAGTTGGCAGAGACCTGTTGGTCTGGATGCCAAAAATATGGCTTTGGAAAGGAGCTCATCTCGTTAAACAACTGTTTGGGGCAGGCCAACAAAGAGCTGCAGTTGGGGTTTTGAAAACACAAGCACATCTGGGCTTTGTTGGGTTATGTTTTTCTCTTTCTCAGGAAAACAGTTTAAATAAAGGCATGAAACAGCCTAGGTGATAAATTCTTCCTTTGTTCAGATAAATGATTTTCATTTGCATTGGGCTGGATTCTGCTTGCTGCCTTCACTATCATGAGTTAATTCCTTACCAAAATGCAAGCAGCATGCTTTGTTGTTTCTCACTTGCTTCCTCCTAGCCTACTTGCTGAAGAATTGTAAGACTGTCACTTTGCAACAGATTTTTTTCCTCTGATTTTTCTTTTTCAGGCTTATTTTTATAAGTAAATATGATTTTAAAAAAATAGCTTTGTACACATATTTCCTGTTATTGTTTCAACAGCTTGTCTCCTTTGAATCCCTGCTGTCCTGGGACCAGATTCACATAAGTGTGGAGAAATGTTTAGGGCCTGCTGGAACCTCTGTTCCATGAATAATTTGACTCATAGTCAATAATATGTCGAGCTTTTTTTTACATTGTCAGCTTTATTTTACAGAGTAAACAAAGAGAGGCTTTCATCTCTATTTTGCTACAGGAATTTTTGTCACTAAAAATTTCTTTGGAATGAGGCAGGTATAAAAATGTAAAACAGGAGGTGGGTTTCAGAGCTGAACATTTGTCATCAGAGGTCTCCTGGTAGTTCATTATTTCTGGTTAAATAAGCACTTTACTTCCTTCTCTTTGGTCCACTGGCATATGATAACAACCTAGAGAACTCAGAGGCAGAGAATGCTGTAAGTTTTCTTAACCTTTGCAGTTCTGCTTGGTTGTATTATAAAATGCTATGCCCTTCCCTTCCACCACTGATGAAGATCCACTCTTTTTTCCCCTCCTGCTAAGCTAATTTGGAAGTGTAGGGAACTGTGTCCCCCGGACTGAAAGGTTGAAAGATAAGAAACTCCAAGGAGAGATGAAATGGGAGCCACCTGTTGATGGCTTAACAAGTAACTCTAATAGATGAGATGAGAATCAGCTGCACTACCCTAATAAGTATTGCCAGCCAGTAAGAAGAGGAGGTCGATTAACCAATCCCCTGCAGCCACACCAAGAGGAGAGCAACGAATGTGAGCTGCAATGAAGGCAGTTGTCAGTCTGGTGGGCTTGCTGCTGCAGGCAGGAGCTCTTGACCTGGGCGCTCTCTACCCCCTGCTTGAATTCCATCCTGTCGCTGTGGGTGCTGCCCTGCACCCTACTGCGACATGGAAGAGCTCCTGGGTCACCTCCCATCCTCAATCTTTTATATATGTTCATTTAATTATATCCCTCCTACAGCTTTGCCGTACTGGGCTCTCAAGATTATATGATGGCATCTGAGCTGCCTAGAAGGCAAAAAAAACCCTGAATTAGGGATTCCAGTTCTGATCAAAAAACTTGTACCAAATGAAATACAGACTTTATCTCCTACCTCTGAAACTTCATATGCTAGGAAAATGGTTAAAGACTAGGATGTAGAATCCCAGATTGTTTTCTCTCATTGAGCTGGCTTTAAACCTAAACTTTATGATTGTTTTTTACTGCTAAAACCAGAGAAATCCATCTTGGACGCACCCAGCTAGCAGATGGAAAGGACTTGCACCCTACACAAACAGGGTGCACTAAACTTAGCCACAAAGGTCTCAAAACAAGCAGGGAAGCTACTGTCTCGTGGCAGCAGTACAGAAAAGTGCCTTTGCTGTTCCTTATCCGTTTCCACTGTGTGGGCTTGGTTTCCAGACTCCATTAATCATTCTGTTTTGAAAACCTTTAACCTTCACATATTAAAACTCACACAGATGCACACACACAAAACTGAAACATGCTGGAGTTGAGACTGACAGATTTGTGTGCCTTCAGGAAGCATGTAATTCAAAAGCCTTGCAAGGAACATCTCTTGATTTATAGAATTACATTCTCCAGAAAGGCTGCAACCTAGCTCTTCAAGGAAGGGGCCTGGGAGACGGGGGACGTGGTCTGCTTTTGCCTCTCTCTCACTGGTTCATAGAGCCAGCCTGAAAAAGTCACTTGTTCCTGTAATGCCTCATTTGGCACCGCTGTGACATCACTGTGAGCTGCAACATAGTTCACAGTCATTACAAAAGTGGCATTATGAAGTCACTCTGCTCAGAGACTGAAGCTTGAAAAGTGCTGTCAGCCTGTTAGTGTGACAGTAGTGCTCTTGTGCTCCAGCTGCCATGCACCTTCCTGGGGGCTATGAAAAACACACACAGGGAGTGCACAGAAATGTGGTTTAGCCCTGTCTATGTGGCAAGCTAGTGGCACACACAAGAGTGGAGCTGTTGTTTCTATGGCTTGACTGCCTTCCCTGCTTTTGAAATGCAAAGGGTTACTTCCCGAGTACTCCAGATGTGGCGTGGACACTACTAGGGCTTGGTTCTGGTGAACTGTTCAGTGGTGCACTGTGCTACACAATGCCAAGGGTCCTCACATCTGCTAAGCATGCCATGAGGGCTGAGGGCAGCTTCTGAAGTGGGAACTGGGAAGGAACCGTACTGCAGGGCTGGGCACAGGACTGGCTGCAGGGAGTAAAGACTACTAAGAAGAGGGCACCTTGGTGGCGTTACAATAATCACTTGGACTTTGTTTCCAAAACCTGATGCTTGAGGGGCCTGCACACCCTCTATCCCCTGTTCCCTGAAGTCTGTCTCTGGACACTGTCCTCAGTCTCAGAGTTCATTTCCTGGTTGAAGAGCAATTAAGTAACGCAAGACAGGGAATATTTAGAGACACCATCGCAAGCTTGCCCTGACTCCTAGCAGTCCCCTATATGCAGGAAATACAGCCACAAACTTCCCACCTGACTTCAACCAAGGAGCTGCATCGTATCTCAGCAAGTCCCAGTCTCTCCTGAGTAGACTTTCAGAAGCAGGCTCTGTAAGCAGTGGGTTTTCACTGCACCTGGTGTAGCAAACATTGCAGGTCTTGCTGCTGCACTCATCTCCTGAGCCCACTTTAGGACACTGAGGGCTGCTTTGCTTTACTACTGCTAGAATACTGGTTTAGTTCCCTCTGTCACCACTACTACATATATTAAACTTTCCCAGTAGATTCCTTGCAGTAAATACATCTATGCTTTGGTCATTTCTTACCATAAGGAAAAGTAATGAAATAGGAGTAAAATACCCTAATTAGCCATTTGTACCTCAAAGCCACACACTTTGCTTCTGTCACAGTTTTCTGTGCCTCCCCTAAAGCCTGCCAGTGAAGCAGGTGCCACTGAGGGTTCAAACGATGTGCTCTGCTGGGTCACTGGACTGTTTGCTTCCTGGAGACACTTATGCCCATTTGGCTTGGAGGTTTTGCTCAGCATGCAGTAAAAGCCCTTTGCCCCACTTGTTCCCACAGGGTTCACAGCGATCAGAGCAGTTTGGAATATACCCATTTTGAGAAAGAACTCCCTTCTGCATGTGATGAAATGTACTAGACATACAGTCTGAGCCTCAGCAGACATGAAGCTGGTCTGTTCACAGCTATGTATTTTTACTTCTCTGACAAATCTTGGAGCTGTAAAATCAACATAAAAATCCTCTCCTTCAGTAATAACATATTTTTCAAACCTGACATATGCCTTAGCAGCTACTGTACTGTCCTATGTTACTAGGATTTGAGTTGCAGAAATAGCCTCTCATGGAAAGGACTCCAGGAAGCCAGACACTGAATAACAAATCAAAGTGTGGCCACTATTTTGACTGAAGGAGTAGGTCCGTTCAAAGTGCTCTCTAACACTTCTTGGGATGAGACACCTCTTGACTGTCTGTTTTTTGCTGTTTAACAGAAAGAAGGCCAGCCCAGAGCTTACCTCATCGCCCAGGAGCTGATGTCTTCAGAAAAAGCGTGAGTTCTTTGTTATAATCTGTTGCTCTCCTAAAGCTGAAGCTACACAGTCCACCCTTCAGCATCGGTCTGGTGGCAGTTAATGAAAGTTTGTCTCTTTCCCCAGATACGTGGAGATGCTCCAGCTGTTACGTATGGTGAGTAGATACTTTTAATCACTGAAACCTAATTGCCCTTTTCCCTAGCTGCCATTTAGAAGACATAATGCACTGAAAGGACTGAGGTGAATCTGAGGAAGAATGGCTTTTGCTACAGATCCTAGCAATTATCAGTCAGAGGGACAAATGCTGGCCAACAGTGCTTGCTGGGACTCTGAGACAGGTGTGAGATGCAGAGTAAGCTTAGTGCAGAGATGAAGATGGCAAAAAGTAGCTCTGGGTCGTCCCTGGAGGACACCCCAAACCCTAGCAGTGGACAGACACTCTGGGGGAGAGAAAAGTTAATGAGCTTATCACTAAACTGTGCTTCTCAAGCAAGCTGCCAAACCATAAGAGCCTTCTCAGGCTTAGGCAGCAGAGGCAGGAGAGCAGCCTTAAATATGACAAACACCTTACAAACAATTGCATTTCAACAAATCAGGAACTGCCAAGCCAGTCAGCTGGGAACCACACACTTCAAGGGACTTAGCTGCTTAGCTGGAGTCTACCAGCATTTTGGCAACTTGCTGATAATCTGTGTAGCTATTTGCCTCACCTCTCCTGGCTTTCCTCTGATTTCTGCACAGATGAACACATTATTTGACACTAGGGAAATGTAGTTATCCATTGTGACTTGGGGAAGCCAGTGCTGGGGCTGGGCCAGGAAAGAGATGCTTCTAGGACTTTTCCAGTCCCTTTGGGTCTTATATTGCTTTTTTCTCCTTCCTCTGGTAAACCCCTGTGTGGTGAATTTAGCCCTGGGGCTGTGTGTCTAAACAAGTAACTTATGCACTTTCACAATAATGCTATTTTCTTCCTGTAAAAATCATTTGGGAAGAATAGGAAATGAGATTTTTGCTCTCTTTTCCAAGTTGCTTGCTTTAACACGGGACAGGGATTCTGGTTCATATCTTTGCCAGAATTGTTTAGCATACAAACATTTATGGATGCCAAGTGCATGTTGCTCCCCTCCCAGTGGATGGACTCCAAACTGTTGGTAATCCCTAATAAAAAGGTCTTTATAAAATTTACAGCCCACAGGTTAGTTAGGGAAAAACTCTGCTTGATTGCTATTTTTTCTCTGCTGCAGTGCTCCAGAGCTGGCTCAAAGATAGGAGGGAATGAAACCAGAGTTTTCCTGACTAACTCAGAAATGTAACTGCACCTGCTGTGCTGCTGGGGAAGTCAGGCACTTTCTGAGCAGCAGCCTCTGTTGGGTCTTCATATCCCAATCCAGAAATCTAGAGAAACCATTACCAATTTTACAGTGTGTAAGTCCCTCAAATTCCAGAGGTATTATTGCTGAACAGAGGCTTTTCAGTTCTGTCATAGTGCAAAAAGTTACAATTAACTCATTACTCCTTGTTTCATATTTGAGTAGTGTTAGAAATAGTCACATTGATAAACCTTGTTCTTCGCTGTCGGCACTGCAGATGTCACAAGCAGCCACCAGTGACCACAAAGTCACCAAACTGTCCTCAAGCTGCAACATCCCGCAACATCCCATTCATGGCCAGTCAGGACCAGAGGCTTCCTCGACTGCATAGCTCAGCTCAGGCAAACATTTCTCTCTGTTGATCACCAACTTCCTCAGGAAAACAATTTCTACATGCTCATCTTCAAGTCTCAGATCTCATCTTCTTACATAAGCCCACATGTTGGTAAGAAAGGCAAGGAACTAAACCACACCCGAGCTGCTTTCAGAGAGGAAAAAAAGGTTTTTCTTAAGCCTACAGCAAGAGCACTTGCAGGCTTGGCTGGCACTGATACTCATTCAGCATAACAGAGTCTGTTTGGCCTTTCAGTGGTAATAAACTGATTGATTGCCAAAATGATGACATTTCCATACACCCACTCTGCTATTGAACTGAAAGAGTGGAAACATTGTGTTAGCTTACAAACTTGGTATCAGTTGGGGTGGTAGTAGTGATAATAATCTAAAGGGCTGGCTGTTACTCACCCTGCTCAAAGGTAATGCAAGTCTCTGGAGCAGGGAGTTAAGAACTTACTCTGCACTGAGCAGCTGGGTCTGGCAGGACCTTGCAGGCCCAAAGCTCCTTAGGGGACCAAGAGTCTGGTCTATTTGCTTCCGTTCAGCCATCTGAAACAGTTGAAACACTTGTTCATCTGTTTCAAGTGACTTTACTGGAGGTACACAAATCAAACAGTGTAACTCTGCCTCAGGATCTCTCTGTACAGGATCAAGCATTTGCTTGATCATGCACCATCTTCACATTTATTTTGGCTTTGGCTTTTGTACATAAAATCACCTTTTCTGCACATAAACCCCTTGAAGTCATCATGACTTCCCTCTGAGGCATTTGCTGAATTACAGTACCAAAAAGGACAGTTCTGCAGTGGGGGAAAAAACACTCCCAGCACCTTCCTGTTCAAGGAAAGTTGGTTCTGTTTCCTGGTTTGCATCTTCCACATAACAATGAGTCACAGTTCTCAGAGACACCAAGACTCAGCATTTGAAGACATGGATATGAACAGATACAACATATGCTGGTTCTCCTAGCCTTCAGAGCAGTTTGGGATCCAGCCCTGCACTGGGCATCCCAGGGCCTCTAAGCACAAAATAAATCTTAGGAAATAAAAAAGAACAAAACCATCCTAGTGCTTGAGTCACTAACCCAGAGGTACCTAAATGCAGATTATCATGAAGACAGGCTCACTGGTTAAACTCTGCTCTCAGAATTCTTGTGGGCAGCATGTTCTCAAGAACCAAAAATTAGCGTCTGATGTAGGAGCCACTCTTACATGTTAGACAAAAGAGAACTCCATCTTTCTAATTATTTACACTTCCAGTGAATGATTGGCTGAGCCTCTTCTACTACTGTGAATTTCTGGGACAATGTTCAAAGTTCTGCTGGACCAGTCAAGTCATTACTTTCGTAATTAAATGCTTTACTGAATGGAATGTGCTGGCTAAATGAGGAGCTAGCTGTCTGTTAGACCCTCTGAAGCTCTTATGAAAGCCTGAAGATGCACTATCACAGAAGAACAGCCAGCCTTCACTCTCAGTGGGCTGATGGGGTTTTCTCATTTATTTATTCATTGCTGTCTAAATCAGCAGTGGAAAAACAGCTACGTTTCAGCCAGGAAGCTTCTCCAGTGGGAGTGTTGAGCCAAAATAGCTTTCAGATAATCTGTGTGTTTCTTAAAGGAGAGGGGAGTCACACTAGCACCTCTGGCTGCAGTGTTTTGGGTGAATGTATTTGACTGCACGGGAGTGTGTGCTGAGGCCAGGGTTCCTGACCTAGATTGTACCCTGCAAGGGCAGGATGAAAGACTAATTGTGTCCGCTGCCATAGCATTTTCTGCCATTCATCTGGCATTGCTTCTGCTGAGCTCAGTAGTGAGAAATCTGGGACGATCACTGCTCAGTGCAGATCAAGGGTCACTCACTCTGCTACAGGAGATGTACCACTTTTTAATTCAGGGGTGCCACTTTCCCTTTCATCATTAGGAGAGAGGCTGCTGGACATAATGAAGATGCCTCCAGGAACCACCCATGAGTCCGACTTGGCTCAGAGCATGCTGTACAGCATCTCCTGTCTGCACTCAGCTTTAACATGGAGACTCTCTTCTCCCCTTTGAACTCTTCACTCTTGCCTCAGATGTAATG
The DNA here is from genome assembly GCA_033816785.1 of Picus viridis. Lineage (NCBI taxonomy): Eukaryota > Metazoa > Chordata > Aves > Piciformes > Picidae > Picus > Picus viridis. Next base: position 147,536 of record CM066592.1, read on the forward strand.
CCTAGATGTCCAAAAGAGACTTGGATCCTGCAGCATGCAGTACCTGTTGAATCCACCCTCATTTTAGAGTGAAAGTGGTTATAAAAGCCTGCACTGCTTTATGCCATCAGTGTAGACTCCAGCTTTATAAAGCTTGGGCTGCAGTAAGATTTCCTGCTGTCCTCCCTGGCCCACTCACAAAGGATCAAATATGCTACATCTCAGTATTATCAGTTCATTAAAATATCAGCTTGACTTGGGAGGCAGGTACTTTCTAGACACACATGCAGAATGATTTTTAGATGTGTGCATGTTTCATTATTTACTGGTAACGACAGAGGCCTGGATGCTGCAGCATGAGCAGGGTGAATGTGCTGAGTGCAGACATGGCTTCTGCAGCTTAAGTGCCAGCATTCCCCCATGGGGCCTGAGGCAGAAAACTGGCTATGGCTTTCCACTGCTGCATCAGTTGTGCACACTTCTCTTTTTAGGTTTTTGCCTCAGCTTTGTTCACCAATGGAAACTCACACAATGAGAACAAGATTATGGAACAGGTCATCTTGAGTGCAATCACACAGCACTTACAGGATGCCCAAGGGATCAGGCCCAGCCGACATGGATTCAGGAAGGGCAGGTCCTGCCTGACCAACCTGATCTCCTACTATGCCAGGTGACTGCCTGGCGGATGTGGGGCAGGCTGTGGATGTAGTTTGCCTGGACCTCACCAAGGCCTTTGACACCGTCCCCCACAGCAAACTCCTGGCCAAGCTGGCAGCCCCTGGCTTGGACAGCAGCACTCTGAGCTGGGTTAGGAACTGGCTGGAGGCTGAGCCCAGAGAGTGCTGGTGAATGGTGCTACATCCAGCTGGCAGCCAGGCACTGGTGGTGTCCCCCAGGGATCAGTGCTGGGCCCCATCCTGTTCAATATCTTTATTGATGATCTGGATGAGGGCATTGAGTCCGTCATCAGTAAGTTTGCAGATGACACCAAGCTGGGGGCAGCAGTTGATCTGCTGGAGGGCAGAGAGGCTTTGCAGAGGGACCTCGACAGGCTGGACAGATGGGCAGAGTCCAATGGCAGGAGATTGAACACATCCAAGTGCCAGGTTCTGCACATTGGCCACAGCAACCCCAGGCAGTGCTACAGGCTGGGGTCAGAGTGGCTGAGAGCAGCCAGGCAGAAAGGGACTGGGGGGTAGTGGATGACAGCAGCTGAACATGAGCCAGCAGTGTGCCCAAGTGGCCAAGAGGGCCAATGGCATCCTGGCCTGGATCAGGAATAGTGTGACCAGCAGGAGCAGGGAAGTCATTCTGCCCTGTGCTCAGCACTGGTTAGGCCACACCTTGAGTCCTGTGTCCAGTTCTGGGCCCCTCAGTTTAAGAAGGACATTGAGAGACTTGAACATGTCCAGAGAAGGGCAACAAAGCTGGGGAGGGGTCTAGAGCACAGCCCTGTGAGGAGAGGCTGAGGGAGCTGGGGGTGCTGAGCTTGGAGAAGAGGAGGCTCAGGGGAGACCTTATTGCTCTCTACAACTACGTGAAGGGAGGTTGTAGCCAGGTGGGGGTTGGTCTCTTCTCCCAGGCCCCCAGCACCAGAACAAGAGGACACAGTCTCAAGCTGTGCCAGGGGAGGCTCAGACTGGATGTTAGGAAGAAATTCTACACAGACAGAGTGATTGCCCATTGGAATGTGCTGCCCAGGGAGGTGGTGGAGTCACCATCACTGGAAGTGTTTAAGAAGAGCCTGGATGAGGCACTTGGTGCCATGGTTTAGTTAATTAGATGGTGTTGGGTGATAGGTTGGACTTGATGATCTTGGAGGTCTTTTCCAACCTGGTTAATTCTATTCTATTCTATTCTATTCTATTCTATTCTATTCTATTCTATTCTATTCTATTCTATTCTATTCTATTCTACTACTCTCTCCTTGAAGTCTGCAGAAACAGTCTAGGTGAATTTCTTCACCCACCAGTCCTTTGCCGTTCTTTAACAGAACAGAGGTGAAAGCAGGGAAACTGTTTCAGCCATGACAGCATCAGAGGTCAGACCTTTGGTTGCTAGAAATGTGTATAGTTTTTCTCTGGCAGGTGGCTGCAAGAACAGGAGATTGTCAGCTTCTTCAAAGCAGTCCATTAGGCTACTTTTGAGTTAAGATTTCTTTCCGTCTTGCAAAATGGCTGCTGATAGGCACACAGGATTGCCACCACTGATCCTTGCAGCTGGACTCCAGTGTTGAACAGATTTAATGCAGAACCTCACTGTTTCTGCACCTGCTTTCAAAGTCCTGGAAGCAAACCCCGGCACCAACTCTTTTCCATTAACTATGAGAATACCACATTTCATACAGGTGTTGAACCCTCCAAGATGCTGAACCCTGCAGAGCACTTTCTTGCTAAGTGCTGTACCAAAATCCTCTGGTTGCTGGCATTGCTGCCTCCTGGAGTACCTGGCGATAACTACCTGCTACAAAGGTCTCCAGGCTGCTGATCCCAAGGAAACTGGGCTACCTGAGCCAGGTCCCTAAATATTTCTTCTCCAAGCCTGTCCTTTAATCAGTGTTTCCTCTATAGCACTGGTTGGCACTGCCAGCATCTCTAAAGCACCTCATATCCCAGCACCCTACAGTCAGTCTCTTCACCTCACACAGGGTTTCAGATTCTACTGCAAGTGAAGCGTGTGACAGGTAGTGCTCCACATAAACTGCAAGATCTTATTGAAACTATCCCCACATTCCTCCTTGCCCTTACAGCAGGCTCCAGGTTACATTCTCTATTTTCAGCAGAGAACAGAAGTTCTTCAGAGGGTTTCTTGGGGAGAAAAACGTAACTTGCATATGTTAGTGATGTGCACAAACAAAAGAAGAAGCCCCCCAACCAACAAACTAGCCTTTTTAAAGGTGTTTGATCATCATTGCTTCATTTAATTATTTATAGGGTTTATTTCAGGGATGTTAGGGATTTGGCCATTGGATGGGCCGTAGAGACCTTATTTATAAGTGCCCAAATGTAATTCAAAGTTTTGTTTTAAAAATGTATTTTTATAGCACAACTGCTGGCCACCTTCATCACCTAACCAGCTTGGGTTCTGCTTTCACCTGCACAGATACAGGTGCAGGTATAGGCATAAGACAGGAATGAGACCTGTAGTCTCATATCCCCCTGGATGGGGCTGAGCTCTGTAGCCATTTGTGACAGAGCCATCGACTGAAGGACTTCAGTTCATGCTTGTTCTAAGAAAGTTTTGACCCAGAAGGGGATTATGTCAAAGAATGCAGTGGGTTGGAAGTGACCTCTAAATGTCACCTAGTCCAACCCCCCTGCAGTGATGGGGGACATCCCCAGCTAGATCATGGTGCTGAGAGCCTCATCAAGCCTGAACTTGAATTGTCCAGGGATGGGTCTTCTGCCACCTCCCTTGGCAACCTCTTCCAGTGCCCCATCACCCTCATAGCAAAGAACTTCTTCCTAATGTCCAAGGAGGAGGCCTCAATGTTTGGCACCTTCTGTGTTTAGACACGGGGCTCGGGTGACAGACTTGGAGACCTTCAGGTGGCATGACTGATTAGAGTCAGTGAGATTGCAAATGCACTTTGCATTTGATTAATGGCTTCCCAGGCACTCAGCACTTTCAGCAGGGGCAGGGACAGGATTTTTTTTTAATGGATGTTTACAGTGATTACTGATTTTATTAATCATTAGAAAACTGGCTATCCAGGCAACTGGAATGAAATTATTTGTCTGGGAATTCATTATAATCAAAAGGGCAGACAATTAATGACTAATTAAATCCAGTGAGATGCTGTGGGAAAGGAGTGTTAATCTTGCTGCTCCGCTGTGCTGGTTTCAGAGCTACTTGGTGTTCATTTGGAGATGACACTGCTGTGGCACAATAGGTTACTTAAGCACATCAGAGGTGAACCTACTGCAGCTATTCACTTCCCTGGGCACAATAAACTGAAAGAACCCTTTGGATTCTTTCCCTTTCTCCAGTCTGGATTAATTATGATGACTGAGGACTTTGCAAGGCTGCAGATTCCTCTGAGTTTAGAAAAGCATCCAGAAGATGGATTGATTGGCTTAGTTGATTGGAAAGCCCCTGGCGTATGTGCTGGCTGAAATGTGGAGTTAGGCTCCCTCACACACCAGAGAAAACAGGAGCTGGAATAGCACAACATTGTGATGATGTGTGGTACTGGGGCAGGCCACACTGTGGGAACCAGAACCAGGTAATTGGGCAGCACGCTAATACCCTTTCAGAAATTGCTACGATCCTGTTTTACCCAGGATACAGTTAGTCAATAAGAAAATTGCCATCATCATCTGTTTTTTTCACCTAGTTCTAGTAGCTTTTCAGAAAACAAATGCTTCATCTATCACATCTGCGGCCTAGGTGCAGCTTTCCTTTGGCAGGTATCAGATCTTCCAGTCATTCCAGTTCATAGTGAGCCAGTGTGCACACTGCAACTGCAGGAAAAAAGGACTCTGGTTTCATAGGGAAAATTCTTTGTTCCGTAGCTTGAATTTATAGCTTTGAGTTCAGATTTGGAGATAAGTGTTGCAAATTTTAGGACAAGACATGTAGATGCTGATGTATTTCACACCAAGCTGTTGGACCTAATGAAGTGAGGAGAGAATCTCACCCATCTAAACAAATTATGCCACTATAAAATGACATCGAATGAACTCAGCAAAGCAGGGAAAAGGCAAGATAAATAATAAGATGCCAAAGTGGTTGTGTGCATAAGGGTCTGGCAGCTTGGCTAGGTGAAATGCCCAACTCTGTGAAATTCAGCTGAAAATGTTGGTGGCATCTCTTACAGCTCCTAGAACACATAGTTTAGGAGTCAAGAACTTGTCATGGTAATTTCAGAAAAGAGACTTTAAGTCTCTCTGCCTAATTTCTGTATTGTTGTTCACAGGATTTCTATGAAAATATGCTGAAAGTCCTTGGAGAAGAAGATGAAAATGAACAAGAAGTTGTTAAACTCAAGCAGGGCTTAAGCAAACTCCCTGAAATTTATGAATTGCACCAAGACATCCTGGGAGAACTTGAAGAAAGAGTCCTTAAATGGTAAGTATGGAATAGCATGGTTTGATGGCCTTACCATACCTTCCACAGCATGTGGGTGAACTCCTGAGTGTTGCCTTGACCCCACTAACAGGGAGGCTGCAAGGAGTAGAGCCTGAGCCACTTTGGCACATTTTGCATACAGGCAGCAGGAAGCAAAGGTAGAGTTTGTCGGGAAAACCAAATACTGAAAGGTTTGTGCAGTGCACAGCCCCCAGCTCTGAAATGGCCCTGTCAGTCAGTGGGCACCATCACCCTGCTTCATGGGCATTAGCCTCTGATGCCAGTTCATAGTCATCACAAAATGACTTCACACTTAGGGCCTGAAAGCCACAGACACATGCTGTGGGAGGCACGAGCAGCTTACAGATCTGCTTATAGAACTCTACATAGCAACTGTGTAGCTCTCAGTTACGGGACACCCCTTCACTCCCAGCAGCAAGGCAGGGCTCTGCACAGGCTGAGCTTCCAAGCCAAACACATACTGTCAGCCTGCTGAGAGACTCCACCTAAGCCAAACATCCTTACGGGGCAAAACCTTTCAATAAGAGAATAAGACCATGCAGAGGACAGCCAAAGCTCCCACATTCATTCAGTTACAGAGACTGCTGCCTTATGCCAGGCTGTTCCAGTAGCCTGTCAAACTGCTGCAGTACGAACAGCTAAGAGCAACTCTCTTTACAGACCCAAGCTGACTAAACAACAGCAGCCAGCAGCCAGCGTGGCCCAGGGCCTAGCCTGAACTACTCTGTCTCTGACAGTTTACAATGGAGCACGCAGCCCCACACCTCCACCATGCTGAACTCTGGGAGGCAGCTGTCACTGAACAGTGAAGGAAGCCAACTAGATCAGGAGAACTTCTCAGTAACAATCTTAGATGCAGGGCACAGTGCTTCCAGTCAGCTCTGCACTTTCAAGTCAAAACACGACAAAGAGAGAAAAGGCTAAAGGGGGCTGTATGTTGGCTCCTGTCCACCAAGGGACTGTTACAAATGGCAGAATAAGTTCTTGAAGGTCATCAGTGATTTATAATATATGGGCTCATAACACAAACAGAAGTGATGTTCCAAAGTGAGATCTAAAATTACTTGTGTCCTAAAGAAGTTACAGCCACATTCTAGCAGTATGCTGCCTGTTCCTTAAGACAAAAGGGACACAACTGGAAACGCCCCAAGATGCTGTCCAGGACTATTATATGGCACTGGAGAAAAGACCAGGATGTCTTAGGGCATAGGCTGTGCTGATGGAGGTTCCCAGTTACCACCACCCTTGAATCCCTCAGTAAATCCTTCCCTGTGTCTGTGCTTCCCCAGACACTGTTGCTCTGACATCCCCATGACCTCATGTCCTTCTCTTACACAGGACTACACTTCTGTGAGCTCAGATTTTATCCTGCTCTCTCCTTGTACTTGTGCAGCTGGATGCTGAGAAAGGGGCAACAAGGGAGAGTGGAAGATAGGACATTGCACCTGAAGGCATCACATAGTCCCCCACAACCAGTGCTGCAAGCACTGAGAGAAGGTCTCTTTAGAGAAACAGAAGCTGTGTCCAGACAGGAGACTTTGTACCCACTGCAGACACACAGTGCTGCCACAACAAAGGCCCAGCTGAAGGCCTAGCTGCTTTCATTCATTGGTAGATTCATTCACAGAATGGGCTGGGTTGAAAGGGACTGTAAAGCTCATCCATTTCCAATGGATGAGCCATGGGCAGGGACACCTCTCACCAGCCCAGGTTGCTCAAAGCCTCATCCAGCCTGGTCTGAAACACCTCCAGGACTGAGGCACCCACAACTTCTCTGGGCAGCCCATTCCAGTGTTTAACCACCCTGATAGTAAAGAACTTCCTAATGCCCAACCTAAACCTACCCTGCTCCAGTTGCAAACCATTGGCCCTTGTCCTGTCACCACACGCCCTTGTCAAAAGTCCCTCCCTTGCCTTTCTGTAGGCACCCTTCAGGTACTGGAAGGTCACAATAAGGCCCCCCCATGAGCCTTCTCTTCTCCAGGTTGAACAGCTCCAACTCCCTCAGCCTGTTTCTTGTATGAGAGGTACTCCAGCTCTCTGATCACCTTCATGGCCCTTCTCAGGGTGCCCTTTCCTCAGCAGCCTGTTTTGCTGCCCCATGTGTCAGTGAAGCACTCTCTCTTCTCTGCCACTTAGCCTAGGCTTTAGCTGCATTGTGCCCGTGGCCACTATGGCTCTAATGCAATGAGAAAGAACTATGGCTCATCTTCTTTAATTTCTATTTATTTGTTCATTTATTTGCTGCTCCCTTTCTGTCTTTGGCCTTAGGGAGGAACACCAGAAAGTTGCTGATGTTCTTCTCTCTAGAAAATCAAGGTTGGATCACCACACATCGTACATTTTGCAGTTTGATAGGAATTTGGCTTTGCTAGATGAATCCTGCCTTAAATACTCCCAACTGGCTACCATCATTCAGGAGTTTGAGGTAAGGCTCCTATGATTTTTTTACCTGCACTAATGCATGGGTGTGCCGCAGGGCTTGCACAAAGATACTGTTTCTGCAACTCCACAAGTGTTCTTTTTCCATCCTTTCTTTTGTACTGGTTCTGGCCAGGATGAAATTAGGGGCAGCCTGTATAGGTGCTTAGCTGCTGGCAGTGATCCTCCAGAACACTGTGAGAAATAATGTCAAAGGCCTTGAAGTTCAGGTAAACAACATCCACAGCCTTTCATCCACTAAGTGGATCACTTTGTTATAAAGGAGATCAGGTTAGCTAAGCAGGACCTGCCTTTATTAAATCCATGCTCACTGGGCCTGGTATGCAGCAATGGGTTGACTCTGAAGGGTTCTTCTTTCACGTGAGTGTGTTAAATTAGGTCACAACCTCAATTTAGTTTCTTGTAAACACCCTGGGTGTTCATTTCCAGGTCAAACACAGGCAGATGCTTTGCTCTCTTTCATTCAACTCTATGACTTGAAATAAGGAAGCTGGCCAACGTGGTGCCCATCCACAAGAAGGGCCGGTTGGATGAGCCAGGGAATTATAGGCCTGTCAGCCTGACCTCAGTGCCAGGCAAGGTTATGGAACAGGTCATCTCGAGTGCGATCACACAGCACTTACAGGATGACCAGGGGCTCAGGCCTAGCCAGCATGGATTTAGGAGGGGCAGGTCCTGCCTGACCAACCTGATCTCCTTCTATGATCAGGTGACCCGCCTGGTGGATGTGGGGAGGCCTGTGGATGTGGTCTACCCAGACCTCAGCAAGGCCTTTGACACCGTCCCCCACAGCAAACTCCTGGCCAAGATGTCAGCCCATGGCTTGGACAGGAGCACACTGCGTTGGGTTAGGAACTGGCTGGGGGCTGAGCCCAGAGAGTGGTGGTGAATGGTGCCACATCCAGCTGGCGGCCAGGCACTAGTGGTGTGCCCCAAGGATCAGTGCTGGGCCCCATGCTCTTCAACATCTTTATTGATGATCTGGATGAGGGCATTGAGTCCATCAGCAGTAAATTTGCGGACGACACCAAGCTGGGGGCAGGAGTTGATCTGCTGGAGGGCAGAGAGGCTTTGCAGAGGGACCTCTACAGGCTGGACAGATGGGCAGAGTCCAAGGGCAGGAGATTGACCACATCCAAGTGCTGGGTTCTGCACATTGGCCACAGCAACCCCATGCAGTGCTACAGGCTGGGGTCAGAGTGGCTGGAGAGCGGCCAGGCAGAGAGGGACCTGGGGGTACTGGTTGATTGTAGGCTGAACATGAGCCTGCAGTGTGCCCAGGCAGCCAAGAAGGCCAATGGCATCCTGGCCTGCATCAGGAACAGTGTGGCCAGCAGGAGCAGGGAGGTCATTCTGCCCCTGTACACTGCACTGGTTAGGCCACACCTTGAGTCCTGTGTCCAGTTCTGGGCCCCTCAGTTTAGGAAAGATGTTGTCTTGCTGGAACGTGTCCAGAGAAGGGCAACGAAGTTGGTGAGGGGTTTGGAACACAAGCCCTACGAGGAAAGGCTGAGGGAGCTGGGGTTGCTTAGCCTGGAGAAGAGAAGACTCAGGGGTGACCTTATTGCTCTCTACAACTACCTGAAGGAGGTTGTAGCCAGGCAGAGGTTGGTCTCTTCTCCCAGGCAGCCAGCACCAGAACAAGAGGACACAGTTTCAGGCTGCACCAGGGCAGGTTTAGGCTGGATGTTAGGAAGAAGTTCTACACGGAGAGAGTGATTGCCCATTGGAATCGGCTGCCCGTGGAGGTGGTGGAGTCACCTTCACTGGAGGTGTTCAGGAGGAGGCTTGATGGGGTGCTTGGTGCCATGGGTTAGTTGTTTGGGTGGGTTGGATTGGTTGATGGGTTGGACGCGATGATCTTGAAGGTCTCTTCCAACCTGGTGTATTGTATTGTATTGTATAAGACACTTAAAGGTTGCAGGCAGAAGAAACCTTCAGTACAATAGAAAGAACAAGGATGACAAACTTCACTGAGAACTGATGCCTCTGTCTTCAGTTGCCACCCTAAAATCATTATCTAACTTTGACCTTCTAAATGCTATTTGCTTTCCCTCCTCTTTCTGAGTGCAAACCACATGTGAATGATTCCATAGAAAATAAGCTGTTGACAGGACTTCTCTGTAGTCATAAAAACAACCCTCCCTAGGAAGCTGGGTAAATTGGAAAAGGGTCAGCAGAGTTTGTGCATGCAACAGGTAGCAAACTTTCGTAGCACACATCAGATGGAGACAACAGTTTGCTGCTGAGCTCACACACCCCTGATCTTTGTGTTTCCTTCCATTGAGGACAGCAGAGCTCTGGTGGCAGTCCTAGAAGTATGAAACACCAGCTTTTGAAAGTGGTGCAGCGTGTCTTCCAGTACCGTGTGCTGCTCACAGGTCAGTAAAATAATTTTCTTAGGTACTCAGTGGAAACCTCCACTGTGCCACATGTTGGTGCCAAGGCAGCTAAAACAAGGCTGAAGGAGCATGGGATTTCTTGGGAACTTCAACAGGCTTAGTGCAGGATTCAGGAAACAGCAGGGAGCTCGAGGAGGAAGCACAACCATACTGAAAGGTCACAAAAACATGCAAAGCCAGGTGCCTTTAGCCATGCCTTCTTGTCTGTCCCCAACAGTCGCTAAGGAAGGGACTTTGCACTGCATCCTATAGCACAAGGGCAAGCACCATCTCCTTCCTCTCCACGACAAAGCAGTTGTATCTAATACTCCACCCTAAGTCTCCTTTACAGCACATCTAAGGCTAGTGACTAAGTCGGAGTCCCAGACCCATTTCTCTGCACTGCAGGAGGCAGAGACCCATATTTACATAACAGCACATTCACAGATTTTGCATTTACAGCAAGACCTTCCCTTCACATTCAGGACCGTGTATCACTCCCACCTGCAGTCTTTCTGAGGTGGCTCTGGTGGCTCATTCTCTGCAACTCACTGCAAACCCAGCAGGTCTGAGCCTGTGAGGGCACCGAACATTCTGCAGCAGTATGTGGCCCCTAGAAAGAGCTGTGAAGGTTAGGTTTGTAACTAATGAACTGGTTGGGGAAGGTAATGGTGACACTAGCAATGAATCTCGGTGTTGCCTAGTAATTGAGTCAGATCAGAAGACAAAGGAGCAAGAACCCATTGACATGAAGATGAAGGAATGCTTTGGGAGTGTTTATATGTGCAGGTAGAGAGGGGTGCAAGATGAGTTGTGCGTGGGGCAGTAAAAAGGAAGCCATAAACCTTGCCCGTAATCAGCAGTCAATGAAAGGCACAGTTTGTTAGAAGAGACTCCTGTTAATGCAGCAGAACAAAGTGACCATATGAAATTTTTATTCAGAGCACAGCTTAGCAGCAGTTTCATCTTGCTCTAGACCCTCTGATCAAGGATGCAACTCATTCACAGTTGGCTCTGCTTTTCCAGTATGAGCGATACAAATGCACACCAGATGCCAACAAGAGGCCTTTCTCTGTCCGACCTGCTCCCCTCTCTGGGTGTGTCTGCATTAAGGGCACCCTTCCAGGCTTGCATGTTGCAGTAGTTGGGAGTCTCATGTAATCCATATGGTCACATATACTGCACCCAAGACAAGGGTCTTGGCAAGTCCCTGTCAGAAATACCCCTCCATTTTCTCTGCTGATTTCTGTGGTCCACATGGTAAACTGCAAACTTGAATCACGGTTATTTTGTGAGAGCTGGGAGGGTCTCAATGCAGCTCCAGTGATTGAACTCCATCTATGGCTGAAGCAGCTTGAGCTCTTCCCTGTCCTAGATAATGGCACTAACTGGAAAAATTAAAGCTTTTGTGTGTTAACAAGCTAGGGCTGCCAAAAGAATATATTCCAGGAAATATGTTCACTGCTTCAGTTCTTCATCTCAAGAAAGTCAGCCCCTCTTCACCTTCCAGAGTGGGTCTGGAACAGCACAGGCCAGATTCTCTAGACAGCATAAAATAAAATGAAATAAAATAAAATAAAATAAAATTTTAAAATTGAAATAATTATAAAAGAAACATGCAGACATACTTGTGTGCTGATAACTGGCTGTTTCTACCAGATAAGGAAGAGTATTTTATGAAGATACTAGTTCTCAGTCACTGTACTACAACCAAAGGAGCTGCCCACTCACATGTCCACAGCCGAGGTCAGAGCTTGCAGCTGTGACAAGGAACACTAAACAGTGCCTGACAACACTGCACCACCCCTTCCTGCCTGCCTGATGGTGCTTTCCTGAATGCGTGCAAAGGGCAGGTAGACTTCAGGATGCCAGGAGATAGAGAAATGTCTGTGGACAGGATGTGCAAGGATACAGAGAGCCATGCACGGCGCCATTCTCAGCACAGAGCCCTAGTTCTTGGATGAAGAATTTAGAAGCCTGAATTCATTAGAAAGATAAGAATGAACCTTTTCAAGATTAAGCTTTTTAAATAGTGGCACTCACATACTACAGTCATTAAAACCATACAGACCGTGGCAGAGAACATAGAGATGAATCCAGGCAAGTAGACCAAGTACAGCTGACAGGTTAACTGTTTGTATATAATGCAAATGCAGCTCCTGTGAATGTGTGGCCTGTCATGTGCATGTTACAGAACCTATCTTCAGAGCGTGATTCAATTCAGGAGTCATCATTGAACTCTGTACATACAGAACCAGAGTCTCCTTCCTGTGTCTATAAAATGCATAGAATTAACTTACTATAAATATAGAAAATCAGTCATTACAGCCAACGCCATTCATTCAGATGAGAAAACAGAATTCACTGGAAAAACAACTCTTTGTAAAGTGGTGCTGCTCAGCAGCTGAGAAACAAGGATGTGTTTTTGTTACTCTGTTTTATTCTGCCAAGTTACCTGCTGAGGCCAAAGCTGTGTCAGTGCTCTAGCATTGGTTCTCGGTGTAGAATGCAGTCAGGGATGAGTTTTATTTTGGAAAGAGGCTATATATATTTGGGAATAAAGCAATGTCATGCCCTATCCCTGAAGTGTTCAACGTCAAGTTCTGCAAGGCTGTGAGCAACCTGATCTAGTTGAAGATGTCCCTGCCCATGGAAGGCAGAGGGATCTTTGAGGCTCCCCTCCAACCCAAACTATTCTAGGATTAGGATTTTATGTTTTGGCTAATAACACTACAAATTCTGTAGATGCATATTCTGATTACTGGATGTTCCTCTTTGATTCTTTTCTACAGATTACTTGAATAACCTTTGCCCTGATTCTACAGAGTATGAAGCCACACAAGGTAAAATGAAATGGGTAGAACCAAAACTTCTGCTTTGTTTACTCTGCTTCCCAGTCATCAGGGAAACCCTCCTCCTCTTTGGCTCCATCCATTTTTAGCCTGGTCATTGTAAATTCAGCTGGGATGGCTCTACCTGCTTTTTTCTGTACCATAATCTATGGTGTGCCTGCTGAGCTCCGTGAACTCTGGGGAAAGCCAGGAGGTTTGAATCATGTATCTGAATTATGGATTCCTTAAGCCTAAGTAAACTTGAATGACATTGTGTAAAAACCAGCTCCTCACAATCAAGAACAAATGCAGATGTTCAGCAGCTGACAGCACCCTTTACAACCTATCAGATGGATAAAGCAGAAGTCTCTTACTCCTTCTGAAGTCCAAGTTTAGCTGTGGCTAATGTTCAGCTACTCAATGGGAGTAGCTCCCAGGCCGGAGCACGCAGGAGTAACATTAATGAAACCAGTTCATCCCTCTGTTACACTGAGTGTAAATCTAAAACAACTCATGTAATAAGGTCAGTGACTGGCTGAAGGTCAGCCTCTTCTGACCGAGAGTAGACTCGTGCTCACTGGCAGTGGGGGCAGCTTACCAGCAGTTCAAACAAGGCCAGGGCAGACACTCCAGCTGCCTATCTTATTCGTGGTTGGCACATGCTTGTCAGATGTCTGCCCAGCAGTGGCCAGCGTGCTGCCAGATTATGCCCAGAAACAGCTAAGGTGCCCTGATCCACAGGGAAGAGGCCTGAGATAAGGACTTAAGCTATGTTGTGCCACCGGTCCCAGGGCCATCAGATAGATGTACAGCCTAGGCTGTTTGCCAGTGGAGAATCCAGGTGTTAATTTACATCACCACTACATACACACTTCTCTCAGAAAAGGGTGACCTGTCCCCTCTCTCAGCAGTAAGGGGAAACAGGCCTCCTTAGACTGCCATGCTCTGGATAGCTGACGCTGGGTCACATTAATCTCTCCCTGCCATAAGTTCCAATTGCCAAAAATTGGCAGCTAGAAAACATCATTAAAAGATTTTGTGCCACACTAGGTACTTGAAAGGAAGCTTGTGAGTTCTCTTGATAAGGATGGTTTTGCACAAGAGGACAATGAAGGGGACAGGAACTGACAGCACTGTGTTGTGCCTTAAATTTGTTGGGCAGTTGCATTCAGAAGGTGCCTAAAAAATTAAGGACCTGCTGCCAGGGATGTTGTTTGCTTTCTTTATAGTAGATGCCCTTGAAACAGAAAGGATTTGAGTTATTTTACTACTCTTTGATTTATGGTGTTGGCTTTGCTTCATCCCTCAGATGTCTTATTCATCATTTCTGAAATCACAGATCGAGCCAATGACAGCATGCTCCAAGCGGTGAGTCCTACATATGGCCTCTGACCGGTATTGTCTTTCCTGCTGAAGTGAACACATACCTTTGCTAAACTCTGAAGCCTTCTCTAGGGTGAGACTCAAGGTCACATAGAGAGCTGCTTCAAAGTAGTGCAGATATGGAGTAAGACTATGCCCTTCAGTGGAGATGTGCAAGACGTGGGTCACTCTAGCACGCAGCAGTTTTTTTTCCTCCTTAGGGTTGCTGGGTACATGGAGTAACAAAGTGAAACACATGAATTTTCATGGTTCCCTCTCTAGCCTGGGACATTTTCAGATATGAAATGCTGAAGGTACCACAAATGTACTGTCAAGGAGACTTAAAGTTATGTAAATGAGATCAGAATGTATTTTATCATTGCATTGGGTAACAGGTATCTCAAGTGATTGGGTATGCACCAGATTTTTGGTGAAGCTTTCATACTTGACTACTTCTTTGAACGCTGCTGAATTCAACATCCTGCATTGGGCTTTTGCTGTGCCTTTGCTAAATTAAAGATCTTTGGCACTATGAACATCCTTCACTGTGGTTAATTACAGATGGCATTCAATTCACTTATTTATTATTTATTCACTGACCAGAGTGAGAGCTGTTAATCACTCAGGCACCAAAACTCAGAATTCAAGAGACAGACCAAAACCACCTATGCAAAAAATGACAACATCAACCTTCTAAGTAAGAGCTTGTTTTCAGGTAAGACTTTAAGGTTGAAAACAAGGAATGCAGAGGAAATGCTAGGGAACAACACATGCTGGAGGCTCCTACAGCTACACGGCAGCACTGCTGACTCGGCACTCCCTTCAATGTGTCTGCCCTCTGGCTCCAGGGGGCGAGGCAGTGAGCATGGGCTGGGGACACAGTAAAAATACAAGACGGTTTTTTTGCAACAGCTTGGGAGGTAAAAATGAGAATGTCAGAACCCACAGTGCCCTTCATATGTTGCAAGTGAAGCATTCATGCTTTGTTCAGAGAAGTGGAAGCACCTGCTTGCAGCATAGGAACCCAAGAGCCAAGAATGTCAACACCGGCTCACATCTGGACATCTCTGCTGCTCAGGTCTCTGATATGCATGCAGGGTCACAAATGAAGCCTGTATATTCATAGTCTGTTCCAGAGCACCAAGTTCAGTGATGACCTCATTGTGGCCAGCAACAGACAAAACCTAAGCCTTCTAATAGTTGTATCAGAAAGGAGTAAGGAAGAGTAAGAAAGATCTACTCTTGCAAAACCAGGGCCTGGAAGAGATGAAACAGAATTTCCTTCTTTGCCATCTGCAAGAATGTTGTGGGGTTTGTGAAGGCACAAGTCCTTGAGCGTCAAAGTTCAGTATTCAGCTACATCAGATGTTGTTCTGAATAAACAAAAGCCACAACCATCAGTTTCTGTCTCTCACATTTAAAAAAATGCAAAGAACATAAGAAGTTACTCCAGAGCAAACTGAACAATGCCTCTCAAGACACAGCACTGATAACTTGGCATGCACCTGGTTGAAGTTCTAAGCAATAATTTAGACTTGGCACATACCTGGAAGAAGGAAAATTTCTGCTGCCACTTAGCAACTCATCAAACTCCCCTCCACAAATCTGACAGGAGCATTGAATTGTGATCTGCATTTTCTGCAGAATATCAATGATCCATTATTAGCTTTTCTTGTTTTATGATAATAACATTCTAGCAGCTTTTCCCTGGGAACTATTAACCCAGGATTTTCAGACATTAGAATATTAGCTGTCTCCACAGAAATGAGTAGAAAGTATTGTTCATGAGGTAGGAAAATATTCTTCACCATTTACAGATGAGCAAACAGAAGCATAAGGCAATGCATAGCATTAAATCTCTCTGTAACTCTAGGAGACAGCCAGTGCTTGAACTGAGCAACGGTTTGTATTGCACTCTGAACTTCCACAATGTTAGAGGCCCTGACAAGCTAAGAGCTATAAATCATTGCTGCTATTAACAGCTGGTGAATTCCTTGGGGAGGCAGCATTCATCCTGCACAGACAGAAGGATAAGAGAATGGAAGCTGCAGTTCACTGCCAAAATGGCCAGAAAAGGATTTTGGTCACACACATCTGCAGTACTAGTTGGGTGGAGCTTTGGTTTCATCTTTTAATCACAGCTTGTAAAGGATATTTGAAAGGAGAGTGATGATAGTTTTAAAGACAATGAAGAAAACTATGTAAACAGGGAATTGCAGGGGAACTGTAGGGAAACTCTGTCCCACTCAGCTGCTCACACTCCCAGATAAAGGACTGTCCTTCACATATGATGGCTGTTTGACTTCCTACAGGAAAGACCTCTGATACATCTCTGTCCATTTCCTGGTGAACATGTGTCCATAATGCAAACCTCAGCATTACAAAGGGTGCCTCTGCCAGCAGTCCTAAGAAAATCTGAGGTGTAGCTGAGCTGCAGCAGCTTCTGCTGTCTTTCCTGTGGAAGCCCCAAGGAGCAGCACTAGCACTGGCCATGAGCGCTCACAGGAGGGCAATACCTGTTCTGCAGCTGCACTTCCACTGCAGTAGTGTCTATCTGACAAGTTTTGCTAGGGCAAAGGGAAAGTCATTTTCAGCTGTCCCATGATCCCTGCTATTTCCTGTGCTATTAGTTTATACATTCTGTTGCTGGCCTATAATATTTCAGAAGTGATTTTAAAATGCTGTTTGTTACTTTCTGCATAGCAAAAGAGACACTTGATGGCTGAAGTTCTTGAGAATTTGCCACCTGCCCATTGTATTGCATGATCCCAGTGCAGCCCAGGACTGGCCATGTGTTTGATATGTGATCGCTGATGCAGAACTACACTTAAGAGCTAAACAAGTGTAATATTCACCAGGGCAGTGACATACGGAGTCATTTCAGGCTTGTCTCAAAAAATAAGCTGAGATAGGTACATGAATTGTGTTAGCTGAAGTCCAGGGTAACTTAGCTGTGGCAGACCATCGTGCTGACATGGATGGGCTCCTTCTGCTATCTGTGATAGCTCTCAATGAGCTGACTATGCAGACAGCACTGGTTTCTATCGGGCAGATAAAACATGCAACTTAATTGAGTCTAACTCAACCCAAGGGTGCCTCAGTGCCAGTCAGTGGACCACAGGAAAACAGACCATTGTCTGTCAAACTGAAAATTGTAGTCAAAAGCTGCCAGGTCATACAGCTCTATCAGATATGTTCCTTAGTCTGAAGTTCGTCTGGATGTGTAACTGAGGATTTAGCATGCGATCAGTAACTCAGGCAAAAGACTCCTAATTTTCAGACATACTCCAGTGTGCAGCCCTTTCTGCTGTTCTGACCAGAGAAGGCCATGGCTGAAGCCTATGTACAAGTCTTGATTCTAGTAGCCTCATGTGCATGGAAGGAAGTATCAGAAGTAAGAGGTCTGCAGAAGGCCACAGCAGAGATGAATGCAGGTGATGAGGTTTTATAGAACCTGAAGGCTAGAAGAAGACTTCCTGGGTGGAGAATCCCTGGGCCAAGTTCTCTCTGAAACCAAATTCTGTAATACCACTTTTAGAGAAATAAAATGGTCAGGAGAGTGAAGGAGGGTTTGCCTGCTTGCCTGAAAATCAGGCATCAAGCAGCCTCCTAAACTCTGTTTCTCTTCCCCAGGAAAACTTGCAGAAGCTGGTACACATCGAGCACAGTGTGAGAGGGCAGAGCGGCCTCTTCCAGCCAGGAAGGGTGAGTGCTGCCGGCAGACCTGTGCTGATAAGGGCATTGTTTCTGACCAGTTTGAGCTCTGATTGTGTGGATGGCCAGATTTCAGACCTCTGCAGGTGCTGTCGACTGAGCTGCTGTGATAAGACTGGAGCACTGCTTTGAGTAAAAAGGAGCACTGCTTTGAGTAAAAAAGCCATCACTTTGTCAGTAAGCAAGGAGGGGTGCTGAGAGCCTTGGGCATGCACTGCCCCTGCTTTTGTACAGAGCAGCCATCTGACATTTCCACTCCGGCTGTCCTCTGACATCCCAGGCGCAGTATGTTTTGATGGAGATGCTGGTTTCCTCCCTGTATACTCCTGTTGAAAGGCTGCAACACCACCAGCCTGGAAAGGCTCAGAGTTTTCTTTGGTTGAGTAAGAGCCTTAAATCAAGGGAAATAATTTGTTTTCAATTTTTTATCCTCACCATTCCCTGTTGGTGCTTTTAATGCAAGACGTAATTTCTAAGCAACACATGACCAGAAATGTGGGAGAGGGTCTAGCCCTGTCTTGCCATCCACATCAAATGTTAAATTATTCTTTCTGTCCAGTTTCCTCAGCACCAACTTGCTTCTACATTGAAAAAGATTTCTTTCTTGAGTTCTACAACTCTAAACTTCCCTTCAGTCCACCAGGATCTTTAACAAAACTCATGAAGCAATTTTCAAGGTATGCGTACTCATAAGAATCCTCATCAGCCAAATAATACAATCAATGGCTGACATCAATGGGACATCAGTGTTCTCACTTGCCCTTGCCAGGTAATGTTTTAACAAATTCTGCCACAGCCAGCATACAGAATTAACGGGGCTGGACTCTTCAGTTCTAAATTGCACTGGAATAGAAAACTACTCTGGATTCTGTTCTCTGACAGCTGTTATTCCACTGATGTACTTCAGCTGTTCTAGACCTTTTCAAATGTCACTGCAATCAAGTTCCAGTGCGCTGCTGCAGCTGCTTGCACAGGTAGCACTGTTCACACACCTGGTAACACCACCACCCGCGGGCTGTGTTTGCACACGTGTGCAGGCCAGGTGTACAGGCAGCTCCACAGGCGCAGTGTGCTCCGCTTTTCTTTTTGTCTGTTTTAGGGGACTGTGCAAGTGTTCTCTCCTGATGCCAGTTACATCAGCTTTGCAGTTTGTCACAGGCACCTCTGAGTGCAGCTGACTGTGCAGAAGCAGGGGGCTGAGGACAAGCAGGTTTCCAGCCTGTTGGGTGCTGATACAGATGCAAGCCATGCCCCTTCTGGCAGGGCTAGCCCAGGCACACATTAAGCCAGATCAGGAGTATGGCTAGAAGAAAATGTTGAGATACCTGTCTCTTCCTGTGCTGATGAAAACAGTCAAAATAGCTCTTTCTCCAGGAGGAATGTTCTCTTTTCTCAGTGAGATTCAGAATGAAAAGTCTCAGGATTACAATCTGCTGCTTTCTCCATCAGGTCTTTGTTAAAGAGGGAACGCTGATGAAAGTCTCTGGCAAAACCAGACACCCTCGACACTTGTTCCTGGTAAGATTCCTTGGACATTTTTGCCCTCTCTCTCCTGTCTTCTCCTGCACTTATGCAGCCCTGAATCCTGGCAGAAACTTTGAAGCTGCAAGTAACTTAACCATCAGCAATGATGTGGTGACTGTTGCCCTTTTCACACATGCCACTGGCCCTGCACAAAGAAACACAGACTGTGCCATAGCCCCACTTCTGCCATAGCTACACGGCCTTGACTAGGCTGTAATTCTGCAAGGGAGTGCAAGTCTCCAAGGTGATCAGGAGGATGAGAGCTCCCGAACGCTCTCAGCAACTGAGCCTTAGGGTTGGACTTTCAAGTGAGAAGTTTAATTGCTATTACAACGGGCATGGTGAGTTTAAAAGGAAAATCAGAAATCAAATTGGTAATAAACATTGAGAGGAAAGCAATTTAAACTTGAGAGAAACTGAGCTAAGTTCAAGTAGTCCAAAATGGTTGTATCAGCCTGAAGGTCACAGGAGGCTGAAAGTGTTTCTGGGACAAAGAAAGCGCAGAAATGAGTTTGTGGCACTTTCTATGGTTCCTAGGGCGAGCTCAGCTTCTTAAACCCAGATGTGAATTGCAAAGAAAGAAGTGTCTCTTGGCAGCTGAGACACTGCGGCAGCCACTGTCCTGTTGCTCACAGATGCTCTCAGTATTCAGAACCAGTGCTTTTTCTCTTCCTTTCAGTCAGAAAGGCAAACTGTGACCAAACCTGCTGTCATGTCAAGTATGGGGTGGGGGTAGACTAAACCATGGTGGTCACTTTCGAGAAGCAAGAGACACATAAAACTGGCTTATTTCCTCCCCTCACACACTAAAGTGCAACCACTTCAGACTTCCTGTGCTGTGTCTCCTGTTGGGGTGGGACAGGGGTGATTGGATGTTGGAAACAGTTTGAAATTCACTGGCAAACATTTGCTTTTGGGTTCAGTGATTTTTCACTCAGTCTCCTTTACCCTGAAAGCTCCTCAGGCTGCAGAGCAATGCCAGGTATGGTGAAACTGCAAGCTCCCTGTGGAATATGGTCATTCCTGCATTAACACCTGGCATTATCTGCTTGTCACTGCTAATGCTGTGGCTTCTCTGCTGTGCCACCACTGCTCATGCATTGCTCAATGGGCTCTCTAGCCTGTGGATACATTAAGTACTGCATAGTTGCAGTGAGGTATTTTCATCCTGGCATGTGCACCAGTCTCAAGGCCCTACCTATCGCCACTGCCAACACCTTTTAGTAACGGCCTGCATGACAATATCCTACCCCCTGCCAGTGCATCTAGCCCACCCCACCTACTGCCTTGACTCTGATGCCTGGAGACACTGTGTGGAAAAAACCCAAACCAACCCACCCAAAGCCACAGGATCCCAAGACTAGAAGAAGACTAGACTCCTAAACACTTATAAACTACATTTCTTTAAAGCCCCTAAGGACCATACCATAATCTACTGGCAAAGCTCAGTTGGGATAAGAATTTGTCTTAATGTATTAGTAAAAATAAACCTTTCACAACTGGCTTTTTCTTTGATGCCTCTCATGTCAGCAATACTCAAAAAGAGGATCAGAAGCTAACATATGTAAGTGGAATTTGATTTAGTTTGGATGAAGTAAGTGTATTTACCTTAGCCACCCAACCAAGATTTTCACGTGACCAGTGTCTTCTGAAGTTCTTAATAGTGAACCTACTCTGACTGAAGCTAAGTGAGCCCAGGACCTGGAAGGAGTTTTAGTGGAAGAGTGCACACTTGAAGGGTAACCCTGAGAATGGGACCCCTAGACGTCCAGGAGAAGAGACCAGCATACTCGGTTGCAGTTAGAATATGCTCTAAAAGGGGGTGCCTGCCAGACTCCTGCTTGGCTGTGCACTTAGGGCTGCTTCGGTGGTGTGTGTTCTCATGCTCTGAGCCCTGTGCCTGCACACAGCCTGTCGAGGCGTGTGGAGGACACATCTGGGGGCTTTTGATGTACATGTGTCCCTGTGGGTGTACTCTGTGTGTCTCACAGAGCCACTCAAGCTGGCTGTTTTGTGCAAGCCGATGGCATTATTGAATCTGGTGCTTCCTGGCAGGATGTTTGGTGAGTTTTGCTGTGCGCCTGTTTCCTGAGCGCAGTCTCTCTGTTTACAAGGATTTTGAGGCCTCTTTGCAGTGCAGTATAGGCTGCTGACACTGGCAGGCCCTCTAACTGCCCCCCAACCACAGTACTATGTAATTTGGATACTGTCTCTTATCTCACCCTTCCAAGAATTTCTCTACAAAGGCTGCTTGTGTTCCAAGTGGGGTGCAAGAAGCTGCTTTCAAATGAGAGAACGTTAAATGATCTAGCAGGCAGGGCTGGAGCATAGCAAGTTTTGGAATTAGAGCTTGGAAAATGCAGCCCACACACACGTTCAGGCTGCTCCACTGACAGTCAGGGGATGTTGTTCAGACTTGAGGTGCCCTTTAAAACACTCAGAAAAAAGACACATGGCAGGAGCTTTTAGACAAGGGGGTGCATTACATATGGATGCCAGCAGTTCAGCAGGGCATAGATAAACTTGTCTGGATCAATACTTTTGGACACTGTAGGTTAGAAAACTTGTACTGACCTTGTTACTGAGTTCCCATCACAACAGAGAAGATTATAAAAAGGGGGGAAAGGAAAAATAGTAACAGAATAAAAGTAAAATGAAGAACAGACACATCCTTGCTCTGCATTATCACTTGTTGTTTTGGAGACTGTGTGTCCATGGAGCAGTGCAGAACATGAATATTTGCTCCCTTATCAATACCTGAGCAATTTGGGGATCTCAATTATTCAGAAGTTTTCTGGCAAACAGGAAGTGACTCTGAAGTCAAACGACTTCTGGGAACTCCCCTGGGTGTTATGGCCGTGAGTCACAGATTCCTGAGGGGCTGCAGGATCAGCTTTTATCATGCCCCAGTCCCCACTGCTCCAGGGAACAGTGTGCAGTGTGATGCAAGAGGGTGCATGAAACCACTGCTACTGATGACAGTTCTGTCCAGAGCACTCATCCAGCTGCCACTCAGGTCTCTAGTGCAGATGTGGCAAAGGAGACAGCAGTGCAAACCCTTTCTTTCTCTATAAATACGTGTGTCTTGCTTAGCAAGCTCTGAAAAGTTCTAATTTCATTGTTAGGAGCTGTGGCTGGTGGGGCCTCAGAGTCACAGCCCACTGTTACAGTCCGGGAGTGAGAAAAACAGGAGGAGGGGAAAAGCCTCCAATGGGCAATAATGAAGCCTTGGGATACTGACATTGGCAAAACACCACTATGCACCAGTGCCACCCTAAATCAGCAGTAATGAAAGAATGAGCTGTTTTGTAAAGAAACAGATACTCTCAGTTACAGAAATAAAGCAAATGGGGTTTGCTGTTCAGGACACCCTGTAGCACATGATGGCAGAATCCTGAAAATCCCTCTTAGGAGTTCATTTCTTTGGGCTCAGTGTCCATAGCTAGTGACCTTTTCTTATAGCTTG
Organism: Picus viridis; assembly: GCA_033816785.1. NCBI lineage: Eukaryota > Metazoa > Chordata > Aves > Piciformes > Picidae > Picus > Picus viridis. Next base: position 170,326 of record CM066592.1, read on the forward strand.
AAACAAGCCTTAAGTACCAGCCCTGGTGAGTGCCAGAGGAAGTAGTTTTCTCATATAGTCCTCTGAACATTCAGAAGATGGCAGGATCACCAGGCAAATAGCTGTACTGCTGTTGTCTTCCTTCACAGAGTGTTCTCTCAAAGTTAGCAGAGAAGACTTCCTGCCTTGTTACCTTTTCCCCACCTGGCTGCTGGAGTCATTCTTGCTGCTAGTACTATCAAGTAAAAACAGCTTGCATCTGCTTTTCACTAGAAGGTTTAAATTTTCCCCTTCTTTGTTACCTTTTGTAACCTTCTGTTATCTTTTGTTACCTGGATACTCAGTATGCAGTAGGTTGTGATGGATTTCTGGTTATGCACAGCCCTGGTGAAACTGGGAATCATCATGTGGTCAGCACCACACAGGTGTCACTGTGCTGACTGGATTAACCTTAGCAGGGAGAGTAATTTATGGAGCAATAAGTAAATCACATAAAACCTCTGTGACAAGCCATTTGTCACCTTGCTCTGAGAAAATTCTACTGTGTTGTTGCAAAAGAGTAAATATTCCTCTTGGGAGTGCAGAGAACATGAGGCTCCTGTTCTGACTTAATGGTAAGCTTTTCTAGCCTCAGCTGAGAAGTGCTGTATTCAAAGAGCTTTCAACTCTGCACGAGTTCAGGGCACTAGAAGGACACACAGATCCAGCACAGAGTGGCCAGTGCAGGACAGCAAGGGAGTCTTGTTAAATGTCAGAATGAACATTTTCAGCATTTTCTACAGAAACATTGCTTGATCCTCCTCAGTAAACCCAATTCAATTTTCAGAACTAGTAAAGCTTGCAGTCAAAGTTCTGGGGGAAGTCACTCTTCAGGATGTTTTGCCTGTTGGTATGGGAATCTGCATTGTAAAGGAGGGCAGCTAACGCACATAAGCCTGATGTGCTATGAATCAGACAGCTGCTTCATGAACTGGTGTCCACAGGTGAACCCGTGACCCTAACAGAGGCAACGACAGTTCTGCTGTGAAGTTCAGAATGATAAGGATTCAATCCCATGAATATTAATTCCAGGTCATTTTTCTTTAACCATTGTTTCTGCTCTGTAAGAAAGATGAACTATGACCTTTTAAGAAAACATCCATGGGGCTCCACTTTCCTTTGGTTTTTTCCAGGCAAGCAAGTTAGTGGACAATTGACAGCAGCAGTTTCAGGTGGTCAGGCAGCACGATCCAGACCTCAACAACTCCAGTCACATACATTACATTATTGTCAAACCATTCCCTGCTGAAAGCAACCAGCACTTGCCCCCAAGATGAATTAAAAGAGCTGGTCATCTACTTGCTTAGGCATTGTCACAGTCAAAACCAAGAGGAAATCAAAGTCCTGGATACAGACTCCCTGGAGTTTTGTGGAAATGCAGGTTTTGGTCTAAGCTGTGTGGCCTGGGCATGTCTTTAGTAACACTCCTGGTAGTTCATCAACCTACTGCTAGTTCTGGGTATCGCCCCCAGGAATAAAGGGCAGGCCTGCAAGCCATATTGCAAATTATTGATTCTGTCTTTCTCTTCATACAGATGAATGATGTTCTGCTGTACACATATCCCCAGAAGGATGGCAAATACCGACTGAAAACCACCTTGGCTGTGTCAGGCATGAAGGTAATGCCTCCTCTGTATTATTGGCTGCAGCTGAAGCTGCAGAGTGGGTTGTTAGTGCTTTGCTGGTTTGTCTCACCTAGCAAGAAGAAAGAGGGGATGGACCTGTTATCAAGAGATTCCCTTGCCTCTTACAGGAGACAGAAGGAAAAATAACACAAAGCAAACAGATAAAATATCTGTAAGGCTGTGACTTGGTACAACAGCCTTATTCAGGCTGCATAAATAATACAAGCCACAATCAGATTTACCACCTGGTCATGAAACTGGAGACAGGAAAGATTTATTATCCCCTCTTGTCTATTCCTCTCTTCATATCTGCAGCCAGTGCATGGTTGTTCCTACAACATATTCACCAGGGCTTAGTCTGCCTGCTTTTACATTCCTACCACCAAATACTTACATAAGCTTCCATTTGCCTGGTCTTCATGTGCCCTGTAACTGTTTGCATCAAAACTTTATAGGGCAAGTGTTTTTTTGGGAGCTACTGCATGCAGTATTATAAACACAGTCCCTTCTTCAATACAGTTCTGAATTGTAGATTACAGGAACTGGACACAATTGTCCTGTTGTTACACTCTTTCCTCACCAGCACCAGTGCTGGTGCAACAGGAGATACTGGCTAGAAGGGTCTTGGCTTCTTATCCAGCTGTGCATTATACAATACAATACACAGGGTTGGAAGAGACCTTCAAGATATAGCTCCCAGCAAGACCCAGCTGCTCTGTGGCTAACAGGAGACTTTGTATTTATGTGTAAGAAGACTTGAAGTGGTACGTCAGGAGCCTGGGGATCTAGAAGGCATGCAAGATGAGAATTACTAATAATTAATTCCAGCAGAATGACCTGGTTGGGTTGAGGTTTGATGAAAAGGTGGGAGATGGATCACCTCAGACACCTGGCAGGCTAAAACTAGTTCCCAGCTGGGGTAGGAATCACCAAGACCATTAAGTGACAAGCTGTTGAACAGCAGGTACTTTCTGGGACATCTGACACATCTGGACCTGAGCAAAGCCTTCGACACTGTCCCACACCACCTCCTGGTCTCCAAGCTGGTGACACATGGGTTTGATGGGTGGACCACTAGCTGGATACAGAACTGGCTTGATGGCCGCCCCCAAAGAGTGGCTGTCAGTGGGTCCATGTCCCAGTGGAAGCCAGGGACAAGCGGAGTCCCTTAGGGATCAGTCCTGGGACCAGGCTTCTTCAACATCTTTGTTGGTGCCATGGACAGTGGCATCGAGCGCAACCTCAGCAAGTTTACAATACAGTACAATACAATACACCGGGTTGAAAGAGACCTTCAAGATCATCGCGTCCAACCCATCAACCAGTCCAACCCACCTAAACAACTAAACCATGGCACCAAGCACCCCATCAAGTCTCCTCCTGAACACCTCCAATGAAGGTGACTCTGCTGATGATACCAAGCTGTGTGGTGCAGTGGACACGCTGGATGGAAGGGATGCCATCCAGAGGGACCTGGACAGGCTGGAGAGGTGGGCACAAGCCAACCTCATGAGGTTCAACAAGACCAAGGGCAGGGTCCTGCATCTGGGTCGAGGCAATCCCAGGCACAAATCCAGGCTGAGCAGGGACTGGCTGGAGAGCAGCCCTGAGGAGAGAGACTTGGGGGTGCTGGTGGAAGAGAAGCTCAACAGGAGCTCTCAGTGTGCACTTGCAGCCCGGAAAGCAAATCAGATCCCAGGCTGCATCAGGAGAAGTGTGGCCAGCAGGTCAAGGGAGGTGATTCTCCCCCTCTACTCAGCCTCCAGTTCTGGAGCCCCTATTACAGGAGGGATGTGGAGGTGCTGGAGCGTGTCCAGAGAAGGGCCACGAGGATGATCAGAGGGCTGGAGCACCTCTCCTGTGAGGACAGACTGAAGGAGTTGGGGCTGTTCAGTCTGGAGAAGAGAAGGCTTCGAGGTGACCTCATTGTGGCCTTCCAGTATCTGAAGGGGGCTCCAAGAAGGCTGGGGAGGGGCTTCTCAGGCTATCAGGTAGTAATAGGACTAGGGGGAATGGAATGAAGCTGGAGGTGGGGAGATTCAGGCTGGATGTGAGGAGGAAGTTCTTCACCATGAGAGTGGTGAAGCCCTGGAATGGGTTGTCCAGGGAGGTGATTGAGGACCTGTCCCTGGAAGTGTTTAAGACCAGGTTGGATGAGGCTCTGGCCAGCCTGATGTAGTGTGGGGTGTCCCTGCCCATGGCAGGGGGGTTGGAACTAGATGATCCTTGTGGTCCCTTCCAACCCTGACTGATACCATGATGCTATGACACACTGACAGGTGCTTGTTAACAACGTGCCGGTCCTGTGAGCTGTGCTACTCCTTGCTGGCTGTTGCTGTTGGTAGGCAACTAATACTATACATGACAGGGAAAAGGCTTGTGCTGAGCTGCAGCTTTTAAGGGTTTGTGGTTTTTGCTCTTACAGAGCCTTGCCACAAACAGACATTCAATGAACTAAAGTAACTCACCATAATGCATGTCAGGAAAAAGAGTTATTTCCATTAATTCCAAGAACAGACAAGAGTTTAGCTTCAAATGCCCTGCCAGATTCAACAGCTCTTAAGCCTGTCATATTAACCCTGACCCCTGACTGGTACTTTATCATTACCTTTATGGGTGGATTAAATGCTTTGCTGCTGTGGGTTTTTTTCCCTTGAGCACCACCATATTAAATAGAGCATTCCTCATTCCACCAATACTCTGCCTGCCCATCTCTGCACTGAAATATCAAACAGATGGCTGGGACATCAGAGATCCATATGCATTGGGACTTGTATGGGGTTCTGGCCCCCACTCATGTTCATGGCATTTGTTTCCAGGTCAGCCGCCCCGTGACAGAAAAAGCCCAAAACGTCCTGAAGATTGAACATGATGAATATTGCCTGACCCTGTCAGCAAGGTACTGTCCTCACACAGCCATGGCTGAGGGTGTTGCATTCTACAGCTGTATCTCAAGCTTAGTCTAACTGATACCCCAGACTTCACTGGTGTAACTCGGTTTCAGTCTGTGCTGCTGTGACAGGCAATGGAGAGCTTGGTTACATGATGAAGATCTTTCTTATAAATGCCCAGGTCATACACTGGAACTAATTCAACTCATATAGTGAGCAAAGGTCAGAAGTCAGCTCCTGACAACATCTTAATGTGAAAGAAAAGAGAAGAAAGTCTGTTACTAAAAAGCCTTAGTCCTTTTCATCATCTCAAACGTTCTCCCTGTGACACTAGGAGTGTCTCTCTCTTTCACAAGCTCACCTGTTACCTCATACCACTCTGGCTGCAGAACTGATGGAGGAAATAGTAATTAGGTGATACCATGCAATAAAAGCATTCAATGATACATGGCAAAGCCAAAAGTAAACCTTTATTGGCAACCCCAGGAGTCTTTCCAGTACAGGGAGTTTCACTATGGAGTTTGTGCAGTGCTGACACTGATTGCAGCTGGGAGTCAGGATCTCTGTCCCAGGACCACAAGCGAATGCCAGAAAGCAATTGTAGGTCAGTTTCTGATCAGGAGATAGCAGTGTACTGTATTTGTTCATGCTTCCAGTCCAAAACTATCTTGCAAATTTACCTGGAGCTACAACATAAAAGTGGCTGATTGTCAAGTGCAGTTTAGGATGAAAGACATAGCACACTAGCAGAGCTATCAAAATTGCCTTGCAACTAACAAGGTTTTCAATGCTTTAAGCACTGACTTTCCCACCATGTGTGTCCAGCTGAAGCATGGATGGAAAGTGCATTAGAAAGACAGGGAGGGCACTTTCTTATTCAGAACCAGAATGTGGAGCTCTTCTCCTTCCCAGAGCACATGCCATCTGTGGGCAGTGTTCAGATACCTCTCAAAGCCATTTTGCCTATTGCCTTTTATAACTAACAAAGAAATACCTGAGATTTTCTTAGAGCTACACACTCATCATAACCTCAAAGCACATGCAGAATAGTGCTGAATTATCTGCTGCCAGTTACAAAGCAGGGTGTGTACAGCCCTACTGCACTGTAGATGGGATTTTAGGTTATATCTTAATTGCCAAGTGAAGAGAATTTCCAAGAAAGAATTGGCATGAGAAAGGTTGAAGTCAGGACTTGTACTTTGCAGGCTGTCAACATGTTTTGAATGGAAGATACAGATACCCCCATCCTTCTTAGAAAGTGTAACTGATGGGACTTTTGGTAGTGATAAGGACTAGCTGCTGTGTGACTCCTGCCAAAGATGGGCTGCTGTAACGTGGCCCCTTGGCTTGCAGGGGTTAGCCCACATGTTCAGAGTTGCTGCTCCAAGCTTGCTGAATTTCACCAGAGTTGGTGCTTTCCAGGGAAGGGCTTGTGCTGCTGGTGCAGAGGGATGCAGAGTCAGAGATCATGGATAAAAGATGGCATTTCCTCTTCCTTGGGGCTTTTTTCCCCCCTCAAAACCACAAAAGACAAATTGGTCTCAGATGTCTTGTTTGGCGGCCTTCGTGAGGACAGTGTGAGGAAATCACAGCTGAACAGCAGCTGGCAACGATGCCACTGCCAATTTTTACAACAAAGCCTAGCGGGCAGCTTTAATGTGAGCGGCTGGCGTGACTCGGGGAGGGGACACCATGCTGAGCACTCCTGCACTGCTGCTGGCAACAGCGTGAGCTGTGCACAGTTTCAGATGGGCAGGAAGCACACAGTGGAAGCAGGACAGCTCACGGCTCTACATAGCGGCTGCATCTGGGGAGGAGCAGGCACCGAGCACCCAGCCGCGGTCCCGCGCGGGCGGAGCGCAGCGCTCGCTGCCTGCTCGCTGCACCAGCGCCGTCTAGGGGCCGGCCGGAGAACTGCCTGCACCCACGGCTGCAGCTGGAGCCGCGGCAAAACTGCCTTCCCGGCAGACGGCTGTCCCGGCCTCTTGCCAGCAGACTGGAGATTGTCTGTGGTGCAGAGAGAGGAAAATTAAAGCATTCACGTCTCTACTGTGGGTGTTTCCCGACATGCAGACCACCTAAGCATCCCACCGTAAGGATGAGCAGAAACACACTCTGAGCAGCTAGGGTAGGATGACAAAGGGAGACATTTCATATTGTTCTATGGGATCTAGGATGGAGCAGCTTATAGCAAAAGCAGCAACTACTTTGAAAAGTGGCCTGGGCATTTAGCTCCTTCCCAGTCACATTCCTAACCACGGTTCGGCACCAATTGTTTCACTCAATGTGTCCAACAGACAATTTTTATCCTGGTCAGAAAATGACCGTTCAGTGCAGTAGTGGGGAAAGGCAAACATGCATGAAGTGAATCCTTTCTCCTCTGATCCACAAGCAACTTGTTTCAGTCCCTGCTGTGCAAGGCATTGACTGCTCTGCTCTGTTTCACTCCACAGCTCTTGCTCAGAAAGGGATGACTGGTACAGCTGCATCAGCAGGCACATCCAAGACGACAACAAAGCTCACAACACTTCCACTTTCCACAGCAGTGTGGAGGTAAAAGGAGGCCAAGCCTTTCAATGCTTGAGGGGGTAAAGAGGGAGGGGGAGAGAGGAAAGGATTGGGAGGGGGTGTTAAAAAATGCTGAGTTCCTAGTGGCAGACTTTCTATTTTCATTTAAACCAGTATGCCAAATATAAGCTATGAAGCTCCTCAGAGCTCAAGGGCCACCTTTGAAATGTTAATGACACACTGTATTCTGTGGGTTTTGCCTAGATAGGAATTCTTCTGGAGGAAGACTCTTTTGCCCTAAAGGGTAACTAGAAAGAGCTACAAACGTCATAGATTTTAAGAAACCCATACTAGCAATTACTTACACTAATGTCATGCACACAACGAAGCCACTGACAGTGCAAACCCTACCAGCAATGCTCCAACTGTTACCTCTATGGACTATTGTTACCTCGTTGTAGCTTATGTAGAACCCCAGTTCCACTAAATAAGACTAATCGGGGGGAAAAGAGTGGTGGTGAGGCCACACCTGGAGTGCTGTGCCCAGCACTAGGCTCCACGGTGCAAGAGAGATGTGGAAACCTTGGAAGGAGTCCAATGAAGGGCTGCAGAGGTGATGATGGGACTGGAACAGCTTTCCTGTAAGGAAAGGCTGAGAGGGCTGTGACTGCTCAGCCTAGAGAAGGGAAGGCTCAGAGGGGATCTCATCAATGGGTACAGATACCTGAAGAGAGCATAGTAAAAGATGGAGCCAGGCTCTTCCCAGTGGTACCCAGTGACAGGGACTAGAGGTGGTAGGCACAAGCAAATACAGCAGGTTCCCATGACCATCAGGAAACACTTTCACTCTGAGCATGACTGAACACTGGCACAGGTTGCCCAGGGAGGCTGAGGAGTCTCCCTCCTTGTTAATATTTAAAAAAGCACTTGGACATGGTCCTGGGCAGTTGGCTTTAAGTGGCCCTATCTGAGCAAGGGGGTTGGACTAGATGACTTCAAGAGTCCCTTCCAACCTCAACCAGGCTGTGATGCTGTAATTTAATTTAAAGACTTGAGAGAGAAAAAAGTTAATTAAAAAAAAAAAAAAAAAAAAAAAAGACATACAAAACAAGTCAGGGTTTTCCTTCTACCCTGAAGCTAATCTACTCTGAAATATTTAACAAGAAAAAATTATAAATTAGTATAGCAACCTCAACCAAACCCTTTTAAACAAATGAAATAAATAATTGCTTTTGCACCTCTGCTTCTGATGTAAACCTGAATGTGTACAAGGAGAAATGTGGAAGAATTTGATTTTTCTGTGTTCAAATCCTACTTGTCTGCAGAAGTATAATTCCTTCCTAAGAAACTGTCCTAACAAATGGTCCTTTGTAGTGGGTGGAGGCAGCCCCCTCCCCACCACAGGCAAAATAACGACTCTGACAAACGGATTGCAGAAGTGATGGAAAAGTTTAAATAGAAAAGGGTGAATGTGCACAAAATAAACAGAAACAGTGATAGAAGAAACCCCAAAAGAGACCCAGATACACCCCATCCCCACCTGAGGGTGGGCCCAAAACCCCCGGGGCTCGTTCTTCCCCCCCCCCGCTAGGCTAGTCTCAGCTGGCCAGGCCTGAGACCTGAGACCGCTCATCCCCCTGGCCTTGGGCCTAGCCAGGCCCAAGGCCGGGAGACGTTACTAGGTGCTGGCGAGGGAAGAAAGAGAAAGAGGCGGACCCCACGCGAGATCTTATAGCGGTGCAGGGGGTGTGGTAGGAGATACACGGTTTCCTGTGTCCACCCACTGGGCTGGATTTCTGGACACAGGAAGTGCACTATGCAGCAGGGGCACCCAGCCCGAACCATCACATCCTTCAAGAGCACAAGAGCTTGTGCCAAACATTGAGCTGCTGTGAACTGGCAGTGGGGCACTGGTCACACTTTGGTGCTGAACCTGGAGTAACATGGCTTCTCAGCATGGCTTATTAGATTGGGTTCAGTTCCACACTGACTGCAGCTCCCTGGGCTTGGAGCAGAGGCACCTACAGCACTGCAGCATGGTGCATTCCAAGAAACAGGAACCGTGAACACGTTTTCTAAAGCTGCTTTCACAGATTCAGATCAGCCATGGAAGCACGGATCAGATTTGGATTGTGTGAGGGTAAATCAGTCTTTGGTTTGCTGTTCTGTACTGTCTCTTCATTGACCCTAGAGCTGTCTCAAGGTGCAAAGACATAAAGCACTCAGGCTCTTTCTGACTGAAAGCTATAGAACTTTCCATGGATATTGTCTCAAAAGCTGTTAATAAAAAGATGGCTTTAACTTGTGTTCTTCCCTGCAATTGGCACAGGCAGCAAACCAGATCCTCGACTGAGGTGGAAGAGTGTCAGTGCCTTCCTTGTAACAGATCCACAGGATTGTCACCTCTTACCACTCACTGGCTTTAACAGCAGCATGGCCACAGTCCTGCCATGCTGAAGCAGCCATCTCTCAGTAACCAGGTGCATCAGGAACTAGAAACTTTGGGGGTCTTAGCAGGTGAGGGTAGACTGAAACAAGAGGAAACCTGTTTGTGGTAGAGGAGGGCTAACTGCTGACTGAGTGGACATTGGAAGGGTGGATGCTTCATAATCTGTTCTTGTTTGATTTTAAGCTAAGGGAAAGGCTTGCAATAACCCTGGGTGAGAGGCCTCCTACCTTGGTACCTGTGTCCCATGTCATGATGTGCATGAACTGTGGCTGTGACTTTACCCTCACTCTGAGGCGACACCATTGCCATGCCTGTGGGAAGGTAAGAGTTGCATGAGCTTCTCCAGGAGGCTTTATGCACATCTTTGGGACACTGGCTGCCATTGCTCTAACGTCTACAAACCCATAGCAACATCAAGACCAGAATATGACTTCTCACATAACTCACTAGGAACAACAGTAACCTTCCCTTGAGGGTCAAATTAATTCCCAAAGGTAGCAGCTGAAGGCTCACATGGTAATGGTTGCTGTGTATCAGCCATTGTATCTGATACACAGCTAGCTCTAGAGACAATGCACTAAAAAGGCTGTGTTCTGGACCACAGCAACAGCACATCTAGCCCATGTCCCATCCCCAGTAACAGCTGGTGAAATTATCTTCCAAAAGAAGTGAAGAAAAGCAGCAGCAGAGCATGGTTTGGGCAGTGACCAAAGGGAGAGCTTCCTCTGTGCTCCACTGAAGAGCTGCTGCCTTTGGCCTTAAACCCAAGGGGATCTGTAAGCTTGCTTGGTTTTATCCTTTTCTGGCTGACTAGAGATTTGTTTATATGCATAAACCTGATGTTCTCTTAAACTGTGGCTGTCTTTTAGCCTCAGTGATTAATTCTTTTTCTTTTAACCACACTACCACTATTTTTTTCTTGTCTGAAGAAGTAATTACTAAACCTTTTTTCTAATTCCACAGAGAAAAATCAGTCTGTACCTACAAAAGGATATTGCTTACAAAACCAATGTTACTAACAAAGTTATCAAAACAGAAGTACTATTAAGGTGATCTCTGTGTGATTCACCGGTGGGGAAGCTCTAAGTTCATGGGGAGATGGGCACAGCAATGGCATACACCAAACAGAGTGATTGGTTCTGCTTGGCTTACAGCAGTGTAAACCTAGAGCAGCCACGTTTCTCTCAGAGACTGACCCTGCCTGCCACTGGTTTAGAAGAGTTGCATCTGGTATGGGCACACATATGGGCACACATGCACAGCCCACTGCCACTGACATACATCTCTCCTTGATGCAACAGATTGTGTGTCGAAACTGCTCCAGAAACAAGTACCCTATGAAGTACCTCAAAGATCAAGCAGCCAAGGTCTGTGACAGCTGCTATGTGGAACTTCAGAAAAGAGGTAAGATTCCTTCTCTCTTGGCAAAGCTCACAAAGCCATTTCCTGCCTGTAGAATAGAGATATTTTGGGATCTGCCCACCATGTTGAGGAGCATTTCTTCTTCCAAGCACCAGGTGTGTGTATTAAGGTGGCAGGAGTGCCAGGCTGCATGGCAGCTAAAAGTGCTTTAGCAATTTAGAATCATAGAATCGCAGAATCAGTCAGAGTTGGAAGGGACCACAAGGATCATCTAATTCCAACTCCCCTGCCATGGGCAGGGATACCTCACACTAGATCAGGCTGTCCAGAGCCTCATCCAGCCTGGGCTTAAACACCTCCAGGGATGGGGCCCCAACCACCTCCCTGGACAACCCATTCCAGGGCTTCACCACTCTCACGGTGAAGAACTTCCTCCTCACGTCCAGTCTGAATCTCCCCACCTCCAGTTTCATTCCATTCCCCCTAGTCCTATCACTGTCCTCATACTGAAAGAGTTGGGGCTGTTCATTCTGGAGAAAAGAAGGCTCTGAGGTGACCTTATTGTGGCCTTCCAGTATCTGAAGGGCTCTAAGGGCTTCTCTGGCATTTTGATAGACAAGACAAAAACTGTGTCCTGTGAGGAGCAGCTAAAGACTCTGGATTTGTCTAGTTTGGAGAAAAGAAGGCTGAGGGGTGACCTCATCACCCTCTGCAGTTTCCTGAGGAAGATATGTGGAGAGGGAGCTGCTGAGCTCTCCTCCCTGGGATCCAGGGACAGGTCACCTGGGAATGGTTCAAAACTGTATCAGGAGAGATTCTGACTTGACCTGAGGAAACATTTCTTTACACAGCAGATGGTCAAACCCTAGAAGAGGCTTTCTAGAAAGGCATTTGATGTCCCAATCCTGTCAGTGCTTAAGAGGCATTTGGGCAATACCTTTAATAACGTGCTTTAACTTTTGGGCAGCCCTGAACTGATCAGGCAGGGGAAGGCTGTGGATGTAGTCTGCCTGGACTTCAGCAAGGCCTTTGACACTGTCCCCCACAGCAAACTCCTGGCCAAGCTGTCAGCCCCTGGCTTGGACAGCAGCACTCTGAGCTGGGTTAGGAACTGGCGGGAGGCTGAGCCCAGAGAGTGCTGGTGAATGGTGCTACATCCAGCTGGCAGCCAGGCACCAGTGGTGTCCCCCAAGGATCAGTGCTGGGCCCCATCCTGTTCAATATCTTTATTGATGATCTGGATGAGGGGCTTGAGTCCATCATCAGTAAGTTTGCAGATGACAGCAAGCTGGGGGCAGGAGTTGATCTGCGAGAGGATAGGAGAGGTCTGCAGAGGGACCTTGCCAGGTTGGACAGATGGGCAGAGTCCAAGGGCATGAGATTGAACACATCTAAGTGCCAGGTTCTGCACACTGGCCACAACAACCCCATGCAGTGCTACAGGCTGGGGTCAGAGTGGCTGGAGAGCAGCCAGGCAGAAAGGGACCTGAGGGTACTGGTTGCTAGTAGGCTGAACATGAGCCAGCAGTGTACCCAGGTGGCCAAGAGGGCCAGTGGCATCTTGGCCTGGATCAGGAACAGTGTGGCCAGCAGGACAAGGGAGGTTATTCTGCCCTGTACTCAGCACTGGTTAGGCCACACCTTGAGTCCTGTGTCCAGTTCTGGGCTCCTCAGTTTAGGAAAGATGTTGTGATGCTGGAAGGTGTCCAGAGAAGGGCAACAAAGCTGGTGAGGGGTTTGGAGCACAGCCCTGTGAGGAGAGGCTGAGGGAGCTGGGGTTGCTTAGCCTGGAGAAGAGGAGGCTCAGGGGAGACCTTATTGCTCTCTACAACTACATGAAGGAAGGTTGTAGCCAGGTGGAGGTTGGTCTCTTCTCCCAGGCAACCAGCACCAGAACAAGAGCACACAGTCTCAAACTGCACCAGGGGAGGTTTAGGCTGGATGTTAGGAAGAAATTCTTCATAGAGACAGTGATTGCCCATTGGAATGGGCTGCCCGTGGAGGTGGTGGAGTCACCATCCCTGGAGGTGTTTAGCAAGAGACTATCTTGGTGCCATGGTTTAGTTGATTAGATGGTGTTGGATGATGGGTTGGACTCGATGGTCTCAAAGGTCTCTTCCAACCTGGTTTATTCTATTCTATTCTTGTAGATTCCCTCAAAGAAAACAAGCTGTGTTTTATGCTTTGTCAGCCTTCTTGAAGGCTTCCTTCAAGCAGCTGTAGGTTATTACCTTAACCTAGGTTGCTAAGAAATCCACCCATCTGATCAGTCTTGAAGGGGTGATTTGAAAGTTAAGCTCAAATACAAAGTGGATATGGAAGAGGCATTGTGCTTGCCTTAGCCATCTGCATTTGTGCACTGTGTGTCTCTTACCCCTAATCAGACCTGTACCAATTCATCCACTTCCCCCTTCCCTTCCTGAATGTTCTTAATCTTGCAGAGCGACCACTGAGTGTGAGCTTCCCTCCAACTTCATCCAGGTGTTCAAGCAGTGCCTTCTCTTCTGTCTTCCACAATATTCATTATTCATCTTTTAAGAAACAGAAGAAGATTCCTTCAGCTCTTACGGAGGTAGGACCAAGCTGCTCAAGAAATGCAAGAACCTGTAGAGAACTGTGTGCTCGTACTTCAGCAGCTGTGTGCAGTGGGCTCAGCCCCTGCCCAGGTCTACTTTCACCATGCAATTATTTTATTTCTGTTTTTCATAGTAGTGTTTAAAATACAAAACACTCTGAGCTCTGAAGCTTCCTGAGCCCATCAAGAAACCCACTTAGAGCCGTGGGCTTTAATTCAATCATCAGCCTATGAAGTCTTTAGAAAACTTAAGACAAGCTCAAGGTACACTGTACAAGGCAGATCACAGTGCCAAGTGTCAGCAGAGCACACTATCCCGTTGATGAGTTACCTAACTTCTGAAACCTTGCTTTGATTCCCAGACAACTAAAAGAGCATTTCTTTAGGGAAGAGACTCTAGTCCTTGGCAGTCAATTCAGGAGCATACATGTTTCATCAGGCACTTTCCCTCCAACTCAAACCAAATTCTTACAAATCAAATGGGTAAAGTCTTGATCCCACCAGCATGAACAAATAAAATTCCCACCAGTTTCACCGTGGCCAGGATTTCTCCAGCTCTCTTAGCTTTCTTTCCAGGAACAAGGTTCCAAGCATGCTGATGTAAGCTGCCCATTGTGCTCAAGCACGGTAAGCTGCTTCCATTTCACTGAAATCAGCAGGTGTTTGCTGTTGTGTTAAAGAAAACAGGATGCAAGCATCTTGCTGGACTCATTGTGCACCTGAGGCACTGGAGTCTCTGGAGGGTTGTGCTGAGGTGAAACAGCCAAAGCCATGAGCAGGTAACAGACAGACACTGAACGCCAGCAGGAGCAGCAGGCACTGCTCAGAAAAGGCCTCTGCCCGCAAGGAGGCAGCAGGGTACTGCTGCCAGCTCTGCCCAGAGCACTGCCCTCTCAATGCACAGGTTTCTGGCAGTGCTGCCTTGGAATCTCTGCCCTTTGTTTCTAAATGCAATACCATTGCAGTTTGCTGCTGTAACTAACAATGCAGGAAGCACTGGGTGCTACTCAACACCTGGATCTTTGGGAACATTAAGCACTTAGATCTCAAAATACCTCATCAGGAGTAACTTCTCAGAAATATTTAACAAGTGAAGCCTGGTCATATCAAGTTATTAACATAAACAAGTGTAAAGCCCTTGCAAAGTCCTAAACATACCCACATCTTACAAGCGTTCAGCCGCAGTCAGTCCCTCTTGGAAGCACATACTTCTAGTATTCAAAAAAAACAGACCTGGGGAAAGGGACAAGTTCAGCTTCTCTGAACACAGCTATAAACATGCTGACCTCAGGAATAACTCAGCTGCTTATTTTCCATCTGTTACTGAAAACCCAGGAATCTTCACACAGTTTAAAAGAACCATAACACAATGCTTATCCTTTTTCTGTTCCAGTATTTTTGATAGTCTACTTATGGTTTCACCAACAGAGACCTGGTTGGCTGGTGTGATGCAAGCATGCATAATCAAGAGGGGAAAAGCTCTCTGCTGTCACAAATCCTGTTTTTTCCTACCCTGCTCTAGGTGGCAGCCTCAGGAGAGGGAGCTACCATCAGTGGTTACCTCAGCAGATGCAAGAGAGGCAAAAGACACTGGAAGAAACGCTGGTTTGTTATCAAAGGCAAAGTCCTCTACACCTACACGGCAAACGAGGTACTGTGCAACCTGACTTGAAATTGTTTCCCGAGTTTCCTTCTGTATTCCCTACAGGCAGCACAAGTAAATGTGAAAGGTAGAAATGACAGTTCTCACAACTACCTGCCTTCTGGGACCTAGTCCTAACAGAGTGAGTCCCTAAGGAGCTAAGCTTACCTGGGGGGCCCAGACACAACAGTAGCTAAACCTCAGCAGCCCTCTTCACAAACTGCCCTTCCTTGGCTTCTTGCTATTATAAACTGTCAGTCACTGTGCACCTTAGTCTGCATATCCACACCTAAAGATTTCAAGGTCCTTAGTTACCAAGTGCACCAGAGAACACCTGCCAGATGTTTTGTGGATAAATGGTGCTATGATCCATTTCTGGTGGGGAAGAAAATCTTGTAGCTGTGTAAGTATAAACAGGGCAAGACAGAAGGGTGATCTCCAAAGAGAGCACTGCTTTGTGTGTTGGCCTGCAAGCAGCTCCTTACAGCCAAGGAGGCTGGATATCAGCTAAACCATTTTGTACGTACTTTGTCACTTTGCAGCCCCTTTCCTTATTTTAATTTCTTCTCCGTCAGGAATAGCTGCAACACAAGAAAACTGAAGTAAGTGTGATACAGAGTTTGGTTCTACCTGATGGATTTCATAAGCAGAAAAATGCATTTTGCTGAGCAAAGGGCACAGGAAGCAGGAACTGTTGTAATAGCAGTATTTGGTACTCTAAGCCTTCAGAGTACTTTTTGAGCATCAATTATTTAAACGTTCATCACCAGTGTGATGGTCCCAAGAAGCAACATTATTCCCTTTAAACAGATGAGGAGATTGAGGCACAAAAGAGTTCAAGATTTGGCCAGAAATTCAGACTATTAGCATCAAATTCTGTATCCAATACATCTACCTCACCTCTGCTAACCTTAAAAGTGGCTCGATCCTGGGGCAGGAATTGGCAGGGCTCATAGACAGGGCTTTAAACTAGATTTGAAGGGGGAGGGGTTGGTGGTCTCCTGCTGGCCTGTGACAAACAGAGGGGCAGCTCACCTGAGGTGGAGGGATGGAGAGCCAGTAGAGGCTCTCAGCTTGCTGCCCTGAGACAAGCCACGAATGATGCACCAGGACACCCTGTGGAAACCAAGGGGAGTTGGCACAGGAGGACGACAGGGCCAGCCCAGCTGAAGTGCTTCTATGCAAATGCACGCAGCTTGGGCAACAAACAAGATGAGTTAAGGGCCACCGTGCTGCTGGGACGCCATGACACAGTGGGCATCACCGAAACTTGGTGGGACGACTCCCATGGCTGGAACGTAGGGATAGACGGGTATGAGCTCTTTAGGAAGGATAGGCAGGGAAGGAGAGGAGGAGGTGTTGCCCTCTATAGAATAGAATAGAATAGAATAGAATAGAATAGAATAGAATAGAATAGAATAGAATAGAATAGAATAGAATAGAAAGAATAGAATAGAATTACCAAGGTTGGAAGAGACCTTGAAGATCGTCGAGTCCAACCTGTAACCACAACCTCACAACCAGACCATGGCACCAAGTGCCACATCCAGTCCCCTCCTGAACGCCTCCAGGGACGGAGACTCAACCACCTCCCGGGCAGCCCATTCCAATGACGAATCACTCTCTCGGTGAAGAACTTTCTCCTCACCTCGAGCCTAAACTTCCCCTGGTGCAGCTTGAGACTGTGTCCCCTTGTTCTGGTGCTGGTTGCTAGGGAGAAGAGGCCAACCCCTTCCTGGCTACAACCACCCTTCAGGTAGTTGTAGAGAGCAATGAGGTCGCCCCTGAGCCTCCTCTTCTCCAGGCTAAACAGCCCCAGCTCCCTCAGCCTCTCCTCATAGGGCTTGTGCTCAAGGCCTCTCACCAGCCTTGTTGCCCTTCTCTGGACACGTTCAAGTGTCTCAATGTCCTTCTTAAACTGAGGGGCCCAGAACTGGACACAGTACTCAAGGTGCGGCCTAACCAAAGCAGAGTACAGGGGCACAATGACCTCCCTGCTCCTGCTGGCCATACTATTCCTGATGCAGGCCAGGATGCGGTTGGCCCTCTTGGCTGCCTGGGCACACTGCTGGCTCATGTTCAGCTTCCCATCAACCAGCACCCCCACGTCCCTCTCAGCCTGGCCGCTCTCCAGCCACTCTGACCCCAGCCTGTAGCGCTGCCTGGGGTTGCTGTGGCCAATGTGCAGAACCCGGCACTTGGATGTGTTAAATCTCATGCCATTGGACTCTGCCCATCTGTCCAGCCTGTCGAGGTCTCTCTGCAAAGCCTCTCTGCCCTCCAGCAGATCAACTCCTGCCCCCAGCTTGGTGTCATCTGCAAATTTACTGATGATGGACTCAATGCCCTCATCCAGATCATCAATAAAGATGTTGAAAAGCATGGGGCAACAACCAGCTGGAATCAGCAGAACTCCACCTGGGGAGGCATGATGAGTTGGTTGAGAGTGTATGGGTTAGACAGGGGAAGGAGATATTACTGTGGGGGTCTCCTACAGGCCACCTGACCAGCAGAACCAAGCAGATGAGGCCCTCCACAGGCAAATAGAAGCGGCTTCCAGGTCACAAGCCCTGGTCCTCATGGGGGATTTCAACCACCCTGACATCTGCTGGAGGGACAACACAGCAAGGCACCAGCAATCCAGGATGTTCCTGGACTGCATAGAAGACAACTTCCTCCTCCAAATGGTAGAGGAACCAACAGAAAAGGTGCTACGCTGGACCTTGTTCTCACCAGCAGGGAAGGGCTGGTAACCAATGTGAGGCTCAGAGCCAGCCTTGGCTGCAGTGACCATGAAGCAGTTGGATTTAATCTCCTCAGGGCAATCAGGAGGACCTATTCTAAGCTTACGACCCTAGACTTTAGGTGTGCAGACTTCGATCGCTGCAGGGATCTGCTAGCCCAAGTGTCGTGGGATGAAGCCCTGGAGGGCAGAGGGACCCAGGACAGCTGGTCAGTGTTCAAGGACCACCTCCTCTGTGTCCAGGAGCTATGTATACCTACAAGGAGAAAAGCAGGAAGGAATGCTAGGAGGCCTGCCTGGATGAACAAGGAGCTGCTGGACACACTATCACTTAAAAAGAAACTCTACAGGAAGTGGAGGGAAGGACAGATAGAACAGGGGGTATATAAGGAAGCTGCCCGAGCAGCAAGAGGCCTGGTTAGGAAAGCCAAAGCAGAGTTGGAGTTGAATCTAGCCAGGGAGGTTAAAGGGAGCACTAAGAATTTCTACAGGTATATTAATGGCAAGAAGAAGACTAGGGAAGGTGTGGGCCCCCTCAGAAAGGAAAGTGGTGAATTAGTCACAAGGGATGTGGAAAAGGCTGAGGTACTCAATCACTTCTTTACCTCAGTCTTCACTGCAAGGGCCTCCAGCCACACTCCTGGTGTCATGGCAGACGATGCCAGGGACAGGGAGGAAGAACTGCCCATGGTAAGTGAAGATCAGGTTGGTGATCACCTGAAGAACCTGAAAGTGTTCAAGTCCATGGGACCCGACGGGATACACCCACGGGTGCTGAGAGAACTGGCAGATGAGGTTGCCAAACCCCTCTCTAGTCTATTCCAAAAGTCCTGGCAGCCTGGGGCAGTCCCCACAGACTGGAAAAGGGGAAACATTGCTCCCATCTGCAGAAAGGGTAAGAAGGAGGAACCAGGGAACTCCAGGCCAGTCAGTCTCACCTCTGTGCCCAGAAAGATCATGGAGCAGATCCTCCTGGAGGCACTAATGACTCAGAAGAATAGTGAAGAGGTGGTTGGGAATAGTCAGCATGGCTTTGCCAAGGGCAAATCCTGCCTGACAAACCTGGTGGCCTTCTATGATCAGGTGACAGCATTAATAGATGAGGGGCGAGCAACTGATGTCGTTTACCTGGCCCTGAGCAAAGCCTTCGACGCCGTCCCGCACCACCTCCTGGTCTCCAGGCTGGTGACACATGGGTTTGATGTGTGACCACTAGATGGATACAGAACTGGCTTGATGGCCGCACCCAAAGAGTGGCTGTCAACGGGTCCATGTCCCAATGGAGGCCAGGGACAAGCAGAGTCCCTCAGGGATCAGTCCTGGGACCTGTCTTGTTCAACATCTTTGTGGGTGCCATGGACAGTGGCATCGAGTGCACCCTCAGCAAGGTTGCTGATGACACCAAGCTGTGTGGTGCAGTGGACACGCTGGAGGGAAGGGATCCATCCAGAGGGACCTGGACAGGCTGGAGAGGTGGGCACAAGCCAACCTCATGAGCTTCAACAAGACCAAGTGCAGGGTCCTGCATCTGGGTCGAGGCAATCCCAGACACAAATCCAGGCTGGGCAGGGACTGGCTGGAGAGCAGCCCTGAGGAGAGAGCCTTGGGGGTGCTGGTGGACGAGAAGCTCAACAGGAGCTCTCAGTGTGCACTTGCAGCCCGGAAAGCCAATCAGATCCTGGGCTGCATCAGGAGAAGTGTGACCAGCAGGGCAAGGGAGGTGCTTCTCCCCCTCTACTCAGCTCTGGTGAGACCCCACCTGGAGTACTGCCTCCAGTTCTGGAGCCCCTATTACAGGAGGCATGTGGAGGTGCTGGAGCGTGTCCAGAGAAGGGCCACGAGGATGATCAGAGGGCTGGAGCACCTCTCCTGTGAGGACAGACTGAAGGAGTTGGGGCTGTTCAGTCTGGAGAAGAGAAGGCTCCGAGGTGACCTCATTGTGGCCTTCCAGGATCTGAAGGGGGCTACAGGAAGGCTGGGGAGGGACTTCTCAGGATCTCAGGTAGTGATAGGACTAGGGGGAATGGAATGAAGCTGGAGGTGGGGAGATTCAGGCTAGATGTGAGGAAGAAGTTCTTCACCATGAGAGTGGTGAAGCCCTGGAATGGGTTATCCAGGGAGGTGGTTGAGGCCCCGTCCCTGGAGGTGTTTAAGCCCAGGCTGGACGAGGCTCTGGCCAGCCTGATGTAGTGTGGGGTGTCCCTGCCCATGGCAGGGGTTGGAACTAGATGATCCTTGTGGTCCCTTCCAACCCTGACTGATTCTATGATTCTATGCTAATTACACTTTGCATCCCCAGTCTGCAACTCAGCTTCTAAGAGCAGAAGCAAAGGCAAGACACAGAGCTACAAAACATTATCTAAGCACAGTAGCCAAAACCGCAGCTATCAGTGACAGCTAAACTAGAACTCAGTTAAGGTTTCTTGTTTTATTTAACTTGTACAAAACAGCACCTGACAAGCAAAATTCAGGGATGTTTCTTGCATGTAAATTAACAATTAATTCAGAAATTTCCAAGCAGTGCTTTTGACAAGAAGTGTGACGAGAAAGTGCAGCGCTAATAAAGCTGCTACTGCTATGAAAAGAACACAACAAGGCACCAAGAAGGGTACTACTTGCACTCAGCAAATAAAAATGGATAACTGCGAGTGGGTCTCAGGCTTTCAGAACTGTTCCTGTCCCATACTCTCAGTGACCTCTGGATTGCCTCCTGGACTCTAACGTCAGAGACAGCCATTAATGTAACAGCTAATTGGACACCGTCTCAAGCTGTGCCAGGGAGGTTTACGCTGGATGTTAGTAACAAATTCTTCACAGAGAGAGATTGGCTATTGGAATGTGCTGCCCAGGGAGGTGGTGGAGTCACCATCACTGGAAGTGTTTAAGAAGAGCCTGGATGAGGCATTTGGTGCCATGGTTTAGTTGATTAAATGGTGTTGGGTGATAGGTTGGACTTGATGATCTTGGAGGTCTTTTCCAACCTGGTTAATTCTATTCTATTCTATTCTATTCTATTCTATTCTATTCTATTCTATTCTATTCTATTCTATTCTATTCTATTCTATTCTATTCTGACCTTCATGGCCATGGATGGTTGTGAAGAACTGGACTTTCAGAGGTGGTTTTTGAATTCAAGACTAAGACTAGCTATCTTGTGCAGTACAGAGGCACTGGTCCTGCTGAAGTAAGAGACACCAGTGCTGCTGAAGACTGACACTATTGCTTTTGCAGATGTCAGAGAGGGGCTGTATCACTACCTGGTTTTCAGAAAGCTCTTAAATTGTTACAAGGCTTCTAAAGTTTGGGTCGCTCTTTGTTTCTTTCAGGACAAGGTTGCCACTGAAAGTTTGCCTTTGCTGGGTTTCACTATTGCTGCAGAAAAAGAGGAAGGGAGTGCAGACACCATTTTCCATCTCTACCACAAGCAGACTCTCTTTTACAGCTTCCGAGCAGAGGACAACAGCTCAGCACAGAGGTAAGAGTGCAGGGCTCCACCAAGCCAGCGCGCAGGTCCCAGAGCTTGCGTAGGGCTTTCTCCTCCCTTTCACTACAGAAATGCCTTCCTCACAGCAGCCCCAGCCTGGGCACTACACACAACTACGTGTGACAGGCCTGGGTGATGTGAAAAATCTACCTGGCACTTCCCGCTTCCTTCAGGAAGGAGACTTGGAACCCTTGTGTAAGAAAACAAGAAGGCTGTCTCAGGTTAATGAGCCTAGGAGTCTGTCAGTTGCAATTACTGCACAGGAACTTCTATGCTTTGTGTTCTGGCTACCCAGCTCTTGGTGCCGTCGCCAACGGGTGGTTAGATTTCCCATCTAATGCTACTGCTTCCATGTAATAGTCATGAAATTACTAAAAAAATAGCAGCACCTCAACACACCCAGGGAAGGAAATAACTCTTTATGGGAGGTTTTGTTGCTTTTAAATATACCTCAGGGGTTTCATCTTTCCTACTCTAAGACAGCACTGAAGCTTTTACAATCCATCACTGGTAAAGGTGGTACTGGAACACAAGAGTCCTGGAACAGAGTTCCCTGCTTTAATCACAAAACCAGGGATCTTCGCTAAAGCTGGGATGGGAAACAGGCTTCAGGCTATACTTCTCTCAAGCTTCAAATGCTCTTGACACACAGTGTGATGTGCACCACTGTCTTTCCTGCCCTTCCCAGGTGGATTGATGCCATGGAAGAAGCATCGATATTATAGCAGCTGGCACCCAATGGACTTGAATCAATCCTCAGCTCCCCACACACATCCAGCAGCCCTCTTCTGTCTTACCAAACTGAACAGTGTATTTCAGGCAGACTGGCTATATACACTGGATATAAACTGTCTCCAGAGTGCGCTTCTTTCTTCCCTCTTCATACACCCCCATTTTTGCAAATGGAAACTTTAAAGTAGAGGCTGTTGACGGTGATCTTTGTGTCTGTGCAAGTTCAACCTGTACTATAAGCTTCTTCTCTGATCTCACAGTAAACTGTGTTTAACACCAAGACAAGAAAATACTTGGAACTTCTGACTACAGTAAGTAACGGGCGCAATTTTACTTACTCTAGAGCACTATCCTATTTCATTGGTTTGGTTTTGATGTCTGCCATGAAATGTGTAATGTAGTAAACAACAAATGCTCATTTAAAGCACTTTATTATTTTTACTGGACCGTGGCTTTATCTTCTCATGTTTTTAAGGAGTTCTGTGGCAAATTTATGACTTGCCCATTAATGAGCACCAGCAGGAAATTATGCCCTGTGTCTGCTAAATTGCTCCCACAGAAAATGAACCAACAGCATCTTCAGTGTACCTGGGCTACCAGCGTTTCACTGGCCAGAGTCCAGGATAATTACTTACTACCTGTTTGCAGTTTTACACAGATCACTGCATAACTGATGTTAAAGATTTTGATTTCATACCACTGCAGTGCTTTTACAACATACTTTACTAGCTCTGCAAATCCAGATGGTGAATTGGGTCACTTCTCCTAAACACTGCATCAGACTCAAATCCAGAAGTTACTTTTAATTTATTGTAAACCTACAGACAGCTTTTTGTTGAACACTACCTAGCAGCGTTAAGATTTTTATCACCTATTTAAGTAGTCTCTTTTCAAAGCTCCTGCTGTTTCTGCCCCTCCTGCTATGAACAACGCCATCAGAAGCTGAACCCATGCAGGCAGTTCACGCTTTGGAACGTGCTGCTGGGCTGCATGCACTGGGCCGCACCTGCTCTGCTGGAGTGCTTTGGAGCTCCTATGGCCAGACCTCTCTTACATCCAACTACTGTTGTGCACTACAGATCCAGAGCTGGATTCTCAGCAGGCAAGCATCTGGGTTACTTATCATAC
Organism: Picus viridis; assembly: GCA_033816785.1. Classification (NCBI taxonomy): domain Eukaryota; kingdom Metazoa; phylum Chordata; class Aves; order Piciformes; family Picidae; genus Picus; species Picus viridis. Next base: position 193,483 of record CM066592.1, read on the forward strand.
GCTGTGCTGCTTTAGCCCAGCTGAGGACAGAGACCTCTGGAGTTTGGGGGTGGTTTGTCCGGTTTTTCATTGTTTGGTTGCTGTCTGGAGGCTTGGGTGTTTGCTAATGAGTTTGGGGGTTTTGGGGGGAGGGGAGGGTTTGTTTCCGTTTTACTGATTTGTTGAGGTTTTTTATAAAGGTCGAGAAGTGGTGTTCTGATCATTGCAATAAAATGGTTTCCTATATTTGTCATAATATTTGACTGAGTAATAGAATTGCATTTATGATTAAAATATATCTTTATACAAAGTATCATGTTCAAGAAGTTACTTACATTCCAATATATTGGGAGATTTTTATTACTTTACTTTTTCCCTTTCTTCAAGAAGCTTAATGGGCATCTCAATGTTTGACCCTAACCACCTCTTTATAATTACCCACACTTTAGAGGTCTGTAATATGTATCCAATTGACACAGGTAGTTCAGCCTGTCTCCTGAAGAAAAACTTGGGAAAAAAGCACAAATACACCCCTACCACTAAATAAAAATCCAGTTATATGTTGGGGTTTGATACATCTGAGTCTGGCAGTTTCATAAAGCAGATCATCATATGGAAACAAAAATGAAGGATGAGCAAACTTTGGTATTCTTTAGTTAAGGGATGAAGACCAATGCTCTGCCCCAGGCCAGAGCCACTGGTACCAGCACACTGGAAGTGTGTATCCCCCTTAGAAACATTTTGCACTTACAAAAAGACGGAATGCTGAATACAGACTAAGGCTGGGAACCATGGTCCCAAACAAAACAAAACTGCACTAGAGAGCAACAGTATTATGAAGACTTAGGTGCCGACATTTAGTGACTGTTGTATGAAGTTTTAAGCAGGAAATGAATACTTTACAATATTTTGTAAAAAACAAGACACAGTGCTATTAAACTTTGTTTTAAGTAACATGGAAAAATAAAAGAGCAAAACATAATTATAGTTCTACAGGCTTTTCCTTTTCCTCATTTTTACCTTCTTTAATCCCAATCCTGCAGTTCCAGTAACTGTTAACAGGCACCTATCAACTGGTTCTGACAGGAAGAGCATCAAATCAGAAGATGGATTCAGACCTCATTGCTATGATAAAGTGCTTCAGTCCACACTGCATTTACCTCCCATAAAGCCCAGCTATCAGTCACCTCCAGTCAAGTATAGATGGTCCCAACACAGCACAAAGAGAGACCATGACCCAACAAATGCACATCTCACATCTTACAGGCAGACTAACAGCAATTTATTCCCACAGTTTATTTCGCTGTAAAGCAGGGTTTTTTGCCAAACCTCCCATTTGAGAAACATGCTGTATTCACAAGTGTGGCTCCACAAGTCATTACCCTTGACTGGTAACAAGGGAAACACATTCCTACCCCAGTATCTAACCTACAGCAAGGCTATTATGAAAATGTACAAACCCTCAAAGGCATCCCAGAGCTGCACTTGCACACTAATGGCATGTTTTAAGTAAAAAAACAATAGATACACCTGTGTCTGAAGGCAGCTGCATGTCTGTATTAGGAGAATGTGAAAATGCTTCACATACTTAACCTCCCAGCAGTGAGCACCCAAGACATTTTTGGAAACATTTTCCTTTATTTATGGCAAACACCTCTGTACATCACGTGCTTTAACACCATCAGCTCAAGCTGTGTGACGGCAAGGCTGTAATTCACAACCATAGTTCTTCACTTCTTATGTTCTTGGCCCAAATAGCCTGTTTTAACAACAAAAAAAAACACCACCAGCCGACACCAACCCAACCAATAGATTCCAAGTGCTGACCGTGTTCAGTACTGCCGGTTTAATTGATTATTGCCTTCAGCTGCTCCTTCTTCCACACATTTCCTTTAAAGAGTTACTATCACATCGTCCCATTTTGCTATTCATCTGACCACTACTGGTTAGCTTCTGACAAAATTACCAGACTTAAGACAAACTTACTAGAAGCATTAAGATATTTTGATTGAAGTATGTTGAGAAATAGCCAGAGAGAGCAATGAAAGGGAACTCAGGTCATGGTCAATGCACGATAGCCTCCGAAAGCAGCAACAAGCACTGAGCAGTGGTGCTCTTAAATCACCTCAGCTGCACCCAAAGCTGGCTCCTGCCCACGACCGCAAATTCGGAGGCAGAACCGGCTTCATTTACCGTCAGCTCCACGGGGAGAGCCCTCACTAGCGGCGAAGTGAATAAAAGCTCGGGACAGTGTGGTGGTGGCCTTCACAAGACCAGCGTCAACTACAAGCCTACCTTTGACTCTGCGTCTTCAGTAAGAGCCGCGGTACAGCTGGAACATCAACCTGGGCACATACCAACGCCCCCAGCCAGCCATCTCGAGCTGCAGGCTACAGCGGAGCCTCGAAGGCAGAGTTCAGCACTGCCTTCAAACATGGGCGCCTTCGGCCTCGGGAGCCCGGCCAACGGCTGGGATGGTGCAGCCCCAGGCGCCTGCCCAGCGCTCTCTCCCTCCGGGGCGCGCGGCTTACCTGTCGCGCAAGCCGGGCCCGCCGCGCGAGGCCCGCCGGAGCGCTGGTGCGAAGCTCGAGCGGCCCAGGTAGCCCCTCCCCCGCCGCTGTGCCGGCCCGCCCCGCGAGGGGATGGAGGGCCGCGGCCCGCCGGGCGCTGGGAAGAGGAAGCGGGGAAACGCTCCCGGGCGGCGGCAGCGGCGGGCGGGGTCACGAACTCTGACCTTTGCCAGGGGCACGGCACACAAAACAAAACACCAACCCCCCCGCGCGGCCCCGTAGCACAGACGTGCCCCCCCCCCCCTTCCCCTCCGCGGACCCCGGTTGCCCCCCTCACCGCCGCCGCCCGCACGGGGGGAGGGAGGGCCGCCGCTGGGCACCGTCACCCAGCACTGGCCCGCCTGGGCCCGGGTCAGGGTCACCACCAGGGCACGTTTGGCGCCGATTCCTGAGGTAAAAATCATTTTTTAAAATTGAGGCGGCCCGGTAGGGTTTATTTCGGTGGGGCCGAAAGAGGGAGGGGTGCGGGGAGGTGGCATCGGGGCCCCGTTAGGGACACCCCCGCGAGCGGCAAAGGGGAGGGGTAACGCTCGGTTTAAGGGGAGGGGGGATGTAAGGCTCCGGTATTTCGTTGGTAAGAGAGAGACGGCCGGGCTGTAGGCTGGCCTGCAGCTCCTGGAGAGAACAGCGGCGTGAGAAGCCGGGTCGATCCGGTGCGGGAGTCCTGTTGCGGTGCCGCTGGGCTGGAATGTGGGCCCCCTGAGGTCGGAGCCGGTCCGGTCTCGGTGAGAACAGTCCGCTGTCTGGGGGTCGCAAGGGCGATGGTCGCGGCGATGACAAGCTCGGGACACGGAGACAGAGAGAGAAGATGGAGTCTGAGCGGGTGGAGGCGGCGGCTTGAACCCGACCCTTTTACCTTTGCCACCGGGAGGGCGGAGGGGAGGGGGCGGCGGGTACTTTGCATACGGGGCTGAGACTGCCGCCATCTTACCGGCCGCTTCCCTACTGTCGTCCCCGGGACCCTCATAGCCTGATACAAGGATATACCGGAGGGGAGGGGAAGGGACCTAATGGCGGCGGCGGCAGCCCCGCCTGGGACTTGGCCGCCAGCCAGCACCGCCATCTTGAGCCTGGCCGCCTCTCTCGGGTGATTTCCCTCTTACTCGGGAGGCGGGGCTGTGGACCTTACAGGCAGCTGCCTCAGCCAATCAGTGGCGCCTGGGGGATGATGTGGCCATTGGCTGGAGTGCGGGGTGGGCTGGTGGGCGTGGTACCCGGCACGGGGGCGGTGGCTGCCCGCGGGGCCTGGCGGGCCGCGGGTTTGAGTGGGCCGCAAGCAATGAAGCCGACGGCAGTCAATGGAGTAGGCAGCGGCGGCCTTCGGGCCCGGCGCGGGTACCACGGAGCTGTCGCCTCGGAGCTGCCTTGGTTTCGTTATCTCCTGCCCTGGTAGTTGTTCAAGGATTCCTGTCACAGTGCCGGTGGCTCTCGGCAGAGCCTAACCTGCCAGCCCCGCCTTTCCTGTCTCCAGAGTCCTGCTGAGGCGCCGGGAGGCGCCCAGCCTGCAGCGCGCTGTGTGGAGCGCTGCTTCCCTAAGACAAAGGAGAGCATTTCAATAAGTTGGAATTCTGCCTTTTACCATGTCACCCTAATAGGGCCATAGGCATAGAATACCTCAAATGGAGCGTGTGACTTTCTTCTGCCGTTTCACTGCGACTAAGGGAGAGAGTAATGGGTTTTGTGCCGTGTTTTAGGCAGCAGTACACCTGCACATACTGAATTGGCTGCTACCCTACTGCACTGAAAGCGCTCTCCTGGAGTTCCAGGTGCCTCCCTGCAGGTTTTAACTGCCATCCTTTTTATGTTGGTTGGTTTGTTTTACCTTATGAGCTCTGCCGCTCAAGGGTTTTGCAAGGAAGCTGATTTTGTCTCGTGTCAGCATCATTAACGAGCTTACTTGGCCTGGCTCTGTGTGATCTCTGGGCTGCCATCTGAGTTTGATGACATAGCCTCAGTTCACTGCTTTTGGAGAGGTTGAAAGTAACAAAAAAACCTTGATGGACGACAATAGCAGCAGCAAGTATGTCAGAACCTTACCCCAGCAAAGACTCCATGAGATTTTAGAAAGGACTTAGAAATCTCATGTTCAGGGCTTTTTTTTGGTCTTAAAGCACAGAGAAAACAGCATGTTGTGAGCATATGGTTGTCTTTGCTGAACATAAAAAGTTATTTTAAGGTAGGAGGAAACTGAAAATTACTGAACAGCTGAGGATTCGTCTACAAGCCACTATATGAAGTGGGTCTGGTGGAAATGGTTCATGTGCTTACTGTGCAAGTTGAACATCTGAATAAAAATTACAAGCTGTATGAGAAATGTGATTTCCGCGGGGAATGTCTCTATTTTGATTATGCCTTGTTATGAATAATCTTCCACTGGTGTGTACAAGAGGGCATTCACATTTCACCACAATGCAATACAATCTTTTTAGCAATTGGTTTTGAGGTCTTTACCATGAGTTTTGCATTTGAAGGGGGAGGTTGGTGCTGGAGACATGCATGCATTTCTGTGACAGTGTTTTGCTGTAGCTCATAATAGTTTTTAATTTTCTGCGATTTTTAAAGTGAGTGCTTTGCATGTATCAACAGAAGGCTTGAAAAAAACATCAAGCGGGCCAGCATTCAGGAATGCCTCTTCATTCTCTGCACCTGGGTCAGAATCTAAACTCTGACTCTAATAAGTCACAATTAAAAATGGAACATGTAAATTTGAAATTTGAAAATTATACTTACCCATGGAGAAACACAGCCCTAATAATGATCATTTAAAATATATCTGAAGTAGCCTTTTTTTTGTTTCTTATGTGTTCTTCTTGCTTTCTCTTGCTGTTTTCATTTTTGCCACCCTGAACCAGTGTAAAGTTGAAAGTACAGACAGTCACAACAGGATAAAACAATTCTGCAGTATTTTCTCCTCAGAGTGACAATACCGTCACATTATAATAAAAATTAATTTAGATGCTAGAAAATAGATTGTCTATGTGACAGGTCATTTCCTTTATTCTGCAGTATTGCCATGGGAATATGGATGCATGTGGCAATCTGATGGAACAACTCAGCAAAAATGTGCTCAAAGCAGCATTCTTGAGTTGCTGTTTCCTTGTTCAGCAGGAATGCAGATTCCTCATTCCATGGAGCTGAGGAAAGTGCCTTAGAGAGCTGTGAATTCCACAGACCATCCGTGGTTGGCACTCAAATTAGTCCTCTCTAATTTATGAAATTAACATCTCTCCTTTGCAGCTTAAATAATATAGTCTGTTAGAGGCTCTATGAAGAGTAAGAGTGTGCTCTGCTCTTAGAGCAGGGTGGTGCTAGTGTGCTTGTGTGTGTGGACACACAGCCATGGCATGTGTCCTTATTGGTAAGGTATGGCAAATTATGAGGGTTGTACATGATCAATGAGTCCTATCAGAGATTTCTTAACTAATAATAAGAAAAACCTAACTTTTGTGCCTGATGGAAGTTGCTGGCATCTTTTCAAACAGGTTCTCTAATGATCTTGTTTCACCATGGCAACCAGTATGGAGGTGCTGGCTCAGCAGGTAGTGGAGACTCAGCAGGTGGCTGAGGTGAGTGACAGATGATATCACAACAGTTGGTATATGAGCTTTTGAAATGAAAAACATCTTAGGGAGTCCTTACTATTTACAACTAAGCATAAATGGAAGATAAAAATCTTTATACAACAGTATTGCTTTACACTTGGGGACAAACAGGAAACCAGTGCAACAAATACATGGTTTGCTTGCCTTCATTCTGGTGGCCCCCATGTTAGGAAGCAGGAAATTCAGGATGAAGTACAAAGATACTTGGAAGTATTATGGATCGTTAAAAAGATGAATATAACAGAATTTCTGGTCATTTGATCTCTAGCTGGATGATTTTGGACATGAAAGGTTTCTGCTCATTTCCTGAGCTGTCATCTCTGTCCAGAACAGTGTTTGGAGTTATCTGTTTTAGCTATGCATTATATTGAATTTACAGTAGGGTGATTAATTTAAATCAGGCTTTATGTTTTCTGCCTACACATATGAGTGAAATCTACTTCAAGTGATATTAAGTGATGTCTGGATGTACATTCACTGGAGCTTAGATGCTCAACTGCTGAAACATCTAAATCAACTCATAAGCACTGGAACTGCACCTGAACATAGCCATAGAAAACAACCTACTGACCACCTTTAGTGTGCAAACTTCAGTCAAAGAATAAACTAGAATTAGCATATGTTTAAAATGTTTTTATTTAATGCCATTAAAATTTACCATTATTTATCATATTAAAGGATTTAATAAATAACAATGAGCAAGTAGGCTAAGAGAGCTCTGTAGACAAGGCCACTTTTCAGCCATGAGTTTGGGGGCTTTTTTGACCTGTTGTGCTAGGGTAGAACCTGAATATTATAAAATATTGTTAGTTCAAGAAGAAGCTCAATGGCCTCCTGAGTGTCCTGGCAATGACTTCTAGGGAGTAGTTTTGAAAAAGTCTAAAGTTTCACAGCGTGTGCTAACAGGTGAAGTTTCACTGCAGCTTGCTGTATCCTGTGTCAGTGCTCCCAAAGATGGGAATAAAAACTGTACTGGAAGTACTGGCAAGCCTTATGCTCTTTTGGTAGAACTTGAGTGCTATAATCACACCTGAGGCACATGAAATATGTGACATTTGTAATTCCTCGTGCAGGAAATGCACCGTGGTAACATGGTGTGATGGTTGTATCTTGCCACTGGAGAGATCGCTCCATCTCAAGAGTGTATGAAGCTCTGATTTCTTCCTGGCCGGTGGGTAAATAGAGGGCTTCATCTCTTTCTGGTGTTCACCTCCTCCTTAAATTATATTCCTGTCCACTGCATCACACCATGAAAGCTTTGTTTGTGGAAAAACAATTTTAAGCAGCATTGTGTCATTGAGAAGAATTACTGCTATGACCATGTTAATGTTAAACCATTTCAGGCTGTCTGCCTGCTCCTCATGTCTTCAGTCAGACAGTTTTTAATAGATGGAAGTACTTTATTCATTTTCTGGAAGCCTACTGAAAGTTCTATTTTTACTCACTGTTTCTTGGAAAAAATGTAGCATGACGGATGGCACTCTCCTTAAGAAATGAGAGGCTTTTCAAAATACCCTGTTTTTCAGTAATGAAAATTAAATAGAAGGAGAGAGATCATGCACTGAATTTTACGTTAGGATTTACAAGAGAAAAGTTGCAAACAGAATAACTTAATGCAAATATTGGCAGGTATCTGTGTCCTCTTTTCAACGTGATTGCCACATATGTAATGCTCGTGTTTACTGAGAGCCACGATGCCAAGCACCAAATCAGACTGCCCTCAAGCAAGGCACATGGTGGGTTTCTTTCTAGAGCAATAGTTCATAAGGTTTGTTTTCCTGGAACTGTGATTGTGTCACAGGAGTTACTGAGCACACTCCAGTGCTGTGAATATTTTTGTACTTTTTAGGACTTTGTAAAAGCACCTTTGTAATGGTTTCACTGCTGCTGCTTGATTCTGCTTTCTAGCAGAGGTGCTCTCTGCATTTTTCCAGCTGGGTATTTCTGAACAGATTGAGCGAGAGTTCCATTTCTAGTGTGTGCAATTGCTTTTCTTACAGTTCCTGATAGTGGAGAACAGAGGGCAGCTAGGGGAGTCAGAGGAAATGTCAGCAATTCCTCCTCATCCTGAGTGGCTTTTGAAAAGCATAAAAAGTACCTCAGCCTTAATGCAAAAATAAGTACCACTGCTTTCCTCAAGGATGTGTTCACAGTGTCACTGTGCAACGTGTCATTGGCCCAGGTTCAGTCCCAGAACCTGTGTAGTGCCTTCAGTTGTCAAACTTTTGAAGCAGAACTGTCACTATGGGCAGGGTCCTCTGTATTCAAGTTGTCAAACACGTGCTCCTTTTGCCCCAAACTTCACTTACCATGACTTTTAACGAAATTGCACTTCATGAGAATTTAAAAGTATTTTCTGTCTTGACCCATTTGTTAGCCAGCACTGCAGGCTCGTGCAGGTGTCTTGTGCTGTAGCTCAGAGGAGTTAGTCACACGTGTCCCAAGGGGCTGCAGGAATTCCTCAGGGTATTCAGACTGATTATGCTGCTTCCTAGTGGAGGGCCCCGGGCTAGTTTAGAAAGAGCTGTGTTCCTTTAAACACGTAAACTTAATGCACTTTGGGGCTAAAGGTGCTCGTCAGGGAATGGGATGGATTTTCCGATGCGTTTTGCTGATCTGAAAAGAGGAGGCAAAGTTTTCTCAAATTTCATTTTGCTGTTTCACAGCTCAAAGAGAGCGAATAGATCGAGGGGCTTAAGAAGAGGTAACAGGGAGAGGGAGAAGCTTGATAGCCTGGGACTATCTACCCAGATGAAATTAATCATACTGTTAGAGAAACTCCTCCAGCGGCTGGCAAAACAGCAGGAGCACGTCGATTCTGCTTCCTTGGCAACAGGGAATGATAGCGCACTTGACCTTCAGAGAGACAGGGTCACGGAGAGGGCATTCACAACAAGACTGCCTGTTTTCTGTGATTGGAGTCCCAGTGATGGAGGCTGAAAGGAGTATCTGTGATCTGAGAAACGGTGACCTCGGCATTCCTCTTGGATTGTTTTGCCCTCAGAGATTTTATGAGGAAAAATGTAAATAGGACTGCAGGAAGAATTTGACACTGTAAGTACTGGAATCTGTACAGTGTGCATACAGCTAGGGAGCTCCAGGAAGAAAACACTACTACTGTGTTAAACCACAGTTGTATTTTTCTCTCCCTAACTCAAAATAAGTTTATTTGATGTGTTTTGTGTAGGGAAATAGGAAGGGTTGAGCTGTCCTTGACATTTTCTGTATTATTTTCTGACTACGTCTAAGTCACAGTGGTTACTTTCTAATAATTGTTGATTAAGCCTCTGTAAAATGTGGTCCACTCAAGTGTTCTAGGATACATGGCCTCCTTGGTTTCTTTACTCATCTCTTGAAGATGAAGTCTCATTTGGAACTCTTTCTAGTCCTGAAGACATTAATAACGTATTGAATTTTTCAGAATATATTTTAGAGTTACAGGAACACACCTCACTGGCTTTGGAGGATGAAGGTTTTGCATGTACAGCTTCCAGAGCAATTGCTTTAAATGTGACACAGGCTTCATGGTGCCTTTTTCTTCCATATTTAATCCTGCAAGTGAACCCAGCAGGATGCTCGCCTGCGTTGTCCTGACAGGAGCACTTAAAAGCTGTTTGCTTTCCAGAATACTTCAATTTCTTTGGGAGTCTCATGATAACTTTATTTTTCCTGTAGTATTTCTATAAGCTATCTGACGTTAACCTTGTACATCTGTGATACAACTCTTTCAGAGTTGGTGTGGCAACAGGCACAAACCAGAACCCAGGAGGTTCCACCTGTACATAAGGAAAAAGCTTTGATGTGAGGGTGCTGGAGCCCTGGAGCAGGCTGCCCAGAGGAGTTGTAGAGTCTCCTCTGGAGAGACTCCAAGCCCAGCTGGCCATTGTGATCCTGGGCAAGCTACTGTGGGTGCCCTGCTTTAGCAGGGGTTGAACTGGGTGATCCCCAGAGGTCTCTTCCAACCCCCACCATTCTGGGGTTCTGTGATGAGGAGATCCCTGTTCAAATGTGTCTGCTTAAGAGTTTCAATGTTGGGAGTCTGGGGCGGGGTTCTCACCTAAGGCTCTTGTTTTCTGCTGCTGGATGCCCTGTATCATCCAACACCTTCACCTCCTGTGTATTCCCTTCATTTGTCTTGCAATCTGGAACTGACTATGGTCTCATTCCTCAAGAATTTCCAGGATCATTTTGATAGACCTCGTTTAGATTTTGTTTAGTTAAGAGCATTTTTTTGTGATCAGGTTCCAAACTAAGAATGGCAAAAATGCATGTACCAATAGTGGAAAAGATAGGTGTAGACATCTGCATCTGCAGACCCTTCCCTGTGTTAAAAACTGATACAGTGGCTTCAGCTCACGTTTATCTCTGGAAAAACACAAATGCTAAGGTACCTTTGTTAAGCATCTGTATGCTGAAGCTTGTTAAAGGAGGCTGGATGATGGTAGGGAGTGGCAGGCAGTGCCTCTGTGGCTGTGAGCTGACTGGAAGGACTACAAGAGCTTCACTTCTCCTATGGTCACAGTTACTAAGAAGGAGCAATTAGTACTAAGGGTCACACCAATAAATCTGAGGATGAACATGCATGAAGTCTGAGTAGGCACAACCAGAATTATGTGTGTACATGGCAAGTGCCATCTCCCTTCTGTAAGCAGAAGAGAAAGGCTGTCAAGCCAATGTTACCTTGCATGTTTAATGTAACATTCCACAGTTTGGCTCTGAAAATAGCTCTACAAGCAAGTTTTTCAAGCTTTTTGCAGATATTCAGACTAGGTTGGCATTATAGTTTGGTGCTCTAGAAGGATACAGAATAGAACAAGAAGCACTAGTATTTCAGAAAAACATCTGCAGCACCCTGAAGCAGAAATTGGAGAACAAAAAGGGGTGGAGGATTTGAGCACACTGGCCAACTGGGATTCTAGTTTATTCTCCTGCTGCAGCAAAGATAGGCAGATAACCAGCCATCTGAATTTGCACTTTTTACCTCGGAAGTACTGGGCAGTTAAAACTGTTCTTGCATCTCCTGGAGGCCTGAAGTCTGTTTTCTCCAAGGGAGCTGTGTAGACACCATGCTTTCAGAAGGCCTCAGAGCCTGAATAAATGCAGACATCCAAGCTTGTGCCTGGTTTGGTCAGGTGGGAGTTCTGCAGTCTTAAAATTGATTCCGTCTGTCTCGTGTGCCATCTATGTGCTTGGGGATGAAGATGGTTTTATTTAGGGGCCTAGAGGAAACATTTCTACCTTTGGGCTCCCTGACAATTCAAAAAGTAATCGATTTAACATTATACATTATGGTGTGATTTGTTTTTGCAGAAGCAGAAGATGAGACAAATATGTAATAAAAAGTTGGAAACTAGTGTTTGTGCATTTCAGTAAGCTGAAGGATCAGAGAGTGATTACCCAGTGATTAACTGGGGGAAGGGGATATCTGGTTTTATGGGTTGGGTCATCTCTCAGATTCCTTAGATTGCCCCAAAAGCTGATACTGTGATAATTCATTGAAGCAAACCCAGGCTGGCTGAGGGACTGTAACTGCAATAACTGCCATGGTCTGGGGCCATCTGGTCCTCAATAAACACACGTGCCTGTCAGTGCTCTAGCAGTGAGTGAATGCTGTGTGTTGCTTACAGGTGCAAGCTGCTCAGGCTACCCTATCTGAATCTCCAGTGATGACCAGCCCTTCCCAGCGTATCCAGATCATTTCCACAGACTCCTCTGTAGCTTCCCCTCAACGCATCCAGGTGAGAATCCATCGATCGAGTCTTCTGAGTTTGTTTCCTCCTCCCACTTAGCTTTGTACAAAAGTTTGCTGAAGTCTATGGAAGGCTTCCTTAGAAAGGAAGTTTGGGTTGATGGCAAATTGAATAGGAGTCAGCAGTGTGACCTGCCAGCCAAAAGGACCACCCTAGTCCTGAGGTGCATCAAACACAGCTAGCTGATCAAGGGAGGTGATTGCCCTGCTCTTTACTGCAATAGTGTGACCCCCACCTTGGGTAGTGTGTGCAGACTTGGCTTCCATATAAGGACAGCATACTGTTAGAAGGTGGCCAAGGTTGTGAAAGTCCTTAAGGGTAAGACTTATGAGGAGCAGCTGAGTTCACTTGTTGAGCTTGGAGAAGAGAAGGCTGAGGTGACTTCATCACATTCCACTACTTCCTCAAGTGGGGACAGCATAAGAGGAGGTGCTGATCTCCTTCCTCTCTGTGGTGACCAGCAATAGGACATGTTGAAATGGAATGAAGCTCCATCAGGAGAAGTTCAGGTTGGACATAAGGAAAAGGCTCTTCACTGAGAGGGTGGTTGGTCCCTGGAACAGACTCTCCAGGGACGTGGTCATGCCACCAAGCATGTCAGAGTTCAAGGAGTGTCTGGGTGTTGCTCTTAGTTATATGGTTTAGTTTTAGGTAGTCCTGCAAGGAGCAGAGTGTTGGACTCGATGGTCTTTATGGGTCCCTCCAACGTGGAGTATTCTGCAATTCCATGACATCTCTGTGGTGCATATGGCCTGCATGTCAGCTGCCATTCATCAGCTGTAGTCTGGGATCTGCTACATGCAACTCCTTTGGAACAGTTCAATGTGGTTACAAGATCTGTCTGTGCCTCTCTGTTATGAGCAGTACCAGACTGGCATTTTCACAGCTCTCTGGTGCTTTCCATCCTTGTGGATACATTTCTATTACATACAAAGACACTGGGATGGATTTTGTTGTTCTGCAGTTCTGTGGGTAGCTGCAGTAACTTTGCACCAGTGTGGTGAATGTGCAGACAGCAAAACAATGAGTAACAAGGACCATTAGCAGAGAGCATCATAGAATTCTGAGACAGAATAAAAGATTTTACAACGTGACATGCACAGTGCCTCATAACATTCTTCAATGTGTTTTACAGATTGTGACAGATCAGCAAACAGGTCAAAAGATCCAAATAGTGACAGCAGTGGACTCAGCTGTGTCTCCAAAGCAACAGTTTATTTTAGCCAGTCCAGATGGAACTGGTGCAGGAAAGGTGATACTGGCAGCACCAGAGACATCTAATGCCAAACAGCTCATCTTTACCACCACGGACAACATCGTGCCAGGCAGGATTCAGGTGAATACAGTAACTGCAACAGACAAGATTGTTTTGGGTATTTTTTTCCAAACTTTTATTTTTAGATTATTTAAGTCTATAATTGCTTTAAGACAAATTGCAATAGAGTTCTGAAGATCTGATGTAGATTAGACTGTACTAATTGTAGGCTTCATCATTCATAAATGCTGTTGTCATATTCCTTTGCACTCAGCACCCCTTGTTGTGTGTTCTCATTAAAATTCCAAAGGCACAGGCAAATACTTAAGATGGTGCTTGTGAGGAGTGCCAGGATTTCAGATGGTCTGTGGAAGATTCACAGATACAGAGAGATGCTGCTCACCTCAGCTTGCCTATGCTCCCAGTGTGGTGTTAAGACCTTGCAGTAAAGGCTCTTTGAGCAGCAGCTGTCCTTTGGCAGTTGTGTGAGGGTCATGAGCATGATTCATGAAAACGGGAGCTTTGCAGAACCAATTGTATGCACAATGACCTCTGCAGTGAGAGCTGAGATTTATTCCTAGCAGTCCTCAAAAAAAGAAGTGCCTGGTCCCTATTGCTGCTGGTACAGTAGAGAATATTTACAGGGAGAAGTGTTTGTTCTTACATAAATCTATGAAAAACTCTATCAACAGTCTTTGAAGATGTATTTGGCTGTGCTAAATGGGTCATCTGATGTTACAGAGGGGTTAGAGGGGGTAAAATGTTCCACCTCATGCAGAACGTTCTGAACACGTGTTGGAATCCAAGGCCTTCAGAAGGGGAAACTGTTTCTTTAATGGCCCTCATCCCTCTGAACCATACACCCCCAGTAGCTTGAGAAGGGATAAATGGTGGAGGCCCAATCCCTGCATACATTCAAGGTCAGGCTTAATGGGACTCTGAGCCAACATAGTCTAGTTGGGTATGTCCCTGCTTACTGCAGGTTGGACTAGGTGACTCTTAGAAGTCCCTTTCAACACAGTGCGTTCTGTGATTCTCTGGGGACAGCATCTGAAACACAACCATCTCTGGCTAAATACAGCAGGCACTAAGGATAATTGCAAGAAGGAAAATATACTGTTGGCGGTACAAGTCAGGAAGCTTTCTTGTAACGAACAAAGCCAGAACTTTGATTTGGAGTTTGTTTTGCTGGGACTGAACAGTAAAGCTCTCCCTGCCTTGCATTTTATAGCACTTCATTTCCTTCTGCATGTAATCCTTACTCTGAAATTCAGCCACCCCTTCTCAGTTCTATGCAGAGTTTCTGTGCTCACGGCAGAAGCAAATACTGGCTCGTGACCTCTCTTTGCTCTGGAATTGTGCTTTAGATCGTAACAGACTCTGCTTCGGTGGAACGTTTGCTGGGAAAAGCCGATGTTCAGCGGCCCCAGGTTGTAGAATATTGTGTGGTCTGTGGTGATAAAGCATCAGGTAAGGCAGCACAGCAAGGATCTGGAAGAAACTTGATTGGAAGGATGACTGGGCAGGAAAGAGGAGGCTTCATGTGTTTTTCCGATGGCATAGTGGGAAAGGACAACATTGTCCTGTCTACCTATACACAGATGAAATGAACTCTGCTTGGAAGGATATTAGTTTGTGCTTCAGCTGGAGTGTGTGATAATCTGCATGTGCTGAAAGTGGGAATAAGGGTTGAATAGCTCCTGGTAACTGCATGAGGTGATGGTAGGCATGGCTTCCCCACAGCTATGGGCAGCCATGCCACAAGCATTGCACCTAGAAGAGTCTGCTTGCTCCAGGAAAGCACTCTGTAGCACTCCCTAGCAAACTTACAGCTTCCTGGTAGATTTTGGTCTTTTACTGTCAGAGAAGACAGCAAGTGGAGATCAAGTGAACCCTCTGTGCCAGATCCATGCAGTAACAATGGGTCTGTGAGGTAACATCTCCATTAGCCAAGGAAGTGGGCAGTGTTGCCTTGCTTACCAAGGAGATGTGCTTCCTGTCTTGCTTTCTTTTAAGTGCTTATGTAATTCAAACCATACCAGAATGGATACATGTAGGAATTTTAAATTAATGTTCCTGTTAAACCTTTGCTGTACAGTTACTTGCAAACTCCTAGACTGTAGGTTCTTTTAACATGTGCTATAACCTGTAACAGCACTTGGAACTGCATCTGTTCTTCTCCAGAAATGGGAACTACCACCTCTCAGGCTTCTCATTTAGAAACAGGATTAGCCTTCCTCTCTTCTCTCCACTTTCCCACCAAAAAAGCCCTGATAATAGATAAACAAGAAGCATCCTGTAAGACTTAAAGAATACATTCATGGTTTAAAGTGGTTAAGAATACAGAATAAATATAAGGGGTGGCTTTTGCCATGTTTTACTTGCTTAAGGTAACCATATCTCTGCTATAACCTAAGTCATTTCCATCTGATGACAATGTACCTGTTTCCTAGGTCGTCATTATGGTGCTGTCAGTTGTGAGGGATGCAAAGGTTTCTTTAAAAGGAGTGTAAGGAAGAACCTGACCTACAGTTGTCGTAGCAACCAGGACTGTATCATCAACAAACACCATCGGAATCGCTGCCAGTTCTGTAGGCTGAAGAAATGTCTGGAGATGGGCATGAAAATGGAATGTGAGTGCTCAGCACACGATGTGGTACTGTGCCTGCTGTGTAATACATATGGGAGCTAGGACTTGGGTGTGCTCTCTGCGTTGCTTGAAGGAAACGGACCTCTGAGCACCCAAGGCATCTAGCATATCTTTCTTTCATCACCATTTTGTTTCTGAGGTGCAGGAGTGTTTTGAGCCATGCCTCACACTACTGCAGTCTTTGAGGAGCCCCATTAGAGCCTCACTTAAGAGTGCTTGGTAAAAACTCAGTGTCCACAGTATTTTAAAAGGGAGAGCCATAAAACTGAGCCTAATGTTCCACAGTCAGAATCTGCTCTCCTCTGGTTTTGCTGCTTTTGCAGCCAGTGGTAGAAGGTAATTGTTGACTTCCCCCCGGCTACATTTTTATAATAATTTGGTCATTCATGAGCATGGTTTTGTGAGGATTGTGTAAGCTGTCAAATTTTAAACAATGCACTTTCATGTTTGTACACAGTGCTTTGTACTCCAGTGCTGGCACCCAAACCTCTCTTTCAATGTGTTTTGTCTCCAGTTTATAGTACCTCTGCTTCTTGAGTCCAGCACTTCATGAACTGGTTGTTTTGTGATAAATTTATGGACAACTGAAGGTGAAGCAACATGCACTTGTATTTTTCCACTTGATCTAGGCAGAATAGGTTCCAACCACTGAGTTCAAGAGAGGCAGAACTTTAAGCTGTAAATACAGAGATATTTATTGTTTCTTACCCCAATATGATTAGGATCTGTTGTCACTGACTTCATTGGGCATTGGGACTGGAATGAATGGAGGTGAGTGAATTGCTCATTCTGCGGAGCCTCATCTCCTAGCCAGTTCCTCTGCACTGCTCACCTAACTGCCTGTCATGATTTTTTATGGGTTCATTCTGATTTTGCATTGTTTGGAATCATCCAGAGTATGGCTGCATCTAATACCCAGGTACAGCTTTAGTTGTGAAAACAAACAATTTGAAAACACATCTTGCAGCATCTTAATAATAAATGCCAGTGCAGTAGCAATTTTGTCCTGGAGTTCAGCAACACTGAAAACAAACAATCAGCCTGTGGCTTTTCTTAGTTAGAAATGGACACAGTCACAGGGAGAGTACATTTTGAGCCTGTGCTTCCTCAGTCTTCATATTCAGTTTCCAGTTTTGCACTGAGCTGACACACCATCACAGCTGTGCAAGCAAATCCTGCTCTGAGAATTCCACTTCCTTTTTGTGTTGTGCTTTCAAATCTGCGCATTTGTCTGTAGCTGTTCAGAGTGAAAGAAAGCCTTTCGATGTGCAGCGTGAAAAACCAACCAACTGTGCCGCTTCCACTGAGAAGATCTACATCAGGAAAGACCTGCGGAGCCCTCTGATAGCAACCCCAACGTTCGTGGCAGACAAAGATGGGACGCGGTGAGTGCCTCAGCTGGATGGGCCTTGTTAGGGTTATTTGTGCCCAGGGTTTAGCAGGCACACTTAGGCTCTAAAAAATTGGACAGAGAAAAGATCCACTTCACAAACCATATGTTTCCATTGCCAGAACCAAGCTAGACTGTTGTGCTTCTCCTGAAGGTTTTCATGTCTGAGCACTGCTGCTCAGAGCTGTCTCTCAGCCAGCTCAAGGCACAGGCAGGACAAATCCGTGGTGCTGGAGCCAAAAGCACACAGGCTCACACTGTGATGCACTCAGGCTAGTGCTGCCCTGAAAGCAAATCTGCAGATGGCAGCCTCAGTCTTCCTTCTAAAGACAGTGCTGAAAGGGACTGCAGCAGCTGCTGATCCAGATCCCAAGAGACCAGTTTCAGCAAGAAAACAGCAGGAGAGATTCTGAGATTCCCTTGCTCTCAGTTGTCTCCACAGGCAGTTGGTGTGGAAATGAGGATCATAGCTGACAGAGGCAAGATTTGTCTTTTTCTGAAGAGTCTGAACAAGAGCCCTGGGTAAAGTATTACATTGGTAAAATTCTAGGTCCAGTTAGATGCTGCAGTTAGGAAGGCTGGGCTGCAGATTTCTTGGAGAATTGTTTTTCACTGTTCTCGTTCAAAAGTACCTCTCACTGACGCATTTTCTTCTTTGAGAGTTCCTTGTCCTTATAGCCCGGTAAAAAATATCCTGGTCATTAAGTGCGAGTCTCTAGTGTTTATTTAGGATTCAGATTTGTATGAGGCATAATAACTTGCTTCCTGTGGTAGTTCACAGAGTGCATTGTTAGTCTCAGACACCTTAAATTATAAATTCCCTGTGGCCCTGAGCTGTTGTGTGAGCATTTGTGTTGGGTTATGTAGGCTTGGAGTGTTAGGTAAGTAACAAACTTATTCTTGCTGACTGCAAAGACTTCCCACTGTCTCTGAGTTAAATACAGGCGAAGGAAAATATCTTTGGTCAAAAAGTAGCAGATGTAAAGGCAGCAGAGATTTCATGCAGACCTTAATTCCACAACTGTTTATGGCCTGTATCTTGGAATGCAGAATTTGTTTATTTTACACAGGCTTTTTTCTGCAGTACTGTCCTTTGTCTAGCTTGGAATGCACAGCAATGCCTTCCTCCAACATCTAAAGCTTAACTCTAAGCTGTTAAATTAATTCTCAGATCATGAGGAGATGACATCTTTCCTTGAAACAGAATAAACCAGCATGACAAGAGGCTGTTTGGGAAGCTGTCACTGCTTTTGCACAGGAAAGGCAAACATGTTCCAAACTTGCTGTCTTTCAAGCTGTGTTTTGGAACCTTTCACTCAGATATAAGTCTTGACTAATAAACTCTGAGCTTCATTAAATTGTTTATTTAAAAGCTGGTAATCCCTTTCATTCTGGCATAGGTTGTTACTGGAAAGTTCTACTGACTGTCAGATGCCTTATGCTTTTGAACAGGTCAGGAGGTCTTCTTGATCCAGGAATGCTTGTGAATATTCAGCAGCCTTTGATCAGGGATGATGGCACAGTCCTCCTAGCTGCTGACTCCAAGGTATTTATCCTTCAGCTAAGTTCTGAACATGTCAGATTATTTTAGCTACATAAATAAACCCAAATAGTTCTTGCTCTTGAGAAGTGCTCAGGTAGGTCTCCACGTGACAGATAACTGGGGCTGATGACTACAGAGGATTTAATGACCAATGTAGGTGTCCAGGAGGAAGCAAAAGGTACACAAGGGAAAAAGAGCACAAAGGCTAGAAATGGAAACACTGGTGTATGATACAGGCTGGACAGATGGGCAGAGTCCAATGGCATGAGATTTAACACATCCAAGTGCCGGGTTCTGCACATTGGCTACAGCAACCCCAGGCAGTGCTACCGGCTGGGGTCAGAGTGGCTGGAGAGCGGCCAGGCAGAGAGGGACCTGGGGGTGCTGGTTGATGGTAGGCTGAACATGAGCCTGCAGTGTGCCCAGGCGGCCAGGAGGGCCAATGGCATCCTGGCCTGCATCAGGAACAGTGTGGCCAGCAGGAGCAGGGAGGTCATTCTGCCCCTGTACACTGCACTGGTTAGGCCACACCTTGAGTCCTGTGTCCAGTTCTGGGCCCCTCAGTTTAGGAAGGATGTTGACTTGCTGGAACGTGTCCAGAGAAGGGCAACAAAGCTGGTGAGGGGTTTGGAACACAAGCCCTATGAGGAAAGGCTGAGGGAGCTGGGGTTGCTTGGCCTGGAGAAGAGGAGACTGAGGGGTGACCTTATTGCTCTCTACAACTACCTGAAGGGAGGTTGTAGCCAGGCAGAGGTTGGCCTCTTCTCCCAGGCAGCCAGCACCAGAACAAGAGGACACAGTCTCAGGCTGTGCCAAGGCAGGTTTAGACTGGACGTTAGGAGGAAGTTCTATACAGAGAGTGGTTGCCCATTGGAATGGGCTGCCTGGGGAGGTGGTGGAGTCACCGTCATTGGAGGTGTTCAGGAGGAGACTTGATGGGGTGCTTGGTGACATGATCTAGTTGTTTGATGGGTTGGACACGATCTTGAAGGTCTTTTCCAACCTGGTTTATTGTATTGTATTGATACATCACCTATAATTCTGATCTACTAAAGTGATGCTTCCTTTTCAGGCTGAAACGAGCCAGGGTGCTTTAGGAACTCTAGCAAATGTTGTAACATCTCTGGCTAACCTCAGCGAGTCACTAAACAATGGAGATACTTCTGAAGTTCAACAGGAAGAGCAATCTGCAAGTGAGATCACACGGTATGCATTCACATTTGATTTTGATGAGCAGTTTGCATTCTGTATGGTGGATTTTTGCATCATTTAATGAAGCAGTTTGGCATTGGAACATCAAAGACAGTAAAGATTGTCCCTGTTTGAAATCCAGGTTTGACTGTTGCCCTCTTGCAAAGAAGTGTCTTCTGTCTGTCACGTCTAAGTGGAAATGCTTCAAAGCTTTTCACTTGACCACTGCTCTATTTTTTGAGATGTAGGGAAGCACTCTTTCATTGTTTTTTTTTTTTCTTTTTTTCTCTTCCCCCCCCCCCAGGGCATTTGATACTTTGGCTAAAGCACTTAATACCACAGATGGTACAGCAGCTCATACCTTGGCAGATGGGATGGATCCTACAGGAGGAGGGAATATTCATGTAATCAGTAGAGATCAGTCCACACCAATTATTGAAGTGGAAGGACCCCTACTTACAGATACACATGTCACATTTAAGGTATGTGCTTCTGTAAATGTCTTACTGAACAAGCTAACACTTAGGACATTGACCCAGTATCACTTTGCTATGGTTTCTTTATTCCTGTACATAATTTTGGCAATATAATATTGGAAAACATTTCCTGGTAAAAAGCCTCTAATAAAATTTTCACTGTTGCATGCTGACTGAAGGGTATAGGTGTTATTTCATAAGGCTTTTTCATAGACAGAAGAATGCTTTAACATTTATTTCACTTTTGGGTGCTGTGGATAATCACTTCCCACATCATCCATACAGTATGATATCTTGCTTGCTGCATTTATCATTTTAGAGTGTAAAACTCTCATCTGAAAATCTCCTTTATATGAAGAGGTTACAGTGCCTTAACCACTGGAAAAAATCTTGCTTTTTAGAGCTGGCTCAGCTTCAGCTGAATGCAAACACAGGATGATAAACAGTGTGTGAGAAACAATGAGCGTATTCACCTTGCTGTAATCAGATTGCACTGGTTCAAGAAACAGACCATTACTGAAATAAGTAATCATCAATGTGCTCCAACTGTTACCATAACTTGCTTATTCCCCTTCTTGGTGCTCTGTGATCGTATGTTCCTGTTGCGTCGCCTTCCCACTTGAGAGACTCAGACCCCAGATCTGATTTCACTTCTTTCTAAAAAGTTTTAAAAGATCTCTTACACCACTGTGATAGGGCACATTCCCCAGAGCAGTGGAGCTAATTATTATTCTAATGCATATTAGAACGTTTTAAAGGGAAACATTTGAGCTCTCTTGCACATCATTTCTTGTCTGCTATTCCCATTTTGCATTCCTTGCCAGTCACAATGAGTTACTGAACAGGTCTTATTTGACAACTTCTTGTGCAGTTGCTTATGACAATAGACTGTGAGAGCTTGAATTTACTGCTGGTTCTTCAGTGATGACAGCTGGCTTGTGTCTGAGCTGTATACATTCTGCTGTCCTTCTGTTTTTTGCAGCTGACAATGCCCAGCCCAATGCCAGAGTACCTGAATGTGCACTACATCTGTGAGTCTGCATCACGACTGCTTTTCCTCTCTATGCACTGGGCTAGGTCCATACCTGCATTTCAAGCTCTTGGGTAAATGGACAGTTGCTTCCTAATGAATCTGAGCACTCAGTTGAACATTTGTTAGCTAATTGTGGTTTTAAAATAATTTTATTCTTTGATTTTTCATGAATTGCTTAAAGTGTGTGAAGACTGTGCAGTATTCTCCTTTTGAGGAATAAAGTAGAAGGTGGCAGAGGAGAGGATAAGGACAACAACTGCTGTTACTGCACTTACAGAAGCTAAAGCTAAACCAAAAGCAGGCCTTTAATTTGTAGAAATAGATCTTGGTACAGGCCTGGTGAGCATCATTTTACAGATCACCTGATCATCCTGTAGTTAGCCTATCACTTCTTGTTGCTTTCTGAAGCACCTGTAACATGCTAATAAATGCCGCCTAGGAAAGGGGGTTTCCATACATTACTCCATGGTATTAATTGTTACAATTAACACAGCTGTGCAGGGCAATGCCAGCCTGAGAAGCAAAGCAGCTGCAGTGGTTTGATTTTCTGTTGCCCACAGGCAGGACTGCAACACCAGCCTCGTGCGTGCCTGCTGGAACGAGCTCTTCACCCTGGGCCTGGCACAGTGCGCGCAGGTGATGAGCCTGTCCACCATCCTGGCAGCTATTGTCAACCACCTCCAGAACAGCATCCAGGAAGGTGTGTTCCCAGGCTGTGTCCCCACACCTGCTCAGTCCTGTCCTTCGGTAATGTTGCTCAGCAGGTGGCAGTAGAGCAAGGCAGAGCACCCAGGGGAAGCAGGAGCCTGCTCTTGCAGAATTACCTGTCCTCTGCAGCTCTTGTTGCACTCACCTCACAGACACCTCCGTGGGGTAGAAGTGTCTGCAGAAGAAATGGGGATGAGGTTGGAGGACATACTCTGTCTTCTGCATCTGACTGGTGGTACAGAGAAAGACGAAGAGCATCCTGAAGCTGGGTGTGCTCTCAGAGCTTTGCTCCTGTCCAGACGCAGCACTGCTGCTCTTTGCTCAGTTCTGGAAAAGCCAGGTCCATGCTGTTTGAATTGAAAATGAGGATTGAATGATAGCATTTGTGCTTTGTTCCCAGGGTCACTCCACCTACTTGTAGAGTATTTCTCCATGATCTGAAAGCCTCTGCTCAAACCAGTGCATCACCACAACACGACCGGTGTTGCAGATTGTGCTGTATTAGCAAAATTATGCCACAGAGTTGATGTTCTGTTTGGTAGTCCTTTCTGATTCAGCTTTAGAAATCATCACTTCCATTATTATTCAGACCATCCTTAAGTGATTTTTAGACAGCAAATGACACAAAAGGCTTTAAAAAATGTCACTTCACTTGTTTTATAATGGGATATTGGTTAATACATTATATGTACTGGAGCTCACTTGAAATAATAAGCAATATCTTTTTGCAGACAAACTGTCGGGAGAGAGAATAAAGCAAGTCATGGAACACATCTGGAAACTTCAGGAGTTCTGTAACAGCATGGCCAAGCTTGATATTGATGGATATGAATATGCATATCTTAAAGCCATAGTCCTCTTTAGCCCTGGTAAGGAATTTAGTCACCCTGTCTTTTTAAATCTTAAGCATTCATATGCCAGCATTTCAGCTATTTGATGTGTAAGAGTAATGTCTTGAGATGTGACTGATCTGTTAAGGTACAGACAAAATAATTACTCCATGATTATTTTTCACAAACAATGTGTGTTTTAAAAATAACTCTGGAGCAACATATCCATGTTATTTAGAGTTACAAGACAGCAGGTGTTTGCTGTGCACCCACCTTGGAACACCAGCTTCTCTGCTACCTTCAGCTGAGAACCTGGGATCAGCGAGTTACCTGGGATGTGCACTAGCAGTAGCAGTGAAGTAAATGGTAGGAAGGATTAGGGTAAATACATCCTTGCAGTGATAAAAAGCAGTTGGCTTCAATTTGAATATTTGCAATAAACTTCTAAGAGGGATTGATGAAATATGAGTGGAAATACCACTGTGTTTTATATGGGACATCCACAAAATCTCCAAAACTAAATGTAAACAGGCTGTCTCCCATTTGTTACCAGCAATGACAGCCGACACCTAAAGCAAGACAAAGCATTGCTTACGAGATGGGAAGGTTCACTGAAAGAAGAGACTTAAGGTTTGCTGGAATGATAATGTAAGGACATTAAAGAAAGGGGAAGTGACAGTGGAGACGTCCTAGGACACAGAAAGATTAATTTAAAGCATCTGACAGCCTGAGTGGAAGGGAAACTCTTGCTCAGGAATGTAAATTATTTCCTTTAATTCAGAGGTGTTTACCACTTTGAAGGTAACAAAATACAAAGAAAAGGAGTATTTTGTTAGCAGGCTTGGGGTTTGTTTGGAATTTTGCTGGGTTGTTGGCTTTTTTATTGATATTTTTCTCTTTGTAGTAAAATTTACAGTATCACTGTATCACCAAGGTTGGAAGAGACCTCAAAGATCATCAAATCCAACCCGTCACCACAGACCTCATGCCTAGACCATGGCACCAAGCGCCATGTCCAATCCCCTCTTGAACCCCTCTGGGGACGGTGACTCTGCCACCTCCCTGGGCAGCACATTCCAATGGTGAATCACTCTCTCGGTGAAGAACTTTCTCCTCACCGCAAGCCTAAACTTCCCCTGGCGCAGCTTGAGACTGTGTCCCCTTGTTCTGGTGCTGGTTGCTTGAGAGAAGAGACCAACTCCTTCCTGGCTACAACCCCCCTTCAGGTAGTTGTAGACAGCAATGAGGTCTCCCCTGATCCTCCTCTTCTCTAGGCTAAACGATCCCAGCTCCCTCAGCCTCTCCTCATAGGGCTTGTGCTCAAGGCCTCTCCCCAGCCTTGTTGCCCTTCTCTTCACCCATTCAAGTGTCTCGATGTCCTTCCTAAACTGAGGAGCCCAGAACTGGACACAGGACTCAAGGTGTGGCGTAACCAGTGCTGAGCACAGGGCACAATGACTTCCCTCCTCCTCCTGGCCACACTATTCCTAATGCAGGCCAGGATGCCATTTGCCTTCTTGGCCACCTGGGCATACTGCTGGCTCATGTTTAGGCAGCTGTCCCTCTCTATTTGGCAGCTCTCCAGCCACTCTGACCCCAGCCTGTACCTCTGCATGGGGTTGCTGTGGCCAAAGTGCAGCACCTGGCACTTGGATTTGTTGAATGCCATCCTGTTGACCTCTGCCCATCTGTCCAGTCGGTCGAGGTCCCTCTGCAGATCCCTTCTGCCCTCTAACTGATCAACACCTGCTCCCAACTTGGTGTCATCTGCATTAGAAGATACTGATGTCCTGAAATTTGCCTTTAAGGGTTTTTTTTTTCAGAGTGTACCATTAGGGTTAGGTTTATTAGGATTTTTATTCAAACTGGAGAAGCACAAAACTCTCCAGACTCAAGATGGCCCTGTCCCCTTTCAAGGGAAGAGCAGTTATGAAAGCAACACTGAAGCTGTTTGGGACTAGTCAGATATGTGGCATTTTCTGTTGTTTTCTGATGTTTTCTGATCATGCAGCTGTCTTTGAGGAGCTGAGCCAACTGGAATTAAAACATGAGAGAGCTGGGAAGGTCAAGAAATTGATCTGTCAAGAAAAGAGCCATAGCTACTGCTCAGTCAGCACAGTTAGTTGAAATCACAGAGGCAAACACCTTTAAAAAAGCAAGCTTAGAAATATAAACTAGGAGTGGCATTGTCTGGTATGTACCTGTAGGCTTAATGTGCGCCTTTCTTGTGCATGCACACTGCTAGAGAGAGAAAAGTGAGCAAGATAGTGCTAAAGCCAGGAAACAAATGTTCAGTGGAGTGGTTTTCTTTATACAGCTAACATGTTAAACATCACAGAGGAATATTTACATGAAATTAAATGTAAGAATCTTATAACTACATATTTATCACATTGTCCAGGGGAAAATCCACATACAGAAATGTTTTGTTTCCTTAGATCACCCTGGTCTGACCAGTTCAACCCAAATAGAAAAATTCCAGGAGAAGGCACAGATGGAATTGCAGGACTATGTACAAAAAACCTATCCAGAAGATACTTATAGGTATTTATTGTCTATAGTACACAAAGTAATGGCAAGAATTCAAAATGACATCACTGATGTAAAACTTTGCTTTTTAGCATCTGCTCTGTTTTGTTTGTGGGTGAGAGAGAGCTGGAGCTTTGTTCATAAAAGCAGGCAGGTTTGCTTAAAGATAGACAGAAGCCAGAAGTTGTCCAACTTCTTCCATGCAATCTGAACTTCAGTGTTTTGGGAGGTTGTTTTTGATAGTCTCATTGCCACGTTTAGAAAAGTAAGCAGACTGCACTGGAATCTCAGGAATAAATGCCTCAAACTTCTTTCACTCCAGCTGCCTCCTTTTTCAAGTTAGTTGTCCAAGAGGCTTTGAGGTAATAAAAGCTGGTTATGATCTTGGTTTTTTTTTCACCTAACTGTTCCTGTTTCTTACTTGCTAGAAATAATTACCCCATTTTCTAATACTCTCTATCAGAACTATTTTAAATTTAATGAACACAATGATTCTTTTCACTGCAAAAGCAACTCTAGCTTTGGCCTAGCAATATACCCTAGAACATGCTCTCCCTTGCTGTGGAAGGTATCTTCATGTAAAGAAGCAGTCCCATACACTTGAGCAAGGTCTGGAGCTCGTACCGCTTTAGAACCCACCCAACCAGAAAACAGCAAAAAAAGTCTTTAAGGAGAGCTTCCTCCACCTCAGAAACTGTTTTCTGCACTGAGCTTACAGAGTTAACGTTGTGTGGGGCAGCAGAAAGGGCATCAGGACTGCCAGTGAGTGCAGTGGAGATGGGATTCTCTACCTCAGAGCCATCCTGAAGTCCCACATTCTTCTCCTGTGTGCAGTGCAGTTGTTCTGGTTTGATGCGTGAGAGCTGGGTACCTGCCATAAAAAGAAATACAGCATTTGTTCCATGTGCTTTCTTCTCTGAATAATGGCTTGAGGAAGAAAAGTAGTTTTATTCTATAGAGTCATAGAATGGCTTGAGTTGGAAGGGGCCTTAAAGATCATCTAGTGCCATGGGCTGGCACAGCTTCAATTAGACCATGTTGCTCAAAGCCTCATCCATCCTGGTCTTAAACATTTCCAGGGATGAGGTGAAAATTCCTTTGTCCTGCATTTTAACTGATGCTGTCTGTGTCCCCATGCTCACCCACAGAGCAGTTCTGGAGTGCAAATCTGACTGTTTCTGAGCAACTGAATACTGGCACAGGCTGAGACAGGAGTTCAGATGCTGTAATTTTCACCAGAGCAGCAGCATCACTCCAGTCTTTCTGCAGGGTTCCCCTCCAAGGTAACAGGAGCTTATCAGGGGGATTTTGCATATTTTGTCCATTCATATGAAAGCATTTTCCAGGGGCCAGTTGACTGCTGCCTGAACTATGAAGTGCTTCCAGAGCTGAGAGTCCCAAAGGCAGGTCAGGAGGACTGTAGGTTGCAGCTAGACATTCTCTCTACAAAGGGCATGGAAGTGGCCTTTGTGTTGGAAAGCCACAGAGAAAGGGGGTGGGGCTCTTCATTTCACTTATGGGGCAGAAAAGCAACCCTTCTTTGTAGGGTGGCTCAGTTAGCTTTAATTGCCTCTTGGCTCACATTCATGAGTGATGGTAGCAGTAAAAGCAGGTCCAAGCCTTTAGGCACAAAGCATTTGGTGCTGGTGCTCTGTGTTTGTAAGCCACTGAACTTCTCTTGCAGGCTTGCGCGGATTCTGGTTCGCCTGACAGCGCTCAGGCTGATGAGCTCCAGCATCACCGAGGAACTGTTTTTCACTGGGCTCATTGGAAATGTTCCCATTGACAGCATAATCCCCTACATTCTCAAAATGGAAACAGCAGAATATAATGGTCAGATAACTGGCACCTCTGCATAGTGGAACAGCAGGATTTGACGGGTCAAAGTAATTTTTGTACAAACACACAACGAGGAAGCTAAAGGAATAGCCTTTTGGTATGTACAAGTATTTCCAACTTGTCAGTTTTCTGTCAGAGTTCTCCTTGTCTGTTTGCTGACACTGACAGGATTTCAGCAGTTACTACAAGACCTGCTGTAGGACCTTTTCTGCCACAAGGAGTATTTTCAATGCCTTTCATTTCAAAGGCTATAGATTACTGAACATACTTTTCACATGCTTTGTTTTTAGAAATTATCAGTGGTTAAAAGTAGAGTTTTATAATATCAAAAAATGAGTAATAAAATTACTTTTAAAGTAAAAAGAACAGTATGTATATATTTAAAAATATCCTTGGAATTACTATCTAATAAATGCCAGGGTAATATACTAGCACTTTGTAAGCATTTGCTGTCACACCAACAATATCATCAACATCTTGCTTATAAGTATGGAGAGCTAAAGTAATGGCATATGTCTTTAGTCCAGATGCTGGTGATCTCTGTCCAAGTATAGAGTGCTACAGGAGACAATCATTTATTCTATAAAAAGTCACCTGCTCTTATGTTAGACATGAAATAGGAATGTGGGCTCGTCCCTCAGATACCCACATCATCTGAAGCTGTGCTCTGCTGTAGCTCACAGCACCATGCAGTCACAGAGGCTGGGACATGCTACAGGAACTACCCAGACTAGGAGGAAAATGTGATGAGGAAATGTTGGGGTTCCTTAAGGCTTTTGCTCTGACCAACACAGTCATGGCAAATATTATTCTAACAGGAAGTCTTTTGACTGTGGAGAAAACCAGTCATTAACTGGAAGAACAGTAATTCTCAAGTAGAGCTGTGCCATGCTCTTTGTGTTTGCAAATTTACTGCTCTCTGTACTCCTGAACACTTTCATCGTACAGCCAAAGGTACGCTTTAAAACCTGAGATGTATGGAGCCTTTGGCTGTCAGCAAGAGAGAATTACAAAGCTCTGTTACTTATTTCTCCCCTCTCTCCCTCCCCTGGCTGAGCACTCCCAGTTTTGCAGTGTGCTCTCAACACTCCTGTGACTCAGTTTGAAACTGAGATGTAGTTGGGATTTACACTGTCACACACCATTGCAGTTAATGACTGATACACCATGGAGTTAGAAAATTAACTCCTTTTTAATTGTCTAGAGTGATGAGCCATCAGCATGTTTGCCAGTATTAGGTGCTAGCACTGCTTTCATTTTAGTAAAACTTACTGACATTAAAAATGTTAAATAATCCAAGTTTTTAAAATAGTTGTGGCAATGAGTACCTTCAGCTGATCCTGGTTCATGCTGATGCATCAGTGTTGTCATTGTTGGTAGGGTAGAGGCATTCTTACGCGAGGGGAAAAAATGGAGCGATAAATTCAGCACTTTTGGCTTTCTCCCATTACTGACATTTATTTATAAACTCCAACCAGTTTGGCCTTGGTGTCTCCTAAGGGTCTGAATCGTAGCCACAAGATCTTAAGGCCACTCTAACAAAGAAAATGTAGAGCACTGTGCACAGCAGAGCTGCAGACCCCAGCAAGTTTTAACTTCTCTCTGCAAAAAATGCTCCCCTGCTGATGTAGTTCTTGGCATTCCTGAGGGTTTGCTCCATCCCCACCAGTGCCTGTCAGGTGGTAACAGCTTTATTTGCTCAGCTTTACTTCTAAATTACCTTCACTTTGTTTTTTCCTTGGCAAGTGCAAACTTTTGCTTATGAATATGCAACAGGAGAGGGCCTTTTAGTAACAATCACCAAAAAGCTATTTCTGGGTTTTAAATATGGAAGTTTCTTGTTCCCATAAAGGCCAAATCTCAGTGTTCAGCTGGAATTCACACAGCTAGGAGTCAGAGGATCCCAGTCTGGACATGGTGCTAAGACAAGCGATATCTCCATGCAGCTCAGCTTGGTGCCTACCTCCACTCTGGCAAGAATTGTCAAGGTCCTGTTTCTGCTGCTTTTGACATGAAAACATTTGAACTCAGTAGAAATACAGTGATAAACTGTCTGAAAAGATCTTTCAGAACTTGAGCATCTGTGGATCTTGGCAATAATTGGGTCAGACGTTAGGATTCTGTGCTGACTGCAGCTGGCATGCAGGGAGTGGTAATGAGGTAGTGATGTCCATGCTCCATCTGGTTCATTTGTTCTGCAGTTCTTTTGAGGAGGAACTGGATTTGAATTCTGTAGATAAAAGAGCCATGATCAATAACTGTGTTGGAGCAGTTTGGGTTAGCTTTTAAATGGTTTTATTGCATTGGTGACAAGGGCAGGAAGGTGCACTGCTCCTTTTCCCATTAATTTACTTCCACTGGACTAAAGAGATGGACCTGAGACCGTGTGCAAATGGCATCTTTCTCTGCCTGTTTGCATTGCTTGTAGGTGGGGGAGAGAGCTTTTGGTGCCAGTGGAGTTACTCTGGCAGCAGGTTCATAGAATAATATCCCAGGAGGGATCCTTCAAGGAAATCTTATAAACCTTTATTTTTGCTGCCTTAAAATGTTAGATTGTTAAGGAGGTGTCATCTTCTTGAGCAGGGAGCTACTGTTGCTCACCACTGATAACATGCTATCATTTACCAAGTCTCTTTTCACTATCATGTGAAGCATTCAGCCCTCAGGGCAGCAATTGAAGCCTCCAGTGTTTCTGTGCTGAATGCAGCTGGCTCTGCATCACCATTGCAGATCCCCTTGGCAAGGGGCACATTCTCAGGGGTGACAGAGAAAATGAGTCAGAGCTAGCAGTCACAGGAGAAAGCAGCTTCCTCCTTCTTCCTCAGCAGAGACTGAAACAGTGTTTTTATTGCTGTGTACAGGGCACAGGATTCCCAAAGTATTTCATCCAAGATGCTGAAGATGTCACTACACTATCCTGCCCATTAAGATGAAGAGGGTAATTAGGATTCTTCCCTGATTACCTCCTGTTAAATTAGGGATAATTTTAAGCACATGAGTAGCAAAGGGAGGAGGACACAGCTTAGCCAGGAACAGGGAACTGGGCATCATCAGGCTGAGAATACTGCCAAAGGAGCAGTGATCAAAGCAGCTTTCTGCACCAACAGCACCAGTCAGGGACCCTGCATGAACTGAGTGGTGGGAGCAGCAGAACTGGCATGTCAAACAGGCATACAGAGGTGCACCAGCAAACACCTACAGCATAACATCACCCTGAAAAGAAAAAAAAATGTTCTTCTATCTGAAATCACTCTCCTCCAGTTACTTTTTAGAGGACAAAAGCAGGGTGGTTCTTTTTCACCTACTCTTGCTTGGAAGAGAAAAAGCAGAAGCACGAAGCAAACAACAAGTAGGCTCTCATCTGCACCAGTTGTTTGCCACACAACCACACAACAGCTGCTGTGGTGGTTTGCTCGTGGGCCTGCTGTGAGAGCAGCACACAGCATCTGCAGACCCAGAGCCCCCACATATCCAAGGAGAATCAGCAAAATGGAGGCCATGTTCACCCTGCAGAGCAGAGTCAGGGGCAGAGGAGAGACAAACTGTCAGCATCTACTGGATCCTGAATGGCAGAAAAACAGTTTTAAAAACATCTGTATGTGAGGAATTGCCAAGGGAGCATGGCAAAGGGTAGAAAACAAAAGCACTTAACCTTCTGCACCTTTTCAGTCTGAAGTTGCTGAGTCATTTTCCCAGGCTGGTGTTTGGATGAAAAATGCCATAACCTCTCATTAGATGATGACACAACCCTGCTTCTGCTACAACATGATAGGGGAAATTATTTGGGGGGGGAACCCCAAAACAGACTAAAGCAGAATTCCTTGTAAAGGTGAAATGATGTGAGTCTGAATATGTTGGACTTGGAAAAGGTCAAGGCCCAGAACCACCTTTTCACTGAGCCTGCCATAACCTTCCACCATTCCCACAGACTTTTCATTCTCTTGGTTACATCAGTTATTAGAAAATGGCTTCTTATTGTTCAAGTCATGCCTGTCTGCCTTCCTTTTAAAGGGTTTGATAGATTTTTACACCTTCATTTTTGTGCCTCCCACCATGGTGTATTTCTGTATGTCCAAGTCAAACTCACTGGAGCAGCTGCTGTCTGTCCATAGCTGTGCGTGTCTGAGTGTGCTGATCCCTGTACAGAGAGTGCAGTGATGTATATATGTACAGATGTGTAGCAGTGGATCCATGTGTTAAACTTTCCATTCATTTGCTAATCCAGAGCTTTCTGGTTTTCATTTCTTAGCACAAACTAAGCCTTGCTTAAACAGGTGAACTCTTGTGAACTTCAGAGCTTTGCACCTTTTCATAAACCCAGCCTGAATTTAGTCCCTCCTGTTTAGAACTGACAAATAGAGTCCACAAATGTTCTGGCTTTCACCTCTTCTCATTTGACATGTAAAGGTCTTGCAGTGAGCAGTTAAGTGAACTTTCAGTGTCTCAAAGGAAAGACAACTTCTTACTCCTAGGAAATACACAAGCATTTACATTACCAAAACAGAACTAGTTCTTGTTCCTTTTCCCTTCCAATGAGCTCTGTTCCAGAGGAAGCCTTCTGCAAAAGCAATTCCCTTAACCTTGGAGTTTAAAAAAGCATTTCCCAGACCGCACAGTGGTTCAGCAGCTCTAGTTTGGTGAAACTGAATTTTCTGGGCACCTTTGGTTTTCCACCTTCTGTACTCCATGTGTCAAAGACTTGTGTGTGTTTATAGCAGATGAGCAGCACCAATTATGATGCCAGCTTCTTCTGTGCTTGAATAGAACATGAGTTGCTTTCAGTCAGGCCTGCTGCCTGTGGTCTGTGCTGTGGACAATGCTGAGAACATTCTGTCTTCAGTAACCTTTTGGAAGCTTTTCTGTAAGATGTAGGGAAAAAATGCAAAACGTCCATTTTACCATTTCAAGCCTTATTTGTGAGCTTTTCAGCACAAAAATTATTTAAATGAATGGCAGAAATTTCTGTGACAGATGGTCTTTCCTCAGTGGCTTGACAATCAGTCTGCCTGACCTATGTTTGCTTTCTTCCTTAAAGGCTGAATAGAAACCTGAATGTTAAGGTCACTGTCCTGCAGGGAGATTTGCCAGACTGGGAGGGAGGTCAGCTGGGGCCCTGGTCAGGATTGAACCTGTTTAAAAAACAAATGGTAACTTAGAAAAGGAGCATGTTTAAAATCATGGACTTGTTTTATCCTTTCTGTTGTTTGTTTGCATCCTGAAAGACAAAAAGTACTCCAGTGTCAGTGGCAATCAGGGCTCAGCTGTCTGTGGAAACTGGGGCATGTTTTGTGTGTGTGAGCATAGAGAGCAGCAGTCAGAGGCACTCCTCTGGCCAGGTGCCTGACAGCCCTGAGCAGCTGTACAGCACCTGATGAAGTGAGCCAGATGAGGCCAGGGCAGTGCTGAAGCATTTTGATGATCATGGGCTGAAGTAGGGCTGACCCAGCTTCAGAGCAGGGCACGCTCAGGAAGGAGCAGGTCTGTTCCTTACAGGGCAGGTCTGTGCCAGTTCTCATACATGGGATTTTCTTTGAGTGTGGGAATGCTTCCACAGCCTGTAGCACAGAGCACCTTGAAAGCCAGAGTGCAAACAGCTTCAGAACCAAAAAGCTGCACCTTGTGCCTGTCAGACCTCTGGTGTGCCAGACAGGTACAGGGCTCCACCAGAGCTCACTTGGGATAAAAGGAACCATCTGCTTCAAATTCCTTGGGATATTTTCTGGAAGCCTCTGCTCATTCTAGCTTACAGAACCATTGGTTATGTTACTGTATTTTAATTTCAATGTAAAAAATTTGCAAAAGTTACTTTCTCACAGCTTCTTTTATGAAATCAACATTGTTCTGTGTGATGGCATCTAAACATAACAGCATGTTCTTTTTAACCTCAATTTTATGTCTAATCAATGTCTTCAGTCACAAAGAGGAATTTGCATTGTTGTGTTTGTATATAGAGTATTGCAGTGCATGGTTTAGCTTATGCATTTTATTAAATGCTGTTCAAATGTGGCATTCTATTGTTGTGGCTTAATACTGCTGTTTATACCATTAAAGTGAGTTACAGCTGGAACTGCCCTCTTGAGTGCCGAGTTCACCTCATTCGAACAGGTTCAAGCCAAATCCATCCTTTCCTGTCTTGTGGGGATGAACAGTAGTTTCCTTTCGGTACAGTGATTATCTTGATTTCACAGAAGGGACGGCTGGAGATCATCCAGTCCACCCCCTCTGCCAGAGCAGGATCACCCAGGGCAGGGCACACAGGAACACATCCAGGTGGGTTTGGAAAGTCTCCAAAGGAGACTCCACAACCTCTCTGGGCAGCCTGCTCCAGACCTCCAGCACCCTCAGAGTAAAAAGTTTTCCCTTCTGTTCCCATGGCACCTCCTCTGCTCCAGCTTGTCCCCCCCCAGTGCCCCTTGTGCTATCCTTGGACATCCCTGAGCATAGCCTGGCTCTAGCCCTTCACATCTTTATCACCAGCAATGAGAGCAGCCCTCAGCCTGTTCTGCTTCAAGCTCCAAGCCCCAGCTCCCTCAGGTTGGCCTCACAGGAGATGTTCCACTGCCTGCAGCAGCTCTGTGGCACTGTGCTGGACTCTCTCAAGCAGTTCTCTCAGATCCTTCTTGAATGGAGGGACCTAGAACTGGACACAATATTCCAGATGTGGCCTCACCAGGGCAGAGCAGAGGGGCAGGAAAACCTCCCTGACCTACTCACTGCAGCCCTTCTAATACACCTCAGGATGCCCTTGGCTGCCTTGGCCACAAGGGCACATTGCTGGCTCCCAGGCATCCTGCTGTCCACAGGATCCCTAGGTCCCTTTCCCCTCCAGATCAGTCCCCAACCTGTACTGGCCCCTGGGGTTGTTCTTTCCCAGACACCAGACTCTACCCTTGGCCTTGTTGTATTTCATTCAACTTCCTGCCAAGATCCCCAGCCTGTCCAAGTCATACTGGATGGCAGCACAGCCTGAGGGGGTGTCAGCCACTGATCCCAGTTTGGTGTCATCAGCAAACTGGCTGACAGTGCCCTCAGCCAGGTCATTGTAATCACTTCCTAACTTTCAGTTGTCAGATCCAGGTGTCTAACAAGAACCCAAAACCATCACCACCACGCATGGCAAGGAGAGAAGGTCCTTTCTCTGGAGAAGCTTGGTGTGAAGCAGGAGCTCCAGCTGCCTAAGACTGAAAAGGTTGATCCTCTGTGAAACTGTCCACACAAGTGAGCAGCCCATTCATCACCCTGTCTGCAGAGTATCGAGAGAAGAAACTCAGACCTCTGGGACTGTTACTACTCCAGCAGGTCTGCATGGGTGTTAGTAGCCAGGCCAGTATTTCATAGGGAGGTTTCAGAGCATTTCTAAATCCTGTAGCACGAACTCACATCGAGTCGGGCAGATTTTCTTACACATAAAACGCTTTTATTTTCTGCTTGACCAAGCTGTCTAGCGTGTTACAGAAGAAGTTCTACACGGAGAAAGTGATTGGCCATTGGAATCGGCTACCCGTGGAGGTGGTGGAGTCACCTTCACTGGAGGTGTTCAGGAGAAGACTTGATGGGGTGCTTGGCTGCATGGTCCAGTTGTTGGGTGGGTTGGATTGGTTGATGGGTTGGACGCGATGATCTTGGAGGTCTCTTCCAACCTGGTGTATTGTATTATTGTATTATTGCATGTTCCTACATGCAACGCCAGAGAACGGAATTGCCTTTTTTATTTCTTTAGGTCCTTAAAAGAAAGTAATAGTGAGAAAAGGTAGAACACACAGAACAATGCAAGGCTGCACAGGCAGCTGCCTTCTGCATACACACGTTTGTAATGTCTGTAAAGCTACTGCTCATCTGCCGAATGTACTCACACGGCAGCTCCTCAGCCCAACCGCAGAACAAGGTGAAGTCCCCCGGCTGTGCGCTGCTACTTTGGCCCTGAAAAACCCCCGGAAGGCAGCCGGAAGCGGCTGGGGACCCGGCGGGACAACATCGCCCGCAGCTTAAGCAGCACCTTCGCCCCCCAGTACAGATATCCCAGCCCTGCGCGGCGCACGCGGCGAACGGAACTGCGGGAACGGGGCGGTTCTGGGCGCCATTTCCGGGCGGGGCGGGGCGGGGCGGTTCTGGGCGCCATTTCCGGGCGGGGCGGCTCTGGGCGCCATTTCCGGGCGGGGCGGGGCGGCTCTGGGCGCCATTTCCGGGCGGCGCGGCGCCGGGCCCAGGCAGTCGCCATGCCGATGAAAGGCAGGTTCCCCATCCGGCGGACGCTGCAGTACCTCAGCCAGGGCGACGTCATCTTCAAGAGCTCGGTGAAGGTCATGACCGTTAACTACAACTCGGCAGGAGAGCTGAGCGAGGGCGCCAGGTGAGCGCGGGGAGTGCGGGGCGCGGCTCGGCCGCGGGCGTTGCGCCTCCCGAGACGTCTTGGCTTGCGGTTGTGTTTATCTCCTTTCCAGGAAGTTTGTGTTCTTCAACATCCCTCAGATCCAGTACAAGAACCCCTGGGTACAGATCATGCTGTTCAAGAACATGACTCCTTCGCCCTTCCTCCGCTTCTACCTGGGTAGGTGTCCCGGCCCCTGCTCCGCCTTGCCCTAGTGGGGCCCGCAGGAAGCCTCGGGCTGGCCGCGGCTTTCCCGCCAGAAGCCTGACCCCGGCCCCTCGGCTTGCGCCGCGGGAAGGAGGGCACCGCTTGGGGAAGGGACCCCGTGCTTCTGCCCGCTGCCCTCCAGGCGCAGGGGCTGCTTGCCTTCCCTGAAGCAGGGGTCTGTCTTCTGTGTCTTTAGAGCATACTTTACACTGCTGTGAGGTAGCACGTGGCAGGAATGCTGCCTTTTGTGCAATCTTACACATCTTTCTTGACAGACAACGGAGAACAAGTTTTGGTTGACGTGGAAGATAAAACCAACAGAGAGATAACAGAGCACATTAAAAAAATTCTGGGGAAAAGCAAGTAAGTAACACTAATGAGCTATATGGAGCCTGACATACAGAACACCACCCCTGCCAGCTTCTGTCAGGTGGGCAGGAGGAAACGTCATTTTTACCAGATAAAACTGAGCTAGCTGAGATGGACAAGTCAGAAACTGTCGGTCTGTCTCTGGCAAATTGTGAAGGGAGTGTTGCCTCTCAGGCTTCTGGTAGTAACAAACAGTTCCCTCTCTTAGAGAAACACTTGAAAAAGAAGAAAGAGAAAGGAGGAAACTATCACATCCAGCAACTTTTGGGCCCAAGAAGTACCATCTGCGAGAATGCATCTGTGAAGTTGAAGGCCAAGTGCCCTGCCCTGCTGTTGTGCCACTGCCCAAAGAGATGAGGGGAAAATACAAAGCTGCTGTGAAAGATGAAGCATCAGCCTGACCTCTCACATAAGACACTTGGCTTTGCTCAGACCGGAATAACTAAGGTGCTTCAGTGACAGGCAAGAGCTAACAGCTCCTGGAAATAGAATCAAGCAAATTGGTGTCACACATATAACTCTATCTCTTAATTCTTCTTTTAGCTACACCCAGGATAGTCAAAGTGAAAAATAAATAAGTTAAAAACCTCAGCTTTTTTTGGTGCCAGTTTTACAAAACATTACAGGCAACACTGTATGAAAGGAAGCCAGAACAACTAGAGTCCTATTTCCTACTCCTGCCTGCACGTGCAAGGTTGAGGTGAAAACAAGATGCTGTTTGCTGTGGGATTCACAACAGACTGAAAAGTCCAAAGCACAGAATTCCAGAATGTATAGAAAGCAGTACAGAGGTGTTTCTCCTGTCTCATGCTAACTGCAGACAGCCAAGTGATAACTAGGCTCAAACTACATACTGAATTCAATTGATGTCCTTAGCAGTCAGAAACAAAAGTCTCTTGCAACTCCTGCAGTTGATACTGTAGCTCTGAGAAGCACTGGTCAAGAAAATCAGCAGTAAAGCAGAACATGCAAGTTGTTGGTGTTCGTAAGGTAAGCTTTACCATTACCTTTGTTGTCCTTCACACAAAGTGTAAAGCCTCTCAAGTCCCCTACATTGCACATTCCCTTAAGCCAGGCTTAGGTATCAAACCCCTGTTGAACTCCATGTCAGCACCTGAGCCAGCAGGCAAGGACAAGATTCTACACCAGGAGTCGAGAATGCTAGGGGTGAGCACAGCACAAAATAAAAATGCTGGTTTATTTCATCTGTTTACAAAGGTTCCACACACAGCCCTGCATGCAGCCTTAACAAAAGTCAGTGCTGGTCACTGAGCTTTGTGGCCTCCTGAGCCCCACAGCACTGAAATACCAGCATAAGGTCTTCATTTGGAGGTGACTTTAGTAGGTGTCTATATCACACGGAACACTGACAAAGCTCATGAGGTATGCCTGTAAGAATACATCATTGCATGTACAATAAGGGTGCTTGAATTCTTAGTGTATTAGACTGAAAACAGGAACAGGGCAGGGTAATTGCAACAAGGAGAAGGGACACTTTGAAATGGGAATGCTGAAGTCACTGGGACATTGTTTTCATGCTGATACCAACAAAGCTTTCGGTTACAGTGCAGGGAGCAACCCTTGATGAGCAAGCACATCTGTCTTAAATAACTACTTTAAACACCATCCCTGACATGCATCCACCTCAGCCTTTGGGAGGTTTCCTGCCCCAGTGCACATCTTGTTGACCTTTCAGAATTCTCTGCTCCTTTCTGCTTGGTGGAACACTGAGGGACTCAAATAAAATCACCTCCCTATAAAAGCTTCCTGATCTTGAGACAGTATCTTCTGCACACCTCCACCTCTGGACCACAGTAAGGACATCAGCTGTCCTCAGGGAGGATAGAGGTGGTGAGGTTTTTGAATACCAGCTCCACAAGTCCCTACCTTCACTTACAGCAAAATAAATCCAGAGTTCCTGCTCTGTAGGTGGTGTGATTGTGTCTCTACAGGACCACACCGCCTAGCTGGCAGCTATGCTAACAGACACCATGCACCATGCCCTGTTCCCCCATGATCAGACATCCATGTAAGCCCAGTGCTGTGCAGGGTGATCTGCCTGACCTTCCTCTGCTCCAGCTGTAAACACCTGTTAGCCCCACCACCTTTCAAACTTGTGCCTCTCAAAGCAGCTGAGGCTCCATCTTCTCAGAGAGAACCCAAGGTGATTCCAAATTTCTGTACCAGCCTTCATGAGCCAAGCTCAGCCCTCCTGCATCACAGCTGCTGGCTCTCACCTAGTAAAGCCACAGGATCACAAGATGACTGCCTCTTGGAGCCTCTTATTTAAGACAGACATGCCTGGCTGCCATCACTGCTGATCAGAATCAAATATGAGAGATGTCTCCAAGCTTTAACAGAATTCCAGTTCAGTGGCACTTCAGCTCTTGATTGTAAACAAGATGTTTTTTGTTCCTTGAATGCTACAAAAGAAGGGTTCCAGTTTCACAAATCTGACAAACATGATCATTCTGTCATTAAAGGAATGTGTAGATTCCAAAAGGTGCTAGCCCTGTTTCCCTGGAAATAGGCTGACATTCGTTCCCTCGTAAGCAGGTCTCTGAGGCCAGCCTGGTTCTGTGACACAGCAAGGCTGTACTCACAGCAAGTAGGAAACCAAAAGTGATGAACAGACAGCATGCAAAACTTTTATAAGCACATTAAAAAGTTACTCATATTAATAGCAGATATAAAGTTTTCAGTCTTAAAACCCCTTTTATGTGTTACCATTGCACAAAATTGACCTGCTAGCCTGTAAGTTCTGCACCTCAGAGCATCACAGTAGCCTTCCAACAGCACTTTTATGTAATGCCCTTGGGCAGTGCAGCTGGCCTGCAGCCCTGGGTGCTTGTCAGAGGACTTCAGTCAAAGCCCCACTTAAAAGGCCAATACAACAGAAAAGGGGAAAGATAAAGCACCGCTGCACCCATTTCCAAATCACAGTCCCCTATCAGCCACTCTGACCAGACTGAGCACAGACCAAGGAGCAGTCAGCATCAAACACTTTTGTGAACAGCACTGAGGTGTGATGCCAGCAGCATACTTCAGTAACTCTTCAGGTCTGAGCAGTAGTGGAAATGCCTAACTGAAAGTGCATATAAGACTCTTTCCCTCTTGCCATCTGTACTGTTTGTCACGATCTGCTCTACTTGCCCATGTTTAACAGCAGATGTAAAACCATGAGACAGCATCCAGCTGCTTCAGCAGCTGGATTTCTCCTTCTGCTTCACCAGCGTGCGCTTCAGTTCCTTCAAGTTCTCTGTCAGCACCTCCACCTCATCCATTCGTCCACTATGTTTGGCATCAAATATATAAGCTTTGATGTTATCTATCTGCTGGAGAAGCAACTCTTCCTCTATGGTCTCCTCTCCAGAGATCTCGCTGCCATCCTCCACTTCAAAGGGATTGGTTGAAGATCCCTCTTCAAATGGATTCCCGGAATTCCAACTGCCCCCAGGCTTTTGAG
Organism: Picus viridis; assembly: GCA_033816785.1. Taxonomy (NCBI): domain Eukaryota; kingdom Metazoa; phylum Chordata; class Aves; order Piciformes; family Picidae; genus Picus; species Picus viridis. The sequence continues at coordinate 233,238 of CM066592.1, forward strand.
ATGGACTTTCATCCTCTTCAAAGGGGTTCAAAGAACTGCCAGGTGCTCCACTCATTTGCTCATCTTCCTCATCATTTTCAAATGGATTATATTCTTTTTTATCACTTTGCAAAGCTGTGCTAGACAAAGAAGCCACTGGAGAAGTGTCTTTGGCAAATGGGTTAGAATCCTCCTCTGACTGAGGGGTATCTGCTTCCTCTTCAAAAGGGTTTAGACAGGCTGTCTGACCTCGGTCTTTGTCACACTGTAGTATGCTCTGGTGTTTGATAGTGAAGATCAAGTGCTCTTTAGCTGGCAGCTGCTCAACAGCAGGCGATTCAAAGCTTGGGTCTCCCTTGATCTGAGCAACATCCAGATCCAATGCACGTGCTGTCAAATTCTGATCCTCTTTTACAACTTCATGCTGATGCTGCCTGACTTCTCTGAAGTCTAAGGAGCGTGTCCTTGAATGCTGAGACATGATTTTGAGATGTTCTCTTTCCCACTCCTTTTCACAAAGGACTTGAAGTTCCTCCCTCTGCATCTCTTCCTCCTCTGCCTGCTTTTTAGAAAGCTCAATAGCTTTAAGAGTCTGCTGTTGATCATATTCATCCTGAAGCTGCCTCAGGTTCTCTTGCAGCATGTGGACCTCATCTATCCTATTAGCTGCCTTGGCCTGCTTAATGAAGGAGGTGATGTTATCAATCTGCTGAAGAAGTGGGTCTGCTATCTCACTCTCCCTCGAGATGCTAGAGGTGGGTAACCAGCCTTCAGACTTCTTGACTGTGCCCTTTTTCAGGTGAGCTGCATCACCATTAATTGCAGCTGCAGATCTGGAGATAAAGTCTTTCTGTTTTTCCTCTTGCTTTCCATATGTTTCCAGAGACACCTAAATCAAAACACATGCAAGAACACCATGAGCTCAAAAAAAATCCATTCTAAATATCCAAAGGTAGAAGAAGTTAACAGACACTGATGGCTGTCACTGAGAGGGATTAGCTGCACTTTTGCTTACTTTGCAGAAAATGCTTCTTTTCATAACATTACCTCAGTGCTTCCCTTCAGTTTGTGATTGATCAAAATCTACAAACCTGAGGGCAAGGAGAAGTAGTGACAGTGCTTTATAGAGGAAAAAAAATGGGTAGTGCTGCTGTGCAGTGGTCTAGGTTGATCTGGACAGCAGCTGTCACACCTGCCCATGGCAGAGGGCTGCAATGGAACACAGCTGTTGCAGGTCACCGATACCCTTAGCTTTGGAGCACAACTATTCCTACCCCTCAGCCTCTAGCTCAATCTGGAGCTGGTTTAATTTGCAATTAATGATCTCCCACTTCTTAACTGAAAACATCTCTCTCTGAAAAGGCATCCTTGTTCTAGACTGTCTGCTTCACTACTCAGAGAAGCTCCAAACTCTACTGCTGCAAATCAACTCCAGAAGACAATTTGAAAATCTGCATCAACTAAACGCAGCTGAGGGCTTGTTTCTGCCTGCACTGCAGCAGCAACAGCACGTGCAACCAAGTCCCTGCTGCTTCCTAGTGGGGTTCACCTGCTCTTCACACACTGTCTGCTCTCCTGGGCAGCCTACAATTAAGGTGTCATATGAACCCCTCAAAAAGGCTATGGGAGAATGAAAACCTGAAATCCAACACTAACTGCAACTGTTTGTACGTACAGCTACTGGGCTCAAGCCCTTGAAGGGGGTGCCAAAACAAGCTGTAGCAGACTTTAACCCCTCTTACCATTTGCAGTCTTCTCTTCTTCAGTTCTTCATACTGGTCTTTGGTTGGCAGGGACATCAGGCCAAACAGTTTTTCCTGACAAAAATGGTAGTATTTACAATGCTGCTTGCAGGCACTCAGCCAGTGTTCAACTACTTGAGAGACACCACCAAGACAATACCCCACAAATAAGAGACACTTCAGCTCTGCAATCACTGCTGCAAGCCTTAGCCCCTCTGCCACCAGAACTACACTGCTAGCTAGCTGCACACCTCAGCAAGAGCAAAGCCACCACTCACACCTCCTCTAAGGTACTTCAGCCTAATACTGTCTGTGTTTGAGCTACCACCACGAGGGGAACTCCCAAAAGTGAACTAAACCTCCTGCTGGAAGAGTTTCAAACCAGGAAGATGCCTGGCAAAGAGAACGCTCTCTAACATTCACATTCAGCTCACAGCATGAGCTCCACTCACCTGAACAAAAAGTGTAGCTGAGTATCTTATCATTCTCTGAAGCTGTAGTGTTTTAGGATGGGGTTGAGGATCTTCATGCAAGCCTAGACTCAAAATCTTCTTACTGAATCAAAGCAAACACACAGCTCCATCAGCTCAGAAACAAGGGCCAGTGAAAACGTGACAGAAGGGAGAGAGAGAATCTTGGATGAGAAATGTCTGTTGTTCTTTTAGATAAGCCACCTTGGATATCACAAGGAGTAACAGTTGTACTCCCACGCTTCTTTTTTTAAACAAAACCAAACCCCCAAACAACAGCACCCCAAAAACCAAGCAACCTCTCCCCCCACCCCCAAAACCAAGCAAAACCAAAAGCCCTAACAAACCAACCACCCCACCCCAAGCTGTGCTGCTATTCGCTTCCCCTGTGCTTAGTTACCACACTGCAGAGGAATGCATGAAAAGAAAGCAGAAGCTGCTGGTGCACCTTCTCCTGTGCTCCTGCCAAAGGTGCAGACACACTCGCTACCTGTGTCAATAGGCAGGTGCATGCTGCACAAACTCAGATACCAACAGCTGAGGCAAACCACACACAAATGGTGAGAGGGGGACAAGTGCAGGCCAGAGTGGGGGAAGATCTTTTACCTTAAGGCATCTATCAATGCATAGACTTTCTGAATCTCCACTCTCAAGTCATTAGCATGTTCCAGACTGTAGGCAGTCTCCCCAGCACTGAGAAATGAATACACTTTTAAGTCACACATCCAGCCAACAACACAACACCAGAAGCTGTCCGGAGATGACTCTGACTCCACACTGGCAAGACCAGCTGACCCCAAAGGGGTCCAACGGCTTTGTTTGGAGCTCATCGTCTTTAAAGCCCCCTTGTGACAGCAATGGGAAATGACAGTCATCTGAACAGGAATGCCTCACAAAAGATCAGTTTGTTTATTATAATATTACTACTCCTTTTCTTTTTTTTTTTTTTTTTTTTTTTTTTTTTTTAAAGGAGAAACTGTAATTTAACACAGGATTGCCACTCTTTCAGTAATGCCCCAAAGCCAGACTTAGCAAACATCTCAGCTGGTGGAGTTTTACCAGCCAACTGGCATGGGAAAAACACTCAAGGACTCCACCACTACAGTCAGTTCTCTCTGCTAAGGTTTGTCACAAAGCAGAGGCTTACAGCCCCACATAGCAGTAACTGACTGTCCCCCTGGGCAACCAATTACCTGCACTTTGCCAGAATCCCACACCGATTGATAAAGCAAATTTGGATTTAGCAGGGAAGACTCTTCAATACTCTTTAGCTTCCCTCTCCTTTTATATCATAAATACAAAAGGTACAGATCAGTCTCCTGAATAAAGCTTCCCTATCCATACCATTCCAGTTTCTGGGATTCCCTACTGGTCAGAAATCTTTAATTCAACAAATTTTACAAACCTCTATGCAATGCTACCATTAACTCATCCAGTGCCACCTTGCTTGAATAGCAGCCAAGGGACAAAAAATAATCTAACACTGCTTTGTCTTAGCATTTGCTTACTCTTGCATACTCTTGCAGCCTCAGCACACCACTGCCTTACTCCTTCCCACACTTCATAACCAAAACCAGCAAACAGGGCTTACTTCAGAGACTCTGCCATCCTGATGTATTCCGGTGCCTTCTGATCAACCTTTTCCATGCAGAGCCGGAGTTTCTTGTTTAGAACAAAGCAGAAACAAGAACTGATGTTAAAGCGCTAACGCAAGAACATGCTGACATAAACCTGTGTGCATTCAGTTAACTGTGAGAAAACCATGCAAGTACTCAGGGTGACAAGACCCTGCAGTTATCTTCCGAGCACAGATGGCATTGTCAGGAAGAGGGAGAGACTCCCTGTATCCCTGCAAGGTGAATTTGGAATTTAGAAGCTGTTCCAATTGATGACGTCTAGCCTTAAACCTCCGCACAGAGGTATCCCAAGCAGCAGAGAGTGAATTTACCTCGTAGAGTTTCACAATCTCTGGGGTGCATTCCTTCTCATCAATCTGTTGCTCTCTTTTCAGCAGGGTGTCTTTGCAGTGCCGACAGCAACGTATTCGCTCATCATCCTTCTCATCCAGCACCGAGCTCACACTGCTGATGCTGCTGATACTGCCCCGGCGGGAGCCATGGACACTATTAGGTGAGGAGCTAGGGCTGCTGTAAGAGCCCAAGGCCTCTTTGGTGGCACTGGTGAGCTTGCCTAAGCATTAGAGAGAGGTCTGTTTAGAGGGACTACAAAACATTACCAACACAAATTAAATGCACTTCAAGGGACACTCTGCATTCAGGTACTGTTAGTTTCAACAGTCTGCTGGCAGGCATGCAAGGAGCTCATGACAACCAAGACAGCAAGTCCAAACTGGGGTCTTCACTGTTGGCTTATGCCTAGAAGCATTCTCATGTTGGAGGTCCATAGTTACAGACCAGCATGGGGAAGCTCTCCATGTCTTGTGCTTCAATATGCAAAAAAGCCCAGTCACTGTCATTTGTTCCCACAGAAAACACAGCCTCCTCTCCAACATACCAGCTGAAGAAGTTAAAGACCAAAGGGTTTCTTAAAGGCTTGTGGATGAACTTCCTTAATATCAGCATTTGGACAGCCACAGGCAAGACTGGAAACATCCACAATAGAACCTCAGCAGTTACAGTTCCTGAAGGTAACACCCTCACAGTTACAAAGTACTCAATAAAGACTAAACATTAATTCTGTTTAGTAGTAGCACACACAACTACTACTTCCAGTGACTTCTTCAGTGTTCTGCAACACTTCCAAAGCTAAAGGAGGAACACAAAGAATTGATAAAATTATTCTCTTCCTCAGACAAGCTTCTGCATGACAGCGAGTGGCACGCTAAGGACTGAGTCTTCTGCACAGGCAGAGTATCACCAGCAGCTTTTTTCCCAATGGAAAAAGGCTTGGCTGCAGTCAGAGTGAGCTAAGGAAAGCAGGAATTGGCCCCAGGGGCTGTACTCACTTGCCAAGGGAAGGCTGATGAGTTCCATGCACTTCTTGCACATGATGGAGCCACAGAGGCGGCAGTGGTGACGTCTGTTTCGAATGCTGAACTTACTGCCACAGTCTGGGCAGAAGGGGACATCCTGATCACTGACCCAAGGCACAACAGACTTCTCTATAGCTGTGATGGACAGGAGAGGAGGAGGGGACACACAACTGGAGGCATTAAACATTTCTCAGCTGGTTACACTACAGGAGTAGGCTGAATGAAGTTCATACCAACCTCTTATTTTAGCCGACTCGGTGTTTGCTCTGTCGAACGATGTAAGCTAGCAGAAGAAACAGAAAATGGCACACTCCATAGTAAAACCTGAGGAGTTTAACCTAGGAAGCACTCATAAAGCTGGAATGTTAAAAGGCAGCAGATTTACCTTTTCTAACCTGATGATCAGCTTATTGACTTCAACTACATAGTGGTCAATCCTGGCTGCTCGATGCTTCTTGAAATCAGAAAGATGGCTTCTCATAGCCCCTGGAGAGACAGCAGGAAGGTTTTGTGGTCACCCAGATGTTCTGTGGGGACTTAAAATACACTCAAACACCTCTCCTCGGCCTTTATTTCTCACTTTCAAATATAATTCTAAAGACACATTATAATCCCAGACTTCCACAGTGCTGCTCTAAATGAAGCATAGAGGTTAGAGCCTAATCTCCAGGCTAGCAGTAAGTGTCATCAAAATAACTGCCATCAAAGTAACTGATAGCTCAGTGACAGCAAGAGGCAATGTCCAGTCCTAGAATTTCTAATTACAGGCTTGCTCATTTACCCTTGCAATTCTACTAATGTAGATTTATATTCAGAGGGGTGGTTTTGGGGTTATGTTGGGTTTTTTTTAGCATGTTCATTCTTTTGTGGTTGGTTTGGTTTTTTCAAAGTAAATCTCTTTATATTAAGAGATCCAAGATAAAATTGGAGGAGTTTAAACTCGATGAACAAGCCTTTTGTCAGACATGTAACCTAACGACTACTTGAAGTGTAGCCCAAAAGCTGAGAATTCTGTAAAGCCACAGGCTAATTATTAATCAGCTATAGCTTAACTGTTAATCAGCAGAGCATCTGTTTTGTAAAAGGTCACAAAATGTTTGCAGAACACCTCAACAAAGCTGGGTGCACAGAGATAAACACATCTCCAGCAGGTCTCAACAGCTAAGCCACAATGACAACAGTGACTCCACTCCCAGGGCTAGCTGCGGTGCTCATTCTATTCCACACCCCTGTTATGAGCATTCTGCCTCCACCCCACACAACACAGGCACAAAATCAACATCCAAACCATAGCCTCGTGCTACAGGAACTCAAACAATGCAGACACAACCCATGCAACTGCAGCTATACTATGGCACTTTCCCAAGCAAGATCAAGTAAGTTATCCCCATTGCTATCCCTTTCTAGCTCTCCTACCTACTTCCTGGGGCTCCCACATGTAAGGATCTACCCCGCCGTAGCTGAAGGACTCATATCGCTCCTGAGATCCAGAATCAGTTCTGTCATCTCCGTCTCGTTTCAGCAATTTCTTCTTTGCTCTTTTGGCCTTCTGGACCAGGTCTGAAAGATAAACCCAAGCAGGTAGTCACCAAGTATTTGTCACATGAAACCAGTACAGAACACTCATCTCTGAGCACAAGTCGTCTTTCTCCATGGCAAGTTTATGCTCCACATGCACTGTTTAGAACCAGAATGGGGTTCATAAAACCACAGATAACATGCAATGCTCTTTGTTGTCTGTCCTAAAATAGCATTAAGGTTCTAATGCCAAAAGAGTAGCTCTAGACACTCTAGTCAGACACTTCACTGTAAAACAGTGACCTGTCTTGGGCTATGGGACTCATTTCACAGCACCCTGGGACATTGTAACAAAAAGTATCTTTATTTTCCTCATTCCCAATGATTGTCTTAGGATTCAAGGCTATTTGACACTTTGTCTTGTTGCACAAACTACAAATGAAAAATTTCAGTGTGCACCTAAATAATTTCAAAGGTCTTGTGAGAAGAGGGCAGTCTCCCAGGCAAAAATGAGACTAAGAACTTGGAACTTCAGAACCTTTAGTGCCCTTGCAGCCTCGTTCCACTCTGGATGGTAGCAGAAGTTGCAGGCACCACTGTGCTTGCTAAACACATTCGGTAGTTCCTTGAAATAGATCTTGTATACATCAAGCTTCCTAACAAGCTGCTGCGGGTCGCCAGTTTGCATGTCCTTTTATATTTTTAACTGTTGTATTCAGTGCCCAAAACACTGGAACCTGCACCTTGCTCTTACTAGAGTCTGTCCACTCTGAGCTTCAGCCATTAGTGCCAGCAGCCCCTCTGCAGCCACCGTCCCTCCTAGCAGTTTTCAGTTGAAGTTACACTGCCTCCCACACCGACCCCCGGTGACAGCACACACGTTTCTCCACAGACCCGTGCCAGGCAGGCATTGCCAGCACTGTAACCTCCTCTAAGGGACAAGCCCGCTCCCGCCCGCGCCTGCTCTCCAGCCTCAAACACCTCCTCACCCGCAACCCACTGCAATTCACACTTGCGTGTTCTCAGCGTTCCGAGAGCCCGCGGTATTGGCGGCTTTTGCCGTACGGAATCCGGGGCGGCAAACACGACCGTGCTAGAAGGGCCGCCGCGCCCCTTACTTTTGAGCTGGCCCCTGACGTCCCTGTCCTCGCCGGAGTGCTCCTCCTCGTAGTGTGCCTGCAGCTGGTAGAACGACTGGAGGTCCTTCAGGCAGAGCGGGCACAGGAACCCTTCCCGCATCTCCCCGGGTCGCCGAACGGCGGCGGGCAGCCGGACGCCATGGCGGCCGGGCCGGCGACGAGCAGCTTTCCGTCCCTGGGCTCAGCAGCGGTGCAGCGGCGCGAAGCGCGGCCGCCCGGCGGGGACACGACGCGGGGGCGCGGGGCGCGGTAGGGGCATCGTCCTCCGCGGCTTTCTGAAAGACACCGGAGCAGCGGCGTCGGGCTGGCGGCGCGGCCTCACCCCACGCCCTCCCTGGCCCCTCCGCGGTGTAGCAGCCGCCCACGCCAAGGCCCGGGACAGGGCGCGGGCCACCTCCCGCCGCTCCGCATGCGGTACCCGCTCGGCCGGTAACGCCCAGTGCCGCCGGAGCCTGCGAGCTCCGCCCGGAGAGAAGAAAGACCTCTTCGGGGCCCCGCTGCGGAAGGAGAAGCGGCCGCGAACAGGAACCAGCGAGGCGCGCGCGGGGTCGGGGGCGGCGTGTATGTCGCCTGCGCACGCGCGGGCAGCCAGTGGGCGACGGGGCCCGGGACCCCCGCGCGACCGGGGCAGGAGGCACGCGGGGAGAGAGGCGGGGCTTCGCGCTCGTGCCCAGCACCGGAAAAGCGACGGGGGGGGGGGGGGGGGAAGTGTTCCTCCCGAGCGGAGCCACCTGTCCCGGGTCTCACCTCCGTACCGGGGTGGGAGGTGCGCGCGTCCCGCCTGCCCGGCGGAGGGCGGAGCGAACACCGAGGTACGGTTGGGCGGACAGGGCAGAGACAAGAAAGGTTCATCCGGGACCCGCGGGAGGCCTCATTAAGACGTGAGCGGCCGAGCGCAGAGCTATCGATGGAAGGTGGGGCGGGGAAAAGGCGGTGGTGGCCTGGGCATCTGCGTCCCCTAAGGGAGGCGCCGCGGCGACTCCCTGGAATGGCGCTAAACTGCTTTAATGAGCCGTGTGTAAACCCTGCTGAAGTTTCCTGTGAGTCCCCGGGTGTGAGTTTGGCCTTCAGCCTGCTTTTACCTCACTGGTTTTATGTCAGGCGATGCTCGCTTGGCAGGAGTCTCTCTCTGTTGCCCCGTGTCTCCGTTGCGTCTCTCGCAGTGGCAGCTAAGAATTGTATCACCTTGTTCTAAGGCAACGTTTCTTTGCAAAACGTAGCGTGCAGTCCGGGGTTTAATCGATGCCCGTCCCTGGTGAAGCATCTGCTCTAATCTGAGGGCCTCGTATGGAGCAGAGGGCCGTGGGCAGCTGGGGCCGTGAAGGGTTGTGCAGCGTGAGGGTGCCGTGGTTCCCTCTGCGCTCCTGTCCTTGGGGGATGAGAGCTGGAACCAGCCTGCAGTGTAGTGCCTCGGAGGGCTCAGGTGCTGTGGGGTGATTCCCCTTCCCTTGTGTTTGCTGCAGCTGTTTGCCAGCGCTAGGCCATGCTCGTACCTTGGCAGCGCCCAGGTGGAACCAGTTGCCCTCCTTTGCTGTGGCCTTGCTCCTTTTGCCCAGGCCTAGCCGAGGCCAGTGAAAAAATGCTCCAGCGAGGCATGTCTGGAGAGCGGTGAGCATGAGAAGGTTGTGGCGATAAACGAGAAGACAGGTCCAGGGCTTGCAGCCAGGCTGTCCAGGAATTTTCGTTTGTTTGTTCTGTTTCACGTGGGTTTTCCTTCGTTTGATGGGTGTAGGGACAGCACAATAAAAGGGGCAGGAGGAGCATGGAGGACATGTGCGTCACTAGATGGCACACCGAGTACGTCTGAGAGCAGCTGGAGAGCAGCCGGTGGCCCTGGCAGCTGAGTCACAGCGCCTGAGGCTACTGAGCCTTCTGTTCTAAAGATTGTTCTGCAGCAGGCAGCCTGTGCAGCTGTGAGCCCGGTGAGCCAGGGCGGCTCACCCTGTCATTCAGTTGGACTTGGAGAAAGGCAAGAGACTCAGTAAATTTCTTGTATTATGCTTCCATTTGAGTGCTGGACACAAGTTGAATCTCTCCAAAAGACTTGTGTGCCTTCAGAGGGTTTTTTGCAGGTTTATACAAAAAACATTACCCATCTAAAATGACAGAGGTATGTTAATATTTCACAGAAAAAGTCCAGATGCTTCCTATCTATACAAAGGTTATTTATCTAATAATAACAGAAGTATACAAAATGGGCAGGTGTCTTCTATCTATACAAAGATTATCTGTCTGCTCCTCTTGCCCCTTCCTGCATTCCAGCTAACGGTGGGGAGTTCCTTATCAGCTCGGTTACTCTGTTAAACTCGATACAAATCTTAAAAGAATTTCCTGCTCATCGAGATCTAGCAAGAATCGGGGTAAGGAAAAGTAGGGCTGCACTGAGCAGTAAGCTTTTTCCTTAAGCCTTAAAGGCTTATTAAAATGGTAAATGCAGTGATCAAAGTCTAAAGCCTGCTGTTGAGACAGGAGCAGTGCAGTGAGAGGACTGCTGCAGTGAGCTGAGGGTGAGGGCATGCTGCACTGTGCACCAGCCATCCAACACTTCACTGTCTCTAGGGAGCTGAGTCGCTCTTTTGCATGTCCTGCAAATTACTTAATACTTTCTTAATTACTGAGAAAACACCACAGTGTATCAGTCACTCTCGAAAAGAGGAATTTCATTCAGCACTTTGAAAGTGGTGGTATCTTTCTTTTACTTCTTAACTCCTCTCTCTCCTTTTCTCTCTCCTTTTTCCTCTCCTTTGTTTTCCCTTACTCCAAGGGAATTTTGGAATCTTAGCAGAACCTCCCCTGCCGCGCAGGGTTGGCTGAGGACACCGAGTGGTGACACTGTTCCTCGGCTCCATGTGACATCTTCAGTAGTGCCGTTTGGAACGTCAAGTAACGGAATCTGATCCCACACAGGAGAGCTAGAGGTAGACCAGAAGTAACTGTTGGTGATGCCTATCTGCTTCTCAAGTAATGCAGTGGAATAGTTTTGCACAAATGTGGCTTACTGAGGAAAAAAGCTTTAAATATTGGGAAATCAACGGTGTTGAGCTCAGTGTGGACTTTGGGGTGGAAACAGAGTGGAAAATCAGAATGTTCTTCCTAAGTATTCCCTAAACTAAATAGCTACTTAATTTAAAGTGATGCTGTTTCTAAAATTGGCCTAAATCCAATTTTTAAAACTAAATAATAAATGTAAAAAGCTCATTTAAAGTTTCCTAACACTGAAATGAGTAGCACAAAATTATTCCTGCAACACAAAATTATCTGATTTTAGTTGTTTAGGTGGATCTAAACCAGCATTTTTCATGGTTTGCATTTTGTTCAGAGATGGAAAAAATCTGCACCTTACCATTCTTCTTAACAAACCCTACATTCATTATACTCAGACTGCTTATGGTAAACATTTTGATACAACCCAAATTTAATTAGTCTGTGTAGAGATGATGGCAGATGTGTTTGCATGCCAAGCCCATGATTTTCCTGTGTTTGCAGACTTGCCCATCAAAACTGACAGCATGATGAATTGTAAGAGCTGTAGCTGGCAACTTGTGGACACCCCCCTTATCTGATTGTCTGTTAGTTGTTTCAGGCAGGCCAGTGATCTACACCACTTGGTGGTGAGCACTGCTGAAGAATCTGGCCCCTTGGTTCTGAGTGCCATGGAACAGCAACACTCTTACACAGAGTGGGTGAACTGCAAAGAGCTGAGACAGGAAGAGTCAGAATTGCTTTGTGTTTGCACTTTATTTCATGTTTTACACCACAATGTCTAGATAGTGTCCAGGGCTCCCTGTCAGATGTCAAGCATGCCCATATGTGGGTGCTGCCTCCTGTAGCTCCTCTTGTCTTCCATCTCCCCTACAGATTTGTACAGCACCCAGATGCTGTCCTAAAAGCAGTGAGCCGAACACTCTCAACAGTGAATGGTTTGGGATTTTTTTGCAGGCCTGTTCTTGATGTCTTCAACAGCACCTGCTTCTTCAAGTGGCTTGCTTTGTGTCTTGACTGCTTTGGCTCTGAGAGCCTTTCATAAAGTCTTACTATATTTTTTTTGTCTTGGCTTTTCTCTCTCCTCCTCCTCTCTTTTTACAATCATTTCTTCAGGAATCCCATGCATCAGTATCAGCTTTAGAATCAAGACGAAACTTACACTGGAAACTCGATGATCTCCAGAGGTCCCTTCCAACCCTTAACATCCTCTGATTCTCTGGGAAAATTAGTTTAAACCAGCAATTGTATTCCAGGTAACCCCTTCAAAGCAGGTCACTCTCCCTAGTTTTCCCAGCCAGAACTTCACATTTTCCCTACACCAGTCAGATATTTAAAGTGTCCACATTGCATCATAGCTGGGTTGTTAGAATATCCACTAAAGGGAGAAGATGGCAATGATGTAACTTCCTTTGGTGGCTCCTTCTTTACCTTCTTCCATTTTGGCTGACGTGACCATGTCTGGCTTCCCCTCTTTCCAGATCAGGAGCATGAGGCAGGCCCAGTGTGTGTTAGCTGTGAGGATGTGTTCCTGCAGCCACTGAGTGCTGCCTATGACAGGGTGTCTGTGAGATGCTGCTTACTTGTCTGGATCAGACCACAGGGGCTGGAATCAGTTCAAGACCTGCCTTTGGGCTAGGATCCTTACATTACACTGGTGTCTGACATGCCTCATGTCTGTCAGGAGCCAGTGTCATGCTTCAGCACCCCAGTGTAATCTGATCTAATCAGAGTTCAGTGCTTCTTTGCCGCCCTTCAGCCTCTGCTGCATCTCATGTAAGCAAACAAAGTAACTTGGCTCCTCACTGACTCACGTCCTTTTCTTGGTCTCCTTCTTGGGACTTCTAAGCTGCAGTGGTTTCATCAAGGAGAGCAATCTACAGATGTCTTCACACAAGTTCAAAAGTAGCCTCAAGGCAGGTAGATAACTGAGTTTTCTCAAGGAACTTGACCATCTGTTTTTATCAGAGGTCTCTCTGTTCAACCAGATTCCTTCCTGATTACCCTGCAGAAGTGAGGAGCTCCTGCTCCTTGCTGAAGAGGGAAGTGGAACTTCTGCACCCCAATACAGATAGCCCACATATCCATTCCCTAAAACTGGAAGGATTTCCCTGCCTGCAGTTTTCACGTGATGTCTCTGTACAGCCCAGACCTCACCCAGGCTTGTCCCTCTGCAGCACTTCTCCATTTGACTGCTTTGGTGATGGCTCCTGACTGGTACTTTAACAGTGCAGCTGGCTGCTGAATGTGAACTGAGTTACCAGGCAAGCAGTGACTCTACTGTTTTCAAATTTCTCTGACTAAGGAATCATTAGAAGTAGTAATAAAAGGATTTGTTGCAGCCGTGTCCCTTGGAAGCAGTTGGCCCATGCTAATTGCAGTGGGTTTGCAAAAAGGTCAAGTCTGGTAAGTGTGTGGGAGGGGGGCACTGAACAGTAAGAGGGGAGTTGAAAGCAGCTGGCAAAACCAACTTCTGCAACTGGGGCAGTGCTGTCAGGCAGGGAGCAGGGAAGCAATCCTATTTCAAGGGAACACTCAGGGCACTTGGTGTGTCTTGATGGTGGTGAAGAGGATGAATGTCAGTGGAAAACATTTGTTTAAAACCCAGCATTTTAACAGAATACTGAGATGCTCTGACACCTCTTTGCACAGGAAGTGGTGAGAACAGCTGAAGGCACTCAGTAACTGCATTTACTGCAGAAATCAGTGAATCTGTGGTTTGGACGTGTGAACAGGAAATCAGACCTTTGGTTAAGTTCCCTGGGAACTAGGTGAGAAGGCTGCTGTGGGCTTGACCCAGATTCATCATTTTGTGTGTCACACAGGTAGATTTAACCAGGGAATCTCTCTAGATACAGATTGTCTTTCCATTTCAGTAGCAAACCAGTTTTATGCAAACATGGGCTGACCACCAGCATGCAGGAAGGTCGTGCCTAGAAAAGCACTCTTTGATGTTACTTATTTTTGTTTAGTTTGGGTTGGGTTTGTTTTTCACTCCACAGCAGTGTGTGCACAAGGAATAAGGACACCCAGAGCTGACTGTTGACGTTTATTGAATCACTTATAACAAATGAACACTTGTGTGGGTCTGACTAGGGAGAGGAGAGAAGTCAGAACTCTGTAGGGGAAGAAGGGATGTCTGCTTGTTTCATTCTGGAACGTCCAAGGTGATGGGATGTGCACAGCTGGGTTCACAACTTGTGATGGAGATGCTCTAGGATCATAGAATCACAGTGGGCTAGGTTGGAAGGGTTGGGCAGGGACACCTCCCACTAGACCAGGTTCCTCAAGGCACCATCCAGCCTGGTTTTGAACACCTCCATTAACCCTTTGCACTCTGTAGTTTCTTTGATGTAAAAGGGTTTTATGAGCCAGTTCCAAGTCAAACTATGAAGTCAGTCATCTACCCTGCTGCAGCTGGAACAGCTCCTATCTGGTTAATGCTCACTCTGGACAGATTCAGTGCACAAGGGTTCAGCTCTCGATGGATCATTTAGAATTTAAACCTTAGCCCATTTCTGTTTGGAACAGCTGGCATGTGTTGTTCTTTTCTCTCTGTTAATTTCCTGGTCTCACTGGTGCGAGAGGGAACCATACAGTTACTGCACTTTTGCAGCATCAGGACAGATTTAAGAGCCCGTTTGCAAATAGCAAATTGAACACATGCAGTGACATCATTCTGGGGCCTGGGCCTGTAAGGAGCATTCTTAACTCCCTAAAGTGGAGCAGGTGAAGACTTGCAGCACTTGCCTGCCCCATTCCACCGGGTCCTTTAGTTCCTTTAAGTGTGTGACAAAGCCATTAACTGAAATGGAAACATGAATGCACTGAAAGGTAGGTGCAGAGGTCAGCAGCAGGAAGCCAGAGGGGAGCAAACAGCATTGTGTGGTGAGCTGGTCCTCCACCAGATGCCAATGGTACACAATGATTTGCTCACTCCTCTGTTTCACTCTCCCATGCTGATCTCTTTCCTGGGTGCTGACGTTTTTCTTCTACCCTGTCTTTGCTAACACTTTCTACTAAATCAAGCAACAGGCTGCCTTTGTTACATGTGAAGGGCTCCTGGAAGCTGCAGGGGCCTGCATCCTCAGGGCTGTTAGAATTCCAGGGCCTTTTGCCAGCGTGCTGGCGTTCCTCACCATATTGCTCATTTAGTTCTACCTCATCATTCCAGCCTCTTCTGCTAGGATGCTGCCACTTGGACATTAGATACCTCTTGCCCGGGTGCTGCCTTTTGGGTAGCTGATTCGAGTAGGTTGGTTGTGCAGCAGAGGTGTCAGCGTCCTGGTCCAACAGCCACCTTCTGCCAGGGTGCTGCCGCTTTTTCAGCTCCAGATAGCTGTCAAGGTCATCTTCTGTCTCTCCTTTCCCTGGATACTGCCTCTTCTGAGTGTCTCCATAAGATGCGTCTTCCTCAGCATCTCTTTTTCCAGGATGTTGTCTCTTCACCAGGTCACTCCGGTGCATCTTCCCAGAGTGCTGTCTTTTGGAAAGCCATCCTGGCAGAGGGGCATTTGGTTCTGCGCAAGGAAAAGAAGAACGTTAGTGAGCTCTCACTAAGTGATCTGAAGGAGAACTTTGTGGAGTTCTGTAGGGCAGGATCATAAGCTGTTGTTCCTTATGCCAATTTAATTGCACAGTTAGCTGTATGGTCCTGGATTTGATGACTGAATGGCATCTGTCATAACAGTTCTGGCACATTTTTATAGCATGGATACATTAGGAACTAGCTGCAGCCAAATGGGAAGACACAACAACAAAGTCTGACGTGTTGATTCCGGTATGTGTCAGACTCGGGTAAAGGGAAGTGAGCAAAAGATGCTGAGCAGCTGGCAGAAATCAGCTGCAGAAGCTGGATATAGGGAAGAGCTGGACTTCATCAGGGTATGCAGAAAAGACAAGGGTGGGACACAGGTTGAAGTAGAGATACGGACATTTGAAAGCCAGCCCAGAATTTCCGGCCACTAGCCACTGCTTGTTCTGAAGTTGTCTTTAGTGTGTCAGGGTTTGGATCAGCATGTCTGACCCTCAGCACTCCCCTGAGTAGGGAGGAAGGCTCTTGCTGTGGGTACATGGAGCCATCTCCTCTTTCCCCACTGATAGGGTCTGTGCTCCTTGTTGGTGGCAGCACCCCTGTGTGATCTTGAGTCTGATTTGCTTCCCCTGCAGTGAGAGCAGAGTGTCTGCAGACCAGGAGGCAGGGGAGCTGCAGCATCCCTGCATTCCCAGCTGCAGAGCCCGGGACTGCTGGGCTGGGGGAACCGATGGGCTGAGGCAGTGGTGCTCCCCCTTTCAGGTGACAGCAGGTACAGGGTCCACAGCTGGGAAATGTCCTCCATGGCTCCTCTTAGAGCTTCCCTAGGGAAGTACTTGCCAGACAGGCAAGTCTTCTGTGACAGGCTTCTGCCTTGTTACTCTGCAGCAGCTGCTTGGCAAGGGCACAGCACTGCTGCAGGCAGGTCTCAGAAGAAACCTCATTCGAGAGCTATGTGTCAGCATATGGCAGCAGACCTCCTGTCCTTCCCCTCCTCTTAGTGTAACAGAGGGCGTTAGAACCTGGGAAGGATACAGCGGCTGTAACCTCAGCCGAGTCCCATGCTCATGTCACCAGAGGCTGTCCCCAGGGTTATTGATACCTTTATTCATCTCTTCAGCGTTCTTGAGGGCAGACTGAAGAAGGCGGCTTTCGGATCTCTGCAGGATGTCATCGAGGGGGGTTTTAACCGTATTCTCACTGTCCTCTGGAAGGGGCTGCCCCCCACTGAGGCAAACACCAGACAGGGTTAGGCAGAGGAGAAGCAGTGGCAGCTGGATCGATGGCATTGTGGGACAGGGGTTCCTGCAGGCTCCACAGGAGAGAGAACAGGGAGGAGGATGGAGCTGACAAACCTAGCAGCCATAGCAATATTCCACACGCTGCAGAAGGAATGTGGCACTACTGTAGGGACTGAAGCCTGTGACGGTCCTTCCTCATTTCTGTTACTAACCTCTCAGTTTATTTTATATTCTACAAAGGATCAGTAAATTCTTCACCATCAAAACCAGGCACTTGTTTGTTTTTCTGGCACAATAAATATTCACATTTTCAGCACCTAATTTCCTGATGCACAGATAGTCCTGGAAGCCAGGGACTCTGCTTTGCCTTTTGCCAAGAGGCAAAATAATTTCCCTCTTGAACTCTCGCCTCTCACAGGGCACACACACATCCACCTGCACTAACAGTCTCCACCAGGCAGACTTTTTTGCATTTAAAAGCCACACTGGGATTTGCAGCACTTTGATTCCACCTTTAACACCAGTTGGTTTTTACTGCCTCTTTCTGTACATTTCACTTAGCCTTCCCTTTGTGCATTTGTCAGTGTAGATGACAATGCTCCCTTGGTCAGGGAGGTTTCTTGCACTGGGGAAGCAGCTCGTATTTTTTCAGAGACATCATCATCATCCTGTCCTTATTGCCTCCTGCCTAGGTAACGTGTTTTTCTTCTGGCTAGCACTAACATGGATTTATTTTGCAGAAAGCAGAGTTCCCTCAGTAGAATGAAATCTATCTTTAAGACTGGTATAGCAGTCACTGAGCTTCATTATACCTTCAGAACATAAATGGTTTATCTTAGGCACAATTTTACAAAGTTCTGCACATTTTTAAGAGAATGAATTTATGTCTCTCTCTTTGGCAGGCTTCTGTCATTTCTATCAAGTCCTTGGATAACAGCCCTAAGAATATCACTCAGGCTGCTTGGTTCAGAGCAATCTCTAGAAGGAAAGTTAGAATCAGCTGAAAGGAAAATATTTGGTACATTACCTGGTTTGTAACTTCAGAGTTTTGCTTGGTGCATCTGCCAAGTGCTTGTTTAGTCCTTTAAAGCTGTTTGCTCGTGTGCTTCAAAGTTGCCCTTTTCCTGCTGCAGACACAAGCAGCATCCAGCAGAACTGCTGCTAAGTTCTCTCTGGATGGCTGGTGGCTCCCTACTTATACTGCTCTGCCTCTGGACCCTTCATGCAAATAGCTGTGAGGTAATGCAGGTGATGTCTTGGGGGTTTGGTGGGATGGGTTGGTTGGTGTGTTTTATTCTTGTTTGTTTATTGATGGCAGAGATCTGCATTTGGAATATATTTTAAAGCTCTGATGGTTATTTGCTGACTTCTGTATATCCATGCTTGACTCCCAGAAATTGCTTTCTTCATTGCCTGAAGAGATTAAGCTGAATTTTATGTAACACAGCATAGAGAAAAGGTGTTTTTTCTGTTGACAAACAGAAGCTTGTGTATTCTACTGAGCCAGCACTGTGGAGTAAATGCAGAGACAGGCAGTTTATTAAGCTGAGGAAGAAAAGCAATGGGAAAAAATGTAATAGATTCTATGAAAATAACGTGAGGGGCATTGTACAGCTTTCTGTATGTTCTTGGCATAGGTTTCTGTCAGCAGTGGCTTCACAGCATTAGATATTCAATCAGACACGTTGCTGCTGTGTGCTTCCAAGACCAGCAGGCTGTTGTAGCTAGAAATGAGGCTCCCAGTCTTCAACTCAGCCGTTGAAGCTGTTCCTTCGCTCAGTGCTGCAGAGAGCAGATCGTGCTTGGCTAATCCTGCTGAGCCGTGGCTAGGGGCTGAGCCCGGAGCGCCGGTGCGGCAGCCCAATCCGTGTTACTGCGTGAAGGTTTCAACCACATTCAGCCCACGTTTGTCTGTTTTCCCATTTCCTACCATTGTCAGCAATCAAACCCACCTTTGTACATCCTTCTCATCACTGCCATAACAGTGCTGAAGTGACAATTGGTCCTCAGCAGCAAGGAGCAACAAAACCCAACTACCTGTTGCCATGCTTTGAGGAAGCCTGTCTTGGGAGGACAGTGGCACTGTAGTGGCTCTCAATGGGTGTTGTGCCCCAGCCTGAGACAGGGCGTTTTGGGGATAATCTCTTGCTAAATGAAGATGCTCAGCTGCCAGTCTGAGCCCATGGCAGTGCTGTTTTCCTGAGCAGAACCAGAGAACTGCCCAGCAAATTCAGCCAGTGGACAATGTCTGGGCAACTGATAGTCGCTCATCCAAAGCAAAGGTGCCTGTAAGGGCAGTGCCTGTGTGGTTTTAGTTTAAACAATGCCCTTGGGCCTACCATGATTCCGAAGAGTGCTGGGAAGTGTTTTAAACCCTTTCATTAATATCAGAGTTGGTTGTTAATGGAGCAGTGGCTGTCTAGAGCTAGATTTGCCCTAATGAAATGCTAATAAAATTAGCCAGATTACCTTTTCAACTTCAGTGAGATGAGCCTTTGAACTGAATTTTTAAAAACTCCTCTAACACTTTGAAGCATGGCTCTTGAAAAACATAGATGAGAAGAGAGATGGTTAAACAGCTGAAACGATTTCCCATACAAAATCCTGTCAGGGTATTAAAAATAGCCTCCCCTATGAATGTATTTCATCTCAGCACTGAGGGAGTGAGACAGATTTCACTTGTGACACAGCAGGTGATGTACAGCACCTCTCAGCTGCCCAGACATGACAGGATAGCAAAGGCTTGGGCTTTGGAGCTTTGGGTGACTGCAATTTAATAAATCTGCTTTTGCCACAATGTGCAAATCCTCAGTGTGTGTAATTATGAGCTGGAAATAACTCCTAGCATGCAGTTCTCCCTCTGGTCTGAAATTAATCCAGAGAGCATAGAAGGGCTGCCTGTGTGGCTCCAGCTCAGGGCAGCAGGAGCTGATGCCTGTTTCTGACTGCTGTCATGCTTGTGGCCAGATGCACGAGGCTATGCAGCCAGTGCCAAGACCATCACCCAGCCCTTGGTTCCTTTCTTTCTAAGCCCTCCGAGCCATCTCAAACCAAACCGTGCCCCCTGGTTTCTCTGCACAAGCTAGAAGTGTTCTTCTGCACTGTGCTGTTTCTAGTGCAGTCAGATAATGGTGCCCTAGGTTTGGGATCTGCTGCTGCATCACTTAGAGTGAACCTCACTGGGAATTACATTGGCTTCACACTGGCTGCTTGGTATTTCTTGGGTGCAGCTACTCCTCAAGATCTCTTTACAGTACAACACTTTACAAAAAACCCAATATATTGACCTGTAATTAGAGTGGGCATTGACAGAATGGGAGCTGCATTTTTAAACGTGCCTTGGGAAGAGTGAAACATACAGCAGAGTTAGTGATGGTTCTGGCTGGCTCCCTGCAGTGCTTTCTTGATAAACTGCTGAAGCCAAGCATGCCTTCTACATTAAAAAAAGCTATTTTGATCATGTGGTGGAAGGCCTCAGTAATTCTGAACAGCTTCTGAATCTTGCTTTGTTACATTCTTCCATTCAGTTAATCACATTTGCTCTATGTTTTTTTACACAAACTAGCTCAAAACTCAGGGGATTTTATTTTTTTCCCCAGCTAAAGTGTATTGCTAAAGTGTATTTACCAAGTGTTTCAGTTCTGACAAAGCATTTTCTGTCAGAACCTTGTTTCTGGAGTATATCCCCAGTCAGCTCTTGTGGATGGGATGTTCTAACCAAACTGACCAGAGGAGATGCGCACCACAGGCAGGACCTTCAGCCCCATAAGCTCTGTGCCTCTGTTCTCATTAATTTTATAATCATAATTTCATAAAATAAATTATTTGTCAGAAACTGAATGTCAAAAATTGTTCACAGAAGAGATATCAGCTGTTTTCATTCTCATTAAAATCTGCTTCTTGACACCTTTGATCTGAGGACTCATTTTAGAGGACAGGGACAAATCCTTACAGCTGCTGCCCTGTGCAAAGCCTCTCCGTGCATGCAAAATGAGCTGCACTGTGCAATGGTCTGGACTCCCAGCCAAGCATCTGGCCCTCTGCTCAGACTCACTTTTGTCTTACCTTGAACTGGTTTAGTAGAGCTTTAATGCTGTAAGGAAAGAAAGTTTAATTTAAGCACCTCAAAGGGTCTTTTGTTTCACAAGCAATTCCTTATCTCACAGCTGCAAAAGTGTCTCTTCTTACGATGCTGGCTTGCTTTTTAGCATCTTCTTTAGGGGGGTTGGCCACATTTTTTCTGTCTCATTTTCCCTGCAGGTGACCTTTCTATTTAAGAGATTTCAAAGTGTTAATGTCCTTTCTTCCCACTCACTGCACAATTGCTTATGACTCTGTGAGCTCAGTTCATGGGTAGGAGGGAGAATCTCTTTTCTCAGACTCAGGAGACATAGTCCAAGCTGTACATTTCTGTCTGTCACAAACCCACTGACACCCCTGACTTGCCCAGAGCCTGGGTGAGCACAGGGTTTGGGTCCCAGCACACATGTGTCTGTGGCTGGCTCTAGAAGGACGCAGAGATGTGCAGCTGTCACATTTCACATCTGAGTACAGCATTTCAGCGCCACTCTGATCCTCAGCTCCTTTGTCCAGCGGCTGTCTTTTGTCACGGGTGCTTCATGTCCCCTCGAGCTTCTGTATCAGCTCTGTTCGTGACCTTGGTTTTGTTTCAAACGTTCTCAAGAGCACACCAGATTCTGAAAGAGCTTCTAAATGAAGGAGCTGGGAGACAAACATCTTCAGACCCCTCAGAGGTTTGTGCTCCTCCTCCCTCCAGCCTGCTGGTTGCTTGGGGTATTGGCTTGGCTCGCTTCCCAGGTGTGTGCAGGACCCATGGTGGGTGCTTGCCCAGCTCAGCATATTTGCTCATAACAGTCTGGACCTTAGCTTTAGATCTGTCACTGTGCACACAACTGTTGGTCCCTAAAAAGATGTTGAAGGTGAATATCAGCTGTTAACCTAAATCTGATCTCTATTTTGAAAACTCTGATATTTTGTCAGTGTGGCAGCCTGGAGTTAGGCACAAAGTTCTCCTTGGCAGATTTGTGCATCTTGTCATCTTCCTTGGGACACCTTGCTCTGCTCACTGCCAGAGAGGGGTAACTGAACTACCTTGGTCTGCTTTAGTATGGCATCATGGTTTAGGCCCAGGCCACCTGGCTTTGTTGTGATTGATCCAGACCCAACTCCACTGAGGCTTTCCCTTCCTTCTCAGTAGGTCAGGAGGGCAGCTCTTCTAGCATGGATTCTATTTTTTCCTGTGTGGAGCCATAGCTGTGGTGCTTCTGCTTTTGCTTAGTACAAGCACCTGCAGTGGGAAATGCTTGCTCATGATTCAGTTCTGAGGCCTTCTGGGGCAGCTGCTGGTTTTCACCAGCCAAGTGAATGAACTGGCCTAGAGAACCTGCAGAAGCTGCCCTGGTTAACACTGGATGTTCCTTGAAGTCTGGCCTGAAAATGGTGAGGAACAGCAGTAAAGAGCCTTTTCTGAAGGCTCTGTGTCTATCAGCTGACACTCTCCTGCTCCTCTTCTTCAAACATTCCAGAAGTGGCTCTGACTGTAAGCCCTCAAGTTTTATAGCTCTGCAAACACTGAAGTGTTGAAGCTAAATCTTTTTAATTCCTTGAAACTAATAAAAACTCCTTTGAGGAAACTTAATATAGGGAGAGATGAGGTCTTCTGTTTTAAATAATGACTAGGATGACTGTTGAATGAGATGAGAACATTAATTTCTGTGCAGGGAAGCTCTTACCAGAATTACCGAGTAAATTCCAGGTGGAACGCTCAGCTCCCCTCACCAATTTGGACCCTTAAAGGCCAGGAGAAGGGAGGGGCAGTATCCCACACAGCACCCAAACCCTTGCCAAGGGCTCTAAATAATGCGCTGCTCATGTCAGCTAAATGGTTTGATATTTCCACGAGGAAGCAAGCCCAAAGCATTGTGACATGAACCCCACATCCCTGACAGGCTTTTCAATATTAAACAGCGTGTGCGGGAATTGGAACTTGACGGGCTTAATTGTGTGCTTGAGAGTCAGCCGGCCTCACAGTTTGTTCCTTCTGGGGTGGTGGCACTTTGGAATGCAAGCTCTCAATGGAGCCGCTGTGATGTTTCTGTATTCTTCAATCATCTCTATTTATGCAGGGCCCTTGCTGTAGTTTTCCAGCCCAGAGAACCCTGTGGTTTTGCAGGAAGTGGCCATCCTCGGGAGTGTCGCTGTGCCCTGTCTCTCCTTTCAGCCAGAGTCCAGGGTTTTCCAAGCCAAGTAATGTCACTTAATGAAACAAGCAGGACCCTGTGCCTCCAGGCACCAAAACCCCAGGTGCCCAGCTCATTGTGTTAATCATAGCTGTTAATGACGGCACTCCCAAGATCCTTGTTTGCTTCCAACAGGGAGTTAGTCATTGGACAAAGCAAACTTACAGCTCGATGTAGCTGCCAAAATACTTTTTTTAAGCTGGAGTGTGTTTCATGATGTAGCAAGAAGAGACTGAGGGAAATTTGATACAATAGAGATGGTGGACGTCCAGCTTCCGTTTAAGAAGAAAGTGTGACTCACATTGTCCGGTAACTTGCAAAGCCAGCTGGAGGTTTGTAAATACCAGGTCACTGCTCCCCATGGCAATTAAAGGAGTAACATGCTAATTTGTCTTCTCTGTGCTGCCCCTCCACACTTGCTGCTAACATATCCTCATAACTATAGAGAAGCCATTATGTGGGTGTGAAAGGGACCAGAGAATGTTGAGTGAGGGAAAAGTTAATAGGAGATGTAACTACTGCATGAGAGGTGTAGTATTTTGAAAATGCTGGTCTGGATTTTAAAGTCACCAGTCATCAGCTTGCAGGTAGTTCTGTCAAGTTCCCTGGGAGCCACCATCACACGTGCCAGCTCCTGTTTGTTCAGCTGTCAGAGATACAGAGCTTAGAAGCTCCTGCCCAGTGGTGAGAGACCAGAGTGGGAGCACAGATGAGGAGACAGTGAAAGCAGGAGGAATTTGAACAGGCACCTGGTGTTCCTAACAGAGTCGATCTTAGGTACCAGTCATAGCAGCTGATCTGCTCAAAACAGACTGCAGTTAGCTCAGGTGCTGCTCCTTGCCTCTCTATTGTTTGTATGTGCTGTGAGGATGCATCTGCATTGCGTGGGTGTTACGAAGGAAGCCCTCCTGACTCTTTTCTAGGGGCTTTATTGCTCTTAGTAGTTACTAAGTTATTTGCTCTGCTCATTTTAGGAGGGCTTAAATTTGGTGACCATGTGTTATTCTTCCTGCAGTGAGATCGGTCATTTTCTCTTTCAGGTTACTGGGTTCTGAGAGTCCCGTGTCACAGCGAGAGTGGTCACTGGCAGTTAGAAGGGAGGTGCCTGTACATACATCTCCACGTGCACCTACACAGAGGTGTAGAGGTACCTACACCTACCATACCTCTGTATGTACAGCTGCAGGTGTATGGAATGACTGAGCAAGTGAGGGCATGGAGTAATCACATCACTTGTGTTGGGGATAAGTAGGACATTTCAGTGGGTTGGTAGCTGGGGGATCATCATCAAGCTAACCTGGGCTAGGTTAGGGCTGGTTTGTAAGCTTTGCTGCAGTGTTTCAGAACAGCTTGGCAGAAAGAAGACAATCATTTTACCCTGGCAAGGATTTATTTCTCATTGTAAGAACAGGCTTTCAAGACAGCTGGTCACTTGGCATTCGCAGCAGGATGAAGACAACTGGAGCTGCTGCTCTTCAGTTCCAGTGCAGACCATTCATGAGAAGGTGCTGATGCAGTGCCTTAGTCCCACTGCCTGCAGAGCCCCTGGCAAAGAGAATAGTCAGGGGCTTTTCACTTCTGTTACTTACAGCCATTACCAATGGGACCAGCGAAACTGGAAGCTATTACTTAAAATCCAAGCCTTCACTCTACCAAAGGTATGGATCAGTGGCTAGAAACATTATAGCTTGTACTTGGCTAACCACAGAAGCTACCAGAGATCTAATACAATGCTGAGATGTTCACATCACAGAGCACAGTAGGTCAGCAAGTCCCTTCTTTGGAGGATTGAGTAAATTACTTGGTTAATTTGAGGGAAGTTCATATAGTTAGATTTAGAACTGTTCCCCTGCCATCATTCATAGCCATTTAGGTAAATCTTGATGTGTAACAGAGAGGCTTGGCAGTGAGGAAGAAGATCCCCACAAGCAGTTGCTCAAGTAAGATGATTTTCCTATTTCACTAGTAGCTACATTATGACAAAGACCTTTGTGTAACTGTCATCTTTATAACTTCCATAGCCATGGCAATAATGAGTAGACTTCTCCACTGGTGCTTAATGGGTTTATTTACTAGCAAGCAGCATGAAGTGAGAATCAGGGGGTGTTCAGCTGCCATCTGGGGACAAAGATTCTAATTAAAGCTGTTCTGTAGGCCAGGTATTTGGCATGGTGCTTTGTGGGACAGTAAAGGCACATAGGTGACCACTGAGGTACATGCTGAGAGTCGTGTTGGCTTTTGAAAGTGGCTTCTGTGATCTTCTTGTAGCTTCCTCCTCGCACTGCCCAGCAGACAGGCTCTGTGCATCCCAGAGGCAGCTGGGTGAATGGACATGGACCACTGGAGTTGTTTGATTCCCGCTCTGCAGAGAAGGCTGCTTCTCAACTCCTCTGTCACACTTCTCCCCGCAGGGCCTTTTCAGCTGAGCCGGAGTGTGAAGGAAGATGCATTTAAAAGCAGTTAGAGGATGGTTTGCAGATGCAGGCTGTGGCAGCTGGTGTGTTTTTATAAGCAGAAGGCTGGGATGCCACATGGTCATTTGGTCAGAATGAAGCCTGAGAACTGGGACAGCTGTATTCTATTTCTGTCTCTCCCACTGAATTGCTCTGTGACTCTTCCTGGTGCACTAAGGCAGAAGTCTAGCTGTAGTTAAAATCATAGTCAGACATTCCACAGATGGTAACTGAAATTAGGCAGACCTTTAAATACCTGAATGTTGTGTTCCCCTGTCCACCAATAAGCCATAATGACACAATACAGTGACTTTTGAGGCTTGTGATGTGCTGTGAAAGTCTCAGCTCAGGAGAAGTTAAAAGTGGTGTTAATAGTTGGGGTTGGTTATTTTAGGAAGCAGGTAGCATTTACAGAGCCCAGTGGGCCTGGTGTGCAAAGTGAAATCCAGGAAATGGTAAATAGAAAAGTTATGTTTGATGGGACTCCAGCTTCAGCTGGGCTGTTAGTGCTATGAACACTTTTCTTGGTCCATAAACAGCTATGCAGCATCCTCCTGAAGGAGCCATTTCACAGGATTCTTTCTACAGACCACTGATGATTTTAGTAAACCGTTTTGGAGTGCTCAGCCTACATGGTATGATGGAATTCTGGAATGCACTCCTGGAATGGCCAGCAATGGCCTTCATGTCCCAGAGTGTAGGTAGCTGTAATGCATCAGTGATTTGTAGCTCCTGCCATGAGACAATGCAGGGTTTAGAATGACTTCAAAGGGCTGGGTAGAATGTCATTAATAAAAGCAGTCCTTTTGGTTACATTTGCTCTGTGATGTTCTACAGGACATTTAGAGAATTCTTATAGATATGGAAGCTGTAAAAAGTAAAGCAACTAGAAAAAGTTTAAAAAATACATTCTTGAAGGTTTTTTCAGCTCTGCACTCCCGTGTCTGACTCAGGGCCATCATGGAAGAGGCAGAGTCAAGACTTGGATAACATTACCTTTTTGTAGCTATTGTACAAAACTGTGACCCAACATTTTGACATTTCAAAGGGCTCATCAAGAACAAGCAGCTGAGAGATGGGGTTTAAAATACATCCTGGGAGATTGCAGCAATAGGCTGTGATTATTTCTGAGCCCACGCTGCCCACACTGAATGAAGCTCAAGTTTTTTAGCATGAAGAAATGATGGAAATGCCAAGGCTTGCCTGATAAACAGGCATTGATCACTGCCTGTGCTTTGCAAGCGTGGAACCTTTGTCATTTGAGTAACAAACCATTGCTAAGCCAGCACCAGAGTAAATCTTGCTGACCTTTTACCACTTCTGCTACTGTTATTGAAAACCAGGAACTCCATCTTCATTAGAATCCCTTTCAGTGCAGGGGCAGGCACCAGATGCTGAGCAAAGTGGCTATACAGACACATGGTGGCTCCACTCAAGAAGGTGGAATGGAGCAGTTTGCTGTGCTTGAATGTGCATAGCACTGCTCAGTGCAGCCTGCAATGGGAGCTGAAAACCACTGCTGCATTGATGCTAAGTTAAGGACACTCTGAGTGTGTAAACAAAGGTCAGCAGGAACTGGGCTATATGAAGTATTTAATGGGACGTTTTGTGTGGCAAGGGACCTAGAAAGGTCATCTGGTCTAACCCCTCTGCAGTCAGCAGGGTCATTGCAACCAGAGCAGGTTGCTCAGAGCTCCAAACAGCCTAACCTGGAATGATTCCACATTAGTGGCCATGAATTGGCAGTTATGTGATTACATTTTCAAAGGTTTACCTCTCCCATTTAGAGACAAATGAAGCTGCAGGTTTGCTGAAGTAGGCATTGTCTTGGGCACTTTGGGATTTTGAAGCTCTGAGGGTGTATGTAACAGAGGCAGCCTGCAGGTGCCAGGTATGTCTGACCACTGCCCCCTCTTCCTGTAAGGGCAATGTCTGACCACTGCCCCCTCTTCCTGGGTGTGAGAGTGGACAGAGAGCCCAACTACATACAGTATGTGAATCAACGTCGGCCTTTGAAGGAGCACAGATCCAGAATGAGTCTGTGACTGCAGCAGAATTCAAGTGCTGGCTGCTGGAAACCCAAGGGAACAGTTCAAGTTAAATGAGTGATGTTGTGTCACCTTGTTTGATATTGCTGGAGGTTGCTAAAGGTCTTTGGTTAATGTTTCTCTGCTTCAGAAAATATGATAATGTCCTTAATGACATCCATGCTTCAAAGGTGCTGAGATAAATGACTTGTGAAGTGAATGACTGTTATTTTTGTTGTGATATAAGGGAGTAAAAATCAAATGAAGATGATATATGGTCTCAAAAGAAAGTTTCTTCCTAGTGATGCTGAAAAATAGCAGGTTTGTGAAGCTTAGAAGGCTTTGGCATATGTTTCCTCACAAAGACATCTGACTTAGGCAGGTTCAGTGGGATACTTCAGCCACCGCTGAGTCCTCTGTTCTAAACTGGCACCAGCAATGTTTGATTGCCCAGCAGGACCAATTTTCTCCCTGTGAAAACTGCCCTGATTTCAGGTTCAAGACTGAATCAGGGTGGGGGTTTAGGTAATAATTTCAGTGGAGTTACACATGGATGAATTTACTTGACTTTAAAAGATACTAAATGGCATGAAGCTATCTGGAATCCAGGGGGCTTTGCTTATGAATCGAAAATAGCCTGATAATTGTTTCTGGTCTGGAGTAAATGTTCTCTCTGGAAGACAACAGCATCTCCTCTCTTCAGTGGCATTTCTTTTCCAGGCTGTGGTATGCTGGCAGCTCTGTACTTGCCAGTGCTGCTGTTCAGAGCCCTGTGAAGCTAGCAAGAGCTATCCACTGCCTCATCTTTAGCAGGCAGAAATTCATGCTGTCCTTGTATTATTAAATTGTCAGCATCCAGAAGATGCTGAACCTTTTCTATCCAGATGTCCTTTTCATTCCTGGGGAGCTGTTCTGGTTTACTTTTTGTAAACTCTCCTCTGTGCAAGACAAGCAAAAGCTGTACTTGAGGCTACTTTTATAGCTGTTTTGTCTTCCAAGACCAATACTTTGGCAATGTAGCTCTCTGCAACAGATTCAGCTCTCACAAACAAGCATGAGAGTTCCAGCTTGACTTGTTCAAATGCTGATCTTTTATTCTAGCATTACTGACTCCAGCCCTGTGGCCTGTTAGCAACAGGGACCGAGCAGAAACAAGAGTTTCTGCTTCTGAAGAGACTCACACATCCAACTAAGGAAAAACAATCAATGACCATTTAGAGGCTTCTGACTGAACAAGTTGTCTTTAAATTAAGTCTCATTGCTTCTCATATGAGACTTGAAAATAAGGACACTCTTGACTTCCTAATTTAGTCACTAAACAGAAGAGAAAGAAGGTTGATTGCCTCGTTTGGCAAGGTGACAGGCCTTAGACTTCCACCAGGGAAGCATTTTTCCTTTGGGTATCTATCACAGTGAACAAACAACCTTAGGGGATCATAAGGACTGGTGAGAAAACTGAAATACTCAGTTGGTGACCTTGTAATTAAGCAGCAGTTGATGATAATTCTCAAATTATTGTCTTAGTTCAAGGAACTCATTCTTTTTATAACTGTGTGACCGGTTTAGGCTGTGCCTTTAAGAAAGAGACACTTTCTGAACACTGGGCGAATGTTTTGATATTAGAATGAAAACAATGATATGCTAATTCAATTTCATTGGTGGGACCCGGTTGTAGTTTTTTTGTTTAGTCTTTCAGTCGGGGGAGTCAGTCTGCAGTCGTTTTCTTCTTCCCCCTGTGCTGTGAGCTGGCTCGTTTCTCTCTACGATTCCTTTCTAACCAGATAAGAAAACTAACTTTTTGCATTCGCTTTGAGCTTTAACAAATTTTTCCCCTTTTAATTACCTTCCTTTCTCTCTCTCTCTAACCCTTTTGGGATAAAAGGGGTGGTAGGGAGGGAGAAGGGAGGGGCAGGCCGAACCCCCCTGGCCGCAGGGGGGGGTTGGGGAAAGGTTTCCTGTATTACATACATTGCTGTATATTTCTGTATATATTGTAAATATTGTATATTTTTGTACATATTCACTGCATTCCATATCTGCTTGTAAAATACAGCTTTCATCTGCTTCTCCGGCTGAGTTAGCTGTGGAATTCTTTTGTGTGTGGGGGGAACCTTCCTACTCCACCACATAGTTTTAATTGGCGGTCCAACGTGCGGCTTGTGGATAATTGCTGTCCAGAAGCTGGGCGAAAAGGTTGCTTGATTTATTGCCTGCTCGAGTCGGAGTTGCAAACATGAAAGTGTTTTGGCTTTTAGAACGTTTGGTCTTTTCAGTTTGTTCGGTACTGGTCTACAAGTACTTCATGGGATTGATTTTCGATCGCTTAGGCAGATACTTGATGTATAGATTGTATTTATGGTTTAAGTATAAGATTCAGCTTCTTTACGACCGGTGCCTGGGATTCCTCTGGCTTAACAGATACGGGAATGTGACCTCCAGCACTCTGCCCATAGAGATAAAGGAGTTTAAGATCCCGGTAGGCGAAAGGGTTGTTTTAAGTGATGGCTGGGATCCAAAGGTGATTTATTTGATGTGTTTAAATCTGCTGCTGATGATGGTGATTGCGTACTTGTTATATACGCTGTACCGAGAGAGGAAGATATATAGAGTGTCGAAAGCATGCTTTGTAATTAAGCGTAGATCGAAACGCAGAAAGCACAGCTCTAACTCCACCCCAGAGGTATCTAGTGATGAGGAAAATGCAGAATCTGTATCAGTTAACGACAAGGCTAAAAAGTCCATCGGAAAGGCTGCTCTGAACGGTGCTGTTGGTGGCTCTGGCAATCAGCCAGCGGCAGCGGCAGCTCCTAACATGGCTTCCACGCCCTCGGCAGCCATTAATGGGGCAAAGCCATTTCCTCCTTCTTCTTCGGCAGGACCGGAAGTGTCCTCCGCAGCAGCTGATTCGTCTCAAAACCTGTCAGCTTCTATTAAGCCAGCTGTAAATCCAAACACAGCTCCAGTTAAGCAGGTAGCTGTTTTAAGTACGAGAGGAAAAAAGGGCAAAGCTGATCCAGATGCTGATGGTGGAGAGCAGCAGGATCCTGGTGAGGGAACTTCTGCTCAAAGAGACCCTGCTGAAATGGAGGAAAAGGTTTGTCTTAAAGATATAGCTGAGTTATTGAGATCATCACTGGATGGAGATGCAGGGCAAATTGCTGATAGCAGAACAACTAAAGGTGGTACCCCTGACCTTAAGCAGATTCTTAGGAGAGTGACAGTAAGATTATTGGGACAAGAACTTCAGGAAGATGAGGCAGAGGAGGAGGAGTCAGATGACATTGAGAGCTGTTCGTCACCCAGGGAGGAATTGAGGAATGTGCGTAAAGATTACATCAGAGCAGATAAGGAGCCAATCCTAGCTTGGCTTGGTAGATGCTATGATACAGGTGCTCCAGCTCTGGTAGTTGGAGACAAGTCAGCAGCCCAACTAGGAACTCTCTCAAAGGATAATGGAATAGATAGACATCTAGGCAGGACTCTCGGCAAGGTTACTCTGTGGATACGCCTCTTAATGGCAACTCTCATGAGGTATCCTTCCCGGGATGATCTTCCATGGAATGCTAAACCCTGGACTACCATAGATGAGGGAATCAAGCGTCTGAGAGAATTTGCTGTTAGAGAGGTACTCTATGGTGGCCATGAGACTCTGAATCCTGATGAAATTCCTGTAGGAACTGGTCTTGCTAAGAAGCTCATCAAACTTGCTCCTCCTAATTATGCAAATATTCTGGCAAGCAGAATTGTGGCAAGAAATTATGGTGGTGCTTCTCCTACGGTTGGCCAATTCACTGATCAAATGAGACAACTGGAGGATAGCATGACACGTGTTTCTTTGGTTTCAGCCATTGAAACTCTGTCTGGTGAAATAAAGAATTGCATGAAAGAGCTGAAGGATGAATTTAAAAATACATTCTCCCAATTGGCACAAAGAGATAATTCCAATTCTTCCTCCAGATGGATACAGGTTTCCTCTGTGAGGAATAGACGTCCTCCAAGGATGTCATTCCAAAACAGGTCATTCCAAAACAGGTCATTCCAAAACAGATCCAACCAAAACAGACCACCAAGGCAATCACGTGCGAGTATTTGGATAACTCTGCGTGATCAGTTTGGTGAGAACATGAACAGATGGGATGGTCAACCAACTGCTAATCTTTTCAGGAGACTGAGGGAACTGCAAAGTGGCAGAACCCGAGGTAGCAATACCAGAAGGGTAGCTGTTACTTCTACAGTTCCCCAGGACAACTCTAATAGCTCCAACAGTGGCTCCAGTTCTAACACTGCGCCATGTGCTCATTGCACATGTGGGCATGTTCCCCATAACTAGGGGTGCCCTGCCTCCCGCCAGGGGGAGGAGAGGGGTAACAGAGATAACAGAATCTATTGGGATGTGTACCTCCAGTGGCCTGGCACTTCACAATTTCAGAAGTACAGGGCCTTGGTTGACACAGGAGCTCAGTGCACCATAATGCCACCAAATTATCAGGGATCAGAAGCTATAACTATTCTGGGAGTCACTGGTGGATCTCAAGAGTTGCCAGTTGCTGGAGGCACAGAGAGGGTAGAATTAGGGCAGCTTGGTTTAAACCGGCATTGACTGTGTCACTGTTGAGCATAATCAGATCCAACTGGAAGTACTCAGAAAGACAGCCCTTACTCCTCTCTCTTCCTATCCACATCATGTTCTTGCTTTCATAAATTGTAGGGACCAGCCACATGTGATTTCATTCAGAGTACTGATCAGATGGATCAAGAAGGGTCAGAACTTCTTGGCCCAGGGCTAGACATTCCCAGGACAAAGACTGAAATATTTACTCTGCCTTCATCCTGATGTAGTATGACCTGCTTCTTGGTGAAGGTGATTCCAAGGTTGTAACAAGTTGTGCTGTTAAGCTTTGCTTATTTTATCAAGGGCAAGGGCAGGGGCAGTGGCAGTGTCTCCTTCTCCGGAGATATTCAAAACCTGCCTGAATGTGTTCCTATGTGATCTGCACTAGGTGATCCTGCCCTGGCAGTGGGATTAGACTGGAGGATCTTTCAAGGTCCCTTCCAACCCCTACCATTCTGTGATTTTCTGCCTATTTAGAAAAGAAAGATCTCGAACATTAATGCCAGGACTGCTGGGGCTGCTCTGTGACATCGTTCGTCACAGGATGCTTCCAGGTAGAATTGGAACACAACTCAATTATGTTTAACTATGCTGAGGTAGTGAAATATGCAGTAAATATGATTGCTTTGTTAGCAGCTCTGCATTTAATTTAGATATGAATGAGGAAAGGCTGCCCCCTGTAATGACAGCACTGCCCCATGGATGGTTTGTGCCCCAGCCCAGATACCAACAGCATGGACCCACCCTGCAATGTGCTCAGCCCCTGGGAGAAGACAACAAAGTGAAACAGACATATTGGGAGTACATCTCAGCCTTTAGGGCTTTGTTGGCAGAAGGAGATGGCTTTGGCACGGGTTACAGAACCAGCAGGCAGTTTGTAGCCAGATTTCTGCCTGCTGTTTCTTCCTCCTTGTCCACAGATGCTGTGATGGCCAAGCAAGGCCAGGCTGTTGCACCAGAACTGTTCTGGAAGGAGGCTGTTAACCCTTCAAACTGCACTGCCTTGTTTTTTTCTGTCCTTAGATGGGTCTGGGAGCTGTCTCTTCAGAGCTGTTAAACTCCCTCCTGAAGCTGTTACATCAGGCATCAGAAAACATCAGTTACCTGAGTGCTGTGCTTTATCAAAACAGTCCAGACTCTCTCCATGCATTGCTCTTTCTGCTTTGAGACCAACTGCCCATCTGCAGTGGTAGCGTGCTCCAAACAAAGAATTTCTGATAGCAGAAAGGTTTTTGCATAGTTTGTATCACACAGAAGCTAGACACAAGAATCCCCAAACAGGGTAGATCTCCACGAGAAGTTACTTGTCAAGAGTTGCTGCTGTATCTCAACTGCTTTACACTGACAGCTCCAAAGAGCTGCTCTCAGAGACATTCCTGGGCTTCTAGAGCCTGGTACAACACAGGGAATGGTCTTTGTGATGGATTCTGAGTGAATGAGTTGACTTTCAGCTGTTCCTAATATTGGCACAGCTCCCTGGAAGTCAACAGAGAGCTGCAGGAGGACACATGGTGTGGCCTGGTGTGCCTTGGAAATGATGCCATGTGCCACAGCAGCCACAGCTGTCTGCACAGGGCTGTACCAGCATGCAAACCAGCATCACTCAGAACACATTAGCTCTAACACTTTATCCAGACTTCATTTCTCTCCCAGAGGTAGCTGTGATCTTTCTTTATGGCTAATTTCTGTCTTAGCTGATCAGCTGCTGCATCTTTGTCATGGCGCTTGGACACAGACAGGAAAATGTCAGCCTTGTGGTAACTTTGTTCTGTGAAAGACACCACTGAGCAATCAGCCTGCTTCCACTTGCTTCTGCAATGGGTCAGATGCTTCTTGTAATTAAATATTCCCTTGTTAATCAAGTGCTCAGTGTGTGCTGCTGTTGATAATGGTTGAGCAGAGGATGGTGGGCACAGGAACTCACTTGTGTGTAGGGAGATTACAAAACACTGCCAGCCATAGCTCCTCACAGCACACAATTTGCTGGGCAGTGCTGGCTGAGACCAGTGCTGTGCCTCTAGCACCGCACAGCACCTGCTGTGCTTCAGTTACTCTGCTGCATGAATGCTCCTCAGCAAAAAGGCATCCAGGAGGAACATGAAGCAGCCATGGCGGAGATGTGTGACAACACACATTTCCTTCCTGCGCAGGTGGAATTCTCTAGTCAGCAGACTGACTCAAGCTCCTCTTTGTCACAGCACCAACCCTCCTGCCCTTTGGCTGCCCTTGAAGGGCTGTTGAAACAGCTGTGTCTGGGGCCCTATCAGCCAGATAAGCAGACTGTAGTCCCAAGCATATCTCAAAGGTGAAAATGCTGTGGATATCCTGGCAGTTGGCTTCTTTCTTTCAGTCTTACCCTATCAATTATGGGAGTTGTAGCAAAGTAATAAGGGGAGAGAAGTGACTTCTTAACAGGAAATGGTGGAACTATCCACTATCCACTTACATTGTGTGGCTTGATTTTCAGCAGGACTTCATCCAGTCTTTTTGCTTGGGTGTCTCATAATAGCTGCTGGTTCTGACTAGAAATAGGCCATATGCACTAGAACCCTTAGAAAAATCTCTTGGACCTGCTACTGATTTGAACATCAGAAGGAGCTGCCAAGTTACTCTCATAAATATAAAAAAGTTAAATCTGGTATGGAAATAAGATCCAGAGTGATTAAGAATTGATTTGCAAAGCAAGGATTACAAAGCAGTTTGTTTTCTCACACCTGCTCTCCACTCAAGCAGCACACTAAAGCAAGGCGTAGCTGATGCTCCTGTCCCCTGACTGAGAAGGCACTCAAGGGAATAGGATCAGCTGAGGCTTTCAAGACCATGCCACCATTTGCCCAATTATACCTAATGATAACACATTGTTCCTGCAAAATTTATTCCTTGCTAGGTGACATTTCCTTTCAGTACCTCAGGTAGAACAAACTTCTTTGTTGGCAAGTCTGGCTTATGAGGCCAGAAGAATCTTTTCTCTTCTTCTTGACATCCCAGCCAGTGAGAGAAAAACCTTGTATGGAGCATGACAAAGTTTAGCTACCTCTGTGAAACAAAGCAATAAACAGAATGTCTGTGCAGTGTGGGCTACACAGGTAATTCATCTTCTGTGTGCACTGCTGCTTTGTGTGCTTGCTGCTGTGATGTCATAAAGCATCTTTGGCTGTGTGGAGAAGGTGCCTGCACTACACAGCCCTGAGAGTAAATGACAGTTCTAGTCTTGGACTGGGAATACTGTGCCCTCACCCCCACAAAGTGAGCTGTCTGCTGAACACAGCTGCAGTGGCATTAAGCTCAAGCCATATTTACTTCATGTTTTTTTGGCCAGAGTGGAAAGGCTCAACAAAAGCTGGTGAAATTAAATATCCCTAAATAAAACATCCTGTCTCTTTCTTCCCTGGGCATTCATGACTACACATACAGGCTGATGAATAAGGGCAGGGTTGGATTCTGATTGCTCTCACAGGTAGTGACACTCCTAGTTGATACTCCTGCTGTATTCAGTAGTTCTTCCCAGAGCCTGCTATGCAGTAGCAGCATTCCTGTGTACCCACGATGCTCCCCTGACCCTTTTCCCATCTCTCCCCATAGAATAGCTGGAGCTGGTTCTAGTGACTTGAGTGATTTTATCAGCTCCCTTCTTCAATTAAACGAATTTCAAGACAACCTCACATCCAGCCAGTAGCTCTGCCAGTCAGGTAAGTTATTTCCTAGAGCCCATACTGGTAGAATCTGGATCGGTGTCTGACCTAGTGGGACTTAGGGTTGCTCAGATGAGTTCTGGCAGGACTGGGTTTGGAGGAGTGAGTGGCAGTTCTGGCTGTGCCATGCATGATTTAATTCCTACCTATTTCACTTCCAGCAGCCCTGCACACATGCCACTTTATCAGGCTTTGAACCTACCCTGCAGTGTAAGCTGGCACCTGCAAACATCTCACAAGCCTTGCTCAGGAGCTCAGTGACAGAGTGGATTCATGTCAAACAGTAGCAGTCAGAATTCCTCTTTGCTACCTACACGCTGAGCTGACAGAAAGCAACAAACTGAAGAAGAGTTATTTTGGCTAATCATAGAAGTGTTAGGGTTGGAAGGGACCTCAAGGATCATCCAGTTCCAACCCCCTGCCATGGGCAGGGACACCTCACACTACAGCAGGTTGCTCACAGCCACATCCAGCCTGGCCTTAAACACCTCCAGGGTTGAGGTTTCCACTACCTCCCTGGGCAACCTGTGCCAGTGTCTCACCACCCTCCTGGGGAACAACTTCTTCCTACCATCCAATCTCAATCTCCCCACTTCTAGTTTTGCTCCATCCCCCCCCAATCCTATCACTCCCTGACACCCTAAAAAGTCCCTCTCCAGCTTTCTTGTAGCCCCTTTCAGATCGTGGAAGGCCACAAGAAGGTCTCCTGGGAGCCTTCTCTTCTCCAGCCTGCACAGCCCCAGCTCCCTCAGTCTGTCCTCATAGCAGAGCAGCTCCAGCCCTCTGCTCATCCTTGTGGCTCTTCTCTGGACACCTTCCAGCACATCCAGAGCCTTCCTGGCACAGAGGCTCCAGAACTGGACCCAGAGCTCCAGCTGTGGTCTCAGCAGAGTGGAGCAGAGGGGCAGAATCCCCTCCCTGGCCCTGCTGGCCACACTTCTCTTGCTGCAGCCCAGGCTCTGCTTGGCTCTCTGGGCTGCACATGCTCACTACTGGCTCCTGTTGAGCTTCTCATGCACCAGCACCCCTAGGTCCTTTTCTTCAGGGCTGCTCTCAAGCCAGTCCCTGCCCAGCCTATATCAGTGCCTGGGACTGCCCTGACCCAGCTGCAGGACAATACAATACAATACAATACAATACAATACAATACAATACAATACACCAGGTTGGAAGAGACCTCCAAGATCATCGCGTCCAACCCATCAACCAATCCAACCCACCCAACAACTAGACCATACAGCCAAGCACCCATCAAGTCTTCTCCTGAACACCTCCAGTGAAGGTGACTCCACCACCTCCACGGGTAGCCGATTCCAATGGCCAATCACTCTCTCCGTGTAGAACTTCTTCCTAACATCCAGCCTAAACCTGCCCTGGCGCAGCCTGAGACTGTGTCCTCTTGTTCTGGTGCTGGCAGCCTGGGAGAAGAGGCCAACCTCTGCCTGGCTATAACCTCCCTTCAGGTAGTTGTAGAGAGCAATAAGGTCACCCCTCAGTCTCCTCCTCTCCAGGCTAAGCAACCCCAGCTCCCTCAGCCTTTCCTCATAGGGCTTGTGTTCCAAACCCCTCACCAGCTTTGTTGCCCTCTTGTTGAACTTCATGAGGTTGTCATGGGCCCAGCTCTGCAGCCTGCCCAGGTCCCTCTGGATAGATCCCTTCCCTCCAGCCTGTCAAGGTCCCTCTGGATGGATCACTCCCTCCAGCTGTCTGCTGCACCACACAGCTTGGTGTCATCAGCAAACCTGCTGAGGGTGCACTCAATGCCACTGTCCATGGCTCCAACAAAGATGTTAAACAAGACTGGTCCCAGCACTGATCCCTGAGGGACTCCACTTGTCACTGGCCTCCACTTGGCCATGGACCATTGACAGCCACCCTTTGGGTGTGGCCATGGATGGAACCCATCCTGCACCAGCTTGGAGACCAGGATGTGGTGCAGGACAGTGTCGAAGGTTTGCTCAGGTCCAGGTCAATGACATCAGTTGTTTGGCCTTCATCTACTGATGTTGTGACCTTGTCACAGAAGGCTACCAGGTTTGTCAGGCAGGATTTGCGCTTGGTGAAGCCCTGCTGATTGTACCAAATCACCTCTTTGTTATTCTTCTGCCTCAGCAGTGCCTCCAGGAGGATCTGCTCCATGTTCTTACCAGGCACAGAGGTGACACTGACTGGGTCATTCCTCTTTCCCTTTGTGACCGGTTTAGGCTGTGCCTTTAAGAAAGGGACAGTTGATGGAACACTCTGGCTGAATGTTTGAAAAACAAAGATAAAGTCTAAACGAATTTCATTGGTAGATTGGTAGAATGCAACTTTAAGTTTTAGCTCTGTTTGAATTTCAGCTCAGTTCTGTCTGTTCCAGCCTGCCTGTCTGTTTCTGTCTCTCTCTGAGCAACAGCTGTGGGATGGAGTTAACCTTGAGCTAACAGATAAGAATTCTTGCCTATGCTTTGAGCTAACAGAATTTCCTCCTTAATAATTCCCTTTTCTTTCTCTAACCCTTTTTAGGAGAAAAGGGAGGTAGGGGCAGAGAGAGGGTACAGGGGGGGGACCCTCCTGGCTGGAGGAGGGAGTTTTGTTCTGTGTTACGTTCTTTGCTGTGTGTTTCTGTACCTATTGTAGATCCTGTATATTGTGTGCATATCCGTCTGCATTTCATGCTGCTTGTAAATGCAGCTTATATTCATTTGCTTCTCTGAGTTAGCCGTGGTTTCTTTGTGTGTGGGGGGAAAACTTTCTCTCACCACCACACCCTTCTTGAAAATGGAGGTTATGTTTCCCCTTTTTCCAGTCCCTGGGGACCTCCCCAGACTGCCAGGACTTTTGGAATATAATGGAGAGCAGCCTAGCAACCTCCTCCCCAGCTCCCTCAGCACTTGTGGGTGTATCCCATCAGGTCCCATGGACTTGAACACTTTCAGGTTCTTCAGATGGTCATGAACCTGATCTTCACTCACCATGGGCAGTTCCTTCTTCCAGTCCCTGCCATTATTTTAATGACATTTCATCTCCATTTCCTCTGTAAAATTTGCAGCCCCACCATTATTGTTGCACTTCCTTCCTTCCTTCCAGCATTTCTCCCAGCACAGTGGGATCCTTCTTGTAAGAACGTTCTGATTGTGTTCTCACAAAGGTTCTTGCCAGTAAATGGAGCTGGAGGAGTACCCGTGGTCTTGGTACTTTCCTTCTGAAGCCTGAGGCTGTCAGAAATGCAATGGAGTACACTGAGCTTGCCTGCTTGAACCCACTTTGCCTCTCCATAGGCTTCATTTGCTGCTTGAAGCTCCAGAAAGATGACCAACCTGGCAGCCTGTACTTACACTGAAAAATGGAAACATGGTTTTTAATCCCAATGGATGAGAACTGGGAGCTGATCACAGATTGTCTAACTCATCGTGCGACCAAATCATTCCTCCCAAGCTGAGTATTGATTCCTTGCTCCAAGTAAGCAAACCCTGTGGTTAATCATAGTTGTTCTGGGACATCTCATGCCAGGGACTGGATCAATAATGTCTTTTGTGGCCTCCTGCTGCATGTTCCCATCATGCATGGGCACCTCTGCACCATCTGCTCCTCATCAGGAGTGTGGTGAAATCGTTTGCCGTGGTGCCAGGAATGCTGTCAGCCACTCCACGCTCATTTAGAGTAGAATAGAATAAACCAGGATGGAAGAGACCTTCAAGATCATCACGGCCAACCTATTATCCAACACCACCTAATCAACTAAACCATGGCACCAAGCACCCTATCAAGTCTCCTCCTAAACACCTCCAGTGATGGTGACTCCACCACCTCCCCAGGCAGCCCATTCCAATGGCCAATCATCTCTGTGTAGAAATTCTTCCTAACCTCCAGCCTAAACCTCCCCTGGCACAGCTTGAGGCTGTGTCCTCTTGTTCTGGTGCTGGTTGCCTGTCTGGGAGAAGAGACCAACCCCTACCTGGCTACAATCTTCCTTCAGGTAGTTGTAGACAGCAGTAAGGTCTCCCCTGAGCCTCCTCTTCTCCAGGCTAAGCAACCCGAGCTCCCTCAGCCTCTTCTCACAGGGCTGTGCTCAAGGCCTCTCCCCAGCTTTGTTGCCCTTCTCTGGACACATTTAATGCATGCATGTGGCATTGTCGGTCTCCTTAAAGAGAGGCTCTTTTCCCCTTCCACCTCATGATCCCCAACACAACTGTACCTAGCTGCTTCTGTAACTCTTTAGAGAGGAGTGCTATTTAGCTGCAGGAAATGGCGACACCAGCGTCAGTCCGCTAAGGAAATCGAGCACACAGCGACCCCCTCAGCTGGCGCCCAAGCAGCTGTTGCACCCTGCATGCATGCATCTTCTCACAGCATTCCCAGGATTTTTTTACTCATGTGCTGGGTGTCCTGGATTTCCCAGAGCCAAGCTTAGCTCAGAGAAGGCAGCAGACATAACTGTCTGCAGGAAGAAGTGAGGTTTGCTGCAGTTCAGGGCAG
Organism: Picus viridis; assembly: GCA_033816785.1. Classification (NCBI taxonomy): domain Eukaryota; kingdom Metazoa; phylum Chordata; class Aves; order Piciformes; family Picidae; genus Picus; species Picus viridis. The sequence continues at coordinate 273,337 of CM066592.1, forward strand.
TTCAAAAGAAGCAGTTTGGTTTGCACTTCATTTTACCCAAAGACTACTTTTTATGACTAGCTCAAACCCTGTTCCACCATATGGCAGGGGCAGAACTCAAGTTAAAAAATGCCTCTGTGCTGTTCTGTGTTTTATTACATGAACAATTTTAATTACCTTTCCTTGCACCTATTCCATACATATGCTACAAATGTGGGGTAAAAGGTCCTTCTTTACATTCTGTAGTTGAATGTGTAAGTCAAGTAGGATTGTTGTTCTTACTTCCTGCTTCAAACAGGTCACCCTCATCTTTGGTGCAAGCTTTGTAAGTATTTCGATGCGGTGTCCATTCCAAGCTGACGGTTCTTGCACCTAGCACATAATGTAGGCTGCACACAGTCATTCTATTGCTGTAATAGCAGCATGACAGCTTAGAGAGCTGTTAAGGCTCATGATTTTCCCTGCCTATGTGAGCTGGATTGCATTCTATTCACCCAGAGAGGCTGCTCTCTTGCTGTTGCATTTCCAACCACTGTATTAATTTCCCAGTTTTCTTTCTATGCCAAAAGGGGTCACGTGGAAAGGAATTTGAATGTAAACAGAAAGTGGATTAAGATCCAAAGAGGACATTCTAAATAATGTACCCTTCCTAATCTGAATAATGCAAGTACCTGAAAAGTGGGGGGAATACTACAGTAAGAGGAGGTTTCCTGGAGGAGTGCAAGGTAATGTTGGACTGCAAAGAGTGACAATGAAAAATAGCCTAGGCTGAGAGTCTTGTCTTTTACAAAAGCAAATGTCGTTGTTGATATTTGGAAATACAGCAAATTATGTTACAGCAGGGTCCTGGGGACTTCATTCCTAGCCACAGAATGTAGCTTTAATTCTGAATGCAAATCTCTCCCCTTCACCTGTGTCCACCCAGATCTAAACTCTACATCCTGTATCCATCACAAGGTCCAGCATCAGCTGCTTGCCTCAGCCCACCTTTCAGTCCCCCATGCTCCACACTTAGGGCACACAGTGTGCCTAAAGCTCTTCTGAAGCAAGTCTTACTGCCCTGGCCTCTCTCATACACACAATTAAAATGGAAGACACAAGCAAAAGCACAAAACGAGGAGCTCTGCATTGTTCCCTTTCTTGTTTTGCCAGCCTGATTTGTGCTTCTGGGCCATTTGTGCCTATTCAGCTCACACGGTGCAGCCACAGCAACCCAGCGCTCTTGAGAAGGAAGAATACGAGGCTGTACTTCACAGTCTGTTCCCTGACCAGTTCCTGTGGCCTGAATTCCTCAAAGGCCTGCACTTCCCCCATTGCAGCTGCATCCCAACTGGTAGCTGTCTTCTAGTGGATAAAAAGTTCTTAGGTATCTCAACTGACTGGGGCCAAATGATGCATAAATGCATTAGTGAACTAAGAGCAGTCAGGTTTGTCTGCTGATTTCTAACTGGCCTGAATCCGTGCTTCTTGAATACATCTTCGCACAGAATGGATGTGAATAAACCTCAGTGCTACAAGCTTAGGTCTCTCTACAGCCTTCAGGTGAAGCGAGAGGTAGGAGAACCCTTCGGAAGGCTAGAGCAGCCGCAGGCAGGCAGTGAAGTCTCTCTGGTGCCCGGTGAGGACGAGCACGCCCCCGGGCGATGCGCGCAAGAGGCCAGACTCGTGAGTTGTGCCGTAACGTCGGATTAATGTCACTGGGGTCACGATATAGCAGTGCCCGGCGCGGGCAGCAGTGGGGGCCGGGCAGCGCCAGGGGGCCCCGGAGCGGCGGGGGTGGCCGGGAGCGATGCGGGCGCCGGGCAGCGGCGGGGGAGCCGGGAGCGGTGGGCTCCGCCGCCCTCTGCCGCCCTCTGCCGCCGAGAGGTGGAGCAGCACGGGCGAAGCTGCCGGGCTAAGCGGAGTTCTCGATGAGAATCGGAGCCCTGGGCGCCCGGTAGCGGCGCCTGCAGCGTGTGCGGTGTGGCTCGGGTACAGCTGCGCGCCTGGCGTGGGCACTGCTGCGTCCTGAGCTGGTGCAGGAGAGATGCACAACCACTGCAGGGTGTACATCCCTGGGAGAGGGGTGCTGCGCCAAGGCCTGGCGCTCCCGTGGGTATCGCACTACCTGAGAACCACAGACTCGCTGCTGGCGCCTCTGTAGCACCGGTACCGTAGACTCCAAGGCAGTGGCTGGTACCTGTGCACCAGCCCCAGTCAGCAGGAGGGCAAGAGGGGCTGCGGGGCTCGGGGCCCAGTGGGGTGGTGGGAAGCTATGCCCCGTGGCAGCCCTTGCCCCTCACTCCAGTGCACGTATGGGAGTTCTGGGAGGGATAAGTCCGTGGATGTGTCTGTGTGCAGGACCCCAGGATGCTCACGAGATTCGTGGGGTGATGAGGGAGGACCCTTTGTAGGGTTGGCTGCAGTGAGGTGGCAGGAACAGGAGGTGGCACTGCTGGGGAAGGAGCGTGGGTGGCAGATACCTTCTGCGACAGCTCTGCCTCATTGTGGGGAGAAAGCCATCCAGGCTTTCATTCTCGACGAACGGCAACCCCCTCAGGAGAAGCTTGCAGGCATGCAGGCAAACTGTGGTTCCAGGTGGCTGCAGGGCCCTGGCATGGTCCCTGCTGGGAGCCGGGACACTGAGCATCCTGCAGACTGAGCCCTCTGAGCCTCCGGAAACTCTCCCTGCCTTGGGAGTGAGGTCATGGTGGGTGCATCAGCCTGAGAAGGGCTGCATCACTCTGAGCATCCTGCACTGATTCTGTACAATCTGAAGTTGGCTGGAGGAAAGCCCTTTGAGAAATGAGGGCATCCTGAAACAGTGAGAGATGTGTGGGGTCTGCTGCAGCACTGAGAGCAGGACCAAGGCTGGGGAACAGGGCTGGGCAGCAGGGTGCCAGGTGCCCAAGGAGGCAAGCAGCCCAAAGCTGTGAGGAGCGGCTGATGGCCAGAGGGTCATACTGCCATGAAGAGGGATCAGGCTGGCTGTCGGGCTGGCAGTGATCTAAGCCTCCCTGGCTGGCTGCTCCCCTCGGCTGCTCCAGGGGATGCATATGGGTGACGCTTTGCACACCGTGAGCCGCAGGCCCCAGAGCGTGTGGAAGGCTCAAGCTTCCCGCGGCTCAGCAGCGTTTGGTGCAGCAGCTCCATCTGCTGAGCACGCCTGGCTTATGAGCAATGCTCTCAGGTTGCGTGCTTGGAAATGCCACACGGAAAAGGCTGCACTTACACTGCTAGTTGCATTAATTAGTTGCAGTAACTTGTTCACTGGACTGGGGCAGTAACAAGAGACAGAGCACATACCTTGCTTTTCATCTTATTACTGAGCGACACCAGTAGCTAGAAAGTAAAGTGCACCCCCTCGTTCTAACAAGCTGTAATTTCATTGAAGGCTCCCTAGGAGCAAAGCTGCAGCAGTTTAGTCACAGGAGCCAGAGAATCAAATTAGAACCTCTTGAATACCCTCCTGGGGATATACTCTTGCTCTGATATACCCCAGGCTGGATGGAAGTGTTTCTGGTATGCTGAAACTGGATGGATTGTACCTTTTAAGGACTTCTCAAGCAATAGTAACCATTCAGAGCCAGCCTTGGCATCACTGTCCTTTCCAACTTGGACATGGTGGGCAGAGCCAAGAGCCTGCTTAGCAATGAAAGGTGCATTTTTTCCTGCTCCTCAGGAGGCTGTGCTGTACTTTCTGAGCCATGAGGCAGAAAAGTGAAGGAGTGAGAAATGTTTTCTGCAGCTAAAGGTAGTTGCTCACTGCAAAAGCTGTGGAAGCAAGAAGCAAGCCACTTGCTGGCAGAGCTCAAGGGAAGTCTGCCTACAGCACAGAAAAGGATTTAATTGCTCTGCAAGGAACACTTCACATTTTGCAATACCCTTCTGCTTTCTTGCTAGAGATGTAGCTGGGTGAATCTCACACTCATTCCCATCTCTGCTGTGCCACAGCTCCTGAGGCTCTCCTTCTGTTGTAAAGCAATGTGCCTTCACTGGGCCTTTGTTCCACAGATGCCTTGCAGGGGCTTTTAATAACACTAATTGGGACTTTGTTTATCATGTGGGTATCACATGCTTCCTAGATGTTAGCCATTGCTAAACACGGGAGGGGAAAGAGGAGATGCCCCTGTACTCTGCATTGGTTAGGCCACACCTTGAGTACTGTGTCCAGTTCTGGGCCCCTCAGTTTAAGAAGGACATCGAGACACTTGAACGTGTCCAGAGAAGGGCAACAAGGCTGGGGAGAGGCCTTGAGCACAGCCCTGTGAGGAGAGGCTGAGGGAGCTGGGGTTGCTTAGCCTGGAGAAGAGGAGGCTCAGGGGAGACCTCATTGCTCTCTACAACTACCTGAAGGGTGGTTGTAGCCAGGAAGAGGTTGGTCTCTTCTCTCTAGCAACCAGCACCAGAACAAGAGGACACCATCTCAAGCTGCACCAGGGGAAGTTTAGGCTCGAGGTGAGGAGAAAGTTCTTCACTGAGAGAGTCATTCACCATCAGAATGTGCTGCCCGGGGAGGTGGTGGAGTCCCCATCCCTGGAGGTGTTCAAGAGGGGATTGGACGTGGCACTTGGTGCCATGGTCTAGTCATGGGGTCTGTGGTGACAGGTTGGACTCGATGATCTTTGAGGTCTCTTCCAACCTTGGTGATACTGTGATCTTTCTGTGCACGGTTTTGGAGCTCTATCTCCTCTCACCCTCTCTCTCTGGGTGTGCCCAGTTAACAGGTCTCATTTTGACATCCCCTGTATGTTTGTGAAAATCCTCTTAGCAGACTCCTGACCCCTGTCCTGCTTTCTGTGCTTCTAGGCTGAGGCCTTTTTTCAGTTATGCCCAGCAGGGTAACACTTTCTTCCCCCTTCCTCTTTTTCCAGCAGTGAGCTTTGCAGCTCAGCACTTTTTATTCCTGCCATGACAGCAAAGGCAGCGTTGTTGTGGCTGCTGACATCTCTGTCAGACCATGCCAGTGAAGGTTAGAAGGTATGCCAAAGCAGCTGCCTGCTTTGCAGGCAAGGCTCGAGGCTCTGCTGTGTTCTGCTGCAGTTTCTTCCTGCTCTTGGGCAACCACTGGTGTGGCTGTTCCAGTGTGTGATGGATACTGCATGCTTTAGGCAGGAAATCTGCTGGAGGGGATAGAAAATGTGTACAGGGATTCACTTCTATGGCTCTCTCATATGATAGGCACATGAAGTGAGAGTGTGCCTGAGTGAAAGCTCATCTTCCAGAGCTTTGGATCTCGGCCCATAATGATGGCACAGTGCTCATGCTCATGTTTCAAGAGAGGGTTGCAGCAAATTCTGTGATCAGTCCCTTACCTTCAGTTCCCATGGTATTTCATATGTCTTCAGTCTCTCACTGGTTTCTTCCCAGCAACTCCCTATTGAAAGGGCAAAAATGACACAAAAAACTCCATCTGCAGACACAGTGGTTCATATCTGCAAGTCTGGGGACTCCCACCTTCCTTAAGGGCCTGCCTAACAAACCCAAGGGTTGCATCCTAAGAACTGGCCAGGGCAGCGTAAATGAGGTCTTGAGGCAGGCATGGAAAGGTGAATCTCATCAGACCACAGGCTTGGTTCCCTCCACAGCAATCAGAAAGAATTAACAGAAGCACAAAGAGACCTCCCCAGCCTCAGCCCAGTGAAAGCTATTTGCTGTGGTGTTTTAGCCCAGCTTTCATCCTCCAGCATTGTGTTTGGCCCCACAGTCTGTCACAAGACTGTGCTGAATGCCACCAGCTCAGAAAAATAACTGCTGCGCTGATTTTGCATTCACTTTGTATTGGCACAAGCCACAGTGTTGGACAGAGACCAGTGAGGCCCAAAAGGTTTCCTCCAGTGCAAGGACTAAACTGATTTTAAGCTGGCATATTGATCACCTGAAACTCTAGAGCTCTGCTGCAGCGATAGCTCAGGTAAGTGTCCAGAACAGTGCTGGCTCCTGTCCAGAGCTGCGTGGATGGTGTGGGCACAGAAACAAGCTGCTGCCCGGCTTTCAGAGATGCTGAGCTCGTTTGGCTTCAGTTGTTCTGAACATACAGAGAAGGTGCTGCAAATCTATGACATCAAAGCCATTCCTTGAATATCTATTTTCAGGTGTGCAATGTTCCCCTCTTCAAATTAGTGAATATGAAAGAAAAACAGAAAAGTCACCCAGTCCAGGATCGAATCTGTAGCAATACACTGCAGAGTCCTATTAGAAAGCATGTAAAGAAGGGACATAAATAATAAGCCAAAACATTAATACCCAGTGCCTCCAGGAGGGATAATTGTACTCTAATTACTTCCTTGCCTACCAGCTTCATCACTTCTGTGTGTTATCTAAACCCAGATTTCCTGTGAAGTTTTAGATCTGAAGTTCTTAAAAATGTGGTACTTCTCAGACTGAGGTGTTTAAAGCCAAATCTAACGTCGAGTGGAGATCTAGCAGCAACAGCTTGTTCCTTACTTGGATATTTGTTATTAATAAAGAAGAAAAAAAATTAGTCAAATATTTTGAATATAAATGTCAGCATGTGTGCTGCTTGTTTGCTTTGTATATGCCCTGAAGTTAGCCAGTGAAATTCAGCTGCTCAGACTTGCTCCCTGCTTTTGGCCAGTCTCACCTTCTGCTTTCACATGCTGACACAAAATCCTGGTGCATGGGTGTTCAGCAGAGGTGAGAAATGGTTTAAAGAGAAATTTTAGAAGATCTCTTACTAATTCTGCAAAATATGTTGTAGGAGATGGGGAAGGAACCAAGTGCTTGTCAGCTTTCAGTACGGTGTCTTTGTTTCCTGTGTCCGGCAGTTGTTTATGCAGGGGCACCAGCTTCATCTGCCTCCTGGAGAAGGCAGGCAGTGAAGAGGGAGGGTCTTGGCAAAAGGCACATCTATCACCCCTCTCCCTCTCCAGCGGTGCTCTGGCTGTGCTAGTGGTGCACACTCGCTTCAGTCGGCACAGATTCACCATCTCCTGTTTCTTGCCTTTAGGTTTTCTTGGCACATCAGCATCCGTGTCCTCTCTGCACCCCCTGTGACAGTAACTGCTAGTGGCAGTGCATGCATGCAGCACACAGCTCTTGTCTTCCCTCTGCACCCATCCTGCGGCAGCCAGGCTCTGCTCCAGTTTCAGGACACTCTGGAGTGTGACCTGGGGAGGCACATGGGGAGAAAAGAGCTGTGAGGGAGGGATTGGAGTGGGAAAGTCATTGGCTAGTGTTCATTCATTCTTGAGCTTGATGTGAAAATATCTAAGAAATAATGAGTGCTGGTTTGAAATAAAAGTCAAGTTGTATAAATTCCAACTTTTTGTGTGTGCGCACAATACATTAATTGCATCAGACAAATACAGATCAAGGCAAATTATCCCTCGAATCAGCTGCCAGAAAGGGTGTATCAGTCTAAAAATACCCACACGTGGTCAGCCTAGATAACTGCTGCCGAGATGAAGAGAAATGCTCTGGGCAACTAAGCAGTGTCTTTGAGATCCTGGGCTTTGGGGTCTTCTCAGAGCACTCCATCTGACACACTGTTACATAGAAACGATGGTGGAATAGGAGGCAGCTGACAGAGGAGCCCTTTTGAAAGACATACAAGACAGACGGACTATTCTAGAAGCCAGCACAACCCTAAACTCTATTCTGGATGGCCAACTCTAAGTCACAACCCAGTCTGCAGTCTGCTACACGCCATGACCCCTCCAAGAGCACGGCTGTGACAGAATCGCAGCCTCTGCCGGCCATCGAGGGCGGCCAGCGGGAGCTGCACGGCCACGGCTCTGAGAGCTCTGCCTTGCGAGAGCTGAGGCCGTGGGAGCTACTGCCCAGGGCCGGCTGGAGCTCGGGCATGGCAAGGCTACTCCGTGTGAGGCCTCTCTGGCAGCGGGGCCTGCGGGCTCTGTTCAGTTCTGTGTGAGGAGAAAGACAGCGAAGTAAAAAACCACTGCAAGAAGTGCTGGGAGAGGAGGAGGGCGAAAGAGCTGCGTCTGCAAGTCTGGGTGCCGAGGAGTCGCTCAGAGATTAGTGCAAGTATTCGCTAGCGCCACGGTGGTCCCGGGGGCAGGACCTCTCGCCCTGCTCCTTGACTGCCACCTTCGGTCCGCCGGCAGCCGGCCAGGTAGCCTCCCTCGGAGGCCGTGTCCGTGGCGGAGGAGACTCCCCAGGCCGGGGCTCCTGAATCCATCTGAGAAGAATAGCCGCAGCACATAGCCCCAGCAGGACAGCTGAACCAGAACCGCCGGCTGGGCCCGGGGCCGAGGGCGCCGCGCAGCGGCGGCGCGGCGCGACACCGCACCGCAGGGAGCGGGGATCGGTGACGCATTACGCTACGGCTGGGCGTGACCTCGCCCATCGCCCCGCCTCCGTATGCTGACGTGTGCGCGTGCCCCGCCCCTCGAGGCTGCGCCGTGACGTCACGTGCGGCCGGGGCGAGCGGTCTGGCGGCGCGCGCGGGCATGGAGCAGCTGCCGGCGACGAGCTCGGGGCGCCCCCGCTCGGCCGGTGAGTGACCCCTGGGGCTGGCTGTCGCGGCGACTCTGGCGTCCTGGGCCGGGATCGGGGCTGGGACTGAGCAAACCCGCGCGGACGCGGTGGTCCCGGCTGCGCCCATCGCGGGTGGCCTCACCCGCTTCCAGACCGGTTGTTCGGCCGCGCTTTCTCGCCCCACTCCTGCCCCGTTTCTGCGGGGCCTCCCTCCCCGGTCGCCCCGCTCCAGCCCGTTGGGGCTGTACTGCTGGGACCGGCGGGTCGGGGGCGCAGGTGCAGCCGGCCAGGGATGTCCGCGGCGCAGGTGCAGCCGGCCAGGGATGTCCGCGGCGCGGGCGGAAGGCGGCCCGAGGTGGAGAGCACCGCCTTCTCAGCAGCTCCGGTGCTCCCGCTGCCGGCGGCCTGCGCGGGGACGCTGGCTGAACGGCTAGAAGCCTGAAGCTGTCGCCACCGCGTCCGGGAGCCAGCGGTGCACGGTGCAGAAGCGGCCGGCGGTGCGTAGGCCACTCGTTGCGGAGGAGGTGGCTGCGTCCGGCCCTGCTTGGTTTTCCGAGCATTCTTCATCTGCTCCTTGCCGCCTTAGCTCCGTGAGGGAGCAACGCGGAGTGTCACGGTGCTGACCGGGAGCTCGCCTGGCGCCGCTGTCGGAAGGGCTTTCCGGGGACAGGCCTGCGGAGAGTGTCGGCCATGCGGACACGGCTGCCGAGCCTCACAGGCACGGGGAGCCCCGGGGCTCAGCACGGAGCCTGTTTGCAAGCTCCCCTCATGTGGGCGACTGGCACCGGGTGTGCGCTGCTGGCAAACGTGGCCAGCAAAGCTCTCGGGGCGAGCTGAGGCGTCGCCTTCGCTGCAAGATTTGATCAGTGAGGGAAGTTCAGGAGGCTTCTTGGTGGGCAGGTGTAAGCAGATAGAATGAGGGTATGAAGATCTGGGTGGAAGTGTATAGGAGGAAGAGAGTAACGTGACTACAGCTGCATGAGAAATCACCCGCTGGCTACAAGCCTTCAGAGCAGATATTTTTGCGAGGTGGAAGCTCTTGGTAGCACACATCTGGGCTACAAGTGTGGCTGCTGCACGAGTGATGTCCTGAGTTGGAGCCACTGCAAGCGTCTGAGGAGCAGTGGCACTGTCCTTGCTGTTCTCTGTGGGGCCTGTCTTAAACAAAATGAGTGTGGGTAGCTTTGTGTTTAGTCACCAGGACAGTGCGCCTCTCAGGGTACATTCTTTGTCCATCTGGAAGTGTACAGAGATAAGGAAAGTTTGGGGTCTGTGGGCACCCAGTCTGCAGGAGTTGCACTACTCTTGTGACCTCCACAGCCTGCCAGGGTTCTTGTGCCAGATGGACAAGTTAACTGGGGCTTTGTGTCCATCGTGTCCAGTTCAGCTGCCTGAAAAACCCATTCAGCTGATCTGGAAGTCATTCAAAACGTGGAAGCAAACTGAAGCTGGAGGAAGATATACTTTGTGTAGGTAGATGCTGCGTTGGAACTGAGCTGTCACGTCAGACCTTCAGGCCATTTTAGAAAGAGAAGCTTTTCCTGCCTATAAAGAGTTTGAGGTTACCCCTGCTGTGAACCATAGAAGAGTTTCCGGGGTTGGGTTTTTAGGCAGGTCTCTGGCATGGTTTTGCTCTCTCACAACTTAATCAATCATAGCTAAAGATCCAATAATTAAAAGCTGCACCTAATTCAGATCCAAAGCAGAAGTCATCCTGAGACTTCACTCTCTTCTTGTGTTTGCAGACGTGCCTTTTGCAGGAGCTGGGTTCTCTCTAGCAAGTCAGCTCCCATTCTCTTCGGGTGAGTGGCTTGGTGCTTGCACAGAGCAGGCTGCTGCAGCTTGCTCTGGAGTCAGGCAAACCATGTGAGGTCTCCTCTGTTCTCTCAGAGAACTGGTTTTGAACCATCCAGAAATGACTGGCATGATAATATCTTGGTTTCTAGGAAGTTTTACATAGAGACCTGGGGAGGAGTCTGCTTTCTGCACTTGCTTCTCCAGGGTGTTTTCCTTGTGGGATGTCTTCACAGCTGGTTTCATAGCTGTTGGCTTCTAATGACAGCCAGGCTTTGGGAACTGGAGTCACCGTTTTAGCTGTTGCTCAGGTGAGCTGGTCGAGTGGCTTTCCTTCAATGGACTCCTCTCGAAGTGTTCCTTGTCTCTAAAATATGGCTGATGAGGCACTGTGAAAGCTGACTCCTGCAGTGTGCTTGGGTACTGCCTGCTGGAGTGGTGCTTACAGAGGAGGCTGTGCCCTGGTGAGGGTCAGAGTTTCTTTAGAGCTGGCAGGGGACTTGGGTTAACTCCAGGGCAAGGGAGAGGCTGAGACTTGTTCAAGTGGTTTGTAGGCAGCCAGCTGTGGGTGGCCCTGCTTAGGCAGGGGGTTGGACCAGATGACCTCCAGTGTCCCTTCCAACCTCAGCCAGTCTGTGATGGTGTGAGCTGGCACCGTGTCTAATGGTGAATTAAGTGGCACTTCGGAAAAAGTGAAGAAACATGAGTGAAAAGCAGTGTGGAGGTGGCAGGCTAGACTGTCAGCACTACTAGAAACTGAGTAATCTGCTGTGATTTAAATACCTGCATTAAAATTCTGAAGCCCCCTCAGCAGCCAAGACACTGGGGGCTGTCACAGCACAGCAGGCTGGTTCTCTAAGCTGGGATGTGAGCTCCAAACGCTTGAAATTGTTCCTTTGGCCAAGCATGTTCAGCTGGTTGCAGAAGGAAACAAGTCATTGTCTGGAGTTGGATGTCTTGTCCAGAAGGGGCTCTCTCCATGCTTTCAGAAGCACTTCTGGTGATGCAAGGCCAGCTGCCCCTCCTCACCTGTAGGGGAGAACCATGCTGCTGCACCCAGAGTACAGAGCTTGTGTCACAGGAACATGGAGCAGCTTCCCTTGGGAGCCTTGGTCTGCCATACTCTGAGATGCAAACACAGAACAGAAGGTCTCTGCCCCAAAGAGTTTACATTTCATTAACTGAAATCCACATTAGCTGAGTTCAGAAGCATGCCAGTGTTGGCTCCTAAAAATATTCATGCCCTGCAGGCCCTCTCCCAGGCTGTGCCTGGTGTCCATGCTGGACTCCATTGCCCTCAGTGCTGGTCCTGGATAGCAGCTTTGCTGGTCACACCAGCACTCCTGTGTGCATCAAGGCATATAGGCAGCTGCTGCAGGGCACTCTGTGGTGTGCCATTGTGTTGTTTGCTCTCTTTATGATCAGACAGGATCTGTATGCTTAGAAAATTCTCCTTCTCAAGAGAATGTGTTGGGTTAAAGCACTGGAAATACAAAACACTTCAGAGACAGCTTCTGAGTCTGAATGTGGCAAAGCCAACAGAAACCCAGCACTGCACCTGGGAGTTGGATCTTTTCTCTGAAGGAGACTCTGGCTCTGTGATGCTGTTTTGTTGCTTTTCAGATATTGATGGTGTTCCTCACTCTGCCCCTTCATTTTGGCAGGTCTTTCTCCTCTACAAAGAAGCTTTGTTGCCAAGATTTACTCTGAAAACAACCTATGCTACTGACTGCAGATGTCTGCAAATGTAGAAGGTGATAAACCCTATCTCCTTCCTCCCCTGCCTCTCCTGTTCCCTGTGGAAGTATCTTTAAGGGGAGACCTCCCTTGAAGACATTTGGACAACTGTGAGCACATCTATGCAACGTGCTGAGCTGGCCTGAGGGACCTTGAGGTGGGTGTGCCTGCTGTGACCTACAGCAGAGGGGAGAGAGGGCATCTGACTGCAGGGTGGGGGGAGCTCCAGACATGCATCCTCAGCTCGACCTGCATCATTACTCCTGGTTTTAGCACAGGGCTATCCACCTGCACAGTCAGGCTGCACGAGCCAGAGCATCCAGCTGCCATGCTGAGGAGGGTGATGTTGGCTGAACCTGCTTCAGGAATACTCAAAAGACTGGTTTCAGAAGGGCTTCTGTTGTATGCTCTCAACCCTCACTATCTCCCTATTCAGTTCTTTAATGCCTCCTGGGCCTTTATAGAGGTGTTTTTTCCAGGCATTTGACAGACTTCAAGGAATGCACCTGGGAGGCAATGGTGGTTTCTGTTTGGTTAGATCGAGTTCTAGAAGTTGGAAGGTCCCTGCCTTGAGTTGGAAAGCATCTTCAGGGAGGCCTGCAAAAGATGTGTATCCTGCCTGTGCACACTGGTCTTTGCTCAGGGGGAGCAGCAGTCTGCCTGTTATGTACATGGCTAGCAGAGCTGTGTGGGCTTTGCTTTGGCTGTGCAGCTTTGTCCCACCCAGGGAGCAGAAGGCCTTAGCTGTTGAGAGAGCACAGAAATGCCCAGGTTGCACAGCTGCATTTTACCTGGAGGTCTTTAGCTATGCTTTTAATTCTAAACCTGGAATGAGGAAATGGTGGAGCTCTCTCTGTGCAGGCTCAGGAGAGGCTGGCACAGGCTGATACCATCTCGTGACTTTCATAAGCTGCTGGCACAGGTTTTCTTTGTTGTGCTGTGGGTACTCCTGCTCCAGGGTGGTGGCAGCCTTGCCACTTAGCTGTGGATTATAGTGAGAGCAGCCAAGCATGTCTTTGCCTTCCAGAAGAGACTCAGCATTCATCAGCCTTTTGGCTTTTCAAAAGGAAAACTGACATGCTGCAAGTAGAGGCCTGGCAGGGTGGTCATGCGTCCACGGCTGTACTGTGCTCAGCATCTCCTTCAGAGATTCTGCTCCTTGACCTCCAGTGGCTGAGACTGTGCTGGAGGGACACAGCTCTAACTTGCCTGTCTGCTTAACAGCCTGGTGATGTGCCTGGGGACAAGGGGTGGTACCTCCCCACCCTCTGTTCTGAGTGGGCAGAGCTCAGTGCAGATGGTGGATGAGGGAAGAGCAGTGAATGTTGTCTGCTTTGGCTTGAGTAAGGCTTTCACCCCATCCCCCAGCGTCCTCATGGGAGCCTTAGGCAGTATGGACTGGATATATGGACACTGAGATGGACCAGAAATAGCGCAGCCAGCCTCCCATCCACCTGCACACATATTTAGCCCTCACTTCCTCAGTTTGTCTGTGAGGTTTGTGGTCAGTGTGGCATAAAGTCCTGGTGGGGAACCCCAGGGGTTGATACTGGGTCTCGTACTGGTTCAACCTCTTCATTAATGGCCTAGATAGTGGAGCCATGGTGGAGCCATAGTGTGCCAGGTGATTGTGCTGTCGTTCAGAGGTACCTGGAGGGCTTGAGAAAGCTGCAGGCAGGAGCCTGGCAAAATTCAGATATGGGAAATGCTAAGTCCTGTGCCTGGGGCAGAACTGCCCCTGTATGGGCCACCTACAGAGCCCTGTGGGCCCAGCCAGCTGGAAAGCTGGGCTTCAGAAGGTGACCTGGGAGTTCTGATGGACACCTAAGTTGAACAAGAGCTCTGTAGGATGACATTAACATGGGTACTGGTTTTGGCTCTGGCTATAAGCCTGCACCTCCTCTGTGGCAGGTAAGCTCCACCTTGTTTCAGACAAATCTGCTCCTTCTTTATGCTGCTTTGGGTAAAAATGTAGTGGATTTTTTTTTTTTCATGTGGACTCTGCCTTGAATGTGGGAGGAAGCATTCTGCTTCTGGCTGGGGCTTGGAATGCATGACTGCTTGATTCCCATTGGCAGGCAAGCTGTCCAGCCCATTTCCTCATGCCCAGGTCACTGAAATAACTCTCTTTGTGCAGTTGGATGTGGAGGTGGATGTTGAAGAGCTGGCATTGTGTGTGGCTGCTTAGCTGTGCTGTGCCCTTTCTAAAAGGCACAGTTAGGCCTATTGGAAGACAAGGACCACATACAGTACTTCTGTTGCTCCGGTGCAGGAGGTGTGTGTGGGCCTTCCCTCCTTAAAAGCCTTCTCAAGATTAGTCAGCTGAAGTTGAATGAAGCTCACCTTGCAGTGAGAGGTTTGTTATGTCTGTTATGAAAGGTGCTTAAAGGGAAATGTGTGGAAGTGGTGCCAGGTCCCTGTTAGTGCAGAGGCAGCACTGTGGAGCTGGGCCTGCTGGTGCCCAGGGAGCTGTGTCTGCAGCCAGTGTGGGCTCCCTTCCAGTGCCTGCTGCCGTGTGGCACTGAGGAGTTGTGGCTGCCCCAGGTTGCTTCCTCAGCACCAGGGAAGAGGCTTGGCACCATAGCCACATGCTGCAGGACTTGTGACTCTGCTTGGCCTTGTTCTGGGGCACAAGGGCTGGCTTGTTGCGGTGTCTCCACAGCAGGGCACATAGGGACCCCGTGGTCTTGCTCCTTGTCTCAAGCTGTGCTGGAGCTACCTGAGCCTTGGAGGAGTGGCTGTACTGAGTCCAGTTAAGGGCATTCTGCCTGTGTCCCATTTCTGCAGGCAGCTGGCAGCACCTTCTTCAGGAACAGGTGTCAGTAAGGAGCTGTGGGTAAGGTGGTCTTCTCCTGGGGGTAGGTCTTCCCAGCCTCTGCCAGGTGGTGTCTGAAGGAGTCCAAGCCATGTTTAATGGGCAAACAGAGCATCTTGTTTGTAGCACTGCTGGGAGGAATTTGCTAATGCTTAATTAGGGGAAAAAAACAAACAACAAAACAAACAACAAAAACCAAAAGAGCCATTAAACAAAGCAGCCCCAAATTATGGCCATTACTGTTACTCTAATAGGATTTGCTAAGAGCTGCACTTAATGAAAAGCTCCCTGGAGTCTCTCACCTGAATAAAGGTCAGGAAAGACAAATTTCTGGAGAGCAAGAGTGAAACTGTCATATCATGAATGTGCATGACAGTTTGGAAATGGCAGGGCAGTGCTGGCAGTCCCTTAGTGAGTCCCATTAGCTTCTGATAAGGATCTGTCAGGTACAGTGCTTAGAGCAGGTGTGTTAAGGTCTGGGTGCAGTATGGGGATAGGCAGCAGTGTTTTGGGTTTGACTTTGTGCCATTTTGGGATTTGTCTTCGTGAGCTGTTTTAATTCAAGCTTCTGCTTTGTAGCTCATTTGATGGTAACCATCAATAGAAGGCTTTGGTATATCTCATAGCCAGAGGCCTGACACAATGTCATTTTACCCAGCCAAAGGAACACTTCTTTTGATCTGTCTTTTAGACTCAGTAAGTTGAGTCAACACTTCTGAAAGATCACAGAATTAATGCTGGTTTTGAGTCATCAGGGGGAGTATTTCACCACTGTGTGCCAGGTTAGCTCTACTTTCTTCTTTGAGGAGTCATTGTAAATAGGATGCTTTCCCAGCTGGGGGCTAGGAGCGTGTGTTAAAATCACACAGAGCGTGGGCTGCTGGCAGCTGATGGCTTTTTTTCACATGCCTGCTAATTTAACTTGCTTTATCTTACAACTCCAAGCCTGGAAGAAACCTTTCTTTTAGAACTAGAGGTGCTAAATCTTGCCACCTTCTGTGCTGGCATTGTCACAGATGAATCTGCTAGGAGCTAAAATGAGAGGCTATCTTTTCTCTTTCTTATGGCTAGCATGCTTAGGAGTCTCTGCAGTGCCTGAAATAGCTGCAGCGTAACCTTTTGTCTTCCCCTGGAAAGGGAATGAAGATCCCTGTGTTGCTGCTTCCCGGTTCACTGGCTGCTGACATTTGAGTCAGTTCTGACACACTGAAAGCGACAGCATCTCCTGAGTGAGGCCAAGAGCAGCTTTGATCTCTTCCTTTCCTGAAAAGGTCCTGCCAGAGTGTTTGGCATGGCCTGGTAATGTTGCACTTTTGCAGGGGTTGGAGAATGTGATGCAGATAATGCAAATGTTTGGGAGCATGGCTGACCACAGAAACATTTGGAATTAAATCTGTGCCAATGAATTATTTCTTTGAAGAGGGGGAAGCTAAAATAAATGGAGTGACTCATTCAGCTCTGGAGGTGTCGAGTTCATGTGGTGTCTGAAGGGAGGCTTTTGCTCTTGCGGGGTGCTCTGAACAGGCTCAGGAGCAGGTCCTGCTGCTGACGGAAGGGCCTCCACAGCTGCTCTGAAGCAGCTAAATCAAACAGCTGCATCTGCTGGGCTGAAATTGGAACATGCTTCTGCTGCTTTGCATCCCTGCAGCAGGGAAAATCCACAAAGCAGCTTCAGACAGTTTCTTAACGACTCTGGCTAGTTTTGACAAACAGGACTTGGCACTTGGAGCTGCATTTGATACACGGCAGACCTCCACGACCACCTCTTCTCTGTTCCTTATGCATTTTCCTCAGACACTGCCTACTTCAACTCATCTTCACCCTCCTGCCATCCTCTGGGCTGTGGGTCTTTTAACTCCCATGTTAGTTTGCTCTGACCTCGTGAGTGTTGACTTCAGGATGGAGCTTTGTTTCTTGTAGCACAAAGCAGAGATGTTCCTGAGGAAATGCTTCAGGTTGGCTTTTCCTTCAGTTTGTTGATGGCGCTGAGTAGGTGAGAATGTGGCTTTTCTGAAGCAGATAGCTGGATCCAGAGGGAGTGTGGGCTGTTGGCCACCTCTTGGCAAACTGCACAGCTGTAAATTGCAGCCTTGTATCACTTACCCTCCAACCTACACACTTGTGGACACAGTGTGAAAGACTTGCTAACAACCAAGGTTCCCTTCTGTCTAGGAAAACCTTGGTCTTCATAAGAATTCTTTGTATATACCCACACCCGTCAAATTTGGTTAACTTCTGGAACACCTGCAGCTGCATTACTAGTGTTGTCTGTGAACTTCTTAAGTACTCCACAAAATCATTTTGAGCAAGTGTGTGTGCTGGATGTAGTTGCAAATGTTGCCAAACCAGAAGGTTAAATCTTTTCTTTGGTCTTGTTTTATCTTGCTTGGAGCAGTGGTTTTATTAGCTGGCTGGAAAGCAGCCTGCATGGAGCCCTTCCCAGGAAAGGAGCTTTCCAAGTGGCTTTGGGAGGTGGCAGCCATGGCCCTGGACGCTGAGCAGATCAGAAGGTGACAGCAGTGGGGAGTCCTTTAGCTATAGTGACTTTGGTCTTACAAGAGTAAGCTTTATGTTTGATCCTCTGCTCCAAATGTCTTACATAACTTTAAGGCAGCTTCTTGACCTTTCATTGTTTCCTTTTTTCATCTTAAAACTAAGGAATTCAGTGAAGTGTAGAAGCACTCCAATGTGAACACCATGGATGTTCAGCCCTCAGGGTAATGTAAGTTCGTAGAACATTCCAGGTGGCTAAGAAGCTCTTCAAGGCGAGGGAAGGGCTTTGGAGACAGCCAGTGAGTGCTTTCTTGAAGGAAGACCCAGGAGATCTGCTAAACTGTGGAACTGGTAAGGTTGCCCCCCACAGTCAGTCTATTATGGAATGCCAGCTCTAGGAGCAGCAGAACAGTTTTGGAAGTAGTCTAATAAATTGACAGGTTGCAAGCTATTCCTTTCAGGGAGCTGTAGAGAGCAGTGAGGTCTCCCTCAGCCTCTTCTTCTCCAGACTGAGCACCCCCAGCTCCCTCAGCTGCTCCCCACCAGCCCTCTTCTCCAGACCCTTCCCCAGCTTTGGTGCCATTCTCTGGATCTGCTCCAGCCCCTCGATGTCCCTGTGGTGAGGGGCTCAAGACTGAAGCCGGTACTTGAGGTGTGAGAAAGTGATCTATGGCTCATGAAGAGTGTGTGGTATCTGCTCCTCTGTGACTTGAGTGCAGTTTTATCTCCAGGGTTAATGCTTGAGCTTTCAGGAACCAGATACTGTCCTTGTTGGTTTTCTTGATCAGCAGTATTAAATACAAAGCTGTAGGAAGGAACTGTTTCAACAGGATGTGGATGGGAGAAGAGGCTGATTTTGAAAAAGTCTCCTTCTGGTTTGTCTTTGAGCATGGTGCCCTTGCCCAGTCTGAGCACGTGAACCATTAGCAGGTGCAGCGGTGGCACCGGCAGGTATGCTCTGGTGTGCCAGAGCACAAAATCTGCTGCTGCTGAGCCCTCTCAAATGGCCATTTGTTGATGTGCATGAGGAAAGTGTGGGAGAAGGGGGCTCTCCCTCCTTCCTTCTCCACTCCTGCTCCAGGCAAGAGGAGCATGCTCTCTTCGTGCTTAATGCCTTCTGAGTGACCTCAGGGATCAGCTCCTCCTCCTTTACTTGCTGCATACTTGCCCCTAACAAGTGATCTTGACTGTGCAGATCTACTCTAGGCTTGTGAGGCTTCCAGAACAGAGGTGGTGTGTCCTCATGTCTTATATGGGCTCAGACAGTGCCAGTTTGGTCCCTGAATCTTAAAAATCTCTTGAAGTTGCTCCTTGGTGGTGGGTGTGCAATTCATACATAAGCACTGTTCCATAAGAACGGCTCCTGAAGCGAGTGCTTCCATTCCTTGACACTCTCTGGTTTGTTGCCATGTTTTGGGACTCCTGAACGAAGAATTCGGTTATAGTGCATGTGGCAGCTGACTGATCCCTTTTGCCCAAAAGAATACAGTTGGCCACCTTCATGAAATTCAGCAGCTTGGGATTCTCGGTTTGAGTTATTCTTAGCTGATACTGCACATGTTCCTGCAAGGGAGTGAAGTTGCTCCATCATAAAGCTTCACCACTTCACTGGTGTTACCCTGAGTGTTTTTTCCCTTCAGCTAGCTGGCTCACTCATATTTTGCATAGAGGAAAACATTAGGCACAGAGGCTGGCTTGCCCAGAACCTTCGCATTTGTGAGTTCTTCCTGTTTGCTGTCACCACTTCCCTCATTCTGGCATCCCCACCTGTGCTTCTGATAGACATTATCTCTACTGTGTTCGAGGTGGGAATCTGGCATGCAATAAAATAGTCAAAATGCTTCAGTTGTGCAGGGTCTGGTAGGGTTCTTCTGAGTGCTGCTGTGTGCTGAAGCTTGTCCCAATGTCCAAGAACCAGCTGAGGACTCCACGTGCCCTGGGCAGTCTGGGTGGCTTAGCTGTGCCCCAAATCAGCATGTCTGCCCAGATACACACAGGCTGTATCTGCTCAGCTCCTGTCTTCTTAGCCTCTTGTGGTGCTCTGTCAAGCCTCTGGGGCTTGTCACAGCAAAACTACTCTTGAAGTAGCCTCTTTCCTCCTTGAGGAGAGAGCCGAGCCAGGATGGTGTCCTGGGCTGTGCCTAGGCCAGACTCAGACCTTCAACTCCTTCAGGCCCACTCCATGAGGGCCATGTCCCTGACCAGGTGGCTCTGGGTGCTGTGGGGGTGCTCTGCACCATGGAAGGTGCTGTCCAGGGCTGGCGGCTGTGGAGGACAGAGGCTGGTGCTGTTGGCTTCCGGGCAGAGGTTGCAGCAGTTGAGCCAAGTTGACAGAGGCTTCCCTGTGAAGTGAGCTGCAGGTGCTCGTTTTTCCAAGTGCTTACAGTCCTCACCTCCTGCCAGGTGACCTCCAGATGAAGGAAAGGAAGCTGCTTGATCCACACCTGGAGCATCTGAGCAGGAGGAGAAAGTCAAACCTGTTCACTAGTGTGCCCTTGCAGGCTAGAGCTGCAGCTGTGCTTGCAATGTGTGCTGGTGGCCATAAATCCTGAGGGAAAACGTTCCTTCAGGAGAACTTCTTGACTGGTTAATAATGTAGTATTAGGATTCAGTTTCAAATCACTTGGGTTATTTGAAAGACTTTAAAGCAGCCCAGCTCCCAGAGGCACTTGCATTGAGATGGGGGGAAGGAGTCACCACAGTGGCATTGTTGTGTACATGTTTCCTGCCTTTTCCAGCAGCTGCATCTCATACCCCATTTCTTTTGCAGTTTTGTTCAGTGGAGGGACTGCTGTATGTCAGCCATGCCAAAGGGCAAGTGATGGAGGCAAGTACTGGTTTATATATTCAGTTACCTAATGTTGTTTTTGCCAACTTCTCCTTTTGAACCGTTTTGTTTCCCAGTGCTGCTGTGAAATAACTGCATAAATATTAGCATGTCTGGGATGTAGGAATGTTCTATGTCTGCTCAGTGTGACTGTATGTGGAATTGTGAGTTTTATTTCTGATCTATTGTATTCTACAAATAAGAAATGTATTTTTTTGAACTTCATGCTATAAAGTAATCCATTTTTTCCCCTCAAACAGAATATAAAGGTGTTAGAAGTGTGTGTGCGGGGGAATGCACAAAGCTTGAATCCTAGTGCAAGTAAATGTGCTAATTAACTCTACTGATTCTCAGTTCTTCGCATTTATGCTGGCTTTTCCCCCAAAGTAGGTGCTAAGACAAATAAGTAGCTTTAAGGACCTGCACACCCTCTGGGCAATCTGCAAAGCTTTTCAGGCTGGCAGGAGCCTCCTGAAGCCAGGAGTCAGTGTAGCGTCAGAAAGCAGAGTGCCCAGGGGCAACGTGTTGGTGAGCTTGCTGTGGGCTGATGTGTTCCAGGCTGATTTGTAAACGGGCATGAGGCCAGTTTAGGCAGGTTAATGGTTTCTAGCAGACAACCCCTGGATCTCCAGTGAGGCTGAAGATCAGCAGTATCAGCAGCAGTAAAGCAGGCAGGAGATCAGACAGGTGCTTGTCAAAGAGTGTACTGGGCATCTTTGGGGTGAACTGTGGCTCTGCAGTGAGTCCTGACTGAAAAATGAACACTGAGGGAATTAACTAAAAGGAAAAGGCAGTTGTGGGTCAGCTGCCAGGTTCGCATTTTATATGCCAAATAATTTTGGGCCTCTCGCATTTTAGCCACTGATGTTTGCTCACTGCACTCTTGGGTCTCTTGGATCAAAGAGAATCTAGCTTTGCCTTTCTTGCCCCAAAACTTAAACTGAGCAGAGACCTGGAGTTCAGCTTTCTGGGAAGTCTTTTATATGAGAAAAAACACTAAGAGCGAGCAAGCTCCACAGTCAGAGCACAATGCTGGCAGTCACACAGGCACGTGAAGTCATTCAGGAGAATGTGAAATACATAAAAATAAAGGGGCATTGCCCTTTTTCATTCTGACATGCAGTTTCTGCATGACTATGGGTAAATGTTTTTCTGGGCTGTGGCTTATCACTTTGCATGTAATATGCTATTGATTAAACTGGCCAATATATCCAGGCTCAGTGCTTAGAACATGCCCCAAGTACAGGGATGAGATCCGGTGCGATTCCAGTGCTTTGCTTTCTGTAAGTACCAAATTTCATCTTGCCTCCAGCTGATAGCAATGACATTTGAAAAAGGGTGTGAGGCAGCTCCTCTGATATTTTTGGATGCCAATTTGGAAAGCCTTTTGGAATGTCTCTTTAACCCATTGTGTCAGCTTTTAGATGCACAGCATTGAACGCACTCTAGTTGTAACCAGTGCATTGTTTCTGCAGCTGGTTGCAGATACAATGAGGGCTCTCAAATCCCAAATATGTGTTGCGTTTCAAATAAAATGGTTTGGGTTTTTTAAAGCACAGGCTGCTTTCTGCCAAGATTGAGGTAGACCTCTCTGATCTGGTTTCGGTATTTATAGAAGCCTAATCAAAGCTTTCTCCTGCAAGAAAATGATCAGCTTCCGAGCATGCGATCTTGTGGTGCTGCTGAGACCCCTTCAGATACAGTGTCCCTTCCCTTTCCTGTGTTGCCATGGGAGTGCTCAACTGCAGTGTGGCACCAGCA
Source organism: Picus viridis (assembly GCA_033816785.1). Classification (NCBI taxonomy): domain Eukaryota; kingdom Metazoa; phylum Chordata; class Aves; order Piciformes; family Picidae; genus Picus; species Picus viridis. Next base: position 295,182 of record CM066592.1, read on the forward strand.
GCTTCCTGAGCCCAGCTGCTAGCTGAGGTTGAGCTCTCTTGGAGAAAGTCTGTGTTTCCTCTGCTGGAGACTGAGCTACACAGGCGTGGTGCTGCTCCCTTCCAGACTGGTTGCTTAGTCTACTTTTTAAAAGGCATTTTTGTTTTCTCTGAGAGCTATGGACAAGGGGCTTCACTTCCCTGTTCTTGCTTGAAGACAGATTTTTCCCATCTAGTCTCCAGTGCCATCAGTGGATGTTGGCAGCAGTAAGCTGTTTCTTGCTATTTGGAACTGTTCTACTTTCTTGCAGAAGGTACTGTGAAGTTAGGTATCCTACAGGAAAATCAGGGAAGCAGAGCAGGCATTACATTTGCAGCACAGAATACCAGATACTTGTCAAGGAACAAAATCAGTTCTGCCACAAGGCTTAACATGCTCTCCAGAAGTTTAACCTCGTGGTAGATACTACTATGGGCTTGTTCTTAGTAAATAAACCCCCACTGGCTTGTCCTCGCTTCTCCTCCTTTTGAGCAGCTTTTTTTACCCTCCTTGCTGTCCTGTACCCTTTGTGCTGGGCTTCTCCCCCTAGGCCATGAATACTTGTCCCATACAAGCTTTGGCTTCTGCATAGGGCCTAGATGCAACTAATCCCACTGGAGGGGTTCTTGGAGAACTGTAGGGTTTGTGTTGGTAATGGCATGTTTTGTGCATTGGATTTTTAACCCTCTCCTGCCTGCATGGATGTGTAACACTGACTCTTTTGTTTAACATTAGATAAGCATGAGATCACCGTGGCACAGCTGCATGTGTAGTCACTCTTGAAGCAGTTGCACACCTAGCTGGCTGACAATCTTGGCATTTGAAAGGCAAGCCTTCTAAAGACAGGGAGTGTTTCTGCATGAGCAGTCACACAGCTCTGCTGGGTGTCACCAATGGAGCCCTCTGGCACCGAACAGTTGTGTGATGACCCTGATCCTGGAGGCAGATCCCAAGATCAAGAGACCAAAAAGCAACATGAGTCAGAGCAAAAATTGTCCAAAATAACCCATAATGCTTTGGAGAACATTAATGTGATTGGCCAAGGCTTGAAGCACCTTTTCCAGCACCAGCGCCGGAGGTCGTCCGTCTCTCCGCACGATGTTCAGCAAGCGCAGGCTGAGCTGGAGCCTGAGGTGGATCTGGAAAGCCAGGGCGTCTGTGCTGACATTGATGGTGTCTCCACCCACCCCACAGCTCTGAACCGGGTGCTGCAGCAGATCAGAGTGCCACCCAAAATGAAGAGGGGCACAAGCCTGCACAGCAGGCGGGGCAAAGGCGGAGGCCCCGAAGGGCAGCCCGCAGATCAACAGGAGGTCTGCCCAGGAGATCCAGGCGGGGCGGCCCAGGTCCTCGTCCACTACTGATGCTCCCACAAACCTGTCTGTGATGGAGATTGCTGCTTCTGTCTATGTAGGTGGAGAGGAGGCCACGGCAGCAGCAGTAAGTTACTCAAGTTTACCTTTGGTCTTTATCATCTCCTTATGTTTTCTTAAGATATTTGAATCTTGTTTTTAACCCCAAGTTTCTTTCAGCAAACGCTAATGCTGCTGTGTTCAAAAACTTCTCCAGTGGTGAAGCAAAGAGCTCCAAAGATGAAAGCCTCATTTTCTCATATGGCAGGTGGCTCATTTTATATGCATTTGATCAGTGAAACTAGAGCTGCTTCTGGAGACATGAGGTTGGATGGGGGTCACACCACAGGCAAGCAAGTACTGATGGGAGAAGCAGCACCCAGAGCAGTCCTCCTTAGCAGCTGCTGTCTGTTACCTCCAACAAGACCTTGTGCCTATGCAGATGGCTTTTTCCCCCTCTTGTTTTGTTGTGTATTTCACAAGTGAGGAACTCCAGTTTGAGTAAATGGTGCTGTTGACCTAGGCTGATGCAGGTCAGCCTGGCTGCTGAATCGGGGTCACTGCTGTCTCTTTTGGTTTGTGTAGCTTGTGGGGGTCAAACCCTTTGATAAAGGTAGGAAACGCTGTGAAAGTGATTGCTGGTTCATGTGCTCTTAGGGTCTGGCCATGACTCCTGGTCCAAGAGGGTCTTCCTGGTGTTTGATGCTGTTGAAATAGCATGGTCCTGAAGCTTGTGTAGACTTCTCCTTATCATTTTTTTTTTCTCATATACTACAGTGTCTTTAATGTTGGCTAGATGATGATGGTTTGGGGCCAAATAAGATCTCCTTTGTCACCCAGAGGTTGCCTCACCTTGCCTCTGCAGCAAGATTGTTCCCTTGTTGTACACTGGTTTCCTTCCTGAAAGCCTGCTTTGAAATACTCCAAGTGAAAACCTTCTCAGAGTATTCAGCGCTGTAACATGTGATGCATTTCCCTGATAGTCATCTGGAAATTAGCATATCTTGCATTTATAGATGTTAATTATGAAGTATTAGCATAAATTACAATATCATTCTGAAGCACTGAGTAAAGTTTCCTCTTGGGAGAAGCACTGGAGGAGTCTGCCTGGAGCTGTACTGAGGGGTTTGTTTCCTGCCACAGCTGAAACATTAGAAGTAGTGATGCAGTAGTTAGGAAAAGCATTCCTGCTCCTGGGATGGGTTGGCTCTGCAGCTGAGCCAGGAGGAGACCCCTTAACAGCTTCAAACTTACTTGGCTGCTGGCTTTCTTTCACTGGAGTGAACTCCTAATCTTTGTTTCTGGAGAATTTTGGAGAAAGTTGGTAGTTTTCCAAGTTTGTACCCAAATCCAGCAGCTGAAGTTGGTGGAGCAAGATGTGGTTTCTTGGTCTGAAGTGATAGTTCCTTTACTTGGTGTCTGAGAGGGAGCCTTAGCAGGCCTGAGCCTGTTGGGTGAGCAGTGTGTAGTAGGGACATGGGAGAAGGACTGAAGCAGATGTCCTTTCTCCCAGCCATTCAGCTGGGCTGATGCAGTGTTGCCACCTTCCCTGTGACCAGGGGTCTCCAAAGTGGGATGTGTATTCCTTGGAACATGGGAAGAAAACACTTCTGTGCCATCAAAAAGTAAAATAATGGTTTGAAATAATGTTGGGTTTGTCTTTCTTTTGCTCTGTAGTAGCTGTTTTTGCATGTGGTTTCTATTGCATCAGTTCAGCAGTACAGGATGTAGTGTTTCAATAAAGGCTATGCTCAGAGCTGCTGCACTGGGAAAGTGCACAATCAGAGCTTGGAAACCATAGGCCTGAATGAGTTGGATCACTTGGGAGGAGTGACTGAACATGAGAACTATTAATCTGATGGTAACTGCATTCTGCTACAGAATCTGCTGTGTGTGAGACCAAGAGCAGGAATCAGGTTTTAGTAGATACTGGTCTTGGGTTACTGAGGAGCAGCACCTGTAGCTGCCTGGAGAAGCATTCCTATGAATGGTGTCTGCTGCTGCTGAAACAAGTGGTCATCTTGGAGGTGGATGGGAGAGTGGCTCTCACTGCTGTATGCCATGTCCTCAGCTGCTGCACCCTGTGAAAACTTCAGAAGGTACCCTTCAGTCTTTCCATGTTTGAGAGAGAGGTGACTGGAATCTGAAAGGAGAAACTGAAATGCATGTGAGGAAAGGCCACCTTTGGGAGGCTACTCCATCCAGAGACCTCCATCATCAGATGACCCTCTGAGTTAGTGAATTTTCAGCTGCTTTTTAATACCTGCATATTGCAGCATATTTCTGGCAGACAGTGAAGTGTTTGCTACAGGTCTGACGTGGCAGAAGTGAGGAAATTCTGCCTGGCTGTCTTGTCACACTTGGGGAACATAATCTTGAGTATCTGATTTGGGCATTTTGGTCTGGTGGAGAAGTGTTGTGCAGCATTTATAGGAGGCCTGAGCTGCCCTCGGATTTGGGCTTTGCCAAAGAGCTGTTGTGGTGAGAAACTGATGGATGTAGCAGGGAGAAAAGACCAAGGGTGAGCCTGTTGGACCAGTCACCTCTGGGTTGCATCTAGAGCATAGCCCCTGAGCTATGCCTGCAATACAGACTTTTGGAATAGCAGGCTCAGGAGTGGGTAAGGTTCCCGATGTACGTAGGCACAAGTGAATCTTGGAAGTCTTTGGAAGGTGAGGGTGGCACATCTGATACACTGGGTGTGCTGAAATGTAGCCAGCTTGTAACACAGTGGCAGCAGCAGCCTCAGCTCTTCTGGAGCAGGAGGGAGGCAGGCAGCTGGCCTGGGGATGCTTACCTGGTCCTCTGCAGTGGTACTGGTGTCTGCTGCACATGTGCGGGTGGAAGCCCTTTGAGTTGGGGCTGAAGGGAGCTGTGGTGACGAAGCTCTCACACTTCAGCACCGCTCCCCGCTTGGGTGACCCAGAGCAGGCTGCGGGAGTGATGCCTCACCCTCTGTGACCTGAGCCTTCCAGCTCCTCTGTCCTTACTGGGAATTGCTTCCTGGTGCCCATCTGAAAACTATGGCTGCTAGAATCCAGATCAACATTTGTTGATTGGGATCTCAGGTTTCTTGTATTTACTTTTCCATTCTTGTTCTGTATATTTCTTAAAATCTCAACTCTCTTTTAGATCACCTTAAACAAAGAGACAAATCTGATGAAAAATAGCTGCACAGAAATGACCAAAGTCAGTTTCTCTAAATAAATAAAATCTTGCTTGATGGTTGCTTCTGTAAAGGTTTTCATTCCTGTAATGCAAAGGTGGAAGATTTGTGTCCAGGTTTGGTCACAACCACAACAGCTTGTCAGGAGTTCACTGGAGTCCTGGCTGTGCCTCAGTTACCATGTGTGTGCTTTCTTTACTCGTGAACCTGCGACCATTTGTAGCATGGATGGTTCTTAAACAAGGCTTCCAGGCTAACAAGACCCTGCTGGGGAAGAGGGAAGAGCTGTTCAGCAGCAGGCAGCAACTGAGAGACACAAAATAAATAATGCATTTCTTCAACCAGAGCAGCAGTGCTGGGGAGAGATTTAAGCCTTGATATCCTCTCTTCAAGTAGAGAGTGGTACTGCTTTTAGCAGCGAGAAAGGTAGCTATGAACTGGGATGGCACCTGAGAAGGGCCCTTTGAGTTGCAAAACCAAAGAGTCAGCAGGATTGCAAATTGTTCAGAAAAAGGAATGTGTATTGCATATAAATTCAATGCTTTATTGCAAGTATTGCTATTTGAAATGGTTCCTGTTGCTGAAGAAGTCAGTACCATAGAACAAAGCAACTTCAGCTATCACTCCAAGCTCTCTGATTCCAGTTTGCTTGCAAGGAGTGTTTTTATTTCCTTGAAGTATTTTGAGGGTGTGTAAAATGCACCCATTCTTGACTGTTCAATCTCACTCTTGCATGTTTTTGTTGGTGAGCAAAAAAAATCACAGGATCACAGAATCAACCAGGCTGGAAAAGACCTCAGAGATCATCAAGTCCAACCTATTACCTATCAGCCAACACCTCCTGACAACTAAACCATGGCTCCAAGTACCACATCCAAGCCTTTTTTGAACACCTCCAGGGATGGTGACTCCACCACCTCCCTGGGCAGCACATTCCAATGCCAATTACTCTTTCTGGGAAGAACTTTCTCCTCACCTCCAGCCTAAACCTCCCCTGGCACAGCTTGAGACTGAGTCCTCTTGTTCTGGTGCTGCTTGCCTGGGAGAAGAGACCAACCCCACCTGGCTACAACCTCCCATCAGGGAGTTGTAGAGAGCAATAAGGTCTCCCCTGAGCCTCTTCTTCTCCAGGCTGAACAACCCCAGCTCCCTCAACCTCTCCTCATAGGCCTTGTGGAAGCACAGAACATTTTTTGGTTGTTGTCCTGTTTTATTTTTTAACAGAACCAAGTAAAAGATGTAGCTGAAGCAGCTCTCGGGTTGGTCCTTGGCCAGGGTTCTGATGTGGTTTGCCTGTTGCTTTAGCATGGCTCTATTTTGTGTGCTTCTGCTGTTGAATCCTTACAGCACTGCCCAGAGATCTGACAAGCCAGGAACTTCCTTGATTGTGCGTTAAGTGGGCTCAGGACCCTTAGCTGCCTCAGACTCCTCAGCTAAAGGAAAGCCTCGAGCCGAGTATGCTGCAGCTTGCCTCAGAGCTTTGCCGAGCTGGGGCTGGTGTGGAGGGGGCACTGAGCCTGCCCAGGCTGACAGCTGCACAATCAGAAGGGACATGTGGCCTGTGTTTGCCCAGCACTCAGTTCCAGGGGCAGCTGGATGGCCTGTTGCTTGCCTTACCCAGCACTCTGTAGTTGCGCTCTCATGTGCTGTCACTTTTGCTTTCTGTTATGAACAAGACTACTGGATTAAGTTATCTCCAATGCAGTCTACCCCCTGCAGTCTGTCTTCACATGAGATGAGTGCCTGTGTCAATTGTAAATGTCTCTAATCAGTTTCAGCTGTGATCAAAGTTGCAGCGTGTCTAAAGAACATCTGGTTCCTGATGAAGGATGGTGATGTGAGCAGATGAGGATAAGGGGAAATAAAGTGCTGTGGACACCAATCAGTGACTTTCTTTGGGCATAAAACAACAAAACAAGCAAGAAAGGGAGAAAACTCCTTTGAGAGCTGCTTTTAAGCCAAGACTCTTGCTCTCAGCTGATCTGAGCCCAGACCTGTGGACTGACATCCCAGGTAAACCTTGGACCTGCTTCAATGCTATGGACCCCTGTGGTGATCCAGACACTTTGCCAGACCCAGTGGCCAGCCTTGGACCTGGCATACTCACCTTGCCCAGGCAGAGAGGGAGTCCACTTGCAGCAAGAACTGGAGAATACAAATACTGGTGTTTTATTCTTTCCCTAAGAAGGACAGAAGGTTGCCAGTTCCACACCCTGTGACAGGCATTGTGTGTTGCTGTACTCAGATACCTTCCAGTCACTCCTGTTTGGGACATGCTGGCTCAGCCATGGCTGTGCCAGAGGGATCAGCCTTGCTGTGTTGGTTCTGCTTGAAGGTACAAATCACTGGTAGGCAACACACACTTTAAATACAGATGAGGGCACAGTTTTAAAGCACATGTGGTGGCTTTTAATGACTTTATAAAGGTAAGTGTGGTTAAAAATCAGCTACAGGTAGATTTGGAGTCACTGATTCCATTCCTAGCAGAACTCTTGGTTTATGATTCATTGGAATCAGTAAAGTACAATGCAGCCATTTGTTAAATCAGTTTCGTTGTGACTATATCTTTTAATGAAGCTTAAGAAATGGAAGTAATTTATTTAAAGTATCTGGCAGGTAACATTCACTGATCAGAGCTGAGAGTCCTTTGGACCCCTGGGTTCTACCTGAGCCTGTATCTGTCACGTATACAGCAAAACCTTCACTGTTTGTTTCATATTTGCTGTCTCAAGGTTTGCCTGGTTTGCTGCTTCCACTCTTCATGATCTTGCTTTTGGTGCCATTTTTAAACTAAAACAGGACAGATTTCACTTCTTTGATCTTGGTGTTTGATGTCGGTGAAGATGTGCTGACTCGCCTTTTCTCAGCAGGGAGCTTTTCCTCGGAAATTCTTTAAGAATTCCATAAATCCAACTGTAATTGGAAAAATGTCACTGAGCTCCAGCCTTGATCCCTCTGTGATGAGCACAGGGGCTCTGCAAGCCTCAAGGTGCAGAATGGAGCAGCTGTGATTGGATGATGACAAACCCTGTGTAGCTGGAGTTGTGGTCAGGCAATACTAATTTTTCTGATTGATGTCTTGTTGTCACTGGTTTTGCTGGTAGCTCTGCCATCGTGGTGTAGCCTGGTTTTGGCTGCAGTAGATGTTTGTCAGCTGTCATGGAGCTCTTCTGCCTCCACCAGATGCCTGGTGGTGAATTGTGTGAGGCTGCTTTGAGTCCCCCAGCTGCCCGGGCATGCATCTCCGCCAGCATGACTGGGACTGCTCTCGTGGCAGAAGCTGCTCTCTGCTTTCCCTCCCCGTGTCCAGGTTCCTGTTGCTGAGCAGAAGTGGTGGATGTGTTGTTCCCTTCCCAGGGTTCCCTGCTCTGTGGTAGGTTGGAAGCAGGGGCCATGTGTTGCATTGCTGCCAGTGCCTCACCTGTGCACGGTGCTCAGGCTGAGCTTTGGCTGTGCCTGCAGCAGGTGTGGCTGTGTGCAGAGCTGGGAAGTCAACAGGCTGGGATTGCTGACTGACTATCATCCACTGCTGCTTTCTTAGGGGCTTGTAAAAGCCTTTGGGGGCTGCTGTGCAAGTCTCATGGGCACATCAGGGACTTCACCTGCTGCAAGGGTATTTGTGAAGCCTGGAGGAGCAGGAGCCCACACAGCTCTCTGGAGTTTACTGCTGAAGCTTCAGATCTGTGAAGCACATCCAGACTCTTCCATACCTGCCTTTTTTTGTGGAGTCAAGCCCTGAGCCTCATCTTTCTGCATGAGGGAAAGCTGCAGAGTGATTTCAGCTTCTGCTCTGCCCATGTAAATACTGCTCTGAGCTTAATTAATGTTTGGGGTTGATCTGCTTGCTCAGTTGGTCCTGCTGGAAGCTGTTACTCTTGCTTTGAACACTGGGTGCTGTATCTGAGAGACGCTCTGGAAAAGGAGATGCCCTTTATCAGCCTGGCCACATTGATAAGGTAAGTGGCAAAAGTGAAAGAGAAATTATGTAATTAATTTCCTGGTATGCTGACAAACTGGAGTACACCATCATGGCGCAGCTGTGAAAGGCCAGGGCTCCTCAGAGCTGGAAGGACCCTAAGCAGATTTTGGGAGCTGTGTTCTCCAGCCTGCTCAGCAGGTTCCCCATGGGGAAGATACTGCTTGGTGCCTGTTCTTACCAGCAAGGGAGGCTAAATGGATGTAGTACTGATACTTTCTGCTCTCACCTCTGTCCTCTCTTTGCCTTTATATTTCTGGAAGCCCTCCTCTACTACCATGTCCCTATTTGATCATCATTAGTCTTTTCCCTCTTTCACCCCAGTGTCTTTGTTCTGACTGTATGAGCCAGACTGAGTCATCTTTCTCGCGTGCTGGGCACAGCTTTGTCATTCATGCTGTGTTTTTAAAAATACCAACAGGCAATGTCTGTCTTCCACTTCTCATCCAGTTTCTGGCATGCCACAGATTCCTCATTAGGCTTCATTCTTCCTTTTTCAGACACTTCCTCTTTCTCCAGCCTGCTTATTTCACAGGACAGGGTCAGTGTTCAGCTGAGTCTTGATTAGATCCACCTACACTTTCCTTTTCATGCTTATGACCCTGTGACATGCCCCACGCTAAGCTTGCTGCCAGGAAGCTTAGGAGGTTAATCTCCTCAGAATATTGTTGTTAACCCAAGGGGGTGGGTTGGTTCGTTGGTGTGTCTTGGGGTTTTTTTCCCTTCCCCATGTTTTATGTGTGGGTGCTGCAGAGTTTGGAGACAGGAGTCTGTCTGTCTTGTGTGTTCTGCAAAGCCTCATGAACAGAGTTGGGACTCAGAGGCAGCAAGTTCCCCGGGTGAGCCATGAGACCCTGGAACATTTAGTGGCTTGTCACTGCTGCCTTCAGAGGCACTGGAGCTCCCTGCTTCGTGTGCTCACAGAACTTAATTCCAAAGAGATTCCTTCCTGTGCAGACAACAGTGCAGCACCATCTCTCTGGTGTCCTTGCAGCACTGGCTCACGTGAAGGCCAGGGGTGAGTCTGGGGCAGCTGTCAGAGGGCTGTGATAGTCCCTTTCAGGTCCAGAGCTGTGGTGCTGTTTTTGCCTTGCTTGCGAACAGGTCGATGTTGTAAGCACAAACTCACCTTTGTATGGTGAGTACTGGATGAGCCTGGTTCTGTGTGGTGCTGAGATCCTCTGCTCCCAGTGGGAATTAAGGACATCAAGGACTTTGTGGCATAAGGGAGAGCAAATTCTTGATAATCCTCTGCACACAAAATATTTTTAGTTCACATTATTGTTCCCTTCTCTGTTGTCTCAATGTGTTGTTGAAATAGAAGGGCAAAATGTTATCCCAGAACCACAGATTGGATTTGTTCTAACACCTCATTTGCATCCATTTGCATGTGTAATAATCCTCCTGCATGTTGTCAGGCTTTGTATAGAAACTGAGAAATGAGATTGTCATAGCATGGAGAATAATGTAATAATTAAAGTCTTACCAAGACACTTCACTTGGTCTTGTACTCAAAGCAGTCTGCATTTAATAATTTTTGCATAAATGTTTTCCTGTAGAGACAGCCCACTGGGCTGGGAAATCAGGAGTGCAGTGCTTGGGAAATGATGGAGCCTGCATGTGTCTCTGCCTGCTTCACTCGTGGGGCTGTGTTTGGGGTGATGAGTTCCATGGGAGGCCCTGGACAAAGAGAGCGATTCTCTGGTTCCTGTGGACTTTGTTAGGGGTTTATGCACAAAATACAAGCACAGTGTCACCGAAGTAGAAGTCGTTGTACTGCAGCACCTTGGGGTGTTTACCACTGAGTTCTTTGTGTGACCTGCTGTCGGCTGGGCTTGCACTCCCAGCACGGCAGTGGGGACACTTCATTCGCTCAGGGCTTCTGTAGGGAATGCTTTGGAGCACTTGGAAGCCCTCGGCTGACATCTTCTGGTGCTGCTCAGAAGGCAGAGGGACCAACCTGAATTAGTTTGGTATCAGATTGTTCGGGGAATTGGCAGATCTTTGCCTCTGTAGGCCCAAACGTTTCCAGATTGCTGTTTGTTTGCCTTCTCGAGGGATTTGGTGTTCTGCAGCAAGATTGCTGTGGGGCAGCAATCTGCTCACTTCCCTTCTGCTGTGTCCTGATGGGGGTTTCCTGTGTCCTCATCCTCTTTTCAGTTTTGATGTTCAGCTTTCATAAATATGTCAAATATCTTTGGATTTTGGTTTACAGTTGAAATCTGTCTTCCATTACTGCCCATGTTTTGACAAATGACTGTGCTTTTGGCATGAAAGTGTCTAGGCTGCAGACTCCTCAGTATTTCCCAGTGATAATGCTGACCCCGTGAGCACCAAAAAGCTACCATCAGTAAGCCTGCTTTGCCCAGCGCTGCCCAGACACAGCTGCCGGTGAGGTCCTTGGTGTCCCTGCAGGGTTCTGCCACCCAAGCCCCGCCTGTGTCAGCAGAGGGCGCTGTGACACTGAAAGGGACGGAGAGGTTCTCTCGATCCCTCCTGAGACCGAGCGGTGGCGCTGCCTCACTGGCCTGAGAGCGCTGCCCTCGCCCAGCCTCCGGGCGGCTGGATACGGCGCGATCCATCGCCGCTTTGGAGCGCAGAGAAAACAGAGGGCAGGTCCTGAGGATGTGTGCTCCACGGGGAGTTTGAATCTCTCAGACTTTCTGCAGGAGGAGAGTTTCTCTACTCTTGATTATTCCAACAGATCCTTCTCTCAGAGGTTGTAACCCTGAGTACTGTGTCCAGTTCTGGGCCCCTCAGTTTAAGAAGGACATCGAGACACTTGAACGTGTCCAGAGAAAGGCAACAAGGCTGGGGAGAGGCCTTGAGCACAGCCCTGTGAGGAGAGGCTGAGGGAGCTGGGATTGTTTAGCCTGGAGAAGAGGAGGATCAGGGGAGACCTCATTGCTCTCTACAACTACCTGAAGGTTGGTTGTAGCCAGGGAGGGGCTGGCCTCTTCTCCCTAGCAACCAGCACCAGAACAAGGGGACACAGTCTCAAGCTGCACCAGGGGAAGTTTAGGCTCGAGGTGAGGAGAAAGTTCTTCACTGAGAGAGTCATTCGCCATCAGAATGTGCTGCCCGGGGAGGTGGTGGAGTCACCGTCCCTGGAGGTGTTCAGGAGGGGACTGGATGTGGCACTTGGTGCCATGGTCTAGTCATGGGGTCTGTGGTGACAGGTTGGACTCGGTGATCTTCGAGGTCTCTTCCAACCTTAGTGATACTGTGATACTGTAAGACATTTACTATTCAAGCACAGCTGTCAGATACTGATTTGACTTCCAGACTGCTTTGCACAGAGCCTCATCAGAGCCCTCTGACATGAGCCAAACATGCCTGCTCCATATGCAGAAGCAGCACCTGATCACTTGCCTCTGTCAGCATGGTCACTGGTGTGGCTTCTCAGTCTAACTGAAATCTTTGGTTTCATCTTTTAAAACATCTCAAATGTGAAGTGGCTGCTGCATGAGAAGGGCTTGGCTGCTGCTTCGCATTCAGAGTGGCATTCTCTGCTGACAGAAGCATCCGTGCTGCTGACCTGCCCTCCGTCCAGTTTGACATTCTCCTTATTTCAGCTCCCCTGTGGTGCTTCTGTCACAAGAGGAGCAGAAGGAGCTTTTGGCCTGGCTGTGGGGTCCTGCTGCACACAGATCAGCAGAGGCCCTGCACAGTGTGTGGATCAGTTCACATCAAAGCAGTGTCACTGGCAGTGTTAGCTGCTAGCAGCAGCTCCTGTAGCCCCCTGTCTGTGGAATGTGCCAGTTCTCTGGGTGCCAGCCCAGCCTGTGTGGGGACAGGTCCCCAGGACTGCTGAGGTGCAGTGGGGTTATTTCCACCAAGGGGAGCCTCCCACCAAGTGAAGGGGGCCCTGCCCTTGCCTCTGCTGGGGCTGGTTGCACAGCAGCCCTGATGTTTGTGGTGCCCTTGGCTGGAGATGTTGGCACAGCTCCTCAGAAGGCCCTCACGTCCACTGCCAGCATTTGGGCCTTGCGTAAGATGGGGGGAGTGCACAACTTCTTGCACAAGCCTTAGTTGCATCATCTTTGTTGAACAGAGAAGTGCTGCTGCTAAAAATTTACTGTTTCAGCAGTAAAATAGGCAGATGATCTTTAACAAACCCCTTCAGATTATTAAAAAAACAAACCAAATGGTCAGAGAGAACATTTCTATTTCTTCAGGAGGCTTCTTGATGTTTTAGAACCATAAAGACAGTTCTTTGGGTGGAAATAGATTAGAAGTCTAGAACTGCCACGTGTGGACATTATGTGGATGAGTGACACTGGAGTGTTTGTATCTAGAGCATAAACATGCAACATTTCCTGACTATTTTCCTTCTCTTTCTTCCCTTCAGTTCACACAACAGACTCTTCGCTGTTTGTAACCACATTTTATACTGGTTTGCACTGGAATGTCTTGTGTTACCTCTGCTTTCCAGTGTTTGCTAAACCTTCAGATGTAATTAGCTGCTTTACACAATTCTGAATACCAAGTTCTGCGTAATTCAGTGCCATTGCCCCATGGCACTTCATGCAGTAGCTGGTCAGAATATTGCCTCACAGGTTTGAGATGTCCAGCTCCTTCACACTGGTCTCTGGCTTTCTAAGTCACATACATTGTGGTCAGGTTTGGAAGTTAGAGCATGATGAGAGATGATTTTGAATGGTTAGTGTTTCACATTCCTGGGCAGAGATGGAATTCACAGCTGGTCTGGCACACCAGAGTGAGCTGCTGCAGGAGGGTGAGGCAGGGAAAGAGTGGTGGCAGCCCAGCGAAAGCAGAGTGAGGAGCGGAGGTGCCTCTGTGTCCCCTGAGGAGCAGAAGCCATTTGTTAGCTGTGCAGAGTGTGAATGGCAGTTTGGAAATGGTGAGCTTGAAGCCTGGGCTGCAGGGGCAGCGGAGAATGTTGCTCTCATCAGTTTTCCCAGTCTCCCCATTCCATCTCAGTTTGATGTGGATGAAATTCCAGCAAGCTGGCTCCATTCCCTTATCTGTGTCTGTCTCACCCAGGCTCGGGGCTGTGATAGGGACAGGCGATCTGGGTGTCCATGAGCCAGTGAGGCACTGCATGTCCCAAGTGTTAGACAGAGTCCCTGGGGCTTTGGCACTGAGCCCTGAGGGTGGGAGGGCTGTCCCCCAGACCTGCTATCTGATGTCAGACATCTGGGAACAAGCAATCTTGGATGCAGCAGATAGTGACAGGCCAGAGCAGCCTTCCCTGGCCGCCCTTGTCCCAGCCTTTTGTCCTGACATGGTGATGAAGGGAGTTTGTCTCCCATGCTGCCTTACTATTTGACTGCTTTCCCTTCCAAGCACATAGAGAACCCCATCAAAACAGACCAGGAGACAAGGGGGAGAGAGTTCTTTGGAGAAGCTACTGTGAACCCCAGGAAGATGCTGTTACAGGAATGCTGATGGGCCTGGTGGTCTCTCAGCAGTGAGTGTGGCAGCTTTCTGGGCATGGAGACAGCTCAGGATGGTATAGATTTCCTGCAGAGGGTTTGTGTGATGTGCACAGGGCTGCTGAATATAGTCACTCTGCAGAACAAGAAGTACTGACCCAGTTCAGAGCAGAACGATGCAGCTGCTGGGTGCAGAGTCCCCTGAGCATCTGGTGTGTGCTTCACTGGCACCTGGAGGCTCCTCTAGTGCTTCAGTCCCATCGACCTCCTTTGCTGTTGGCTCTACATGGTCCTTGCAAAGCTGAGGCCTGGTGAGTGGGCAGTGCACCTTGTATTTGCAAGACAAGGAGCATGTTGGAGAGCAGTGCAGGTTCTGGCAGGGAACACTTCCCTGTTGTGACCGGTTTAGGCTGTGCCTTTAAGAGAAGGACACTTTCTGAACACTCTGGCTGAATGTTTTGGTATATAAATGAAAACAAGAGATATGCTAATCCAATTTCATTGGTGGAACCCGGCTGTAGGTTCTAACTTGGTCTTTCAGTCGGGGGGGGGGCTGTCAGTCTTCTTCTTCCCCCTGTACTGTGAGCTGGCCCGTTTCTTTCTCTCTGAAGCAGCAGCTTGCTACGCAGGAACGATTCTTGCTAACCAGATAAGAGAAAACTAACTTTTGTATTCGCTTTGAGCTTTAACAAAGTTTTCCCCTTTTAATTACCTTCCTTTCTCTCTCTCTCTAACCCTTTTGGGAAAAAGGGGAGGTAGGGAGGGAGAAGGGAGGGACAGGCCGAACCCCCTGGCCGCAGGGGGGTTGGGGAAAGATCTCCTGTATTACATACATTCCTGTATATTTCTATATATATTGTAAATATTGTATGTTTTTGTACATATTCATTGCATTCCATATCTGCTTGTAAAATACAGCTTTCATCTGCTTCTCCGGCTGAGTTAGCTGTGGAATTCTTTTGTGTGTGGGGGGAACCTTCCTACTCCACCACACCTGTGCAGGACACCTTTCTGCTTTTGAAACCTCTGAGTTACCACTGACCGCTGCTGTACCATAGCTGGGGGTTTCAGGGCTGAAGTTTCACAGATGATACTTTCAGATGCCACGTCAGGTTTTCTGATGATACTTTCAGATGCCACGTTCAGGTTTTCTGCACCTTTCCCACCAAGAGCTACTTAAAGAATAGCACTGACCCTTCTCATAACCCTTCATCTCCCAACTGCAGAAGTCTCCTCTGTCTTTAGCCTCCAAGTCATTTGCTACCTTTCAAAATAGGCTAAAAATACTTTTTCGTAACAAGGCAAATATTCTGGTCCAAGTCACCTTCATTTTTCTGCAAGACTAAGCAACCATGACTGGCAGTGAAGTGGCCTCTGCCAGCACAGTGCTGCAGGGGCTCGTTTTGTGTGGCATTGGCACACACCGCAGCATGCCATAGGATCCAGACCCTTGGGTTTTGGTAGCTGCAGTGTGCCAAGGGATTCTTTTGTCCATGATGCCAGGGCTTCCTTCTCGTGGAAATGAACATCTGAGGAGTATGACAGTGAGCAGTGGAGTGCTAGGTAATCCAGCCTTGGCCTGATACAGAGTCACAGCTCAGCTGGGACATGCTCTGGCTCCAAGAGTTAGGAGCTATTCCTGGCTGTAGTAATTTTGCTCATAGACTAGAGGTATTCAGAACTCTTTTCCTGTGTAGGTAAGTGTGTGTACTGACAGGATCAGTGCTGTAGCCACTTCGGTGTAATGCCAAAAGGAGCCCTCCCTTTTGCATTCATGTTGCAATTCAGTGTGTTTGAGTTGTACTGTAAAAGTTGTACATGGTGTGAGTGCTGAGGGGACAAACATTATCTGAGATGTGGGCCCCGAGTTGGGTCATAGTGCATGGGTAATTTCTGGGTAAATTAGCAAAAGGAAACAGAAGTGTGTGGCTTTGGAGGTGTTCGGCATCAAACCAGGGATTTCCTGACTTCAGCAGCTGTTCTGAAGTAGCTGGAACCTGTTTTGCACTGTAGGGTACATTTTCAGTCTTGAATTGGATGTATGGTTAAGTTCTCACCTTGCCTGTTTGCCATATTCATCAGCCCAGACATCTCCTGGGAGTGAAGTGTCTGTGTCTCTGCTCAGGGTGTTGTGCTCTGCCTCCGCTCCGATGAGCTTGTGGTGGGCATACAGGTCAGGTCACTTGGCTACAGGTAGTCACCCAGCACCTTTCTGGACCTTTCCACCCTGTGCCCAGAAAACTTGCAGAGCTTTCTTGGAAAAGAGATTGGTGGATCTGCTGACTGCAGTGTGCAGTGCTGAGACAGGTGCCCTCAGGTCCTAGCTGCATGCAGCACGTGTGGCACCTCATCGGATGCGTGCTTCGTGGGCACCTGGGCTCTGCTTAGACTGAGTCTGTGTCATGTGGACTGAGCCTGCAACAGTCCTGCAGTTGCCTTTTTTTTCCTTTGCAATATCAAATCCTTTTAAATTTGCTCCTGTTGTAAGGTTTTGGGGTGTGCCCAGCATGAAAGGAAACGCAGAAAATTGCTGCCTGGTGCATTGATTTGTTTGCCTTCTCAAGGCTAAAGATACCACACTACTTAACATAGCTTTCTTATGGCTGGGCATGAAAGCATCCCTGTGTGCATGTCTCTGCAGGGCAGGACTCGGAGGTGTAGTCAGGACAGCAGTACTGCAGTTCGGGGTGATCCCAGCACTCGGAGCATGCCGGTGGTGGTTCTGGCGGTGCTGCAGCACGCTCTTTGTGGGTTAAGCCAGCTGCCAGAACTTCTGCCATCCCGAGCAGACTTTTGGATCTGATTCCCTGTACTCCCTGAGCTGCACAGTGCCAGCCTATTGGAGGTTTAAGTTTCATCAGGAAATTAGGCTGTGTAGCTGGCACAGAGTAGCTGCTGCTGCTATAGATGATTGGAGCAAACAAGCTGGATGCTGTTTGAACAGTAATCTTTTGTTTAATTAGACTTGGAATATGAAATCTTTCATGGATGGTTAGCTTAATCTCCGCCATCCGCCAGCGTCATCCATCCTGCTGACATCTCTTCTTCAGCTGCTCAAAGTCAGCATTTATGGGGGTTGGGGGAGTAATTCATAGGGGTTTAAAACTGGCACAGGAAGAAATGTAAAAGCAAGCAAGTAGAGGAAAAGTGTCAATGTTCTTATGAACGAATTCCTGTATTTTTTGTAGCGAAAAATGTTTGTCCTGGGTAAAGCATGCCTGTAGCTTTGTCTCCAACATCAAAGGAAGTTCTGAACAGCATTTCAACTTCAGAGATGTGGTTTCTTTTAATTTCATTTTGAATAACTGCTTCTGAAAAACTGAAATTGTTTGAGGTTTTTGGTTTCCCTGCTTCTTTTCTAAACACCCTGGCAGGGGGCTGAGCCAATTCACTGAGCTCTGGACCTCGATCCGAACGGCACAGACTGGAGATGCTCTGGTCCGGTGCTGGTTTCCTGAGCCCATCGGCAGCACACTGGAGCCCTATCCTGCTTGTCTGCTGGAAGCCAGCGCAGTGTCCCTCCCTCGCCAGCAGCACTGTAAGGGAGAAGAAAAGCGTCGGCTGTGAAAGTGTCTGCAGCGCTTGGGGCTGTAGGTTGCCTGCGGATCACTGCTGCCGGGGAACGGCCACAGCCGCGGTCAGCGCTCCAGCGCCGGGAGGGGGGCCCCCTCCTGTGGGTCCAAGCAGGGGTAGGGGTGCATAGGGGAGCCCTTCTGTCCCGGAGAGGGAGCGGCTGGTGAAAAAAGCATCGAGGCTGGGGTGACTCTGCCCCGGAGGAACCGGCGCCGCGGCGTCTTTCCTTCGGGCGGCTGCCCAACCCTTACTTTTTCTCGGGGGGCCGGGCTCCCGTGCCGTGCTCGGCCCGTCGCTGCCCCCCGGGGCCGGCTCTGGCCTTCGGTGCCGAGGCAGTGCTCGGCCTTCCCTGCCCGCGCTGCGGGGCCAGGGCGGCGTTGCCGGTGCCCGCCCCCCCGCAGTGGGGAGCGCCCTGCCCCGCCCTCCCCGGGGCGCCCCGGACCCGAGACTCCGGTTGCAGAGCGGGAGGGACACCGTGGGCCGTGCCCCTCCCGGCGGTGCCCGCTGCCGGCGGCCCGGGGGTGTGCTGCCGCCGCTGACTGCCGCCCGCCGCCTCTCTCCCTCTATGCCCCGCTGTGGACCGCGCCGTCCGGGGCCCGAGGCAGACCATGGTCCAGCGATTCAGCCTCAGGAGGCAGCTCTCGAAGGTGGGTGCCGGCCGGAGCTGGGCTGGGCCGGGCCGCGGCGGGCGAGTCGGTGCGGAGGCGGCAGCGTCTCTTTTGTTCTGCGCGGAGACACAAAGGACTCTGCCCGCCCCGGCTGTCGGTGCTGTGCCGCGGGCTGCGTGTGCTAGGTGCGGGTTTTCTGGCACTGCGGTGCTCGGGGGGGAGCTTGGGGCAGCCCGCAGCACCCTTCCTCAGCACGGTCTCAGGACTGAAGGAAGGGGTGGGCAAAAGGGAGCGAACCCCAGCACTGCTGACATGGCTGTGTGAAACAGCTGCCAGTGACAGCCACTCGAACGCGTGCCGTGTGCGGGTGGCAGGGCTAGAGTGGCCGGGGACACGAGTGAGTGATCCCCTAGGCTTGGGAGTGGAGCTCGCCCTGGCTGCTGCCGGAGCTCCGCAGCACTGCCAGCAGCCCGGGGCTCAGGAACAAAGGGGCTGCTGCCGGCAGGTTTTGTTGGTTAACGATTACAGGTGGTGTGATTTACTTCAAGAGGCTCCTTTAGAGGAGAGAACAGTGAGTTAGCCCACACAGGCTGACAGCTTTGTCACTGGGTCAGCCCAGAGCAGGAGTTTGTAAAAGGTGAGGAAATCTAATCCCTGAGTAAGGCGAGGCTGTGCAGTGCAGGTAAGACACAGCCCTACCCTAGCACCTTGCCCTTCCCACGGAGCAGAGCTGGCTCTGGACATAGCAATGGCAGTGGTCATTGCACATTGAAATGGTAAGCTGAATTCTCACTTTATATTTAAATTCTCCATGTGTGTGTTTGTAAAGGTTTTTACATGGATTCATCACAATTCCAAAGTGCTGTTATCAGCATTTTAAATAGGTCAGAATTCACATCCTGCAGCCTGTCCTGGGATAAGCTATGGCTTTATAGTAAGTCAATATCTTGCTTATTTATCAGTGATTTTTTTTGTGTATATCTCCTCATCTTACAGAAGCTGATGTGGTCCTTTTTAGGGGGTGTGAGAAAGTGGAAGATGCATCTTTTAACAGTTTACCTAGTTCCATGCCAAGAACTGTGTGAGGTGTAGAAGTCTTCACAGGCACTACACATTTTAATCTTCTGCTCAAAAAGACTTTATTAGTTAGTAATGAACTCTGTGTCTCAGCTCTGCTTGTATGAGTCAGCTAAATAGCTTCAGATGAGCTCCTCTGGATAGCTCCAGTTTCATTCCTGCTTATTGAGGTGAGCAGGGTGGTTTGAAGGAAGGCTCACACTCGGAGTTTTGCTAGAGGAGAATCATTTCCAGTTTGTTCTTCTAGCACCGTCTTGTTATCTGTTGTCTGACACAATGGTGTCTTGCACTGAATTAGCTCTGCTTGTGTCAAGCCTACTTTAAACAGCCGTCCATACTCGACAGCTTCTTAACTTCTTTGTTTTAATTATAAAATAAATATAAAATAAAGCAATATTTCATTAACATTTTTGTGTGTCTGCAACTCTTGGTTCTTCCATGGTTGCTGACTTAGACTTCAAAGTTGGCAAACGTCTCTGCAGGACCTGAAGCACCTGCTCCCAGGATGTAGTTATGTGTTGGGAGAGGTAAGGTATTATTAAGTGATGTGCTGGGTCAAAATTCCAGTTTCCAGCCATATTTGATGGTGGAAGCTTCCAATAGGATGTGACTGTGCAGATCTGAGAGCTGCAAACTGAAAAATGCTGCTGTCAGTGAAACTTGAGCATAGAAGATGCAGGAGGTGAAATTGCAGTTTGTGATGCAGGGACGAGCCTCACGCAGCTGCTTTCCCTTCCCAAGGTGGCTATGGCTATGTGCGTGGTGCTGATCTAGTCCTCGAAGTTCTCCCAGTCTCTGTCCCCTGCGACTGGGCTTAATGCCTGTCTCTTTTTTCACATGAAGGCTGTCAAATCTGGAAGCAGCGTTCTGGGGGAGCTGTGTGAGCATTTGGCTGTGCTCTGATGTATGCAGTGTTTGCATTTGGTAACACCTTTGTGTCAGGATAGCCTTCCCAGGCTTATCCTGGGACTTCATGCAGAGCCAGTCAGTATTTAGTGTTGGTGGCTTACTGCTTGGGTTCTGTGTTGGTTTGCCAGCCTAAAGGTAACTTAAAAGTTTGAGTCATAAATTATTTCCCCTTTATTTTAAAGACTTGAAGGCAAAGTTCTTGATTCACCAAATATCTTCTCCAGGCTAAACTCAGGCAGTTTGGTTTGTCCTCCCCCTTTCTTTTTCCCCCCCGCTCCCTGAGTATCCAAAGTGTTTTCAAAGTATTCTGGCTCAAACCACTGGATCTTGTACTGTTTGGAGAGCCTTCCATGACTGTCACCCAGAACCTCAGGAAGGGCTGTTGCTGCTGTGTTGTGTTTAGTTGGGGAATTCCCTCACTCTGGGCATGATGGTACAGAGCTGTATCCAGCTTCTACTGGACTTGATCTGTCCAGACACCTTAGCTGGGTTTATAAAAGGGAAACAGTCGAGATAAATTGAACTGTACTTGAGGGAATTTTCTGAGTTGAGATGTATGCCTTTTCTTCTTGAGGTCCTGCTCTCCCAGAAGCGGTTCCAGCGAGCCAAAGAATGCTTTTGTATATGGCTGAAGTTCTGACTAGAAAGGGCCAGTTTCAATTTAAATAAAGAAAAGACCAAAAGAGGTGTTTTATGTGAGCTGAGGTGAAACGTGTCTTATTTTGAGCTGAACTGCTCTGTCCTAAGGTGCTGTATGGGCTGGTTAGCATCTGAACTGTCTCTGTTGTCACTGTTGCAGATTGAGTTTATTTATGGGGGAGGAGCTTCAGGGTATTGTGCTGAAATAGCCCTAGAATACTTTTACTTGAGTTGCAGAAGGTTCCTGCTTGCCTCTGAAGGTTATGGTGGGTGACTGCTGTTGTGCTGCCAATTCCTGGTCGCTGATACTGGTAGAGCTTCCAGCAGGTGCCTCCTCTGCTCCCTCTGTGTCACTCCTCTATTGCATCAGGTTTGGTCTCAGGCAGATGTGCCCCAGCTCGGGATGTTGTACCCCAAGTGGGTCACTTTGCTTTGGTTCTGTTTGCTACCTAGTGCTGATGGACTATTTCCTGGATGCTTCAGTCTGATGGCACCTTCAGGGGCAGAAGGACACTACCACATCCCTTGCACAGTAGTAGGCTACCTTTAGATTACCTTTTCCTGGTGGTAGATGTGATGCAGCTTGAAGCAACTTGCTGCTTCAGGGAACTGATAAACGGTTGCTGGCCTTTGCAGCAGCCACGGTGTGCTGCAGGCCTGTCCCTGGCCTGTCTCAGCAGAACTCAGGGTCGTGCCCGCCTGTGGCATGAGCAGGGCCTTAGCTTATTGCCCTTGCTGCCAGGGCAGTTACTCAGAAGCCTCCTCACACTCCAGTAGAAACGTGGATTTGCTTCTGTCAGCTGTTTGGAGGGCCCTGAGACACCATTTTGGTTTTAGTCTGTTCCTGCATGGATGCTTTGTAAGGGTTTAATGGACAAAAGGCTTGTGTAAGTGAAGCTGAGAGGTGGTGGGATGGAACAGGTCTGCAAGCACTGCTGGCCACGTGGGCGTTGAATGAGTCCTGACAGTGATTCGAAATGCCACAGACTTCTAGGCACGACACAAATGAGCTTCTGCTGCATCTTCTTGCTCAGAGCAGCCTGTGGGAAAGTGTCGTAGAGATACCACCTTCAGCTTACAACAGGAAAATGAGCTTCTGGCACTCTGTTTGAAGGAGCAGGAGCAACAGGTTTCATGAGAAGTTTGTCCTGTCTCAGTGTAACAGCTTCATGTATCCCTGACAGTGTAGAAGTAAAACAGACTCAAAGCTTTAGCAGGGTAGGGCAGCCGGCACCTGCAGAGGTGTTAGAGGTAGGACCAGGGACTCCTCTGTGGGAACCAAAGACTTGCCTATGTCAGGGGCTGGCAAGTTGGCCATGGTGGCTCATTGCCAGAGAGACTGGTGGCGTTCAAGGCTGTAAACACAGGCCGCAGGTGGAGTACAGCTTATATCAACATGGCTTTCCTTTTAGTAATGAAATTCCACAGCTGGTGGCAGCTTGCTCTACAGTGTCCTGTGCTTTGTACTGGGGCTTATGCTGGCGGGCAGCAATAACAACTGGAATTTCCTACCCTCAGCCATCAAAGGGGTGTGGCCAGCATGTCAAGGGAGGTGATTCTCCCCTTCTACTCAGCTCTGGTGAGACCCCACCTGGAGTACTGCCTCCAGTTCTGGAGCCCCTATTACAGGAGGGATGTGGACGTGCTGGAACGTGTCCAGAGAAGGGCCACGAGGATGATCAGAGGGCTGGAGCACCTCTCCTGTGAGGACAGACTGAAGGAGTTGGGGCTGTTCAGTCTGGAGAAGAGAAGGCTCCAAGGTGACCTCATTGTGGCCTTCCAGGATCTGAAGGGGGCTCCAAGAAGGCTGGGGAGGGACTTCTCAGGCTATCAGGTAGTGATAGGACTAGGGGGAATGGAATGGAGCTGGAGGTGGGGAGATTCAGGCTGGATGTGAGGAAGAAGTTCTTCTCCATGAGAGTGGTGAAGCCCTGGAATGGGTTATCAAGGGAGGTGGTTGAGGCCCCGTCCCTGGAGGTGTTTAAGCCCAGGCTGGATGAGGCTCTGGCCAGCCTGATCTAGTGTGGGGTGTCCCTGCCCATGGCAGGGGGGTTGGAACTAGATGATCCTTGTGGTTCCTTCCAACCCTGACTGATACTATGATACTATGAAAGGAAGCCTGCAAGTGTTGGCATCTTTACCCTGAATTGGTTACCTTCAGGGATCCTTTGTAGAGATTTTGGCTTATGTAGCATTTGCTCCTCTCCCCTCTGTTCAGCTGGGGTTGAAAAAACTGCTCTCTACTCAGTGCTGCAAGTTGCCTTCAGGAGTGCCACATTTCTCTTAAATCCAGGTGCTGTAGGAATGGAATCCCGGTGAGGAAATGCACTTTTCACAGATTCATGGAGGGAAGGCTTCTCTTTATAAACACTCTGCTTTTCCACAAAACAGGCCTGCCAGTGCTTTGGTATAGCCCAAGGTGGAGCACAGCAGAACAATCTGGTGCTGGTCTTTGGAGAATGAAAGCATTGCTTCTTGCATTGGAACCCATGGACTTGCAGTCCACTGCGCATTAACTTGTTTACATTTGTCCATCTATGCTGGTGCAGGAAGCTTGCTTCAGGTAGCAGCCACAGTGGTGCTTACTGAGGCAGAAAATTGAGCTGGGCTCTTGCCAGCTGGCATTGCTGCAAGCAAGCATTGGTGCGAGGCCTGCTGAAGCTCTCTCCATGCTCTTCAGAAGACCTTTAGTGCGTTTCCCTAACTGGACATCACTGCTGAGGAACATGACAGCCTCTCACGCAGTGTGGGAAGCTGCTGCTAAGGAGGGCACTGGGCAGGCAGAGGCTTTGTGGTCAGGATGTGAGCTGCCAGGTGTGGGCTCCCCACTGCCCTGTCTGGTGGCAAAGAAGCTGCTTGGTTCCTGCTTTTGTCTGGTTCTGCACTGTAGGGATCCTCATGGGCGCCTTCAGGGCCTTGAGGTGCATGGCAGTGGGTAGAAGATGCCTGAGGTGAGTACAGTTCCTCCAGGCTGTTAGCTTTTTCTCTGCTGCTTTTCCTTCATGAAGCAGCCCTTCCACATCCCATTTCTCACATCTCTGGAATCAGACTAGGCTGTTGCTGTCACTAGCAAAGATCCCCAGTCAGGGAGCAGCATTCAGGGTGGGTTTGGCTGCACTTGGCCCTTGGCAGCAGAGCTCTCTGGTGCTTGGGAAGGGATGGCATGTTCTTCTGGCTCAGTGCGGGGACCTCATCTAAGCTAAGGCATTATGCACCCAGCCTTGGAGGGAGAGAAGAGAGCAGAGGTTAATACTGCCACAGCAGCCCCCAGACATTCAAGCCAGTTGGGCTTCAGGCTCACTAACAGAAGCTGTGCCATAGCCAGTGTGAGGGCAGGAATGTAAACCCATCTGCTTGGAGGGAACTGCAGAATTCTGAAAGAGACCAGGAGGGAAGGTGTCTCGATTGTGTCAGGCAGCTAGCAGTGCCACACACCAAGGTTCATGCCCTCATTTGCTGACGAGCTCTCTGCTTTTGTTTCCAGAGTGGCCTCATGTTACCAGGCTCTGTGCTTTGGCAGTGCTGGGGCTGAGCTGTCATGGGAGCATGCAGTGAGCCAGCTGCTGACAGCTGCTCCTGGCATTATGTTCTGGAGGGGTTTGCATGGCACCAGTGACTTCCAGTTCTGCTGACTCCTGGAGGATTATAGCAGTGAGTAAAGCTCCTCCTGGTGAGCCACTGTCCTGCACAGAGAAGGAACAAAAGCCTCCACTCCCAGAATCATTGTTGTTTATGAACTTAGTGGGACTGGCTATAGTGAACTAGGGTGCTGTGCTTGAGGAATTCCCTTCTGGCCAGAGGGAGCCTGGGCCTAGCACACAGCTGTGTTTCCACAGCTCACTGTCACTTTTCCTCTTAACACCCACATCTCTTCCTGCCCCTCTGCTTGCTCTGAAGCTGTTGGGCTCTTAATGCAGAGGACTTCTGAGAGCAGGGCTCCTTTTGCAATCTGGCATTGTTATCCACCCAAAAGCCTGTGAAAGCAAACACAGCAGGTCTTTCATGTGTGTCTCCCCTGTGAGGATCAGGCACGTTGCAGGTAGCTTCACTGAGGTCTGACTGTGCAACACCTGTGCTGGAGGTTGATCAGAGCAAGTTATGAATTATTGAGTACTCTGTTTCAGCCAGACAAAAGGGAATTGAAGTGTTACTCTCTTCAGCATTAGGAGCTTTAACCCAGTTTCTTACTGAGAGGTACCAATTCTTATTGGAGTCCTGCTATGTTCAACATCCTGATTGGGTCTCTTATTGTTCAGACAATTTGTGAAGCATGGCAAGCCTCTTACCTTTCAGTCACTTCCTCAGAACAGGCCCTGCTTACAGGGTGCTGGAAAGTCTGCTGCAACCTGGGCACTGCTTAGGCTTGCAGAAAAAAGGTATGAGAAAGTGTTAGAAAACAGAGAGGTTGTCTAGCACCATAAGCTGAATTGTCTTACATGGAAATGGACAATTAAATACATGAAGTATGTTTTAATTGGATGCATCTAATGAAGATGCAGAGTGGCAAATACTCTCTGTGCATGATAATTTCCTGAGTGTGTGGTTTTCTTCTGTTTTGATAGAATAGAATAGAATAGAATAGGAAGAGACCTTTGAGATTGAGTCCAACCTATCATCCAACACCATCTAATCAACTAAACCATGGCACCAAGTGCCTCATCCAGTCTCTTCCGGAACACCTCCAGTGATGGTGACTCCACCACCTCCCTGGGCAGCACATTCCAGTGGCCAATCTCTCTCTCTATGAAGAACTTCTTCCTAACACCCTGGCACAGCTTGAGACTGTGTCCTCTTGTTCTGGTGCTGGTTGCCTGGGAGAAGAGACCCTGGCTACAGCCTCCCTTCAGGTAGTTGTAGAGAGCAACAAGGTCTCCCCTGAGTCTCCTCTTCTCCAGGCTAAGCAACCCCAGCTCCCTCAGCCTCTCCTCACAGGGCTGTGCTCCAAACCCCTCACCAGCCTCATTACCCTTCTCTGGACACCTTCCAGCAAGTCAACATCTTTCCTAAACTGAGGGGCCCAGAGCTGGACACAGGACTGATCTAGAAAACTGGCAGAGCCTCTTCGCTGGTTTGGGTTTTTTTTGTGGGATTTTTGGAAATCTTCATTTCAAGAAGGAGTTCTGTAGGTGTTCTTAATGACCAGAAGCCTTGTAGCCTATAGGGGAAAAACCATCCTGGCTCCCCCAGGGGACAGCAGACAACTGGTGTTGCAGCTAGCACTGATATCTCTTGCAGTTGCAGAGGAGGGAGAGTGAAAGAACTGGCTTGATAAAGAAAGCAGGAGGCATCTAGCAGAATTATGATGTGGACAGACTTTACATAGTCAAATGTGATGTGTGCCAACAGAAATTAAGCTGTTAAAATCTCTGAACAAACTGGAAGTGCCACAGGGGTGCTGGGGTAGGTCACTAGTTAGTGTCTTTGGGCAGTTCACAGGTTTGATTGAAGTCATGAACCATGGAAATGCAGGTCACAGGTTCTGTACCTCTGTGTCTTGGTGACCTTGAGCAGGTGGCTTTCAATTGTTGTGCTTCAGCTTGGCTGCCTCTGCCAGCAACTGACCCAGCTGTGGGAGATGCCTGTTGCCCTGCTGCTGCCTCCCTTTCCTCGAGCCTACGTCCAGCTGGGGAGCTCTGTTTTGGCTGTCCTGGTTCTCGTGTGCTGTTGGCACTGTGAGCTAAGACAGCCGTAGGTCAGACGTAGCCTTCCCAAGGCTTCCTATTCATAACATTTAGACAGGACCTACCCTCCCTTCCCACTGCTGCCAGGCTGCGTGAAGCTGCCTGTTAAACACTTTGCTCTCCAGTGTCTTTGTGCCACGCAGCTTCTAAAGCAGCCTTCCCTTTGAAGGGGATCTGTGTGCAGAGTGACTTTGGGATGTGCCTGCTGTAAGCCACAGACAGGCATGTGCACCTGGGTTTGCTGCTGGCTGGAGCAGCCCAGAGCTTGGAACCAGATGGGGTGCACGTGATCCCTGTCTGCATCGCGGGAGTGCAGTGACACTCAGATACAGGACTCTCTTTTTTCCTCCTTTTAACCTATAAATAACGTAGCAGTATTTTTTTTAGCAGGGAAGAATGAGGCCACAACAGCCACCTACCCGCTGCCAGCTGCACTGCCGTTAGAGCTCCAAGGAGGTGCCTTGCAGCATTCCTGTGTCCCACTGCCATGGAAGGTTGGTGGCTTCCTCCCTGCTCTGCACTAGGCCTCACTGTTCCTCCCTCTCTGTTCCTGTCTCTCTACTGAAAGAATTGTGGTTGGACATATCCTGCTTAAAAACAGTGAGAAACTTAGTTGGAAAGGGAGAAATAATAGTGGACCGAAGATTTCAAATGCAATTGATTTGTAATGTTACCAAGTGCACACCGAGCCTGCTTTTGAATGAACCTGGGCAAGGAACATCCTCTCTGTGTTTTGGTGTCCTAACTCCTTGACTCTTGGAAACAGTATAAAGTCATAGGAACCTGAGCTAATTTGCTGTGTTTGAAGGTACTGAATATGTGTATTCAACGTATCTCAGTGGAAGAGAGGCCAAACAAGGATTCTGAACTCTCCGTCACAATTGCATGCTTTCATGTCCTTGGCATGCACTCTCCTTCCTTCTCTCCCTGTTCTGGCATTTTTCTCATAGCTGTTGGGCTTAGCTGCCTTCCAGAGGAGTTACCTGGACATATGAGCCTCCCATTCTGTTTTGCAGTGATGAGGCAGTGATTTATTTCTCTTTGTCTCCTCCAGCCCAAGCACCCTTCCTCTCCCCATAGCAGTATTCTGAGGTATGGTTTGTTTTGTGCTATTTGGTTCCATATCCCTGATGCACTGTTTCCATAGGTATTTCATCTTCCACTTAAATGGAGGGAACCCCAAACCAAACCTTGAGTGCCATCAGTTTTCTGTTTGTCAGTAGTGAAGCTTATCTGAAGCGTTTGAAGTTAGTCGTTAGCAGACTGAGGGGGACAAGCTTCAGGATCTCAGCAGAGCAGACTTGCATCGGGTGGTGTTTGTTGTCTATGGAAAGATTCAGAACTCTGCCTTGGTAGCTTGGGAAGATTCCCAGATCTGGCATTTGGTTTCTGGAGAAGCCCACGTGTGGGTGCCAGGCAGCGCGGTGCTGTGTGCAGCCTCCCTGGCTGCGTCCCTGTGCCACGTGCTGCCTGTGTGCAGGGAGGGAGGCAGCCTGCACAGATCCACTTGATCAGAGGGCTTCAGGAAAGGGAGTAAAATGAGCACACTCCTTGTGAAGTTTGATGTGAAAATTCCATTTTAAAGTAATTTCTCTTACTCTGCTGTGTGGTTTCCACAGTGGTTCTTTGGGATTAGACAGACTCCTGTCCTCCTGAGTGTGGCTCTTGCTCGTGTTGTGGTTGAGTTGCCAGCTGGCATGGGCTGGGTTGGGTTTCTAACCTTCTGTGTAAGTTTGGTGTCTACATGGGTGGAAATGGGACAGTGGAAGGGATGACTGAATGCTGCCCTCAGTGCATGTAACTCCAGAAGCTCCTGTGTTCAGTCTCTGTGGGCAGCCTGGTCTGTGAGCCCCTTTGGGCTGCTGTTGGTGTCTGGGCCCATGCTGAGCCATAACTGGCCATGTGGTCATGCCCACAGCTGCGTGGGGCTGGATTTCCAGAACTCATGGTCACTGCAGGGCTAGCAGCTTGGCTTTTCCTGCCCCACAGCTGAGGACCTGTTCCTGCTGCCTGGGTTTTGAAGGAGAAGACACCCCTGCCTCTGCAGGGTATGGAGCCCCCAAGGCTGGTGAGCGAGCCTGGGGAAAACTGGGACAAAGAGGCCCACGTGCCAGCTCATGTACAGCCCAGGGCTAGCAGCTAGGGAGCTCTGACCACGCTGGTATGTGAGGAACACTCAATGAAGTGTCTTGAGCTTCCCAGTCCCGGTGCTCTTTTGCATGCTGGCCTTTTGCTGGATGTGGCACTTTGTCCGAGGCTGTGCTGTGCTTTCTGGATAGCAACCCCAAGGTCCTGTCACAGTTCATCTGATGGACATTTTTCAGTACACTTGGACACTCCTCTCAAGGATCATTCCCCTCTTACCTGTTCATGTCCTGGCCCTTCATGAGCAGGTTTCATTGACAGTGTTTGTTTCAAGGTGGTTTTGTTGATCCAACCATCTGGAAGAGACCTTTGTGTTTATTAGTCATGGGGTCTGTGATGACAGGTTGGACTTGATGATCTTTGAGGTCTCTTCCAACCTTGGTGATTCTGTGATTTATTTTTAAATGGTTTTAGCAGTGTAGAGGGAAAACTGACATTATTGAACATCAGAGTTCAGAGAGGAAAAAACATTTAAAGTACAGAGATTTGTTAGAAGGTTGTGACCGGTTTAGGCTGTGCCTTTAAGAAAGGGACACTTTCTGAACACTCTGGGCGAATGTTTTGATATTAGAATGAAAACAATGATATGCTAATTCAATTTCATTGGTGGGACCCGGTTGTAGTTTTTTTGTTTAGTCTTTCAGTCGGGGGAGTCAGTCAGGCAGTCGTCTTCTTCTTCCCCCTGTGCTGTGAGCTGGCTCGTTTCTCTCTACGATTCCTCTCTAACCAGATAAGAAAACTAACTTTTTGCATTCGCTTTGAGCTTTAACAAAGTTTTCCCCTTTTAATTACCTTCCTTTCTCTCTCTCTCTCTAACCCTTTTGGGAAAAAGGGGAGGTAGGGAGGGAGAAGGGAGGGGCAGGCCGAACCCCCCTGGCCGCAGGGGGGGGTTGGGGAAAGGTTTTCCTGTATTACATACATTGCTGTATATTTCTGTATATATTGTAAATATTGTATATTTTTGTACATATTCACTGCATTCCATATCTGCTTGTAAAATACAGCTTTCATCTGCTTCTCCGGCTGAGTTAGCTGTGGAATTCTTTTGTGTGTGGGGGGGAACCTTCCTACTCCACCACAAAGGTCTTCCATGGCGTAAGCACACTCCAGGAGGACAGGTTAGCCCTGTGCTGGTCTGGTGTCCACCTGCAAAGCTGCTTCAATTTCATGAGCCTGTTTCCTTCTCAGGCACTCAGCCCTATGGGGATGTGGTGATTCATTACTGGTAAATAGTGATCCAGTGGCTGGATTCATGTAGATCCAGAATTATATGTGCTGAAGAATTTAAAATGCATCCCAGAAGTTGGGGAATCCCAGAATCACTGTGGGTATTTCACCTTTGTTTGAATGCTGCAGCTGATGTTGCTGATTGGAGCCCCTATTGGGCTGATTGGAGCCCCTATTACAGGAGGGATGTGGATGTGCTGGAAGGTGTCCAGAGAAGGGCCACGAGGATGATCAGAGGGCTGGAGCACCTCTCCTGTGAGGACAGACTGAAGGAGTTGGGGCTGTTCGGTCTGGAGAAGAGAAGGCTCCGAGGTGACCTCATTGTGGCCTTCCAGGATCTGAAGGGGGCTCCAAGAAGGCTGGGAAGGGACTTCTCAGGATCTCAGGTAGCGATAGGACTAGGGGGAATGGAATGGAGCTGGAGGTGGGGAGATTCAGGCTGGATGTGAGGAAGAAGTTCTTCTCCATGAGAGTGGTGAAGCCCTGGAATGGGTTGTCCAGGGAGGTGGTTGAGGGCCCATCCCTGGAGGTGTTTAAGCCCAGGCTGGATGAGGCTGTGGCCAGCCTGATCTAGTGTGGGGTGTCCCTTCCCATGGCAGGGGGGTTGGAACTAGATGATCCTTGTGGTTCCTTCCAACCTTGACTGATTCTATGATTCTATGTAGTGCTGTAACCCAGGAATCCTGCTGGAATCTGGCATCAAGGAGGAGAATTTGGGTGATAATGTGGGTTGCAAGGCAGGGGCAGAGCCATTTGTGCCCTCAGACTGAAAATGGTTGTGAGCTAGCAGGGGAGTAGGGGCAAACACTTGACCTGAAAAGGGACATAGCTGCTCCTCCAGCAGCCAGTAGCCGTTGGGAGCTTCGTGTGGTGTGTGCGAGGAGTCAGTTCCCTGAGTGTCTCTGACGGAGAGGAGACCTCTCCTGGGCTCTGTGAGGTGCAGGCAGGGTGTGCAGCGTGCAGGGCCTGTGCCGAGCTGAAGACTGCGCCGGACACGCAGTGCTTTAGAGCTGGCCCAGGGCACCAGCTGCTGCCCAGCCATCTGCTTCAGGTTACTCAGGGTGGCCAGACTAGAGCTTGTCTGAGTAAACCTGACTGCTGGATTCAGCGAGTGCTCTGTTCCAGGAGGTAATTGCCTGGAAGATTCAAAAGCTGGTGTGCTGGGAGTGGTGCTGATGTGGTGGCAGCCAGGGCCGTGTCTCGGCAGGAGGCTTGCTGACACTGCTACAAACCTTCTTTCTATTCATTTCATTGCTGGAGAATTAGCAAACAGCACTTATGGCACAGTTTATGGAAAGGGATGTAAATTGCATTAGATACTTCACTGTACCATGGAGAAACAACATTGAATTATTCAAGTGGCTCAGTGGATATTTTGGCTGAAACTCAGCTGCCAGTGAAGAAATTAATTCTATTTTTAACAGCATGAGGCACTCTCCTGCAATTACTCAGCAGAGCTGCTTCTGAGAGCGTGTTTTCATGCACTGCTTTGGACTGTCTCCTGGGTGAGGTGTGTGTGTGATCTCCTGCATATACTTTTTGTTGTCTTGCAACAGAGCTGAGCTGTCTGCAGCTAAGCATTGGTGATTTTCATTACAAATGCATGGGGAAACTCCAGGTGGAAAGCAGAAGACAACTAGGGACTTTTAGCACCGTTTCATTCCTACTTTGATCCCAGCTTTTTGAACAGGGAGGATGGTTAAGCAGTAGGAGTTGGTACAGTGTGAAGTCAGGACTGGCCAGTGCATCACTGCTCTCTCCATGTGTGGCCTCCTCCCATCAGATGGATGCTGAAGGTTACATAGCTGGAAAGAAGGATGGTGCCTGGGATGGAATTAGAATAGAATAGAATAGAATAGAATAGAATAGAATAGAATAGAATAGAATAGAATAGACCAGGTTGAAAGACACCTTTGAGATCATTGTGTCCAACCCATCATCCAACACCATCTAATCAACTAAACCATGGCACCAAGCACCCCATCAAGTCTCTTCCTAAACGGCTCCAGTGATGACAACTCCACCGCCTCCCTGGGCAACACATTTCAATGGGTAATCACTCTCTCTATGAAGAATTTCTTCCTAACATCCAGCCTAAACCTCCCCTGGCACAGCTTGAGACTGTGTCCTCTTCCCATGTGCCTGTCCTCCTTTAACTGCCAAACATCAGTCCAAATAAGCTGTGTAGGTACCTGGCAGGTCAGTGAGCAGTTCTGGGAGCAGCTGTGAGCAGGAGGTGATCCAGAGCTGGGCATGGCATGGGCAGGTGCTGCCTGCAGGGAGCCTCCATCCCTCAGCTGCTGTTTGGTTTCTAAGCTACTGATTAAAAGTAATGGGGGGTCAACTTCTCTCTGAGCTGATTCCCATAGCAACAGATTTGATCCCAGTGCCAGTTCCAGGTTTGTTCCTGTGCCGTGGAGCAGCCATGGACTGCAGTGGGGCATTAGAGTTCGCTGGGCAGGGACTGGTGTCCCAGTCGGCCTGGTGGTGGCCTGGCACAACTTGGTGCAACTGTGAGCATTACTTTCCAGTGGTCTGGAGAGATGTGGGCTCACTGTGACCCTGGTGGGACCTTATCTTCCATCTGGGTAGTCATCAGTACTAAATAGGAGTCAGAGCCTGTATGGTAGTGGAGAGTAAGAATGAACTCCTGTGTTTCTGCAGGAGAGTGGAAGGAGGAGCCTGAGAGCTGTTGGTTTCAGGCCTGTCTCTTTTTAGCAGTTTCTCCAAGTGTTTGCACAGTTCTTGCACTGTGTTTGTTTCTGTGTCTTTATGGAAGGCCTTTGCTCAGGTTGCTGCTGGTCAGGGCTGTGGAGCAAATGCAGAGGCTGGGCGGCTGGGGATTGTTGGCAGATGGTATTGGAGGCTGAATCCTGCTGGGCCACCCTGACAGCATGTGGGAGAGCACATTTCTCCTAAAGCAGGATCGTCATAGACTTGTCAGACTGCTGCTAAGTAGACAGTTCTTACAAATCCAGAGAGTGTTCTAATGTAAATTATCTGTGTTTGTGACCTGGAAAATTGAGCAAGAAATGGTGTGGTGTTGTAGAATCATGGAATCAATAAGGTTGGAAAAGACCTCATAGATCATCAAGTCCAACCTATTACCTAATACCTAACACCAGCTGACAACTAAACCATGGCTCCAGGTGCCACATCCAATCCTTTTTTGAACACAGTGACTCCACCACCTCCCTGGGCAGCACATTCCCCTGGCCAATTACTCTTTCTGTGAAGAACTTTCTCTTCTCTCTCTCACCTGTACACACAGCTCTTTCTTAGTCATCTTAATCACCTAAGCTTTATTTCTAACACCTTTCAAAAATATTCAGTTTCTTCTGATGATGTCAAAAGCAGTACAAAATCAAACAGATCTGTAGACTCTCTTACAGCTTTCATAGGAAAAGTGGAGGATTTGCCTAGTTCTCCACTCTCAGCTACTCTCCCATTAAATAGTACAATGTTCTATATATTGATACAACCACCAGGAGAGGACTGATGTGCTGTAGATGCAAGCTTGTAATACAAGAAGACAATTTGTGTGGAAGCACAGAATTATGAGCTGAGAAATTGCAAGCTGGAAATTCTGCCTTACTTACTCACTCTCCTGCTCCTACAAGTATAGAAGCCTGAAGCAATCACCTGAATGTGGTTCTGAATGATGAGCAGCTTCCAGTTAAAGAAAGTAATTTCTGTAGTGATAAGATTTACCATAATTTAAGGTTTCAGCAGCGAGGGGCCTCTCTTCAGACCAAGCAGATAAGGGGTGGGTCTTAGCTAGTAAAACCAACATCTTAGAAATTACCTTCTTGTTTCAAACAGAATGACTTGGTATCTACCACTGTTCTCCTTCAGTGAGTACGGTACCACCAGCCAGGCTGATTAGCAAGTAACAGGATAAATAAGTGGTGAGTAAATTAACATCTCCTTTCTTTCTGAGGATGGAACTGCTATGAGTAGATGATGAACACAGCTGCCTGCAGAGCAGTAAGCTACAAAGGAACTTCTTTTGCTTCTCCATTCCCAGGAGAATCGCAACCCAACAGTTTCCAAAACGCTTGGGATGTCCTTGTTGAGCTTACTGGAGGCATAAAGTAAAAGCTTTATCTGGATGTGTCTTCCCCAGAGGACTTGTTCCCACCCTGGGTCTTGCTTGGTACCTCTTTTGCACATTGTACTTTGTGGATCATGCTTGGCAAAGGAGGTTAGGAGAAAGCAGGTAGCAGCCTTCCCAGAAGACCCTTTCTGTCCTGCCAGGGAAGGACAGACATGGTTCATCACACCTTTTAGCCATGTTTCTAGTCCAACAGTGGCTTTTACTTCCTCTGGTCGTCCTGGCTATAACATGGGACCCTAAATCCGTGCAGGGCACCAGCCAGGTGAGGAGTGCCCCATTTGGCTCACCTGGGACTGCGTGGTGCACAAGGTGTCCATGCTGTCTTCTGCAGGGCAGGATTTGTCTGTGGTTAGCTCCTTACCTTGCCATAGGAGTCTGAGTAATCTCCTGGGGCAGGCTGCAGAGGTAAAGGTTTTGAAGTGGCACCTTGCCTGGAGCTCTGGAAGAGGTGTGAAGCTGCCCTTCAACCCTGCAGTCTTCCTGTGGGATGAAGCCGGAGCTGTTTTTCTGCGAGACTAGTTTGTGTTTGTTTGTTTTGAAATAAACTTCCCAGCTCGTTGCCAGCGGATGTATTTTGCCTTTTGGCTTTGTTACTCTCCAGAAAACAAGACTCACTTCAGACGTGCTCCTTACGGGGTCAGGGGTGAAGTATTTTTAGCAGACTCAGTCACTTGTGCGGCGCGCTGCTGCCCAGCGTGTTCCGAGCCGCAGCTGCCGTGTGGAGCAAGAGGCGCAGGGTGCTGCTGCTGCCCGTGACGAGCTCTTGCCGTGTCAGGAGCTGCCTCGGCCGTGAGCCTGCTGTGCAGCATGCGGGGCCGGCGCAGCACTGGGGTTAGCCTGCATGCCGCCCTCGCTGCTTGCCCCCGCAACCGTATGTCCTGCAGCCCACTCCCAGCGTGGGGGCGGCAGGGCCGCCTTGCTAGGCAGAGGCTTGGCTCACAGCGAGGGCCTGGGCTCAGCTCTGGTTTGTTGCTGCTGGGGTCTGCTTTTTAAAGCAGCCTACGAGCTGCTGCCTCTTGCTACGCTGTAGAGGTGGGATCCCGTGTCTTCTGGCTGCCTTCTCATGAGGCTGGAGTAGAAGTTGTGTCTGCTGGTGCTCTGCAGTGAGTAATGCTGGCGACCCAGGGCTCTGTGTTGGAATGAGTAAAGCTGCTCGCGCTGCTGAGGTGCTGCTTGTCTCTGAAGTGTTTGACCTGCTTCTGCTGTGGGGGTGAAGATTTTGTGTGAAGATTCCCTGTGAACACAGAGTCTGTGGTTTGAACAGCTTAGTGATGAGACAGGGTTGCTAACACCACCAGCCTGTGTCTTTTGGGCCTACCCTTAGGGCTTCTCCAGTTATGGCAAGGGATTTCTTCCAGGGAGCTTTGAGGTCAAGCTTTCTCAGGATAGTTCTCCACAAAGTGTTCTGGAATCTGTCCCAGAGAGTCCAGAATGTGGAGAATCTGCTTTGTGCAGAGGAAGCATGGCTGGAGTCTGCTGTTGGGAATGTTTCAGGACAGAGAGGCAGTTCTAGGAGCCTTCCTGTTCTTCAAGGAGGCAACATGCTGCTTGGGCAGTCTGCCCACATGCCCTGGTTTGACAAGAGGCATTCTGGATGGCTTCAAAATCAGCTGCTTCGTAAAGAAGGCAATGGTGAGCCCACAGCAGTTCCTCCCTTCATCCAGAGGAGATGTGCTGGAGCCTGGAGTGCTGGTAGCGTTTATGCAGGTTCCACCACCTGGTTCCTCCACAGTGCTGTGCCTTGCACCCTTCCTGCCATGTGCTGGCACTAGGGAAAGAGCTTTGTTGGCAGCAGGTTCTGCTTTGCTTTGGGAGCTGCTGGCTGGTGGGGCAGGGGACCTTCCCCAACCAAGGTTACGGGCGGTCAGGCTGGGCCGGGCACTGCCATCACGGCAGCCGCGTGTGGCCAGGGAGCTGGGGGAGCTCAGAGGGCTGGGAGACAGAGAATGGCATCCTGTGTTTGGCCTGCATACATTCATTGCTGAGCACAGAGCTGCATTGTTGGGACAAAGAAAAGTGAAAATACTAAAAACATTCAAACTACTTTCTTTTGGGGCGCTCCTTTTGTTTGTGGCCCTCTGCTGAGCGGCCAGACCCATGTGTAGAGCTGCTGGCAGAATGTAAAGGTGAGTTGAGAGCAGAAGGAAGGTCTTGGCTTGTGTGGATTTTGCTTTCTGCAGCTTACAGAAGGGGTTATGTTCTTAGATGAGATGTTGTGAAAGCTAGGCTAAGATGCCTGGAGAACTGGTACACAGACAAGTGCTGACTGATGTCTCTGAAAGGAGAGAGTTTATTCAGTCTGTTTTCAGGGGTTATTGTGTGTTCCATGACTAATACTGCAGTTTAAAGTTCAGCTTTCTTGTGTTGTCAGTTTAGCTGCAAGTGTCCGGGTCTTTAGTGCTTCTCCAACAAAGCCAGGGAAGATCAGATTCTGCCTGTTCCTATTCCTGCAGTTCAGGGGCACGTGTGTAGCAGAAAGGATGTTGTGTGTGTTCTGTAAGCTGCCAATGGGAAAACCAGCACAGAGCTATGGACTGTGAAAACTCTTCAAAAGGTCACCTGCAAGCAATAATCCTGGTGATGTGTTTTTAATATTACTATGACATTCAACTTTCACCAGGGCCAGGCAGGAGTACTGTCCCAGGACAGTGACTTACTGTTCAGGATGATTTGTCATTGCTGCTCAGTTTCCTCACGTGAACCAAAGTGTTAAATTAGCAGGATATTGCGAGCTGGAGGCTCTGTTGTTATCACTGACCCAGAGAAGGGAGCTGGTAAAATAGTCCTTTCTCTACACTACTGGGGTTGTGCCCTAAACACTGTCATTGCCAGGCAGATTCCCTCTACTCTGAAGCATCTTAAGAGATGATCATAATCTAAATGAAACCTTAAAAAAACAGCTCAAGCAAAACACCACAATGGGAAGGCAGCATGGGAACGGGAAGTTCCAGAGAGAGAATCCCTACTAAAGGCTTGGCATTTTGGAGAAAAGGGGTGAAGTGTCTGGGGTGGGGTGGATGACTGGAGCAGAAGAGAAGGTCTCAGGCCAGTGGGGATGGGGCTCTGGGTGAACAGGGCATGAGAAGCACCTGGGGCATTCATGGTGTCTCTGCTGCCCAGATCCTGGTTCTTGGGCTGAGGGCACACTCTGGGGAGTGGAGCTGAGGTTTAGCCTTGACCCAAGAAGTGCAGAATTTCAGAGGGGAACAGCAGGCAGATCAAGGAGCAAAACTGGGCTGAGAATGAAGCCTGTCAATGAGGACACAATATGCTCCCTGCTTTATGAAGAGCTGGATGCCAATAATCAGTAATGCACCAGTTTGGAATTCAGGTGACGTCTGCTGCAGCCCCTGGACTGGTGTTCACTGGGAAAGGAAAGGGGTGCTGATTGGGGGAAGCCTGACAGAGAAAACAAATACAACCTAGAAATACTCACAACAATTGCTAGTATCTGTGGTGGCCACCTGCCTCTGTAGCCTGTGGGAAGGGACAGAGTTTCCTGCTTTCTGTTGGGGAGCAGAGCTCAAACCCACCCTGAGAGCGTTTGATCAGTACACGGTGCTCTGCCCACACACAGTGCTCTGCTGTGATGTCATCTCATACTCTGCTGGCAGGGTTACCGTGAGCAAAGATTACTAGAGCTCGTGTCTTGTGGACTGATCAATCACTGGAGTCACTCACATTGTTGCTGTGTTCCTTAAAGAAAGGAATAGAGGGCTGCTGCATGCCAGCCACAGCCTTTGGCAGCCTCCTGCGCACCATCAGCCCAGGACGCATGGAGACCGAACCCTTACTCTGTTCAGCACTGACTCTGAAACCTGCAAGAGCAACATTTCCTTTTGTCTGAATTTGTCCATGGCCCTCTTCATAGTCTGCATTCATGCCTCATGCCTTGGCTTTGTGTTCTCGAGAATGTGCTCACAGCTTGTTTGTGGCTCGTGGGGAATCTGCTTTCCCTGCAGCCGCTCTCCTGTGCCGCTAGGAGTTCTGTCTATGTAACTGCAGAGTTTGCTTCAGAGATCGTGTGCCAATCTGAGAGATGGGCTTGCTGGCTGTTGTATGGCGCTCTCTGTGTGTCCATCAGCTTCTCTGGGTTTAGGATTTCTACAGAAGCTCTGCAAGTTCCAAATACAGCTTCAGATTTTCAGTTACGCTGCAGCTTTTGTCTGCTTTCATGGCAAAGAGCATCAGAAGCAGACAACAAAAGAAAACCATACTGCTTTCTAGAGGTGGCTGTGCATGTGAAGCTCCTTTAGAAATCAAGAAGCATGTTCTGAGATTCTCTCTGACTTTTTGCTGAGAGCTCTCAAACCTAGCATCTCAATCCAGGCCATTTTAATGGGTGTGAGACCTCAGGTGTCTTACTGAGTTAACAGATGAGCCTGTGCCAGCTGAGCTGTGGTCACCCATCGCATCATCTGCTTGTTGCACACTTGGAGCTCATTGGAAAGTGGGAACAAAAGGTTCTAGAGACTTTCTAGGCTCAGGCAGGTGTGTCCTGCCTTGCAGTAGCAGTGGCCAAGGCAGCTCCTCAGCTCAGCCTGTCAGTGTGGGCTCTGGCGATGCTTTAAAGAAGGTCAGTCACTGAATGGTAACAACTAAACCACCAAGACAGTTGCTAAGGATGGGAAGGTATTTTTCCTGTTGTTTTGGTTGGAAAAAAAAAGTGTCAAAGGGTAAAGTTTGGTAGTTAAAAAAAAAAAAAAAACCTTTGACTGTGTGAAAACCAGAACCAATCAGTTTGATTTGTAGATACCAAATAAAGGTGAAAGCTAACAAGATATTTTAAGGAGATGAAAGTGATTTCAGCCTCAGCTGTTTGCCTTCCAGGTTGCAATTGGGGAAAAGCAGTGTCAGGAGTAAAATGAAATTAATGTTTTTTGGAGGTGGGTGTAGTCTCTACCAGTTGGGCTTACAGTGGGCATTCTGCTGCTGGTGCTAGCAGTGTTGAGAAATGGAGCACCAAACCTGCTTGGCAATTGCCCATTTCATCACCCTGCCATTTGCAGCTTTATTGGTGAACTTCATCCTTTCTGCAGACTGGGCATTTTGCCTTGGTTATGGCTGCTGCTGAGCCACAGTGATCTTGCAGCATATGCTGAAAGTCTGTATTTTACCATGTCAGGAAGAAGGAAGGTGGTTTCACCTGCTAGAAATCTGCATATAAAGAACTAAGTTATTTTTATTAAAAAAGAGAACAGACTGACGCTGTTTGAAGCCATCACTCACTCACTGACTAGCTAGGCTACGTCTCATGCTGTGTCTGGAATTGGAACTGGTCCTCAAAGGCTCAAGTGTTACATTTGGTGCCATTTGAGCAAAAGCAGAGCTGTGCTTACAGCCCCACTTGTGCCCCTATGCTGCCTGTGTGCAGGGAGTGCAGCCCCAGGCAGGGCACTGGGGACCACTGGAGTCCCAGCACAAGTCGGTTCCCATGGCTAGGGGCTAACATCCTGGAAAGGGAAGCCACTTCCTAGCCCTGTGCCAGGGCTGCCCCTGGGCAGCCTGCAGCTCCTTGCTGGTTTGTGTTCCTCTGGAGATGAGGTCCTGAGAGCCCTCCAGTGGTCCTGTGGGAGACTACTTGGTGTCCTGGGAAGTGACATGAGGCACCCTGAGTATGGGCAGTGCCAAAGGGCTGACCCAGGCACTGGCTGGCCAGACCACACCTTGGTCAGTGTGGCTCCAGGTCTACAGCTGCTTTTCTTGAAGGAGCTGTTTGGCCTCCTCTGGAATGCAGCAGCAGGTGTCTAAGCATAGAGCAGGGGAGCACAGAGCTTGGAGCTAGCCTGGATCAACCTCCACTGACAGCAGGGACACAGTGAGAGCTGGGGACAGCTAGTGTGTGAAGAGGAAGGAAGAAGCCATTTCCATTCAAGACAAACAAACTTCTGGCTTGATCTGTTACCAGCAAGCTAGAATTTTTGTTTGCATCAAGATGTGCTTCAGTGGGCTCCTGCAGTTCTGTGTGTTCTTTGGATGGAAGACTTTGAAGCTGCATTCTGCATTTGAAAGTGGAGCTTAATCAGTACTAAGAAATCAGTGTAAAGTGGGGGTTTGGACACGGCATGAACAGCAGGAAGAACCAGGCTCATCAAAAACCATCTCAGGTGTCCCCACACTGGTTATAAAGATTGAGGAACCCTCTGCTAAATAGGCTGAATTTCAGTCACGTATGCAGATCTGGTCTGGTAGCAGCAGCCATATTTCTCTGGTGCTTACTGTGGGAAAGCTGATTTGATGGAACACTAATTGGGAGAATACCCTTAGCAAACGTCCTTGATGGTCGGTGGCCTCCTGAAGGATGTGCCTGGTCCTGCACAGGTTGCTCTCTGCCCTGCCTCCTGGGGCCATCTGCTGGCTAACCGCAGCGCTTACTGTAGGGTGGCTTTGGCAGGACCAGTTCCAAGCTCCACCAGCACAGGGGGACTCTTCCTCGAGGGTCAGGGTTGGTATTGTGTGGTGGACTGGTTATGAAAAGCACCCCCAGGAGAGCTGCACTTCACCCCGGGGCTGCAGGATGTAGTCTTTAAGGACAGACACTGCTCTCTCTCATTTTTACGTGCTCGTACCAACATTTGGAATGCTTCTGGAATCTTTGGGGGTTTTCTGATCAGTGCCACCAGGATGAGAAACTGCTTACAGCAGCAAGGAAGGAAAGTCTTACACAGAGCATCCTTTGGATGAAATCTGAAGAACAGACACATTCAAAACTGTCACAGTGGGTGTGTGCACCGGAGGGGAACTCCAGTCCCGTGCAGGGACTTTCAAGTCTAAGAGCTTAAATTAGGTCGATGTTAGATAATGCCTGAGCTTAAGGCACTTGTGGTCCAAGTGGTGCCTTACTCCATGAGGTTGTTACAGCTTTTACAGTCACACAGGGGTTGTAGTTTCCACGTGCCAGCAGGTCCCTGGGCACTGAGCACTGTTTGGGGGTTAATGTGGATCAAGCCCAGATAGCTGTGATTAGATCTTGCAGCTCTGCAGAAACCTACTAATCACCACCTAATTAACCAGAAAGTCTTGTGCAAGATGCCCCTTATCACTGAGGGCATTGATCTGGGAGTAGCCTTTGACTATTAACTCTTCACTGGCTACATGAAGTTCTAGGCAGTAAAGGCAAACCTTGTGGCTTTGGCTTTTCAGCAGTCTGTGTTTGTTTTAAGGCTTTATGGTAACAAGTGTGCCCAGGCAGCCAAGAAGGCCAATGGCATCCTGGCTTGCATCAGGAACAGTGTGGCCAGCAGGAGCAGGGAGGTCATTGTGCCCCTGTACACTGCACTGGTTAGGCCGCACCTTGAGTACTGTGTCCAGTTCTGGGCCCCTCAGTTTAGGAAGGATGTTGTCTTGCTGGAACGTGTCCAGAGAAGGGCAACAAAGCTGGTGAGGGGTTTGGAACACAAGCCCTATGAGGAAAGGCTGAGGGAGCTGGGGTTGCTTAGCCTGGAGAAGAGGAGACTGAGGGGTGACCTTACTGCTCTCTACAACTACCTGAAGGGAGGTTGTAGCCAGGCAGAGGTTGGCCTCTTCTCCCAGGCATCCAGCACCAGAACAAGAGGACACAGTCTCAGGCTGCGCCAGGGCAGGTTTAGGCTGGATGTTAGGAAGAAGTTCTACACGGAGAGAGTGATTGGCCATTGGAATCGACTACCCGTGGAGGTGGTGGAGTCACCTTCACTGGAGGTGTTCAGGAGAAGACTTGATGGGGTGCTTGGCTGTATGGTCTAGTTGTTGGGTGGGTTGGATTGTTTGATGGGTTGGACGCGATGATCTTGAGGGTCTCTTCCAACCTGGTGTATTGTATTGTATTGTATTGTATTGTATTGTATTGTAAGTTGTTTAACTTTTCTGCCTGCTCACTATTTTAAATTAACTGTACAGATACTTGTACAGCCTTTAAATATGCCTTAGTGAGTTCAGAGGATACCAGTCTCATTACTAAATGTTGTCCTTACTAGTTCTGTGGAAATGACGAATTCCAAGTTAACTGCTACAAATTTCTGTCTGGACAGAACATCCAGTTCAGGTTTGTGGTGTTAGGAAGATATGTGAGGTAGTTCCTGAAGATCCATGCTTCCAGGGTGCCTCTTCTTTGTTTAAGAGTCAAACTGCTGGAGCATCCTGCTGCCTGTCTAAGCAGGCAGCTTTGCAGCTGAGTCGGCCTTTAAGTGCACTTGAAAGCAGGTGTTTTGTGCTCCTGGTATCAAATGCAGCCCCTTGGGATTTCTCGAGGGGGATTTCCTAGTTTGCTTAGAAGAAAGCTGAGCCTGTTCCATTTCAAGCAGATCAGGAGAATTATGAATTCCTTGGGCTTTAGGAAGAATGTTTTCTTTCTGAAGTCCTGCAAATGCAGTGACCAGTGTTGAGTAACTCTGGCAATGTTTGCTGGTTTTGATGAGCTTTGCTTTTAGTCCCTGTGCTCCATGCTTAGTTGTTGACACGTCCATCGTGAGTTGAACTGGCAGAAGAGCTGTATGAGACAGCACAGCTCAGTAATGTGAAAGCTATGACAGTGTTTGCAGTGATCTGACCATTTTACAATTGCAAGTGCATCAAACAGTGCAAGCACTGCATGGCTCCTATGCCCTGAGAAATGCTCCTGTTGTGTTTAGCTTGGGTGTGAAAAAGCGCTTACAGTGTTCCACCACAGTTAGTCAGGCACAAAAGGGACATGCTGAAGAAACTGGTATCATTTTAAAAGCTCTCTCACACATACACATGTGTGCATGCCTCAGCTGCTGGGTGTAGTACTTGTGTGAAATGTGCTGGCTGCCAAGTCAGTCCTTCTGTCTTATGGGGTTCTTGAGCAACTGTTCTTTTGCTTCAACCCTTCCTTCCTTCCTTCCTTCTCATACATGCCTTTGTGCACACACTGCCCTTCCTTCATGACTCTGCTTGCATACCTACCTGCACAGCCTTGCTTTCCACTTGCTCATCTCCTCCTGACCCTGCCTGCTGCTGACCAGTTCATTGTCTGGAAGCCATCACGTGCAGTGTTTCCCCTGGACTGTGCTTGCTCCCATGCCAGCTTCTCACCCTCAGCTACATCTGCTCCTTTATCCTACACAACTCTGAGATCCCACTTTCCATGGAGGGAGGGCCAAAGCTGCATCCTCCACGTGTGAGTGGCTGATTAATGCTCACATTGAGCAGAGATTCTCTCTCTGAAGTTTTAGTCTCAGAGCTGTTGGGAGTAACACAGTGACAGAAGCAGGTTCCTGAGCTGGCTTTTCATGATTAACGCTCAGGATTTGTGAGCTGTACACCTTTGAGGACAGTCAGAGGTGGAATTTTTCCCTAACATAACTACCTCGCTCTTCCCTCTTAATAAATACACTTACAAGTGTGAAAAAATCCCAGATGTGTAACGAGACAGCAGAGGTACTGCAGGAGCCCTGCTGCACCTGGAAGCTGATGAGTCCTGCCTGAGCCCCATTTTCAGTCAGACCTGTCTCACACGTGCAGTTTGCTTGAGCATGTTGGTCCTGCGTTTGTGTCTGGAGCTGGAACAGTCCATCACTGTGAGACCCTTCTAGCCTGTCCTGGCCTTTGGACATGGGAGAAGGCTGAGTCTCATGTACTGTTGTTGTTTTCCATCTGTTATTGCAGTCATGCAGTCTCTAGGTAATTCATATTTGCAATCTGATGTGCCAGCACTGTACCACCTTATCATTTGGTTCACCCCACTTGCTTGGCTTTCTGGCTCTCCTCCCCCTTTCCTGTCATCCTTCCCCTGGAGAACCCAATTCAGAAGGCTTGAAGCAGATTTTGATTCCATGAGCCCTGCCGTTTCCCTGTATCCCAAAAGGCAGAGTGAAAGGGGCTGACGCTCCAATTTGCTCTCCTCATATTGCCATGCTGTGTGCAAGCACTAGGTCAGCCTCTCAGTAATCCTCCCTGAATCACTAAGAAGCAGGACCTGTGGAAGTGCCAAGCCTGCATTTGAACAGGTATTCCAAATCCAGGGTCTTCATTAATGACCAGTTTCAGTGCTGTGTTAAACCCTCAACAACCCAAACAAGAAGGGCTTTGCCAAGACTGCTGAAGCTTTCTGGTTTGCACTTGCTGAATTCAAGCTCCACCTCTCCTTCTCCAGCTTTCCTAGCTCTGTGTTAGATGTGGTGATCCAGTTGATGCTGCAGAAGACTACCAGGGTGAGCTGAGATGGACATGTGGGTTCAGCGCAAGACCAGCATGTAAGGATTTCAATACTGCTGTGGTTCAGTTGTAGTTCATGTTCAGGGTTGTTCCTATGAGTTGTGCAGCTTAGAAATCCAGGCCTTAATGCTTTAGATGCAGTAATGTCCCTGCTTCACAGGACACAGCGTCATCATCTCCTCACATCAGCTGGGTACTGAGGATTGGGCTTTGCTCTCAGAGTGCTTGCAGCACCTGTGGTGGCTGGAAATGCTGCCCAGACCCTCGGGTCAGTCACAGAATCACAGCATGATGGGGATTGGAAGGGGCCTCCAGAGATCATC
Organism: Picus viridis; assembly: GCA_033816785.1. Classification (NCBI taxonomy): domain Eukaryota; kingdom Metazoa; phylum Chordata; class Aves; order Piciformes; family Picidae; genus Picus; species Picus viridis. Next base: position 339,547 of record CM066592.1, read on the forward strand.
CAGTCCAACCCCCCTGCCAGAGCAGGGTCACCTATGGCAGGTCACACAGGAACATGTCCAGATAGGTTCTGAAAGACTTCAGTGAGAGAGTTGTGGGGTTAGAGCAGGGCTGTGAGTAGGGACCCTGGGGCAGCATGTCCTGGGTGCCCATCCCTGTCCAGAGCCTCTGCCCCTTTTGTCTGCTGAGGACTTGGAGCCAAGTCAAATCAAGGATGTCCTGCTATGGTGGTGGTCCAGTTTTCTGGTAATTAGAGTTGGTTTAGACTCCTCTGCCATTTCAGCTTCAGCGTTTTGTCTTCCTGTAACTGATACTTTTGGGTCCTCCTTTTGCCAGAGTCGCTGCTGCAAAGTGCACTGTTGGGGGTTGCTATGAGGAGCTTGCTAATGCTGGCTTCTCTTCCCATCACTTGGACATGCATCTCAGGTGTTCACCTGTGAAATACTGCAGATGAGGGAGCAGGCCTGGACATTGCCTTTTCTCCTCAGGCTGAACACCACTTCAGGGGGCAGCATGGCAAGGGAATGATCACACCTCTTCAGTTTGTTCACCAGTTGCTCACTCTCCTCTCTCTTCATATTTCTCATTACTTAATATTTGGCGGCACTCAGGTTTCCCCAGATACAGGGATCCAGCCCCTGCTGTGTATTTTTCCCAGATGTTTTGATTCTAAGGAGTCTGGGAAAGAGTTCTCATCTTGGTGCAGGGGTCATATGAGCATCTAATCTCTAGAAGTTTTTAAGCTGCATCAAAGCTCATTTGCCCTCCCTCCCCGTCCCCCTCCTCTCTCCAGCATTACAAAGGAACTTCAGGAAGGAAGAGCAGTAGAACACAAACAAGCTGCCTGTCACTGCTGGGCTCTCGCTGGTGGAGCCCTGGGGGCTCGCCCTGAGCAGCGAGAGGCTGTGCAGAGCGTGGGTGCTTGGGCCCCGTCCCTTGCCTGCACTCCAGCACCGGTCTGATTTATGAGGCTCCTGTTCTCGTGGGGGATTCCTGGGAACATCTGTGTGTCCCTGCGTTGCCAAGGCTTGGTCCCATCATCTGGCTTCTGCCGTGCTCATCACCACCACCTGTGGTGCCAGGCTTCGGAGAACTGCAGCAAGGGCAGCAGACTGAGAGCTGCTGGGGCTCGCTGCTGGGCTGCAACTTGAGTTGTGTGTGCATAGAAGAGCAGCGGTCCATGGGCTTTAGATCATGTTTCTGTTTCTTCCTGCGTACGGAAGCCTGTGTTTGCCAGCAGGGACGATCAAGGCAGCATGGCTGTGCTTTGACAGTGAAGAAGACATGTCCTCTCCAGTGAGGAGTGAAACACCTTCCTCCTAATGGAGGTGATACTCAGCCTGGTAGGTTGGCTTGGGTTTATTGCTCTACAAAGCTTGTGAGGGCTGTCTGGTTGTACTGGATAATGAGCACTTTCTGATGGATTTTCATGGATCTGTTTGCTGTGGTACATGGTGAAATCTGTCTGAACAGTAGCAGAGTCTCTGTGCATCCAGCCAGGTTGTACCCAACATAAACAGCTTCCTGCACAAGGCTCCTGACTGCAGAAGAAATTTCACCTCTGCTTGATGGGATACAAGGTCTTAGACATCTGGAGGTCTCTCAGTACGGATCCTGTTTTTCAGTGGTGAAATCTGCCATAAGAATGTGAAACATGACCTTTCTCTTGGTGTTTTTAATTTGTCACTGTATTAGGTTGGAAACCCAGATCTGGAGTGTGTCCCGAGCTTGCACAAGTACAGAAATTGCTTCAGTTTCTGTATTTAGCTGTGGTGGGTGTTTGCAGTGGAGATTTCTCACCGGACTCTTGCAGCAGAGTGCTGCCTTTTGGCCTGGTTCTGGCTTCTTGTTGCTCTGGAGCAAAGCCAACAAAGCCAGAAGTGGCCTGGCAGACACACAGCGTTGTGCAACGCAGGCAGCACTCTGCTCTGCAGCTCTCCTCCTGCCCCAGGTGCCTGGCTGATGCCAGAGCTGAAGATCAGGGATGTAGGGCAATGACTAACACCAGCGTCTCTTTTAAAAGCCTTCTTTACAACAGCATTGCTGGATGGAGGCCTCCATGCCCTTGTTAGAGCAGGGCTCTTGTGGTCAGAGAATCTTAGAGCCTGGTATCCCTTTAGCCCTGAGAATAACCTCAGACAAATTGCACCACAGAGAGCAGGGGAGTTAGATTTCCTGTTATTCCTGGGGTTTGTGACCATGCTGTGGCCCTACAGTGCACTTGGACAGCAGGTACTATGGGCAGTGCTGCTGTTCTGTGCCTGTCTGCTCTGGCTATCACAGCTGTGCTTCCTGGCATCTCTCTACCTGCCCTGCAGTCCAGAACAATGACTGGTCTGGAGACATTTCAGCCTTGGGAGCACCTCGTGTGCTCTGAATTCATGGTTCTAAGATCTCAAACTGAGATTGTGGCTTGGTTTTGTGGCCATCTGACTCTGTCCTAGATGAGTGATGTTTGCCACAAACAGGCAATATTGCTGAGACGGAGGAGAAGAGAGTGTGGGGAGAGGCAGCTGTGAGGTGAGGGTGAGTCTGAAGGAGCAGGGCTTGATGGCAGAATGAGCTGTGGATCAGAGCTGTCCCAAACAGGACGATGAGGCTTTGCTTTACCCCTTCTAAGTACGGCAGTGCCTGCTCGCAGACAAGGAGGTTCTGAGGGGCCTGCCTAGGAGCTGGTGATTTCTTCTTATACCAGTGCAGCTGTGGTTAAAGAGCTGTTGCTGGCTCTATTTTGTCCTCCTGTGACAATTACTGTCTAATTAGTTTGAGCCTTCCAGGAGATCACATTAATCTTGTGAAAAATGATGCAGTGATTTTTAAATAGCAGTGTTTCAGTAGCGCTATAAATAGAGCGTGCAGTGGATGGCTGGATTGATGTCCTGCTGTGCATCTTTGAATCTCCGTTTGTGATTCCGCTTGAGCCTGGCACCCAGGGGCTGTCGTGTGTTGAGGAGCTCCTGTCGCCTCCGTCCCATCTCCTGCTGCCCTGCGAGCTGCCTGCGGCTCAAAACCAGCACCGTGTGGAGAGGGGATGGAGAGCCCTGCAGCTTTAAATCCCGCAGCCCCGGCCCTTCCCCGCGCCTGAAGCAGCAGCTCCAGCTCTGGAGAGGAGCAGAGCTCCTGGGAGCTCTGGCAGAGCTGTCGGCTCGCAGCAGCAGCTCCGACCCGGCACACAGCGATGCTGGGTTCGGCGCTGACGCTGCCCGGGCTGTGCAGGGAGCGGCCGGGCGCAGGGCCGGGGCCGGGTAGGCGGCAGGCAGCGCCGGGGCCAGGGCTGCAGATGGCCCCGCCGAGATGTTCATGTGGTGCTGTTGTGCCTGCGTGTGCTGCGAGAGGGACTTCTGCGAGCCCACCAAGGTGAGAGCAGCATGGAGAGCGCTGGAACAGCAGCGCTGATCTTGTCTGGCTGCTTTAGGTAAACCTGCAGCAGGACTTGACCTCCTTTTGTGGCATCTGCTTTGGAAATGCTGCGTCTTCCTCCAGGCACTGCTGCTGAGTCTCTCTGCTTGTTTTTTATGTAGCTTTTCTGCACTTTGGAAGCTCTGAAGTAGGCAAAAGGCTCCTGTTTGAGTGAGTGTTTTAATCTATAAACAAGATCAAAAGCGGTGCTGCTTTTGGGGGATTGCTGGGTTTTGTTGCGCTGGGGCTTGGCTTGTAGGATAAAATGAAGGATAAAGGAAGGGTTTAGTAAATGCAGCCCCCTGCCAGGGAGGTGTTTGGACTGGTAGCTTTTGAAATGTTTTGCGGGTTTAGCTGTGCAAAATGTATTCTCAGTCCGTAGTAAACAACCTGCAGAATCCTATTTTCCTCTGGGGGGGGAAGAGAAGAGAGCATTCTGCTTCCCATGGAGCCAGTGACCTTCAGAAATGAACAAGAGCTTTGGTTTGGTTTAGCTGTGCAAGCAGGCACTGCCCTTGCATGCCTCTGTGGTAGCAGCAAGCTGTGTTTCCCCCACACTTAGTGAACATGGAGGAGAGACAGCAAGGGCTTTGACACTGACCACTGCTGCAGAACAGAAGATGCTTCTGTTGGAGTCACTGCAGTTAGCTCTCCAGTGCATTGTGGCTCCAGTGTTTGGAGAAGAAAGAAATAAAGATGCAGAGTTTTGTTTTGCCATTTGCCTTTGCTAAGGGCCTGAAATCGCACGGTGTTACCCTGGTGTTCGAAGCACTCGTGCCTAACCACGTTCCTTTGGGAACCTCTGGATCCCCCAGGCAGGGACGTCTTGTTTTGTCACTGCATCCATCAGTCTTCATAATAGAGTGACACACGGGTGGCTTTGGGAACAGCTCTGTTAGAACTGCAGAGCTGGAGTGGCACAGGCTGCTGAGGGAGGGGGCAGCAGGGCAGCAGGGGTTTGCTTGTAGTCCACGTCCCAGGTTGCTAGGTCTGTCTGCCTCACTTCTCAGCATGTATAACAGCAGGCTGGGGCATCGCTGCTGGGAGCTGGAGAGAGCATAGGATGCCATGTTCTGTGCTCTCCAGATCAGGTGTGGCCAGTCTTGCTGCCAGGGCAGCCTGAGAAGCTTTCTAGTCTATGCTGTGGAGATGCTGCTGCAGTCAGGTTTGTCTCTAGTTCTGGGTGAGGCCCCTGGGTTCTTATGAGAATACTGAAAGCAGTGATTCCAGTATTTAGTTAATCCAGTGTTTGCTGTGAGTTTCTAGACAAGTGCCCTGTTGCCTTTCTCTGCTGGATATTCATCATCCCTGGCACTCTCCTTCCTTCTTGATGTCTCATTGCTTACTGTTTCCTTCTCCCTGACCTCTGAAACACGTGCCAGGTGTCTGCAGCCCTGGGGAGCATGTGTTCCAGTGCTGTAGGGACTGGCCTTGCTTACACTGCTTCTCCTTGTCCTTGATAAGTAGTTGGCCACTTAGAGCAGTCCTGTGGGTTTAGCTGGTGCTTGATGCAGGAGCAGCCTGCAGCCCTTGGAGCTGAACAGGAGTGTGGGGCAAGCGCTGTTGCATAGCTGTTTGGCAACTCTAGTGTTAGCTGATGGACTCTGGAAAGGCTTTAAAGAAGGAAACAGTATGTCAAGAAATGGTATGCAGGGATGACAAAGAAATGTCTTCACAGGAAGGATGAATCCTGCTATTTTGAAATACTTAGCTTTCGAATAAGCTGTTGGGATCAGCTGCCCCCAGGCTGGCTTTTGCAGTCACACTCTGTGGTGTACCTGCAGAAAACACTGCAACTAAAAGTAAATCAAAAGAAATGTAGATGTGCAGTTGCTGTGCTCATGTGCAGGAGCCCTTCAGACCAAACACTTGGAGAGGACTTGCATGTTAAACTTCAACAGAAGTTGAAGTGTCCCCCCCCCGGCCCTGAAAAGGGGGGACCCTTGCTCCTGTGTGTGGCTGTTCTGTGCAGTGATCAGACAGAGATGTTTGCTCCCCCGGACTCCAGCCCCGGTGTGCTCCATCCCTTTGTGATCTGAAGTGAAACTGTTCTTTACAAACAAGTCTGTAAGATGCAGTAATCATCTGGATTTATCTGGCAGCAGCTTGAAGCATTAAAATGCCCCAGACTGCTCTCTGGGAAGTGTTAACAAAATTTTTGTCTTTAAGGTAATGAGATGTGATTGGGACATAGCAGGAGAAACACAGAGTTAAAACCCAGCCAACCTCCTAAAAACCTGCCAACGCTGTCCTTGTGCAGAGCCACTTCCAGATGAAAGCTTGGATAAACTTTGCTTCCAAATCCACCCTCCTCTCCTAGTTCCTAGACTTACATTTCCTGTCCTCATTGTTGTAACTTCTGGCCTGATTGGCAGCCCCTCTTGATTAAAATTCTGCAACTGCCTATCATCTTTTTTACCTCAAAGCCCAAGTTCCTGCAAGCCCAAGTTCAGTTCTTGCCTACTGGTCCACTGGGAATGCTGCATTAGTTCCCCTGGGCTTGCCTTACCCACTCTGTGGGTGTTCACTCGGCCAGCACCACTGATGCTCTTGACCAGTCTCTGTAGCTTTGGAAAGCTGTTGCTGAGCTGGGCTCACCAAGCCTTACTCTGCTGCATGCAGAGGTGTATTTTCTCCAGACCTCAAGGGCTAGAGGTCAGGAAGGTCTCTGGTGGCACTTGGAGGTCTAAACAGCATTGAAAGGGCCACAGACGGCTCCGAGGAGCTGTGGCACAGTGCTGAGCGAGTCCTTTCTGTCTCCAGGGTGTAAATAAGCGCTGATGGGCAGAGCTGGTGCCTGGTCCTCCGTGTCTCCATCCGAGGAGACAGCTCAGCTGAGCTCCTGTGTCAGCCTGCTGCTCCTGGCTGATGGGCCACGGGTGGGAAGGGTGTAAGTCAGCTTTGTAGCTCAGATACCTCTTAGTCAGCTAGAAAGGGACAGCATTTGCTTGCCCAGAGGCGTGGTGCTGCAGGCAGGTGGGTTCAAGCAGGAAAGGTGCAGAGCCTGCCAAGCTGCCCGTGCCAGCTGCAGGGATTGCCCACGGCCAGTGGTTTTGCTGCACTAACAGAGCCTCTCCTGGGGCTCCCCTGCGGAAGGGGGTGTGCTGTCTGTGACAGATGCCACTTGCAGTGCTTCCTGACACAGCAAGTCTGATGTCACGTGGCAGCAGCACCTTGCTCATTCCTCCCAACCCCCATGGCTGCTGGAGCTGAAATATTTGTCTCCTTTGGGGATTTCCGCTGCTGACAGGTAGCAGGGAAATGCAGCTGGCTGCTGTGTAGCTGAACTCTTTCTGGCATGTGGAGCAGTGTGTGAAGTCACCTTTCCATATTGAATGAGGGGACAGCGCTCTGGGAGAGTCCCCCTGCATCTGGCTTTACCAGATAGCAAGTGATGGGTGAGGGTTTGTACCCAGGGCCACAGCCCAAGGCATGCACTGCTGCCACCTTCAGCAGGCCCAGGTCATTTTGCCCCACTGTGGTGTGTGGATAGCCTCATGGGCAGCCAGGCTTGGAACTTCCTATGGACAAAAGCATCTCCAGGTTCCTTATCACTGACTGGGTCCCAGGCCAGTCTGAACCTCAGCCCCGAGGGAGCCATTGTCCTTTCTGTACCCTGCTGTGCCAGTGCTGAGTCAGGCAGGGCCCTGGCACCCCCACCAGAGAAAGGGAGCCCTCCATTGCCCACCAGGCTCCAGCACATGCTGAGCCACTGCTCTGTGCCAGCTGCCAGTGGCCTATCTGTCCCCTGCTGGGGATCTGGCATCTCTTCCCCCTTGCCCAGGCCATGCTAGCCATGCTGGGACCCTGTGGTGGGTAGACCTGCAGGCATGGCTCTGCACTGTGACACCAGCACACCCACGATGAGGTGATCACCACCCACCAGTGGAACTGCTCTGAGGAAGCTATAAAGCTGCTTCCTGCTGCTGTTGCCAGTGCTGCTTCCGTGCTCTGGCTGCTGTCTTAGGCAGCCAAAGGAGTTGGATTGGAATTTTTTCCTGGTTTTGGTTTTGAGTAATTTTTATTTTCTCACAGTGTTGTTGTTTTTTAACCAGGATGATCTTCCCAGTGTTTTGAGGGTTAATTGTTCACAGGCAAAAGCTATTTATCTCTTTTGGAAATCACAGTTATAATCTAACTAATGATCTGTACTATGAAAAATACACAGTAGGGCTTCCGTGAGCTGTCCATCTGTTTGTTGCGTTCCTCGGCCAGTTCTGGGTTTGATTTGGATTCAGGAGTGTCATGGGGACAGCTCAGAACAGTTGCTGGCAAAGCTGACCAGCAGTGTCTGTGGGTATGAGATGGAGCACATTCAAATGCAAAGGAAGTAAATAATTCTGTGTCCAGCTGGAGGTGTATGGAGGCCTGGGGGAGTCAGCAGCAGGTACCTATGCTGAGCTCCACTGCACACAGGGTGTGTTCTGGGAGTGCACACAAGCACTGGGGCCCTTGCTACGTGGCTTGGATCAGAGATGTCACTCCAGGTCCTCCTATGGTGTCACTCAAGGGGTGGGGATGTGCTGTCCAGCAGGATGGGTGCTCTGAGGGTGCTGGGTGAGCTGAGCTGAGTCTTGCAGGGTCCAGTGGAGCAGGGACTGGGGTTAGATGTGTACTGGTGGATGCTGCTGATGTGGGGAGACGCAAAGGATGCTCTTGCTTCTCCCCTCTACTTTTTATTCCCCATAAGGTGTTAGAGAGCTCATTTACTAATGAACTGTCTTGTATCTGCCATGGCAGCCTGCAGGTCTCTGCTGCTCTGTGTGCCCGAGGCAGGAGACCATCTGCCCACCTGATGGCCGGGTTGGCACCAGATGCCAAGGCTGCTGCCCATGCGGCTCCTCCCGGCGGCGTGCTAACGATGCTGCTAATGAGGGCTGTTTCCAAACAGGAAGCCTGAAGCCTCTGACTGTGTGTGTCTCCAGAGTGTCTGCCTGTGTCATTCGACTGCCTTCAGCACACTGGGCAAAAGGAAACAGAGCAGCTCCTGCATTTTTTGGCAGTGAACATTTGCTGCCCCTGGGGTGCTGGGTCACTGGGAGCAGGATTAACCTGGGCACCCGGGGCACTGAGAGCTGCCTTCCGGGCCTGCTCTCCCCACCTGTCAGCATTTGCAGCTCCCCTCTCTCACCTTGTCCTGTAAGTTTTTATTCCAAGTACTGTGACACTTTTCAGTCACATTTCCGAAGTTCTGGACAAGGGAGGGGGAAGCAGGAGCTGAGCAGTCTCCTTACAGGAGGCTTGCTCTGAACCCTGCTGTTTGCTCAAGCCAGCTCCCTGCTTGTGTAAGAAAAGAGCTGTGGGCTCTGTGAGCGCCTGCACTGCCTGCATCTCCTGTGCTGGCTGTGGAGGGGTGAGGCACCTGGGCAGGAACCTTGTCTTTAGTGTTCAGCTGTGCCAAAAGGCAGCATCAGAGGCTCTTGTGGGACTGCTGCAGAGTAAGTACATGGAATGACTTCTGCAGGAGGGAAAGTGTTCAAAGTGCCAGCAATTTGGTGAGATCTGAAGGAGGAGAAAGCAGAAGGTCTTGATGTGATTTCATTTGGTTTATGGGCAGTGCCAAAGCCGTCAATACACTGGGAAATGGTATTGCAAGGGAGAGTGGCTAATGGAATTGCAATCCCTGTGTGCAGAGAAGCGGTGACCATTGCAGGGCTTCATTTGCCAGTAGCTTTTCAGGACCGATTGCCAGTCATCCTCAATCAATAATGTCACTGGCATTTCCCAGGGAGCTGCTTTGTGCTGACTATTCTCTTTCTAAAGCCTTGGATAAAGCACTCCAATTATCCCAGCTCCAATCCAGGGCAGCACTTTGCACAGCCATCCACTTTTGTATTGGAGAAACCTTCCTCATTGCTCCAGAACTGCCCCTACAGCTGGTCACCCTGAAGTGAGCCTCTGCTTCATTTTCTGCCACAGCTGTGGGAGGGTAACCTAGGGCCACAGGCTGATGCCAACTGTCTTAAAAAGGGAGGAGAGAAAGTTTCTGCAATTTTCTTCCTCTCGCAAAACTTGGGAAGGTGTTTGCGTGGGGGAGAAACTGTGACTGAGCTGGGAGGTGGTTGTTTCAATAAAACAATCTGGGCTGCTGCCCCTGCTTAAATCAAGCTGCTGGGTGCCGGGAGGAGAGCCACGTTCCATCGAGGCTGTTAGCTCTGTGCACGAAGTACGAATCGCACCCTGTGCAGTCAGCACCTTACCGGGCTGCTGGCTGCCTCTGCAGGGGCCAGGGCACCCTGGGCCTTGCGAGGTTTCCAATCAAGCAGGGGGGTTAGCCGTGGAAACGGTGGCAGCAGGTTTCAGTTGTAGACATTACCGTTCAGAACTCGCCCGGTCCTCGGTCACCGCAGCGGCTGTTGGTGGTGTGAGGAGCCGGGTGGCGTGACCGGGCGGTGTGCGTGGGGATTGTAACTGACTGAGTCTTGGGGAGCGAGAGGGCACAGAGGAGGAGGTCCCCGTCCTGCAGGAGCCGCTGCCCGCTGGGCCCGGGCCGCTACGGGACAGGCGCTTCTCCCTCGCTCCGCTGCCGAGGGCTGACCGCAGCGAGCCCCGGCTCCGCCCAGCATCCCGCGGTCCAGCCGCTCTCCCCGTTCAGAGCCCCTCTGCGGCGCCGGGAACTCCCGGCTGCCTGTGGCCACTGTCTGTCGGGCGCTTCGGGGTTGCCCGGCCGGCCGGCGGAGGCTGTTCCCGGTGTAGGGCCCCGGAAGTCCTCCCTCCCGGCGCGGGGCGCCCTGCGCGGGTGCGGGGCCGCTCTGGCCGGGGCGGGGCGGGCCCAGGTGGGGCGCGGCGGCGCGGGCGCTGTCGGAGCCATGCGGGCGGCCGGCGGGAGCCATGCACGGGGAGCGGGCGCTGCTGTCCGGCCGGGCCAAGGTACGGTGGGGCGGGCAGGGGTGCACCGGCCTAGGGCTGAGCGTCGTTTGGTTCCGCAGCGGCTCGGCCCTGGCCGGCGGGAGGAGCGGGGTCGGGCCGCCCGGCCCTGCCCGCTGCCAGCCGGCGTGTGCCTGGGTACCCGCGCGGTCCGGCTGCGCTGCAGTAGCCTGGAACTGATCTCTGCGGAACGCGGGACTGGCACTTCGTAGCTCGCTGCCGGTCTGCCTGCTCGCAGGGTGCATCGCGGCGGCCCCGCAGGATGGGCTGTCAGAGCCCCGAGGGACGCTTGGTTCGCTCTGGAGCGCGGACCTGGTTCTCGGGTTTCTTACTTGCTTTTCTACAAACAGCACTGGGAGTACCTTGGGTTTGCTCTGGGCTTGATCTGCGGCCTTTGCTCTTTCACTGTCACCACCCACCTCTTCAGTCGCAGGCTGACTTGGGTGCCCTGTCTTGCTTTGCACGCGAGTATTTGGTTGTTTGAGACCATAAAGGTGAATTCAGTATGAGGGGTTTGCTTTCTTCTCAGCCTTTATTAGATGTCTGAAGAGCACACGAAGCTCAGGCTGTTGCTCCTGTGCCCTGGCCAGCTGAAAACAGGGGCATTTCTGCAGAATTACACCCTCTGGTCAAGTTGGCTGGCGCTAGTAAGAAAAAGTTTTCTATTGGTGAAGCTTACACTTGTCTCTCTCCTTGCCTAGATCGAGCGATTGGAAGTCAGCAGCCTAGCGCAGACATCCAGCGCAGTGGCCTCAAGCACTGATGGTAGCATCAATGCAGACTCTGTTGATGGGACCCCCGACCCTCAGCGTACAAAAGTGGCTATCACACACTTGCAGCAGAAGATCCTGAAGCTGACCGAGCAGATCAAGATCGAGCAAACAGCCCGCGATGACAACGTGGCAGAATACCTGAAGCTGGCCAACAATGCAGACAAGCAGCAGACTGCCCGCATCAAGCAGGTGTTTGAGAAGAAGAACCAAAAGTCAGCCCAGACCATCTTGCAGCTGCAGAAGAAGCTAGAACATTACCATCGGAAGCTGCGAGAGATTGAGCAGAACGGGATCCCTCGGCAGACAAAGGATGTCTTCAGGGACATGCACCAGGGCTTGAAGGATGTTGGAGCAAAAGTCACTGGCTTTAGTGAGGGAGTAGTAGACAGTGTGAAAGGTGGGCTGTCCAGTTTCTCCCAAGCCACACATTCAGCAGCAGGAGCTGTGGTTTCCAAACCCCGGGAGATCGCCTCCCTCATAAGGAACAAGTTTGGGAGTGCAGACAACATTGCTAATCTGAAAGACTCCTTGGAAGAAGGCCAGGAAGATGGGGCAGGAGGCAAGGCTCTAGGCGTTATTCAGAACTTTCAGTCGAGCCCAAAATATGGCAGTGAAGAGGATTGCTCCAGTGCCACATCGGGCTCCGTGGGAGCCAACAGCACTACAGGAGGCCCTGTGGGAGCTTCTAGCTCCAAAACAAACACTCTGGATATGCAGAGCTCAGGGTTTGATGCAATACTGCATGAAATTCAAGAAATCCGAGAGACACAGGCGAGGTTGGAAGAGTCCTTTGAGGACCTCAAGGTTCGCTACCAGAGGGATTACTCCCTGGTAATGCAGACCCTGCAGGAGGAGCGCTACAGGTGGGTGCCTTTGGCTTGTCTGGGTGCTGAGTGCTGCAAGCAGCAGGGCAGCAGAGACTTGGGTAGTGCTACTCAGTGGACTCCTCCCAGCTGTGGGAGGCTGGGAAATTCGGAGTTTTCTCAGGATTTCACCCTCCCAGCTTTGTCTTCTGTAAATATTATTATCTTGCTGCTCACTTCCCTTGCCATACAAGAAAGAAACAGCGAGGAAAGAGGTGACTCCCTAGCGTCCTCAAGATAAAGCGTCAGACAGGTTTAGAAAGCTATCTCAAAAGACCAGGAGTATGTTGACTCAGTTACTATTGTCCAGGCAGTGCTTTGTACTGAAAAAATCCTGCCGAGTTTTGGGTCAAGGCAAGAGACAGGGGACATGTGCATAGTATCCTGACTCTGCCTTCTCCAGCACTCAGATCCCTATCTACCAGAGACAGGAATACTCAGCTTCCTTACGGCTCTCCAGAAACGCAGGGTCTTGCCCATGTGCCAGAACTTGGCTATCCTCTTCCTTTCTCCAAGCAGCCTCGCAGTGGAGGGTTCAGTATTATGAAGCTAAACTAAATGTCATAGTGAAGTGCTGTAGGAATGTCGTTCCTCCCTCTTCCATGCTGGATGGGAGAGAGCTCTTGTGCCCTTTGCTTCCAGCAGAAGGTCTTTGAGTCTTCCCCAGGCTGGGGTCTTGTCCCCATGCCCTGGAGGGAAGAGCTCTGCAGTTGTTCAGGACACTGCAGCCTAAATCAACAGGATTCTTAAACTGGGCCTTAAGTAACAAATGTAAGAGTCCCAACTTCTCATTCTGGTGGAGCAGAGCAGGCTTTTGTAACGAGCTCGCTTTAGGCCAGGCTGCAAAGTGCAACCAGCAGAGCTGCAGGGTGTGGGGACAGGCTGTCTGAACTGCCCTGTGCCACTTGTTGTATTGGTTTGCACAGTGTGACATGGAGCTGCCCTGCAGCTCTTTAGGCAGGCTGGTGCCAGATGATTGGGAAAATATTTGGAAAGGCTCCTGCTGGATCCCACAGTGACAGCTAGCTTTGTGTGTGCTGTGCAGAGCTCAGCCTGCTGGATCCCACAGTGACAGCTAGCTTTGTGTGTGCTGTGCAGAGCTCAGCCTGCTGGATCCCACAGTGACAGCCAGCTTTGTGTGTGCTGTGCAGAGCTCAGCCTGCTGGATCCCACAGTGACAGCCAGCTTTGTGTGTGCTGTGCAGAGCTGGGGCACATAAAGCCACACCAGCACTGCTCTCTAATTCTGCTTTGCAGCAATCCATGATCTGCTGCCCAGCACAGCAGCTTTGGTTCATGGCACCTCATTGTCATGGAGTCACATAATGAAATGATGTGGAGTCTGATCTTCTGCTCCCCAGCAGAGAGGGGTCCTCTTTGTTGCTGTGTGGGTTGTTGTTTTGCACATACAGCAGTGGCCATTCATGGTGGAAGGCTGTGTGCAAGCATGGTACAGCTGAAGTGCAGTAGAAGACCTTCTGGACCCACAGATGTTGTCAGCTACAGTGGCTTCTTATTGCCTAAAACTCTTACACCAGGTTCACGTAGGTCCTCAGGCTAGTGCAGTGTGATGTCATACCTGCCATGGGCCCTCAGCCCCTTGAGGTGAGCCCAGAGCCTGACCACTAACCAAGGCAGCCTGGAGTGAAAAGCTTCTGGGAAAGTCTGTGTTTGACTTAGAAATGCTTAAAAAGATAGAAATTTAGAGCTGCTGTCTGGAGTGGTGATGCACATTCATTAAAGGTGTGACCTACAAAGGACCAGTTAAACCACTGTGTGCCCTTGTCTGTGCAGGCTCTTAGAAGGAAGCAGCAACTGCAAGATGCACAAGAAGCTCCCAGGGTAATCACAGTGAGATTAATATCTTGCTGTGCAGATCCTGATTCTTGGTTGATAGCTTCTGCAAGCTAAAGTAGCATGAAGATAAAAGCCCACATCCCTCTGGGAGCTGGAAGGTTGCGTGATGTGTCCATGGGCAGAGAGGATGCTGTGCACTGGTGGAGAGGGCTGGTGCTTGTTCCTCCAATTGGGCACCCATCTCTCTTCAGAAAAACGTGAGGACATGGGAATGGAGGTTGTGGTTTGAAGCTGAAGTTTCAAATTAATTTTAACTGGCTTTAAAAGCTCTAAGTATCTCATAACTGCTCCTGGAAGCTTTCAGAAACAAGTTCAGTTAGAGCTTAGAAAAGAAGTCTTTTGGAGAGGCTTGCTCATAGGGCAGCACTGGGTGTTGGTGCTGTACTGGGAAGCTGGAACAAAGCAGGTGCTGTGCCACCCTGTGTCCCGCTCCTCTTCCGTTTCCTCTTTCTCGGCTGCTCTGTGTATTGCAGCTTCTGGGCTTTTTTCCCCTTGCCTGTTCCTGCAGTTTCTGTTTCTCAGCTGTGGTTTACCTCACAAGTTTTCTGTGACCTCCTCAGCCTGCTCCTCCCTCCCTGTCCTAGCTTCCAGACCTTGCCTTCCAGCTGCTGGTTTGGGAGCTGGCTGTGGGGCAGGACCTGCTGGTGCAGTCGCTCCAGTTCCCCACCCTGGTGCTGCCGGGTGCCCAGCTGACCCAGCCCAGTGGCACCTGGCAGGGTGGGCCGTGGTGTGCCACCCTGCCCTCCTGCCAGCCGCAAGTGCCAGCAGCAGTGGCTCCTGCAGGGCTGAGTCATGGAGGAAGGAAGGTTCTGGCAGTGCCTTGGCCCTGCTGTCCCTGCGGCAGTGGAGGGGGCGCTGGGGTGGCTGCTGCTTATCTCATCGGGTGGAAGGTGCTGGTTGTTTGCCGATAGGAGCAGGGACTTGCTGTGCTCTTGAGACTGAAGTCAAGTTCCTGCTGTGTGTTTCCATCTCTCCTGTGCCTTTAGGAACCTGTTTGTGCACAGTGAAGTCATGAGCTCATGAATGTGGAGCATGGCCAGCCCCAGGGCTTGGGTTTCTGCTCTAGCCTGGCACCCTTGGAAAAGGCTCTCAGGCCTTCATGATGCTGCCAGGAGAAATCCACCAGCTGCAGTGCTGGGCACTGCTGCTGTCATTGATTTGCTTTTGCTGTAGTCTCAGTTGCTGGACTTCAGTCTGTTCTCAAGGCTTATTTTAAAACAGGTCAAATGGGATAAATCTTTGGGGTCCAGGAGGGTTGAAGAGGTCTTTCCAGAGCGTGGCCGGGCAGCAGAGGCAGCATGTAGGGCCAGGTGACTGCTGACCCAGACAGGAAAGCACTGAAACCTCCCTGCACAGCTAGCTGTGGTGGAGTAGGAAGGTTCTCCCCCCACACACAAAAGAATCCCACAGCTAACTCAGCCGGAGAAGCAGATGAAAGCTGTATTTTACAAGCAGATATGGAATGCAGTGAATATGTACAAAAATATACAATATTTACAATATATACAGAAGTATACAGCAATGTATGTAATACAGGAAACCTTTCCCCAACCCCCCCCTGCGGCCAGGGGGTTCGGCCTGTCCCTCCCTTCTCCCTCCCTACCTCCCCTTTTTCCCAAAAGGGTTAGAGAGAGAGAAAGGAAGGTAATTAAAAGGGGAAAACTTGTTAAAGCTCAAAGCGAAGCAAAAGTTAGTTTTCTCTTATCTGGTTAGCAAGAATCGTTCCTGCGTAGCAAGCTGCTGCTTCAGAGAGAAAGAAACGGGCCAGCTCACAGTACAGGGGGAAGAAGAAGACTGACAGCCCCCCCCGACTGAAAGACCAAGCCAGAACCTACAGCCGGGTTCCACCAATGAAATTGGATTAGCATATCTCTATTTTTCATTTATATACCAAAATATTCAGCCAGAGTGTTCAGAAAGTGTCCTTCTCTTAAAGGCACAGCCTAAACCGGTCACACTAGCTCTCATCTCCCACAGGGGAGGTTGGGAGCTGGAAGCTCAGCGTGATGTGTTGGGAGCAGCTCCTGCTCCCTTGAGAGCCAGCTCTGCCCCTGTTTATGGACCAGGTAGTGGACCTGGGGTGTACTGCAAGCAGGTACTGCTTTGGGCTGCTGCTCTGCTGCTGAGAGCTGTGTGTTCAGAGCGTAGCAAATGTGTTTGGATGACAAATAAAGATCATATGAAGTCTTGGATGACATAGCTATTGGAAAAGAACCATCCTCAGAGATGCTGAAAGATAGGTATTAAACTCCACTCACAGTGTACTGTGAAGAGCTTTTAGCATCAGCCTGGTCAGATTCTTTACTCAGCAGAGCTCCTGCTGAGTGCAGATGAAATGGTTTCTTCACCACATCTCCCCTCACACACACTGGCAGACATTTATTTTGCAGCTGTTACTTTAAATGCCTTAAAACTCTTTTAAAAAACAGATGGTCATAACTGTGTTTCGTAGGCTTTTCCAAATCAGTTCCCTGGTTCCAAGTAGTGACTCTCAGAAGATGTAGGAAACCTGACATGACTCTCTGAATGAAGTGTGCCCATGCCCTGTGCTTCAGCTGAGCACCTGGCAGTTTGGTGGGGGTCTTCTACAGGACCATCTCCAAGAT
Organism: Picus viridis; assembly: GCA_033816785.1. Lineage (NCBI taxonomy): Eukaryota > Metazoa > Chordata > Aves > Piciformes > Picidae > Picus > Picus viridis. The sequence continues at coordinate 355,909 of CM066592.1, forward strand.
ACTTGAGACATCCATCACTAGTCTATTACACATGTTTCTGTTCTCCTCTTGTTAATCTAGAGGTCAGTAATTTAAAGGAGAATTTTCATATTTTAGTTAGTAAAAAAATAATTCTGGACTCCAGTGAGAAATTTTCCATGCCTGAACTCCACTGGGATTTGATCAGTCGAGGCCCTGCTACGTTCAGACAAGTTCTGAGTCTGCTGGATGGGCAGAGCCTGCATTTTTATGTCGGTGTGAGCATCATCTCAACCCTCTGGACAGGTGTCCTGTCCCTTTTGTGGTCCCTCAGAGCTAAATGTGAGCCTTTCTTCCCTAGGCAAACACTGGCTTCAGGCCCTGGAAGTCACATGAACCCCCTCAGCTTTTCAAATTTGAACACCAGGAGAAAACAGCAGGGAAAAGGCATTTTCTAAATTGCAGATAATGGGCCAAGGAGTGAGAAGGAGATGACTGGAGGAAGTGTAATTTCAAAAATAGGTCTGGGTAGGTTGTGAGGTTTTTTTTGGTTGGTTTTGGGTTTTAAATAACCCAGTTCCAGACGTTGCCTGACAGGTGACTTTCCAAAGGCGCAGCCGGCTCTGGGTGCGACCTGGAAAGGCTCTGGGGCCAAGCAGGGAGCTGCAGCCTGGGTGAAGAACAAGGAACTCAGGGCAGGGGGAAGGGAGCCAACCCTTCTGTTAATCATGTTGTGCTTAAACTCTCAGCTATACAGATCTGCAGAGTTTCCTTATGTTTCCTGTAGATTGAGGTAGTTGTGTAGTTATTAAAATACAATTGTTCCTCCTTGGAGAACAGGATTTAAGCTGCCTGGCAACAGCCATTTTCTGCAGGGTGATTATGTGGGAGGAGGTTAAAAGACACAATCATGGCATTTCCAGAAGTGCTTGAGTCCCTTTTGGTGTAACAAACCCACTGCAGAATTCTGTAAGATAGTCACAAGCTGAACATTTCAAGTAATTGATGCTGCCTGTGGGACTTGGAGCAGGTTTGCTCAGGAGTTCTTGGTTCTTGGCCAGTTGGGGCTTTTAAGCTGGGTGGGAACAAATGGCAGTGCTAATTATCTGGGCTCCTTCATTAGCCAGGCTTCGCAGGGCTATTCCTTTGCTTGCAGATGGGTGTCCTTGGGAAATCAGTTCTCTTGTGTCCTGTCTCAGCTGCACAGCTCTGGTGGCACCTTTCTGGGCCAAGCCGTGCCTGCTGCCGGCTGGCTTTAGCCTCAGTGCTGCCTGTCCACAGGTGTTTCCTTGCTGGGAATTGTTGTGCTGTGGCTGACTCCTTAGTTTAAAGCAGTGTTGTACTGGGAAGGTAAAGCAAAGTTCTCTCCAGACCTGTGAATTAAAAGCAGCACCTCAAGACTGTTTTTGAAGGCTAGCTTTTGCCTTTTGAGATTTAGCATCTGAAGCACTGAACAGCCCTGGGAAAGGAGTGGAATCAGGACTTGTGACTTCGCTTCAGAACTTGTAATTTAATGATTTTTTCTAGATAAGTATTGTTTATTGCTTTTATGCATGCATGTGTGTTCGTTAAATACAGGTGGACTCAGAATGGAACTGACCTTAAAGCAAGGCATTAATCTTCGTGTTGAGTTCTTTGGAAGTGTCTCAGTTATTGGTACCAAGGTCAGATGATAAGATGTGTGTGGTCAGCTTCCTCCACGCTGTCGCCGCGAGTCAGTGGAACCAGAGCAGAAATGCCTCATGACAGCTGTGCCTATCCCTTAGCTGCCATCAGAGGTGTTGTTTGTGATTTGCCCAGAGTCAGAAGCAAGCAGGGAACACGGTGGAAGAGGCTGGCAGCAATGGTGCCCAGCTGCTGCTGCCTCTGTGTGTATTTACCTTTGGAAGTGGTAAACGTACTTGTCTGACTTGAAACGGTGTTGAAGCTTGAGCTGCTTGTAAATTTGGCCTCGGGATTCCAAAGCCAAGGTGCTATGTGCTGATGCAGCGTGTCCCTGGTGTGTTTTGAGAGTGCTCAGGTAACACAGCGGGGCTGGCCCTGGGGTCAGTGTGAGGCTCCCTCGCTCAGGCACAGACCCCTGTCTCAGAGCCACCCCACCACTGTGCTTTTGGGCAGGCCTCTTCCTCAGGACTGTTGCCAGTCCATGCACCACGAGCAAACTGAGAAACAAGCCTGCAGGTTAATGATTCGTGTGCCCTCCTTACAAATTATGTGATCTTTGCTACTTCAGTTGCATCATCCATGGGAGATAAAGGAAGTCAAAGATGTCCATGTGACATGAGATGTAGAGATCAGACAGGACCATCCTGCTCTCTGAGGTGTTGGTCACTCTTCAGTGCTGTGCCATTTCTGTGCCCATGACTGATCCCAGTTTAGATGAAAATGCTGAGGAGCTTATGGTATTGGAAGGGGACTGTTTGGTTTGCACCAGAGCTTGGGGAATAATTCACTCTGTTCTCTTACATGGCAGTGTGACACCCTGGGGCAGGGGCAGGGTTGACATTACCTTGCCTGCTAGGAAGGATTTCCCTCACTCCTAGTGAGAGGGCCCTGCCTTCTGTCCTGCGCTTTTGTGATGAGTGAGACAGCTGTGCTGCTTTGCAGCACAGTCTGATGGTGGTGGTCTCTTTCTGCTGCCCTTTGGCTGCCCGACACTCAGTAAAGCTGCTGCACCATGTTTGTCCTTGCTAGATGTGAGAGACTGGAGGAGCAGCTGAACGACCTGACTGAGCTCCACCAGAACGAGATCCTCAATTTGAAACAGGAGCTGGCCAGCATGGAGGAGAAGATTGCCTACCAGTCCTACGAGCGAGCCCGGGATATCCAGGTGGGTGACAGTGCCAAGGAGGTGCCAGCCCTGCCCGCTGGCCTCCAGAACACTTCTGTCAGTGGTGTTTGGGCTGAGTGCTCGAAGCTGTGTTGCCAAACTGCATGTTGCTAAGTTCTGAAAGAGTCTTCATTCCACCTCTGACCCTTGGGTGTCTCTCTAAGGAGCTTCTCCTGTAGAGCAGGGCCATGCCCCAGCAAGCAGGTTCATCAGCAGAGGGGCTGCTGCCTGCACCAGAGCAGAGCACTTTGGAAAGCTGTGGCAGAGTGGGAGCTTGTGTCCCCTTGTGTGCAGGGTTCTGTAGAGGACTAGAAATTACTGGGCCATGACCTGAGTTCTGTTTTTACAGCAGTAAATGGACCCTGGGGTGTGTCTGTGTCACTAATTTTAGAGCAGTGGTCCCCAATGGCTCCATGTGTCCACTGCACTGAGCCAGGAAACCATTCCCCCTGTTGGGTTTGCCCAAATAAGGAGCTGTTCTGAAAAGACAAGTTTCTTTCACTATGTAAAAGACCAAAGCTGTGGAAACAGTGCTTATGAAGTTGGAGAGCCTTCTGCAGAGCCAAAGATCTGGGAAATGATCTGAGCAGCCGCTGAGCCTTCTGAAGAAAGGACCATTCAGAAAGGGGTCTCAGGTCTGTTTTGAACACTTGTGCTGGCTTGAGCAGACATCTCAGTTGTGGTCAGTGACAGCAGATATTTATAGTTTGAGCAGAGAACTGTAGGTCAAAGTTCTCCCCCTTTCCTCCCCTGAGGTGCTTCAGCCAGATGATCTCTGGAGATGGAGCAGGTTGTGCTTTTGGCACGCTCACAGATCCAGCCGGGGGATGTCCTTCCAGGGCACTTCTACTTGGAGGAGCCTGAGCAGTCTTGCCCCATACTTTCAGGGACCATAGCTGCAGAGAAGCCCTCATGTTTCACTGACCTCCACAGACATGATGCAACGACAGAGAAATGTGACAGGTGGCAGTGACCCTTAAGGGTGGAATAGATCAGTGTCTGTGGACAGTGGTGCCATGGCCCCTGACAGTAAACAGGAGGTGTCCCACAGGACAATGTTACCATGCTCAGGCTTTGTTCTCCTCACTAGTTGAACAGGGCAGGAAGACATGACATTAAAAACTTAAAGTTGGGATTTCTCAGTAGCTTCTTTTTTTTTAATCTCCATTTTGTGATGCAGCACTTTTGGCATAAATTTACAAATTAGGAGGGACTGTTCCTCAGCAGTGCTGGGAAGAAGGGAAAGTGTGGAGTTTCTTGCATGTAAAGCTAGTTCAGAGCATGGGCTGATGCTGCAGAGGGTCCTGGTTCCCCTTTCAGTGACCAGTCTGACAGAGACTGCTCCTTGCTGCAGACTTCTAGATGGTACCCAAAGCTGGCCTCAGTGTCCAGGGAAGGCAACTCTGAGGGAGGGATTAATGGAAAAATTCTATCTCCAGGAGCAGAAGTGTCTCATTGCATTGTGGGACAAGCACAGCACAAGCCACTGCAAGGAGAGTGATGGAAACGGGGGACTCTGGGGAGAGGAGAAAGGGTACTGAATGGACACAGCACCCTTGTCCCCTTGGCCATCTCCTGAAACCCAGGCTGGATTGAGCAGCTCTGGGTAGCCCTCCCTTCCTGGACATAGGCTGGGAGCTGGCAGCGTCCTCCTCCTGCAGTCTGGGTGGCAAGGTCTCAGGTGGCCATTGCACCACTTGCAGGGACAGGCAGCTGACAGTGCACGGTGGCACTGATGGGTGTTCCAGCAAAGCCTCCGGTCTCTGCCAGCCTCCCTTGTGTGACTGAGGGGAGGTGGTGTGCCGCACACTGTGAAGTGGCACAGCTTCCTCTGCTGCAGGATGTGCAGTGACCCATGGCCTGCAGGGGGTGTGTCAGCTGTGAGGAGCATGGCTCTTCTCTGGCCTGGTTGGTAGGGTAGGAGTTGTGGGCTGGCTGTCCCACTCTGGGTTGGGCTGGTGGGATGCTGGCAGCCCAGCGCTGTGTTCTTGCTGACAGGAAGCCCTGGAGGCCTGCCAGACCCGCATCTCCAAGATGGAGCTGCAGCAGCAGCAGCAGCAGGTGGTGCAGCTGGAGGGGCTGGAGAATGCCACAGCCAGGAACCTGCTGGGGAAGTTCATCAACATCCTCCTGGCCGTCATGGCTGTCCTCCTGGTCTTCGTCTCCACCGTGGCCAACTGCGTGGTGCCACTGATGAAGACTCGCAACAGGACGTTCAGCACTTTATTTCTGGTGGTTTTCATTGCCTTTCTGTGGAAGCACTGGGACGTCCTCACTGGCTACTTGGAACGCTTTTTGTCCCCTCCCAGATGATGGTGGCAGGAGCTGGCCGTGCCACCCACCCGCCGGTGCACCGGGCGAGAGCCGGGGCGGGCTGTGGCGGGAGCCCAGTGGATCTGTTTACATTAGAGCAACAATTTCTCTGCCAGATGCATTGCAATAGTATTTTTTAGATTTTATTCAAGAACTCTTTTTGGTGAGAATCCTGGATAATTTTTATGTAGCATGGTTCTCTTTGGATGCAAATCTCGAGGTTCTTTGAAGCGTACAAAAGAAACAAACAAAACACAGAGATGTGGAGCACGCCAAGGGGCACTTCAGATGTGGCTTCAGCTGCTGTGCTAGGGCCTGGCAGCAGGAGGAGAGCCTGGGGAGCTTACCATGGGCCGGGCTCAGCCAGTGCTCAGCCTCCAGCAACGGTACCGCAGCAACCCCGCAACACTAAACTCGTACTGTGAAGTCTGCTCACATTCCATGGCCAGCTGCAGGCGCTCAGAGTGGTTCTCTCCCTTCACAAGAGCCAGGCAGCAGTGTGTGGATCTCCTGCCCAGCTCCACGTCCGGGCTGGCCGGGGGCACTGGCCTGGCTGGCAGCGACACTGCCAGGCTCCCGGCCTTGCCCAGCAGCTGCACAGGGGCCTCCTGCCACACACAAGAACTGCACAGCCGTGCTACAGTATTTTGGAGGAGTCCTTCAAACACGTCTCTCCAGGCAGAAGCCCTTGGTCGCACTTTTAAGGGTTTTTTTATATATGTATATTCACAGAGTAAAAGAATCCAAATGGCATACTTGAAGAGTGTAATACTCCAACTCTCAGTGCTTCCTTATGTTTCTAATAGGATTTTTTATTATAATTATTATAATTATTATTATTGGGGTTTTTGTGGAAGGGGATGGGAGGGTCATTTTTTTTTTTTTTTTTTTTTTGGCCTTTTTTTTTCCCTTTTAAATAAAGAAGTGATGTTTTTAAATGAAGAAATGCGTGAATAATTGTGACCCGTCTTGTCCTGATCCAGTTCTGAGAAGGACAGAGAGAAGTTTCTAGTGCCAGCCTGTCTGGAGCACAGCAGTGGTCATAGGCTGTGCTCTGTTGTCCTGAGCATGCAGATGCAGCATCATGGAAACCATCTGTCTTCTCTACATGTTCTTGTCGTGCAGGGCGCTTTTTCTCCTCTCCAGATGTGAAGGAAAGTGTGTTTCTAGTTCTCATTTGCACCTCATCTCTCACTCCTGGCCTCAGGATAAGAATAAGGAATTTCTCTTCATCCCTCCCTAGGAAAAAGACATGGTCTTTGAAGGAAGGAGACACTGAACCAAGAGTCCACTCAGAAGAAAGGTTGTCTCAGAAGTCTCTCTGATTTAATTTTTAAATAAGCCCCTAAAAAGTGAAACCAAAGTTTTCATCCTGTCAGGCTCTGGTAAGATCATTTGTGTGTCTGTCCAGCGACTGCATTCACTCTGCTGGTTTCTAACTGGTGGCTCTTTCACTGTAACAAAGCCAAGACTCAACTTGCTTCTCCATGAAATCCAAAAGGTCTCCAGGATTCTCTTTCAAACCATTTATGCTGTTGGTTAGATCTTTCTGTTTTCCTTCCTCCCAGGCTTAGGTTTCCTCTAGGAGCCAAATGTTACCCAAGTGACCTAAAGCAGTTGAAGTCACAGCCATGGGGCATGTACCTCGTGTGTCTTACACAGCAGCCCAGGGCTTCATGCTGCAGTTCAGGTTCTGGGTGCTGAGAAATTCCCTCAGACAAAGGTGACAGCCTCAAGCTGTGTGACCGCCAGCAGGGACGAGCTGCTGCCCTCCCACCACCCTTCTTCAAGGGTTCTGTCTGTCCTAACACAGCCGCAGCAAACTCAGGTACCCCCTGCCCAGGGATCCCAGCGCAGCTCTCCCTGCCCCCACCTGCACTGATCCACTCCTCTCCTACTTCAGACACAAGTTGCCAAAAGTGACAGTGCTTTCTGCAGGACTTCAGGCAGAGCAAACACTGCATCAGCATTCCCTCCCCAGGCCCTTCTGGCTCCAATGAAGCTGTGCTGCTCAGCACCCTGCTCTGGCTGGTGGCACTGGATGGGTAACAATGGCTTCCTGTTAGCCAGAGCAGGTGTGAAGAGCAGTGAGCTCTGCTCTGGCACGTCACTAAAAAGCTTGCTTGCCTTTATTTCTGAGTCCTGGCCTTTGCAGCTCTGTGTTTCTCAGAATTGCTTGTGGTAGGTTTTTGTGTGGTCAGAGCAGAAAGGAGCTGAAAGCAAATGGATCTGGACGCTCGGTGTCACTGGGCCAGCGTGTTTGAGGGAAGTGTTTGTCCCTCCTCTTCTTTAGAGCCTAATTCCATTCCATGTCTCAAGTCTCATCTTCAGTAAATGCCATTTGCTCATCTGCCAGAAGGCACAGGCTTAACAGAAACTTGGATCTCAAACCTGTTTGGTGAAGGCCATGTTCCTGTGGTTCTGGATGATGTCTGTTTCATTCTCTCTCCACAGTTTCCTCCATTCCAGAGAGCTGTCTGCAGTAGTGCTGTGTATGATGCTGCATCCACTTCTCATAGCCTCACACAACTGCCATGTGATTTGCCTTTTGCATTAGCAGAACGTTTCGGGCTTTTCCTCCCTCTTCACTTCGAAGGTCTGTGGTGGTTTCTGATAGCTTAACAATGATTGTTGTTGGAGATGTGATTCTAGCTTTAACGTTCCCTTTCCTCGTGGCTGTGTTGCTGTCTCAGTGGAGCGTTTCTGGGTGCCGTGTAGCAGAGTTCCTGCCCTGGGTGTGAGAGTGTGTGTGAGTTCCTTCTATTAGCCTTCCTCATGGGTGTAAACTTTTTAGTGACCATCTCTGAGCTCTAGAATGTTTCCCAAAACATTTCCCGTCAGAGTTGGAATGATTCTGGACTTGCTCAACTGTGTTTAGCACATAGCAACTCGGTGTATGAAAGGGGAAGGAAAGAATGGGCTGTGTTAGTTCACAAAGTAGCAGCTCCCATTGAGATTCTGAGGGTCAGGTGAAGTGCCTCTGTTCCCCCTCCCCGTAAGCTTTCACAGTGTAAAGAAGAAAGAAAATTTTAATGCAAAAAAAAAATTGACCATTTTGAATTCTCTGAAGCTCTCTTTTCTCTCAGCCTCCTTAGCTCAGTCTAACGATACCACAGTGTGCTCACAGCAGCTCCTGCAGTGCGTTGGTCGAGTCCCGCAAGTTTGTTCAGGCTGATCAGGTGAAATGCCAACTTCTGTCCCCCAGCAGGGACAGACAGGCGCTGTCTCAGCTTCTCAAGTGTGCATCTTTGTAATGAAAACAGCAGCAGCATAGCGAAGGAAGCCAAGCGGCAAGGGGGGTCCAGATTTGGGTTGCTTTGCCAGTTTTTAAGTGAATTCTGAATGTGGCTAAAGAGTTAAACCCCTGCGTGTCTGTGTTGTGTATGCCAGGTGGTAGAGTCGTAGGAATTGACTTAGCTGTAAGTGTGTTTTAAAGTGTAAAAAATAAAGAGCAAAACTCACTTGCACGGGTTGAGAAGTACAGAAATGACACTTGTGAACGTAACACTGTAGTGTGTAGATCTTAAGCTGCTAATTGTTGAGAGAGATTTACATTTGTCTTGTCTGATGGTCGCAGAGTCATCTGTGGCACTTTTACTGTATATAAAAAACTTTAAATAAAGACCTCAGCTATTAACAGCAGCTTGGTTTGGATGCTTACACCTGGACAGGGGTGGTTGGGGTGTGTGGAAACTCAGCTGAGCCCTGACAGCTGAACACTGGAGTGAGTTCTTCATGGATCACATCATCAAACTTTGTCCTGCACCCAGCTGTGCCCTCCCTGGCAATGGCAAGGGCAAGTCAGCTCCACTGCTCTGTGCAAGCAGAGAAGGGGGAAGAGCAGCACTGCTGCCTTCCTCTCCCAAGTCCTTCCAGTCTACCAGAGCCTGGGACAGCCTCTCTGCAGGGCCCCTGCAGGTATCTCACCCAGCATGGTGCTTCTCTGCCCTCCCAGCTGTAAGCCTGGGTTTGTAGGTGGGGACAGGTAGCTGAGGTGACTGAAGAACGTGCAAGCTGGTGCTGTGCTTTCCACCTCTGCGCAGCTCTGTGACCTGGGCTGTCCCCGGTCAGCAGGGATTGGGGTTGGCTCCTCCTGCTGTAGACTCTTTCCTTACTGGGGTGGCCAGATCAGCTCTGTGCTGAGCCGATGTGCCAAGCAAGGTCTCGTTCCAGCCTCACCTGTATTTCTGGTGTGGATCTTGCAGTGGAACTTCTCAGGCCCCAGCTCAGCTCAGAGTTCAGCTGGCAGGGCAGCATTCACTGACTGCAATCCCACTGCCTCCTCCAAGGAAAGGCAAGTGCTGTGTGGTGCTGCTGTGTGGTGCTGTTGGGGCCCCACTCTAAGCACAAGGATTTTGTCTGCCATGGCTCATAGAGGAATTTGTGTATTCTTTAGCATTTGTCCAAGCTGACAGTGAGCGTATTCCTGACTGACTGGCAGAGAATGCTCATTCCTCTGGGGTCTGGCCTCAAGAACACAACAGAGAAGGGAAGGGTAATAGCTTCCTAAGGGGAAAGAGATAGTCATTGTCTCTGCACAGAGTTGTGAGAGCTGTAAACCCAGCAGGAGACCCAACCCAGATACAGCTGTTTGCAGTGATTTTCTCCTCCTGCTCTCCCCACAGCCAGGATGCAAACCCCAGCAGATAACAGCTGCAGCAAGTGCTTGGGACTGCTTTCACTGGAGCTGCCTGGCCCAGGACAGATGTGGGGTGCTGCCTGTGAAGTTCAATATCTCTTCTTTTGGGGTGGTCACTGATAGGTGCTGGACTCAGTGTGGTTCTTGAAACATGGCTCAGGACCAGCAGCAGGGCCTGATGACTGAGGACAGTAAAGGCAGTGGCCTTCTACTGCTATGTAGAACATGACTGAGGAGGGTGAAGGCAGTGGCCTTCTACTGCTATGTAGAACATGACTGAGGAGGGTGAAGGCAGTGGCCTTCTACTGCCATGTCAACAGCTCTAATCCCATAATTTAGAGGATTAGGAGCCATTACTCAGCTTTTCGGTTGGTCTGTGGGAAGCGGTTTGATGGCTCCACCCAGGTCCTGGGGGACAAATAGGGATGTGGGAAGAGTATGGCTATGCTGGGTTGCCACAGTGGGGATGAAGAACTGGCTGAGCATTCTCGCTGGAGCAGTCAGGTCAAATCACAACACACTGAGGTGTTGACAGTGGAAGTCTGGACAGACAGCTCCCTGTCACAAGACCTCTGTCTTCAAGTTGTTTCTTAACAAACACAAAATCCACTTTCTTCTGTAAAAGACAGCATTGAGTAGTGGTTTGTTTGCCTTGGTGGAGCCTCCCTCATTGTCTGGAGCTCTGCAGAAGTGAGAAGTGGGCTCCCTGCTGCCAAAGTTAGCATGAAACAGGCCACCCCTGGGCACAGTAGCTCAGATGAGTGGTTCCTTCCCTAACCAGATCCCCTCTCAGCTGAGGAATAAGAGTCACCACTATGGGTGCTCTGCCTCCGGTCAGCCCTGGCACAAAGACGTAAAATACGGAACAGCTACTGAGGAGAGAAGCAGCAACAGGGCGGGAGAGTGTGGTGTGTTCTCAGCCTCCTCTCCAGCACAGTTTTGCTGCTGGTTTTCAGCTTAGAGAACCACACACTCACTGTCACAGAATGGAAGGGTTGCAGTTCAGAAGTTCCACCACACACAAAAGCACTGAAGTCCTGCAGGGTTAACTATCAGATCTGTGCTGTGGCAGCCTTGAGGACATCCCTGTCTCCAGCTGCATTGTTTGAAGGAAACTTTTAACACTAGCTGTGACACAGAGGGCAGGAGCCCTGGGCAGTGCCCATTGGACCTGTGAGCCTGTTTGGCCAGCACAGAGAAGCAGGTGAGTGTGACACTGTGTTGCTCCATCCCAGTTCCTCCTTACTTCCAGCTGGTTCAGCTCTACCTGTGCCAGGCACATGTTGCTCCAGCCCCTTCTGAGCACAAGCTCCGGTTTAAGACAGCTCCTGCTGATCGTTGGCCCATCTGAAACGTGAGTGGAGGGGAAGCTGCTGACACGGGTAAGCAGCCTGGCGGCAAGGGAAGTGTGGCTCATCCCCATCTGAGGCACACCCTGGAAGCTGGGGGTATTTTGGAAATTACCCTCCTGCTTGCGTGGGAAGGGATCCTGAGCAGAGGGATCATATGAGGAGCAGGTCACATTTCACTGGATTGCTCTTGGTGAGAAACATCTTCAAGGAAATAACATCCTCTGATCCTCCTGATTGCTATCTGCATCCCAAGGCCATTCCAATCCTTGGCATGGGCACAGCGAGGCTCTCCCAGACTGCTCCAGAACTTGGGTTTTGTTCTTTCCAAAAATCCTTCTGTTGGAAGACCTTTTGGTTATTTCAAATCAGGTCTGCCCCTCTGCTGGTCATAGCTGCATCTTTCTGCTTTGGAAGCAGACTAAGCTGAGGATCAGCTGGCATTCCCTGTCCGTCCATCCCTTCCCAGGTGGGAAATGTTGCTGACTGCACTTGGGAGAGGCTGCGTAGTGTGTGCAGCCCCCGTGCCCAGGACCCAGAGTCCGGGAGGGCGAGAGTGCGTCCAGGAGGAGGTGGCTAGGACGAGCACCCCGGGCTGGCAGCTCAAACAGGGTGGTGGCAGTAGGTGGCCCTCCCGCGACATGCAAACGAAAATGACCCTTCCGAAACCCGGCAGCCCCGTTCCGTCTGGGCGGTCCCGGTCCCTCCGGGTCGCCTCGGTCTCTCTAGGTCTCGGCTCCTGCCGCCTCCTGGCGGCTGTAGCTGGCACTGCGCGCCCGCCCTGCCCGCGGTCTCTGGCGACACCTGGCGGCCTCGCAGCGCCTGCAGCCCCTGCCGGGTCCCCCCTGCCGCCGGTAGCCGGTGCCCCCGAGTGTCCGTGGGCTCTGCTGTGCCTGGCCCTGCGACTGTCCTGCTCCGTGGGGCATGTGGTGGCTGAAGCGAGAGTGCAGGGAGCGAAGGCCAAGACTGGCGGGACGTGGGTGGGACGGGCCCGAGGGCCTGGGACAGGCACCGACTATCGCCAGGCAGAGTGGCCTGGAGCTGGGAGCCTCTGGGCAGCTGTGCTAAGTGCCAAAGGAGGGCAGGGACCCTCCCGAGACTCCTCTGATCCACACTGGCTGCACTTCTGCCGGCTGTGCCCATGCACCGCGGCGGGCTGCATCCAGATGACAGCGCTGGGTGGCTGCCCAGGGGCATGGGGACAGGTGCCAGGGCAGCCCTTGGTGCTGGCACAGCCCAGCTCGTCCCTGACGCTGGTAAACTACCACGACCGTGCACGACCATCCGCTCTGGCCTGTCAGTGCAGCACGGGGGAATGAAAGGTGACATGGACACCTCACCAACGCTGCCATGGGATCCCCAGTGTCCCTGTCCTACAAACATCTCAGCTCCACTGCTGGGCCACAGGCAGCATCTGTGGCAGCACAGCATCGACCCTGAGCTGTCCCTGTTGCTCAGGATCCCTCTCGCCCATGGCTCAGTGCCACTAAAGCAGTAACTGTGGTGTTATTGCTTGAATCCACAACTATGCCCAGTGCTGGCCCAGGTGAGGTACAACTTCTCCCTGCTTGGGCTCAGTACCCCTCTCCAGACTCAACAGCACAGATCTTGTCCTGCCCTCAGCTCTGGTGCCTGCATGGGAAGGGATGATGTGGCCACAGGCTGTGGCTCTGCAATGCATCATTGCTCTGGCTCTGCAGGGAGATGTTCCAAGGCATAATTGTTTATGGCACATGCTGATGGCTCTCAAACCAGCTTTCATGTGAGGCTGGCTGCTCTCTTGTGTTAAGCATGGCTGGGGCTGTGATTACAGTAAAAATGAGTCATTTGTCTGAACTGGAGCTTTCCTCTCTTCTGCTCAAAGTGGGGCTGGACACTACAAGAAATCGGTGGTGTGTTCCTCCCTGCTTCATGCACCACAGCTAGTGTGCCAGGCAGGCTCTGCTGGGCACAGGCCTGATCCCTGCCACTGCCTCTCTTGCTCCTGTTGGCAGCACAGATTGTGTTTGCTGGTAGTCCTGGCTCCTGAGGCTTCTCAACAGCATGAATCCTGTTTGCTGCCTTGCCCAGCAGCCAAGGGCTTGCCAGGGACCCCCAGAGCCCGGCTCTGGTGGAGTTCTGTCCCCCGCAGCAGAAAGCACACACAAAGCAGTCTTTTCTCTGATACAGGATAGGCTCCAACAAAAATAAAGCAGGGGAGAAAATCATGAGATTCAGAGGGTCTCTGGGGACAGGACAGAGAGTGCAGGAACAACAGCCACATTGATAAATTCCCACTTCCTGACGCCAGCCAGGGAAGGAGGGACCTCGGCACAGTGCTGCAGGGCAGCAGGACTGGAGGTGGCCAGGGAGATGGCTCACAGGGCATGCAGGCACAGGACAGTGAGCAGGGACAAACTGCCTTGGCTGAGATATTCCTGCAGAGGTTAAGCCTGAGGATGCTCTCTCCTTTTAGCAAGACACCCATCTTCTGCCGCTTGGCCTCCCAGGCTCTGCTTACAGCCAGCACCTTCTGCCAAGTGCTAATCGTGTGGTTAATTACTGGGAGCAGGGTGTGGAGAAAGCCAGCACGGGAGGGTGCAGCAAAGACTGTCCACGATGCGGGCAGCAGCGAGCCGGTAACAGCAAGGTGCTGGACGACAAAAGTCGTCACTGAGATGCTGAAATCCTTCCCCTTCTCCCCACCAGGGAAGGTAAATCTGGAGCCTCCTCGTCCCGGCCGCTGTTGTGGTTTGCTCTGGCGCTGCACAGCCGCAGGAGCTGCTCATGGTCCCTCACACAGGACTTCACTGACTCGCCAGGGAGCGCGCCAGGATGTCCAGTCTGACCCAGCGTGACTTGGGTCCTTCCGTGGGTGCCTGGCGAGCCTGTAAGCACAAGCTTGAGCCTGGGCTCGGTGGCTCTGGGGGTGGCGGCTTCCGCAGCTGGCTCCAAGTGCCGTGCGGTGAAGCTGCTCCCGCCGCGGGCGTCGGCGGCTGCGGAGCGCCGAGAGCGGGGCAGCGGCGGCTGCGCCTCCGCGCCGGCTGCGCCTCCGCGCCGGCTGAGAGCACAAAGCGTGTGGAGAGCAGAGGCAGAGGTGCCCAGCCTCAGTGCCTGGTACAGAAACACGGGCAGGGCACGAGATGACAGCTCCTGCCAGGCTAACCCACACAGGCTTTACGCAGCCGTGGCAGGGGAAAGGGCTGATAGTGGCAACAAGAAGAGAGATTGTGCCTGTCTGGGTTACAAAAGGGCTTTTATTTAACGATGCTCAATCCACTTCCTCTGGATTCCTGCTCTGCGGTGTCTGTCACCTAGAGGCAGCAGCAGGCGCCGGGTCCAGCATCTCGGGGCCCTGCCTTGATGCTGCCCAGGGTGGTGGACTGTGAAGGTCTTCCTGGATGTACCACACAGGTCAGAAAGCTTCACACTGAGGTTTTCCCTTGCTAAGGCATCTGCCCCCAGTGAGAGCAGGGATAGGGTGAAGCCACCAGCAGTTCCTGGATCTCATCACCTGGGAGTGGGAACACAGCACTATTGCCCTGAGTGCCTCCCCCAGTGACAGCAGGCTCAAGGCACAGGAAAGCCTCGCTGGCTGGTCAGGTGGTCCTGGGCCTCGATGCCCACCCCACTGGCCGCAACCAGAGACCCCTCCAGACAAGCCCGTTTGCTTCCTAAGGCCAGATGTCTGGTGCTGGGCCCCTGCCAGGGGTCACACGCCGTGGGTGCAGGCTTTGGGCAGGGAGCAGGAGCACAGGAGAGCTGGGCTGGTGTTTTCTTCTCACCACACTTCCCGTTTCCACTGCTTGTGGTCATTCCTGCAGGCCAAAGCCGGAGCATAGCTTTTAAAGGTGCTGTTTTCGCTTCTCCATCAGCACGCCTCAGCTCTGACTCATTTCCTTTCCCACCACCACTCATCCTTGGCAAATGCTGAAGGAGGTCCCTCTGCAAGCTTCCATCCAGGGGCCGGCAGAGCAGCTACTGGTGAGCTTTGGCCTGTGCAGCACAGGCAGCTTCCGTAGCTGGCTGGGTCACAGACACAGGCTGAGGCTCAGCATCTACCTGTGCTCCCCTGTCCCCACCCATGGGCAGGAGCAAGCCAGCACTCATCAGTGGTCCTGTTGATTTGTTTCCTTTCACCGTTGGCTTTCAGCTCCTGGTCTCTCCCAGGATGTTTGATTTTTTTTTTGTCTGGAGCAGCTGGAAACCCTGAGAACTTCAGAGTGCAGGCAGCTGCCACAACACACAAGTAATCCAGCCCTGCCCCTTCAAAGGAGGAGGATCTCAGGAGGGGTGAAGCTTTTCACCAAGGAAGCTTGAACAGATGCTTGAAGCTCTGGCTAAGGATGCATTAATTAATCTTAATTAATTTAAAATGATTAATAAAAATTAAATTAATTAAAACATTAATTAATCTCTGCTAAGCAGACTGGTAGAGCAGCCCCCTTCCAGCCAGCCAAAGGGAGGTGGGATGACACCCTCAAGGTCACCGATGGCATGGATGGCAGGTCTGGGGACAAGAGCCTTGAGCCCTCTGGGCTGCTGGCAGAAGCTGGGCTGGCTTCTGCATAAGCACAAAAGGGGACATGGGTGCTGAAGGGTCTCACAGGGTGCCCACTGCTGGGCACTGCTGCTCCTCCCCTGAGGTGGGCACAGGCTGTCCTGATGTCAGTGCTCAGAGCCTCTGGTGTGGCCACAAGCAGGGGCCCCGCTTGCCTGAAGGAGTCACATTAATCTCCAGATGCTGCCCAAAGTCTCTCTGAGAGATGGGAGAGGTTTTGCAGGCCCTGCCAGCCCCTAGTGTGCCCCCTCTGGCCCAAGAGCCATGGGCAGAGCCCAGTTTTTGTCACACTCAGAAAAAAAATAATCCCACAAAGCCTGGGGGCTTTTGCACCTGATTTACCACAGGCTTTGACAAGCTGTCTCTCGGCTGCTGCACGGCTGCCAGCGTGTCTGATGCTGTTGATTTGATCATGCTTCTCATCTGGCTTGCTCAAGATCTCTGCTATTGCTGAGCTGCTGTTCTCCTTGAGCTGTCTTCCTTCTTTGCCTTCTCTCTATCTTTCCCAGCTGGGGCCAATCTGTCCGGGAAATGGTCCAATTTGCTTCCATCTGATGGGAGCAGATCCCAGCTCAGTTCCCTCTGTCTACTCTGGAGTGAAAATCAGCCTAGGTCATTATTTTTAAACCTCCTCTGCATTTTTGCTGCTGCTTTTCTCCCACAGTGGAGGCAATGGTGAAAGTACCTCTAAACACCTCTTCCCTTTGGGGGTTACAGAGCAGCCACCACCCACCCAGTGTGACATTTGTGATCCAGACAAGATATTTCCCCACCTTTTGTACCCTCCTATGGGATGATGAGGAGAGCCAGTGCCCAAAGTCTCACTGGACAAGGTAAGGGAGAACCTGTCAGAGGCTGATGGCCTCTGATGGGTGCAGGTTTGGTGTTGGCACCTGCAGACCTGAATGTCCCTGAGCAGCCCCACCTGGAGCCTCCACCCACACACTGGACCCCAGGACCTCATTTAAGCCCAGGGCTGGGCTCTCAGGGCTGGTCCTGTTTGTGTTGTAGCTGCTGCTTTCCAGTTCCATCTGTGGAAGGGTTTGATGTGTCCTGCGCACCTGCTGGGAAGTGCAGGTAAGTGATGTGTGGGTGCAGGAGAAGCTGCCAGGCATCAGCTGACCTTCAAGCATGGCAACCACAGCAGAATGTGGCACCTATGCCTGCTATCCTGAGGAACTGAAACTGGTGGAGTCTGCAAGGAAGTGCTCCCAGTTTGCATGATTCAGGGTTTCCAGAGTGTTGCTGGTCCCTCTGAGGTGGCACAGGAGTTCCTGCTGACACAGCTGGGGGTGGCCTGTGTGCACCTCCTGGGATGGGAGCTGTGGACCAGTACAACCCTCGTTTGGGGATTATCAGGGAAAGGAGGATTCCAGCACTCACCTGGGCATGGGAGGGGAAGCAAGGAAAGCAGGTTGGCCCCTGAACTGTGGCAGCAAGTTCAGAGGGGGCTCAGCAGGGTGTGTGAATCACTGCTGGTGAAAATAACAGACTGGGCAGTGTGGGTAGGTGACCACGGTGGGTGACTGCAGTCAGAAGTGCTTTAAGCTCCTCAGTGAAGGAATGCAAACCTGTAGCAGTGTCCAGCCCCCCTCAAGGAGGGAGGCACAGGGTGGCTAGTGGGAAGGGATGGGATGGGTGTGGTGAGCTCCTCTGGGTGTCAGCTGAAATGCCCTTGTCCAGCACAAGGGGTCCCAGCTCTTGGGGTGCTGTGCAGCTGCAGAGGACAAGCTGGCATGTCCGAAACTGTCACTCAGCTTCTAACTTGGTGGTGGTGAAAAGAGAATTGCTGCTGAATTGTCTGGTTTATGGATCCCCCAAGTTAATTAACCACCATTGATAAGCAACTGCCAGAATGAACCACACTGCAGGCTTATCTATGTGATCCCTGGTTGTGTGCTTAAAGACTGATAGGAGAGCTGAAAAAAAGAATAGAAGACACTGCAGACTAAAAGATAAGGGCTGAGGACACATGTGATGTCTTGGAGATTTAATTTAGCAGGGAAAAGATCCCATTTAAGACTCCATTATTAACTGCTGTCAAGAGACAGCCACTTGGCCCTGGCCTGCTCCGGGTGTGGCTTCAGCCAAGGCACTTCGGGGCTCCTGCACGCCGCGGCCACCGCTCTCCAGGCTCCTGCCCTGGGATGCACAAAAGCTGCGGGGTGGCTGCGGGATGGCTCCGCGATGGGGCTCGGCAGCAGAGGCTGCAGCTGCGCCGTGAATCACTTCGGTTGTCATGTGAGCCGGTTTCGCACCAGCATCTCTGGAGGGAAAATGCTGGAAAGTTGGGGGAGGGAGGAGAGGGGATGTCAGCCGCAGCCCCCAGGCCCGCGCCTTGCTGGAAGTGCTGCTGCTCTCCACCCGCTCATGACCGGTCCTAATTTAATAGAATGGAGCGGAGCAGCCGACGTCAATGTGTGTGTTTTGTTTTCACATCAGAGGCTATTGTGGCCACAAGTCAGTCTGGAGGGATTGGGGGTGTTATCAGTCACACAATCTGACATTTTGCCAAGAGGTCTCTTTCTGTCTCTTCTCTGAAGTGTGAAAACAAGGGACGGTGTTTGTTCTGTAAAGAAAATCGTGGGCTGCAGAGTCTTAAGGAGCCATTAGATGAAGGAAACCAAAGAAGGCAAGAAAAATTGAGGCCTCTTCCTTCCGACAATCACACAAATACTGGACCTCTAGGGACACTTAATGGAAAACATTTTTGGAAGCACCTGAAAAACTGCTGTGGAAATTTCCCAGCCCGACCATCATATTGCCTCCTGCATCCTTTACTGGGATAATGCAGAGAAAAATCTAAGAACCACGTCATCATTTGATATTTTCCTTTATTTTGTATTTATTTATTCAGTTGCCATTAATAACAATGAAAATGGAATTACCCACCCCTGCCTGCGAGCTCCGTGACGCTCAGCTGAAGCACACAATTATGCAAAGCAGGCTGGCTCCCGCTGCACGTTATCCCGAGCAGCAGAGGCATAAACCAAACACAAGCCCCTCCACAGAGACAAATTACTCATCCATCAAAGGAATTACTCACTGTGGACAAGTAGACTTTTACAATGTTGATTTTTAAGTGTACAGATGAATGTTACAGCTGCTAAGAATTCATTAGTCAATGAATCTGCAGCAAAAGAGAAGATAAGGAGCCACAGGTTTGTTTTTCTTAAGTGGAAGGGTCTTGCAGTGTGCTGCTTGGAAATGCAACGCCGTGCTCTCTCCCTTGCTCAGATCAGGAAGGTGTTTGGGAATGAGTTTAGCTTTAAGTTCTCAACGGTCCCTTCTGCGGTGAAAGCAGTTATTTGTTTTCCACAGCAGAGCTGCATGGTGGGAGAGCTTGCCGAGATGACTGCTCCCTGCGAGAGAGGTGCCGAGAGCAAAGTTCCGATACAAATCAAATGCCTTTTTCTGACTCACAGTATCACAGTATCACAGTATAACCAAGGTTGGAAGAGACCCCAAGGATCATCAAGTCCAACCCGTCCCAACAGACCTCACAACTAGACCATGGCACCAAGTGCCATGTCCAGTCTCCTCTTGACTCTTCCCCCAACACGCTGCCAGTTCTCTGCTGCTGTTTGCAGAGCCAGGGCTCTGCGTGGCCACCACACAGCCTGGCTGGTCTGTGGCTCTGCTGGCATTTGCCAGCCCCAGGTGTGATGAATGCGCTACTGCAAACCATCCTCTCATGGTCCCGAGCCGCCAGCCCAGCCTTTCAGCTCTTCCCGGCAGATTCCTAGCCTGGCTCTGCAACAGGCAGCTCCCCACAGCAGCCTCGCTGCAGTCCTGGTAAACAACAGATGTGAGGCAGAGCCGGGGGGCTGCCACAGCCGCGTTGGCTGCAGCCAGCACTGCACGGACCTGCTGCTCCCGCGGCACAGCCCACCTGTGGCACCATCAATGGTGCCAAACCCAGCCTGGGCTGCAGAGTCCTGACAAGGGTGGTCAGGCACTGCACAGCATAGCTGTGCATAGCACCACAGAGTCATGGAATGCTTTAGGTTGAAGGGACCTTTCAAGGTCATCAACTCCAACCCCCCTGCAGCCAACAGGGACATCCCCAACCAGAGCAGGCTGCTCACAGACCCAGACAACCTGACCTGCAATGTTTTCAGGGATGGAACATTTCCCACTTCTCTAGGCAACCTGGGACAGGGTCTCCGCACCCTCAGTGTAAGCAAATTCTTCCTTGCATCTGGTCTAAATTTCCCTTCTTCCAGTTTAAAACCCTGGTCTGGTGGGGTGATGGTTTCGTCATGCTGGGATCTGGCTGTGTGCCTTGTGCTGAAGCCTGGATTGTGGCAGTATTCACCACTTCCAACCCCTTTACCAAGTGCCATGTAGATGTAATGTGAACCAAAGCTGTGCTGTGACCAACTTCCTCAGGTACTTTGTATTTCCTAAATCTATTCACTTTGTTTCTGCTGCTTCCCTCCCTCCCCTCTGCTCCGTCCACAGGCCTGTCCATGGAGGATATGTGCCTGAAAGGAGGGAAGAGCTGGCCCCTCAGGGAGGAAATAGACTTTGGCTGTTTTTTGTCTGATTCCAGAACAAAAGGCTCCATCCACGAGCTGCTCTGATTAGGTTTCAGTGTAAAACAGATGCAAAATTTCATGCAACAAGTAAAGTGGCACAGGGAAGCTGATGTGCTTTTACACGCTGCCTTTTCCCTCCCTCCCATGGGATCAGAGCTCTTAGATCTGCAGCTGATTAAGTGTGAGACCCCAGCAGAGTAACCGAAGAACTGGCCAACAGTTTCTTGTGGATAGTCTGGGAGTTGGGTGCAAGGTTCCTTTGAAAAACAGGCCACAAACAGACTCTTCCCGTTTTTGACTCCCTCCCACTGTCTGTCTTAGAATGAACAAAAATCAAGTTTGCCAACAGTGCCAACCTGGAGGCAAGAGGAGCATTTGCACTCCAAACCTTGCAGGGGCGTCTGGCTGCGAGAGCTCCCAGGCCAGGCAGAAACCAGCGAGTGGAAGAAGCTGGACAACTGCACTCATTTGTCTGCCTTCTTTCCACTGAAGTAATTCATGGAAGGCCAACTGTGTTGCTTGGATTCTCTAAGGTATAATTTAGGCATGAGATGTTTACAATCAACTCTCATTTGCATCAGCTGTGAGAAAACGTGGGATCTTCTGGATATCCCAACTGGAGGGTGAATTGCCAGCACAGCCACTAACACTGATGCAGCCTTCTGCACCTGAACAGCAGCCAGGCCACATCCTGCCCCTCTTGCTGCAGTGCTTGGTCCTCAGGTCTCATCCAAGTGAGAGGGGAGTACAGGACAGCCCTGAGAGCATGTTTCTGGTATGGCTGAATTGGTGCCAGAGATGAGCATCTCATGGAAAACCCTGGAAATGTTAGGTCTGCTGGGGACAGCTTATGCCCTCTGTGAAGCCCCAAGAACAAGCTCCTGTTCTCTATGGGCCATGCTCTGTGTCCCTGCTAGCCATGATTAGTGACCTGCTCAGCAAAGATAAGATCAGTGAGACTGATGGAGAGATAGCAAACCTCTGGGTGTGTGCAAGGAGCTCAGAGCCTGGCCCCTGGACTCTCCTGAGTGTTGCACAGAAGTCTAAACACTGTGAAGCAGGGCAGTTGATCGACAGATCTGATTGAAGCCAGAAGTTAGTTTTGCTGGCTTTTTCCCAACCCAGACTTAAACAGACATCGCTTAGGAAGAGAACATCGATTGGAAGATAAACCCTGAGCACCAGTGGAGCCTGGAGGTGAAAAGTACCATTAAGTAGGTTAAAGGAGTCTGCCCTTATGTGACAAGCTGTCCTCTGTGTGAGAGGACTGAGAGCACAGAGAAAGAGATAAGAAGATTCCAGGCTACAGAAACCTCAGTGGCTTGCTCTGTCATGGGCACCTCTGTGTGGATTGCATGCAAGAGCCTAACGTGTGCCATCTGTGGTGGGTCTGGTACTGCCTGCACCTCTCCTCTGGGAACTGACCCAGGGCTGTTAACACATTTCTGTACGTCAGCAGCTTTCCAGGGGGAACAAATTCTGGGGATTCAGCTGCTTGCCCTGAAAGGACTCAGTGGCAGGGAGGCAGAAGGCCCCCACATTTCATGGCATATCCTGAAGTCACCTAATGAAGTGTTTTCCCACTGTGAGCCCTAGCAGAACCTTGGTCACCTTGCCCAGCCAGTGGGCACAGCTGAGGCACTTGCCCAGGAGGAGCAAGACATTGCTGAGCTGGGCTATGAGTGCTCAGGGCTGGGTGGCCCCACAGCAGGGGGGACACAGCACAGGGTCCTGCCCGGGGTGGGTGTTCTGCTGCTGACCACAGGAGGTGGCAATCACAGGGTAGGACACCACTGGTTTGGGTCTCTGAGGACACAACAGTGGCTGGAGCGCGAACCTGACCTGATGGTGTGAGGGAGCAGAGTTTACCTCTGTCCAGCCACACAGAACAAATCCTGCTGGCACACACCTCGGCTCCACTGTAGATGTGGTGCTGAGGGATGTGGTTTAGTTGAGGGCTTGTCAGCATTAGGCTAATGATTGGACTCAATGATCTTAAAGGTCTTTTCCAATCCAGGCAATTCTGTGATTCAAGAGACAGAGGAGCTCCATGCCTGCGCTGTCACCTTCCGCTTGGGGCCAGTGCCTGCAGCTCCTTGGTCCTCCTGGCTGTGAAGTCCTCCCTGCTCAGCTGGAGCCATAATGGGTGGCTGCCATTCCCTGGCTGTTTGACTCGGCAGAGCTCTAGCTCTGTAGGTGCCCACATCACTCACACTCATCTGGGGCAAGACAGCTGAGTTACTGCTGTGATCCCTTCTGCCCTGCTGGGGCAGAAGATGCTGAGCAAAGGGAATGCCCTGTGACATCCAGGCCCCAGAAACACCCTGCACACCTGCGTGCAGTGGGACGGGTGGATGTGAGAAAAGAGACCACCGCTTGGGCAGGGAGAGCAGCTGGTGGGCAGGGGCTGGCAGCACTGCTCTGTAACTCAACCTGTGACAGCAGAGAGTGCTCAAGGTCACTGGCACTGTTTAGGCTGCTTGATTGCCTTTTCTGCTTTCCTCAGTTGCTTTACTGCTGCTTCTGCTCAGTATCAGGGTCATCTTCACATCTGGGTGCCTGTCCTACTGGGCTAACCAGACAGTGCAGAGGAAAAGCTGATTTCAGTGTGTGGAGGCTGGTGGGAAGCTCCCATGAGTGTGCATATTTGAAACATCACAGGTTTTACATCATTGATCTTGGGGTGAGTTCAGACACAAATACCTGCAGCAGAAGCATGCAAGCAGGATCTTTCCAGGCCAGGCTGAAACCTGAGAGCTCTCCTTTTCTGCTACAAGATTCCAAACGTTCCCCCTGGCCCCAGCTGAGGATTTCGGCGTCTGTTTGGACATGCAGTGTAGCTGTGTGGCTTCTTTTGGCTTCTCTCGAAGGCTGTGTGCACTGCACAGGAGAAACATGCAAGCCTCTAGGACTGCTGGGTCAGCAGGGAAACGTCAAGCACAGGATCACGCTGCTTACAACATGTCCAGAAATACCCAGCACCGGATGGCACCCAACAAGTGACATGACAACAAGAGACAGATATGGGAGGCCATGTGGGTGCCACATGTCAGAGCCATGCCTGGACACTGCAGAGGAGGCCACTGTGAGGCACAGGTATGACATCCTGCCAGGCAGTGGGCACCTGCTCTTGTGGCTGGGGTTTGCTAAGGAAGGACTGGGACAGACTGACCCCACACCTATTTCCAGATGCTGGGACGTGGCACAGGAGCTGCAGGACCTGATCGTCCCATATGGAGCACAGAAAGGTCCAGAAGGGTCTTTCCTTACTGTCCAAGTGCTGCCTTGTCTTGACTGGAAGTGGCATAGGCACCTTGTGGGCAGGGTCAGGGTGCAGGAGAAGGGCTTGAGGCTGGTGCCAGGAGGATTTCTGGCAGGGGCCTCTGGGCTGGAGTTCAGTGGGAGTGGTGCAGGGGCTGAGAGTGCTGGAGGACAGGACTGATGGGCCAGGGCTGGGAGGGTCACTGGTGATAGGAGCCAGGCACTGGTACCCTGCTGGCTTTGCTGCTGAGTGTGGTAATTACTGCTTGGGTAGGTTTTGGAGGTGCTGCTGTCAAGGGCTCTCTGAAGCAGACTGGTGGCTAGGGCTGGCTGGTGTTACGAAGCTGGGGCTAAATTCAGCCGAGGAAAAGGCTGTCAGGGCCTGTGGGTCTGCACTACAGCTGGATGCCAAAACTATGGGATGGTCTGCAGGGTTGTCTCTGGCAAGGGCTGGATGGCCAAGGGTCACAACAAAGAGAAGAGATTTGCAGCGGGGTCTGACCTTAGGACCAGCCCCTGGATTCACACCAGCACTGGGGCCAGGTCAGGACAGGGGCTGGCCATGGCTGCTTGGCTGGGACTAGGACAGAGACCTTCAGAGGGAACTAAGGATGTGGGATGGAGCTAGCAGATGGCACCTGGGATGCACACTGTAGGCACATCTGCAGCTGGGCTAGGGTCTGCTCTGTTCAGCCACGTGAAGACCAGAAGTGCTTGGAGCTGAGTGCTCCAAACACTGCCTCGAGATCGGTGGAGTTCGGCAGAGGAACCTGGTGTGGGTCTGCCAAAGGAATCCCAGGGTTTAACCATGATGCTTAGGGTTGTACTGAGATGTACAAAGCAAACAATTTTACCATTAACTACACTTAACCCTTTCCCTTGAAAACACATAGTGAGCATCAACACTGAAGCCTCAACCAGCCCAGTGAACATGGGAAAGAACAACACCAAAGCCACTGAGGTAAGTCCAATTGGTTGGAATTAACAAGGGTAGCGTGGGCTGTAATAATATATTTACAGCCTGGTGATTATACTGTGGGTAGGAAAGGAAAAGGATTAAATCCCTGTTTAGTTTGAACTGCATTTTAGTGCAGCCAGTTCCTCAGTAGTGCACAGTTCAAATGTAGTCTGTCAAATCCTGCTGACATCGTTTGGCAGCAGATACTTCCCCTAATTGAAAGCAATTGTGCTGTGAGCTCTCCCCCTTCCCGTTTGTTTCGGTTAACGAGCAGCGGTGGCCTGTCTGCTTCGGCACGTATGGAGCAACTGCTGGCTGGGAGGCTGGCACACTGTGCAGCTGCCTTGGGACAGCTTTCTCCAGGCTTTGGAGAGCATGCTGGAACAAAGTTGGGAGGAGCAGCCCTGCTGCTTGTCACTGTGGGGCTCTGCCGTTTGGGTCAGCTGGGGCCTTCGTGTGTGGATGCCAGGGTACAAGCCAGGATGGCTCCTGGCACAGCCAGGCTGTGTTTGGAGCGCTCCACGGCCCTGCTGGGATCCCACTGGGGGTGCTCTGCTCCATCACTTCCCTTGCTAGAGCCAAGTACTGCAGCTCATGGTGCTGGAATCTGTCAGGAAGCACAGGGCTTGCCTGGATGGTCTGACACAGAGTAGATCTCCCTGGGGAGGCTCACACAGTACTCAAACCACCAGCACCCACAGTGCCAGTGCTGCCACTTCCCTGTGGCACGAGCCATGGGCATCACCAGAGTGTGGCCTGAGCTGGGCAGTGATGTCTGTGGCTCTTGGGACCCCGTGCTGAGCAGCTGCTTGGCCCCAGTGGGGTGTCAAGTCTGGTGGTAGGATGTGACCTGTAAAGCAGGGCCTGTGGTGGGGGATGCCCTCCTGTCTTTGTGCTGCAGGGAAAGTGTCTGTGCTGGGTGTAGTGAGAGTGCTTGCTCTTGAAACACTCTTTGTCTCATACCCCTCTGAAGCTCAGGAAGGTGCCTGCACCTCAGCTTATCCAGAGCTCATAGCAGGACTGCATGAAACTCTCCTTCACCCTGTAGTCACATCAAGTCTGATCTTCTGACCAGAACCTCTCTCAGGCTGGTGCTTCCCCCAACCAAAGAAGGGACCTTACTCCACCACACACAGCTCCACCCGTGCCTCCATGTGCCCCAGAGCCCCGGCATGGGCTGCATGTCCCCTCCGCACAGAGCTGGAGGCACAGCTGAGCTCACCGGCCATGCATCCCACCCTGACTGCTGTGGAGCTGGCAAACAACTCATGTTTTTGTTGCCTTGTGATAAAACTTCTGGTCTGGAAAATCTTGCCATGATTCTGTGTGTGTGAACTTTCACCAGCACTGAATCTGTCATTAACCTAGAAGGAGACCTTTTCATGCTCACAGCCTCTGTCTGCAGAGCCCCTCTCTGGAGGCGAATCCCTCATGGTGAGTATGTCAGCTGGCTGCATGCTGCAGACAAGGTTATGACTGCATTACACAGTGCTGTATATTACACTGGGAAAGGTTCGTCTTGGGCTTGGGGTAAAAAAAGTGTGATTTTACTCAGAAAGTGCCTCAGGTCCCCATAAATCCCTATTGTCCTCACTCAGTGCAGGGCTGGAGGCCAGCATCAGGGTGGCAGTGGAGCGTGCTGCATCCACACAATCCCTGCCACAGCCATTTCCAGTGAAGCCAAGACCACACCAGAGCCTGTGTTTGGATTAAACGATGATTGGGAAGCGACCCTGCCATGATCTTTCTGCTAAGCACCTAGCAGACTCCCAGGCTGCTACACCAGCAGTGACAGTCTGTCTGCTGCCTCCACAAGCAGCGCCTGCAGCACAGAGCAGTAGCAGTAGTAGCAGTAAAACAAAGACTTGATCCATGCTCATCCAAAAAACACACCGAGGAGCTCATTGGCCACTTCCAAACCCTCTGCTGTTCCATAGTGCCCCAAAGTGCCTTAGTGAGCACCTTGCTGATGCATCCAGCCTGGTGACACAGGACATTAACAACTGACCAGATGAAGGCAGGGCAGCAGACAGGGCTGGAGAGCGTTGGATGAGTGGGGTTGAGCAGGACTCCTCTTCAGGTGATGATTTCTCTGTCTCAAAATGCTCCTCAGCTCCTCCTTGGGTTCCCTCATGTTTTCCTGGTGCATGGCTCCTCTCCACTTGGAAATGCCACTGTGGGGAGAGCCCCGTCCTGGCTGATTCTGGGCTATGCTGGAGAGGCCAAGCAGGACCACCCAGCTCTTGCCTATATCTCATCTGCTTCTCTCAGATGACTGCTACCGGCCTCTCTCAGGATGGGGAAGAGGCAAGAGCTGGCCCCCAGCTCTGATCTAGCACAGCTGGTCAGTGGCCATTGCTATCAGTACAGGCTTCTGAGAGGGGAGGTGAGCAGCTGAAGAGACTCCAAGCACCTCTCTGCTATGTCTTTGTGATTGCACCTTGTGCTCTCCTGCTCATCTGCCCTGCAGTCACACAGACAATAACCCAAACAGCACAATTAGAGGCAAAGAGGGGAGGAGAAGAAGAAAGGCAGGGAACTGGCTGCCTGAGTCATGGCAGAGGCACCTGCTGACCCACCGGTGCTCTCCCAGCAGCAGCTCTGGGGCAGCTGAGGCCATATTTTGGCTTTACTTTTCAGGGTGCCAAGTGCCTCCTCTGTGGTCACTGGCTCCCAAGGAGGCTGTATGGAGCAGGGGAGGGATGGCTGTTCCACGTGCAGGGCCATGCTGTCCACCCAGGCCTTCCCAACGTACTCAGTGTCAGAAGCAAGGACACACAGTGTTTTGCTCTTCTCCAGGTGCCAGCCCTGGTGCCAGCCCTCTGTGGCCCCAGGTGCCCAGGTAGCAGTGGTCCTGCACACCTGTCCCACAGGCAGCACATCTCCTCCAACTCACTAAGTGAGGACTGCTGGGACAAACCTGGCACTGCCAATGGGTGAGGGTGAGCTTCATCCCAGCACCCCCAGGGCCATCCCTGGGAATGAACCCTGCTGCCCAGAGGTGTTGGACTCCCCTGCTAAGTGATTGGATCCTGGGCTTTGACAGCCTTGAGCCAATGCACCCTGAGTAGCTGCATGAGTAACTCGTGTTTGCCCTAAAGGGAAGCTGCTCTCGTGTAAATATCTTTATTAATAATTAAAGAGCTGCTGAGTCCTCCTGCGCAGCCCCCTCCCCACCGCCCGGGCGGAAAGGCTGCTGCCGTTGGACCCGCGCAGGGCTCACATGGGAAGGGGCTTTGGAGGGGGTGATGGCCTATGGCAAGAGGCATGTGGTTTAATTTTGACCTTTTCTGTCTTCCTGAGCAAAAAAATGATGGTGAGATCTGTGTAGGAGAGACCATAAAACCTCTGCTGCTCCATTAGGAGCATTACCCTGAAACACTCACTGGAGCTTCTAACAGCCCAGATAATAGGGGTGGGAAATCATTTCTGGAAAATACTCCCCTCAAAGCATCTTACCAAGGGATTGTTTCCTAACAGCAACAGTGAAATATTTGTGAAATAATCCTTCAATACCACAAATATTTTGTCTTTAATTGTATCACTGCAGATAACTGCTCGAGGAAGGAAAGGGGAGTTGGAGCTCCCCGGGGATTTTTCTGACACAGCCAGTGCAGGATACCTTTGGGTAAGTCACACATTTCTCAGTCTTCTTTGGCCTATTTTTTCCCCTGACTATAATCTGGAACATAATTTGATATGCCTTAAAAGGCTGATTTCACATGGAAGATGCTCTACTATCAGGGTAAGCAGCCATAAGAAGTCCTAAAATAGGCAGATTAAGGGTTTGGGATCATGGGGGTTTATTTCTATGCAATTAGAGTCATGATCACATTTAGAAATTGCTAACTTGTAGTTTAAAAAAGACCAAACAACCCAGAGTCCCACATTTAAAAACAGCTAATAAGTCTATTAATTAAGGATATGATTAGTAGAGACAAAGAGTGAGATAACAGGGAAGCACAGTATTTAATTCAATGCACATTTTTAGTGGCCATGGTGTGGTCAAGGCAGTTGTGTATTAATTAGTGCTCTGAAGAGGGTGAGGAGGACAGGAAGGGGGAGAGGGAAATTGGCAGGTGTAGAAATGAGATTAGACAACAACGGAGGATTTTCCTCTCCAGAACACAAGTCACAGAGAATCCTCCTCAGCCTTGCTAACATGTTTTGTACAAGTGAGAAACGTGCCCTGAGGAGGACAGGGCAGCAAGGCTCAGCTTGGGGACCGGGTGAGGGGTGACAGCTTCCCAGGGGGCTGCCTGTGGTGCATTTCCAGGCAGTCGTGGCCAACCACCCTCGATTCTCCATCCCGGCTTTAAAGGCTGGTGGCTGGCACGGTGTACCCATGCACAACCTTATAAGGTGACCAGTGCCATCATGCTGCTGCAGCTGCAGTGGGACCAAGCCTGTGTGGGTGCTCCAGCGAGGGCTCTGCTCTTGGTGAAAGTCATGCTGGGGCACAGAGGCCATGCCCACACCCTACTGCTCCACTGGGTTGTCAGTTTGGCCATAGCTTTGTCTCAAAGCCTCCACACACCAGCACGACTGGGGTGCCTGCTGTGTGCTGGAGCACACCCAGCAAGTGACCCCTCTTGCATTGGCACCTGGAAGTGCCACCCAATCAGTTGGGTCTTTCCTGGGTGTGCCTTGAGCCTCTGTGCCTGGTGTCACCAGGGGTGGCAGTTGGTGAGCATGGTGGCTCTGGGCCTTTGGACTGCAGGAGCATGAGACCTGGACAAAGCAAGCACCTGCTGTGAGCGTGGCCCTGGGCAGTGCCCTGTCCCAGGTCAGCTCCTAGCTTTTCCTGTGCACTCACCCAGCGCCCCTGCGCCTTGAAGCCTTCCCCTCCCTGCAGAGGGGGAAGGCCACACGCCCGCAGCCAGGGGGAGTGGCAGGAGGTGCGAGCGGTACCTTCACCCACGCTGATGGAGCCCAAGGGTGTTCCCACGCTCATGAGGGAGGCAGGGAGGCTGTGGATCCCCGTGAGAGGAATTTGGGAATTGCGTCGCTGCTTCCCTGAGCCGCTTTTATCTCCAGTTAAGCAAGAGCCCATTGGAGGGCAGAGGAGATGCGCGGTCCCGCTCCGAGCTTGGCTGCTGGCAAACCGTGCGAGCAGAGCTGCTGCGGGCCCGCGCCTCGCCCCCGCCCTGTCCCCAGGGGCTGCCCACGGCCGTAGGTGCTCCGCAGCCGCGCTGGCTCCCTTGATACGCCTCTCCTCGGGAAGGCCCGGCAGCCCTTCATGCTGCGGGGGCTGTAGGGAGACATCTCAGGGGATACCTCCCCCTTACATGCCTGGCGCGTGTCAGCTCCGCGTCCTGCCTGCCCCGGGGGCGGCTCACGGGGCGCGGTCGGGAAGAGGGGACTGCTGCGGGGGGCTAGAAGAGGACAGTCCGTGCCGGCTCGCCGTGCCGGGAAACGCGCTCCTTCCCCCGCCTCCCTCCACGGCCCGTAGTGCTCGACAACGCGCAGGAACCAGCGGGGAGGCCGGCAGAGAGCCGGGACGAGCCACTCCCGCGGTCGAGGAGCCGCCGCCCTGCCCGGTGCGCGGCCGGCCGGCGGCGCGGGAACACACCGGTAACTTCCGAGCCCCAAGCAGGGTCCGCACCGAGCCCCGAGGGTACGGCCGGGAGGGCGGGGCGAGGGGCGGGCGGGAGGCGCGGCCGTGAGCTCGCCCCGCCGCCGCCGCCACCACCCCCGCTCCGCCGCGGCCGCCACTTCCCGCGGGCGTCGCGCAGCGGCGGGCGCTACTCTGCAGGAAGCGGCCCCGGCCCGGCCCCTCCCGCCGCTCGGCTCATGCACTCTGCGGCGCGGCGGCGCGGGCGGCGGGATGGCTCCGGTACCGGTATCGGTATCGGTGGGCGCTGAGCCGCAGCCCCCGCGCTGTTACCGCTGCTACTCCTGCTGCTGGTGCCCGGCCGCGCCGCCGGCCTGGAGGTGCAGCGCAAGTTCCTCTCGCCCACCCCTACCAACAACTTCGCCCTGGACGGCCCCGGCTCCCGCGTCTACCTCGCGGCCGTCAACCGCCTCTTCCAGCTGTCGGGGGGCGAGTTGGCGCTGGAGGCGGAGGCGGCGGTGGGGCCAGTGCTTGACAGCCCTCTCTGCCACGCTCCGCAGCTGCCGCAGGCCTCCTGCGAGCACCCCAAGGTGCTCACCAACAACTACAACAAGATTCTGCAGCCCGACCCCGAGCAAGGCGTCCTCGTCGTCTGCGGCTCAATCTACCAGGGTCTCTGTCAGCTGCGCAGCATGGCCAACATCTCGGCCGTGGCAGTGCGCTTCCCGCCGGGAGGCAGCGACCCGGTCACCGTCTTCCCCAGCATGCTGAACGTGGCGGCGAACCACCCCAACGCCTCCACCGTGGGGCTGGTGCTGCGCCGCGGCGGCGGCGGGGCGCGGCTGCTGGTGGCCGCCACCTACACTGGCTTCGGCAGCCCCTTCTTCCCCCGCAACCGCAGCCTGGAGGACCACCGCTTCGAGAACACGCCCGAGATCGCCATCCGCGCCCTCAACGCCCGCGGCGACCTGGCCAAGCTTTTCACCTTCGACATCAACCCCTCCGACGACAACATCTTCAAGATCAAGCAGGGCGCCAAGGCGCGGCACAAGCTTAGCTTCGTCCGCGCCTTCCTGCAGCGCGGGGCCGCGCCGCCCGCCCGCCGCCCCTACGCCTACCTGGCACTCAACAGCGAGGCCAACGCGGGCGACAAGGAGAGCCCCTCGCACAGCCTGCTGGCCCGCATCTGCCTGGGCGAGCCGGCCGAGGCCACGCTCAACGGCAGCGGCGAGACCAAGAAGCTGACCGAGTCCTACATCCAGCTGGGGCTGCGCTGCGGCGGCCCCGCCGACGCGTTCACCCGCCTCGTCTCCGTCTTCCCGGCGCGGGCGGTCTGGCGCGGCCCCGCCGACCCTGGCCCGGACCCACCGGCTCCCGAGGACCTGCTTTTCGGCGTCTTCGAGCGGGCCGGGACCGGCGGCGGCGGGGGCGGCCGCAGTCTGCGCTCTGCGTCTTCCGCTTCGCCGAGATCGAGGAGACGATCCGGGCCGCCCGCAACTCCTGCTTCGTCAGCCCGGCCGCCGGCATGGTCACCGTGCTGGACAGCGTGGTGCAGGGCACCGGGCCGGCCTGCGAGAAGAGGAACATACAGGTACGGCCGAGGGGCAGGCACCTGCCGGGGACGGGCAGGCAGAGCGTGGACAGAGTGTGCCGGGATGGGACGGGTAGGGGCAGCGGGGATGAGAGATCCTGGAGCGGGCCGCGGAGGCGGGCTGGGTAGTCCCGGGACGGGCGCCGGGAGCCCGTGGCTGGCGGGCAGCAGAGGCCCCGGTCTGTTCACCGCTGCCGCCGCCTCCCTCGGGCCGGTGCGCCCCGCACTCCGCTCCCTGCCGTCCGCAAGCTCTCTCCCTGCCCCGCGCCGGTCCCGTTTGTGGGTGCCAGGTCCCACCGGCGCACGCTATCAAACCCAGCTGCGGTGGGCTTGTCTCGAACAGCGAATGTGTGTTAAGGGAGGAGCCCACCCGGGGGCACCTTCTCTTCTGCCGGAGGAACGCCGTTATTCCGATTCCCCGATTCGAGCGAGCAGCTGTGACTCGGTCGGACCCTGCTCCCAGGGCGTGCCCGGTGAACATCGCCGGTCCCGCCGGTCACTTCCATGGGCCCATCCCGTCCAGCGGCTCCCAGCCGTGCCAGGGTACCTGCATCCAGGCTGCCTTGTGTCTCTCGGTAGAAGTTTGCCACTGTCAAGATTTGTTAGCGAGGGGCTGTAAAAGTGACGCCATCCAAGCTGCCTCTTTCTCTTCCGTTACAGACATGCAGTGCTTGGGAAAAAAGAGAGAAAAAAGGGCTGCTGTAACCCTGCATTTTTCCCCTCCTCTGGGAAGGATGCATAACTCAGAGCCGTCAGAGATCGTAAAAACATCTGTTTGCTCTCAAAGGCGAGACAGAGCGTGCGGGCTTGGGCTTCCTGTGCAGTGCCCGTGGCAGAGAGAGAAAGGTCTCCCATGGAAACCCGCGAGTGTGGTGTGGCATCCACGCTGCCTTAGGAGATGTGGTCTTAATGCACTGGCTCCTAGACCTGCTCTGCCCAAGCTGAATAGTTTTTCCCTGGTGGCAGAGCACAACAAGCTGCCTGACAGCCAGGAACTCTGGTAGTTGTCCTGGCTTTTGAGTTAATTCCACAAAGACTTCGTGCATTAAATGCTGGGAACCCAGTCCCGGAACCTTGGCACAGTCACAGCTCTCAAAGCAGTCACTGGGAGTTAGGAATCCTGTTGACAGGATGGGCAGGCACCCACAGCTCTTGCAGGCTGTGGCTGATCTCAGCATCCCTGTGAGGCAGACCTTGGATCCTGGCAGGGTTGGATGGCTGTGCCAGGCAGGTCGAGAGGAGGTGTTGGGTCTGGGACTTCTCGAGGGTGTGTGCAGAATTCACAGCCTCACTGAAACTGGAAGCCAGGGGTGGAAGGCCATCTGCTTCCCTTGAGCTTCTTCAGGGCTCAGGACTGCAGGAAAGATGCTGGATTCTCTGGCTTTGGTTCACTAAAGAGAATGCTCCTGACTGGCACTACTCTGTTAGTGCTGAAGATACCAAGTGCTATATGCAGTGAGGTATTCAGGCAGCTGATGCCCTGGTGGCTCCAGGGAGAGCCAGTGCAGGAGTGACACTTTGTCTCTGGGTCTGTCCTGCCGTAATGCCTGCTCTTGGCTACAGCCCCCTCCCTGGCTGCTCCCCATGGGGAGGTAGGGAGGCTGCTAGGGCCACGTTGTCAGCTGATGCCACCACGGTGGTCTGTGAACGGTGGCTGTGTTCTGAAGGAGTGAGTGATAAGGGCTGTGAGGTGCAGACGAGCAAGCTGGGCAGCCCCAAGTCTTGCCAGTCCTTTGGAGTCCATAGAAACGCTCCACAGCTACCAGTGTGGTGAACTTGGGCTGTGGGGAAATGTTTTGCATGGAGGCAACAGCATGGGTGGTGGCTGCACAGGTTGGGTGGGGAAAACCGGGGCTTAGTCCCACTGGCACTCTCTTGAACCAGTCTCTTCACCCAGGGAGTCACAGTGGTTTGCAGCTTACTCCTGTGTTTCTTACTGTTCCTCAGAAACCTAACATGAGCGTGAGACCGCATTTGTAAAGCTGCTTTGAGCCCCTGTGATGTCAGGTGCAGCAGGAGATGGATGAAGCAAGCCATTAATATTTGTTCATGCCTAATATTTCTGTGCCTCCTGTTTACTCGAAGTGTGTTCTTCTGCCACCGCTGACCAGCCTGCTGGGAAGCCTTCCTGCCACTCAGGAGGAGACCTTTTCATTGCTTTTGATTTTGCCTTTTACTTGATCATTAGAACTGCCAACAAGTTAACAAGCTGTTTTCGTTTTCAAGTCCCAGAGTGGCAGTGTGGAGAGAAGAGTTGTAACGTTGTGTTTCTTTGTGCTGCTAAAGCCCAGCATCAATTTCCACCTTCAAGACAAGGAGATACTCCAGCAGTTTTGTTGTCCCAGCTCTGGGAACTCAGCAGGAAGATGTATTAAAGCAGGAGCTGGTTTGGCAGAGCTGATCAGCATCTAGCTGCCTCCACATTATGAGCTCCACTTCTCCAGCCGTTGGCGGGTCTCTAGGTTTCCTCTTGCCTTTGCACCACTGACAGGGGCTCTGGCATTATTGAAATGGTGGTTCATTAGTGGCTGGGTCTAAAGCTTCTGGAAGGAAATGTGAAGAGCTAATGCTGGCCTGATCCGTTCCGTGTGGAGTGAAGGCTCGTTGGGAACACGGAGCGCAGGCTGCTGGGCGTAATGCGGTGTGAAAGGAAAATCATTGCCCCCTTGTGTGCTCTTCTCTTTAATTGAATGCTGCTCTCTTGCAGCACTCGGCTGCGACTCAGCCAGGAGCCGCAGCGCTCGGCCACCAAAGGGCTTGCGGAGCGCCCCTGGTGCTGGCCATGCCCACTGGCCCCGTGGCACCGCTGCGGCAGTGCTCCACAGCGAGGGGCCAGGCTTCCTACCCCTCAGCACTGTGATGAGGAGCCTGAGCAAGGAGAGTGAGGCAGGTGGGCCAGGGGCACTGGATCCCCATCAGCTGGCAGAGGAGCCTGGCTGGCTGCTGAGCCTGTGTCCCCACCACAGGGCAAGGGGAGTCACCAGCTTGGCATGGGAATGGGCCTGCTGCTTTAATGGAGGCACTAGTTTGGAAGTGGTTCTGTGAAGGGCTCCCTGGACCTTAGAGACATGAACCTCCAAGCTGTTGCTTGGATTCTTTATACTTAAGTCCAGCACAGTATTGTGGAGTTGTGGTGGATTGACCTTGGCTGGGTGCTAGGTGCTGACCAAGCTCCTCTATCACTCAGCAGGACAAAGAAGTAGATGTCCCTGCAAGGAGGTTGGACGGGATATGCTTCAAAGGTCTCTTACAAGCCAAACCTGTGTGTACCTCTAAGAATGAAGCATGCACCTAATGGGTTTGTAAGACATGGAATATGCAGAGGAGGATAGTGCTGGCCAGGAGTGGAGGCCTGCTGGTGGCTCTCAGTGCATGCAGCTGAAAAGTGACTTGCTGAGGAGGTGAATTCGCAGCAGGGGCTTAGGAGAAGGAGGATGTATTAGGGAGGATTTAGTTTGATTGGGTTCTTGTACCAAGAATGAGTGGGTGAGCTCTAGGATTGCTTTCCCTCAGCAGAAATAGCTTTTTATAATGAGTTCGATGTCAGATCCTGGGCTGGCTTTGTAACACATGTAGATAAAATGAGCTGGTGCTGCTCTTGCCCACTCAGAGCTTGGGTGGAATTTGGAGCTGAGCCCCCAGGAGAGGAGGGGAGTGTGAGCTCTCTGTGGCAGCAATGTGCTGACAAAGGTTACCCTGAGACACTATGTGGGCTTGCCTCATGTTGGAGCTGCTCTGCCCCAGCAGGACCATGGTGTGGTAGGTTTGCCAGTCATGCTGACTGTGTGGCTGGAGCACAGTGAAGCTGTGGTATACCACTGCCCTTGTGAGAGCAGAGTGGACAGGACCCTTCCTGACCTGGCTTTCTGTTGGCTATGCATGAGGTCCCAGAGCCTTCCCACGTGGTTAGAGGGGTAGGAACAAAGATATGGTGACCCTGCTGTAGCACTACCAGTGGAGTGAAGCCCTTAGTCGTCCTCTCGCCCCTGCCCTGTCTCTTAGTCTGGTGTTTGGGTCAGAGGACAGGTCTGGGCATCTTGGAGCTACTCCAACCTGGAGCTCATTTTTGGGCAGGGAAATGAGATGGCTCCTGGGCAGCCTCAGCCCTGCCCTTGTGGCTGCAGCATAAGGGTGAGAGAAAGTGCATCTCCAGGCGGTGTCTGCAGGCATTCTTGCTCTGGGTGTCCCACTTGTGGCTGATGGGGGTCTGAGTTTAACATGAAATCAAGCACATGGCATGAGGAGAGAGCTCATTTGAGGAGAGCTGAGCTGGTGACCCCAGCCCACACTCCTGGCTTCGCCAGACTCCTCCTCTTCTGTGGTTTCCATGCCGAGCCCCACGCTGTCCTGAAGCCTCCAGAGAGGCAAGGAGGGAAAGCAAGCTCTGTTCATTAGACTTAGCTGTGCTAGCTGGGGATCTGCATCTCTCCTGGGAAATATTTGGGGTCCACAACTCAAAAAAGGCTGAGAATCCAGTTTGGTTCCTCTGCTGGAGAGCAGAGGCAGGGCAGCATGGGATAATGATGTGTTTCAGCATTAATTCTCAACTTTCTGGCCCTTGTGGCTTTCTGTCAGATCATGCATGCTCAGTGAGCATTCTGTGGTGCAAGGATGGGAGATACCCACCAGTGAGCTTTGCTGTAATGGGCTGTTAAATAAAACAAGCTCCTTGGGTAGGCTGTACAAACAGTCTCAGCATAGATATGTGCCGGGGCATGGAAATGTGGTTTGAGACCAGTCAGGAAATGTTCCCAAAGCAAAAAACCCCTCATGTACACGTGGGAATATGACAAAGCATCTACTGGCTGTCCAAACATACTGTGGCAGCTCTGTGGGACTGGGTTTTATAGGAGCTGAGTTGCTTTGAAGTGCTGGTTTGTACTAATTCAGAAATCCCAAACATGAAAATAAATCACAGAAATGGGCTCCAACCTTGCCCCTGCTCACAGAAATCCAGAGGATTAGCCACAGAAAGGAAGCTGGGAATTTGCACTTAATTTGTACTCTGAAGATGAGGCAGGAGTTCTTGTAGGAGAATTAATGGGTGTACTTCACAGCCTGGATCCTGTCTGGAGCTGCTGGCACACACTGGGAGGTGCCAGTGCCCTGTGCCAGAGCTGCACCATGCCACAGTGTCACCAGGACCTGGCTTACTTTTGAATGTTGGTGTCATAGCATTGTAGAATGGCTTAGGTTGGAGGGGATCTTAGAGATCATCTGCTCCAACCTCCCCACTGTGGGCAGGGTCACCTCTCAAGTGTGGTCCCAGGGGCTGGCAGGGCCTGGGATGCCCTGGATGAGGAGTTCAAGTTGCAGCCTGAGCTTTGCAGTGGCCTGGTACCTGCCTATCTCTCGGCAGCTGTTAGCAAGTCGTGGCCAGCACTGGGGGCCCTCCCTTGGGATTGCTGAGGAAACAGGACCCTGGGCTCACAGTGCCAGCAGCTGGGAGTAGGGAGCAGGAGCCGTGTGAATCTGGCCCTCCCTGCCAGGGCAGGCTGGGCTCCGGGGGCTGCCTGTGCCCAGGAGCTTAGGGAGCAGGGTGGGCTGCTGGGGAGCAGGTTGGTGCCTGAGCTGAAGGTGGGTGGTGGGAACGTGCTTGCCAGGGTTCATCCCTGCTTTGCAGCTCAAGCTCAAACAGATCCCAGACTGCAAAGGGGAGTTGGGTGGAAGTGGCAGAAGTTTCTGTGATGGTAACCAGATGTTGTGCTGCTTTAGTGGGAGAACTGCAAGTGGCTCTGGGCTGTGGCCAGGTGCCTGCCAGCTTCTGGTGCTGCCCAGCTGGGACAGATGGCACCAGGTCCCTTTGCAGAGGGGGTCAGAGCCACTCCCTTGGGTTTCTGGAGAGCTGTGACCACAGCTGGCTGCCCATAGTTATTCTTGGTAGTTAGTTGGCCAGGCTGACTGTGACCCATTGAGCTCATCAGACCTACAGTAACTATATCACGGTGCAGGTGGAAAGCAGGAAAAGGGTCATTTTTGCCAAGCCCAGCATTTCATGTGGAAGGTGCATCACATCCAGGGGGATGCTGGAGCACTCTGGAGACATGCTCACAGGATGGTACAGAGGCAGTGGTCATATCTCAACAGCAGTGCCTTCATTCAAGGGTTTTCAAACATTTCTGTTCCTGTATTCCTGGGTGTTTCCCAGGGCAGATGTCTGGGTCCCATGTGTGAGCGGGACCCTGATCCCTAGGAGCCCAGCAAGTGCCAGCTTGGCCACAGGGTTTCAGTGGCTGGAAATGAAGGGATTTGCCATTTCTTTTCCGATTTTTCGAGGTTTGTTGCCATATGGATGAGGAGTGGCCAGTGGCACTGCCAGGCATGGAGAGAGATGGTGGGGCTGGTCAAGCCCAGGGCACAAACCCCTGTTCAAGTCTCAGGCCTCAGTGCAGCAGCAGGGTCATGTTTGGATCTGCAGTGACCAAACCCATGCTGGCCACCCTGCCAGCAACACAGACAGTGCTGGGCAGCTGGTGCTGGGGAGCAGCAGTTGGGCCAGATAGGACCAGCTGCTGGAACAAGGCTGTCCCTGTTCTGGACATGAGCTGTTGGAGGGCTCTTGCTCTGGCAAGATTTCTGCAGTTGGTGTTGCCAGTGGCACCAGAGCACAAATCTTCTAATCCCAACCCAGAAGCAAAATTACCTACAAGTCTGGATTTTGCAGAGAGACGCTGTTATGGGGAGGAACTGTGAAAGCTGCCTTCCTGCTTCTGTCTCACCTCTGTTGAAGGAATGAGGCTGCTCCACAGTGCTGCTGCTGGAGGGGAGCCCCTGTCAGATTCTCGTCCCTCTGCTGACCATTGCCAGAACTTTGTGGGTTGCGAGCTGCTGAGACCAAAAGCCACCTCTGGTGGATCCCCTGATCTGAAGGGCCCACTGAGAACCTGGCAAGTCCCAGAAACAGCTGTGCAATCTTTTGGGAGGAGCTGGGCACAGTGTAGTGCCAGCCCTGGGTACAGAGGGGAGCTGG
Organism: Picus viridis; assembly: GCA_033816785.1. Taxonomy (NCBI): domain Eukaryota; kingdom Metazoa; phylum Chordata; class Aves; order Piciformes; family Picidae; genus Picus; species Picus viridis. The sequence continues at coordinate 394,413 of CM066592.1, forward strand.
GCAAGTTTTGGTGTGACAGCAAGCAGCGGGTTCCAGAACTGGCTGACTCCTGGGTCCCTGTCACCCTACAGCAGGTCTCAGGTCCAGGTGTAAACTGCAGGCAGTAGAGAGGCACCGGGATGTGGTGTGTGGCTCCTTGGAGAGCGGTGGACCCAAGACTTGGAGCTGGCTCACACAGGGACTGGGCTTAGGTCACCCTTTTGGCAGTCAGTGTGGCAGGTCAGGAAAGGTGGCTCAAGGAAACAGATCTGTGTGTGGGGAGGAACTGATCAGATGAATTCTCCTCTGTGTGTCTTGGGGATGAGACACATAGCAGAGGCTAGGGCGAGTGATCCTGCATGCCCCTCCTGGGGGCTCCCTGCCGGGACAGCCTCTGGCCACCTCTGTGCACTGAGGCTCCCCAGCTGCAGAAGGATCACTTGGCCACCGTCAAATAAATTGCTGAAGAAGGATGTGCAGCATTGGGAGGGAGCTGCAGTGTTGTGTCCCGGCAGGCGAGGGGCACGCTGGCACCCTCTGTGGCACGGCAGCGTGGGCAGAGGCAGGTTTCACTGAGGATGCATCAAGGAAGAGCAGAGTTCTGCTAATTATCACAGAGCTTAATTGGTTCAGCAGAACTAATGAAGAAAATACAGGAAAACATTTACTGCAAACTGTTGCTAAATGGAGCAGATTTGAAGTGGCACAAGGCAGGGAGCTTGGCGTTAGCTGGGAGGTTGGTACCTTAATGGGTGCTTAGTTCAGCCCCGCAGCGCGGGCGCGGTGCTCTGGGCACGGGAAGTGCTAAGTGTTGGTCGCAGCTATAGTGGGAAACAATCCCTGAAGGTGGAGGAGCCAAGCTCAGGGTCCACCCAGGACTGCTCCTGCGGGAGGAGGTTTGGATGGCTCGAGCTTGGCAGCTGAAGCCAGAGCCGAAGAGAAATGAGACACACAGCTTGAGTGGTGCAGTGGGGGCTGTCCCCAGGAAAGAGCAGCTGAGGGAATACAGCCTGAATGAACCAGGGGTCCTACTCCAGGCAGCTACCAGCTACTCTGGCCTTCAGCACGATGCGGGGTGGCCCTGGGACAAGGCCCCCGCGCTGCACCCCTCCTGGCCCCCGGAGAGCAGGGCAGAGGAGCCACGATTCCAAGCAAGGTGACTTTAAAGGACGTGCAAACTGCTGCTGAAACAGGGCTGTGCTGGCTGTGTCCGCCCTTCTGGAGCCTGCTGTTGGCTAATCCCTCTGCCTGCCCACTCCTGGGGGATTTGATTGTATAAGCTGAAGTATTGTATTTAATGCAGAATGAAGGCTAACGTAATAAGCCTGACCAGTCATCCTGGTGGTGTGAAGGATGTGCAATTGCAGTTAAAGGGCTGCTTGTTCTTCATACTTCTCTGCTTTGAGCAGCTCCCTGTGGCATCACACGTGCTGCCCAGCTCCCTGCGGGGTCAAGCGCTATGTGTGCCAGGCCCTGGCTTATGTGGAGCAGAGATGAGGGACCCATGCCAGGGCTGCCTGGGCTTTGGGGGCATGGTGTTTTGGGGGAAGGCTGCGCAGAGCATTGTCCTCCCAGCATTGCCCTCAGCTTTGCCTTTCTTCAACTTCAGGGTCAATGTGCCAGGGCTGATAGGTGACCAGGGCTGATGGAGTGATGCCCAGCCAGTTCCTGCTGGAGAAGGTAGTAGAAGAGAGCAAGGAGGTGACCACCTGTCCAACTTCAGTGCCACTGCTGGAGCCTCTGGGGACTCCTCAAAGCTCTTGCATCCTCCCTAACACCCCAAGGAAGGTTGTAGACACCCCCTGCCCTTTCCTTCTGCATCTGAAGTAGCGCAGCAGGAGATGGATGGCTGCAGGAAGATGATGTTTGTTGAAGCCGTTGTTGGGCTTTGGCCTCACCTCAGTGCACTGCCTGGCTTTGCCTGCAACCCAGCTCTTCCCTGGCCCTGTTCTAGACTTTCCACTTGCCTGCATCTTCCCTCTGAGACAGGTTCTTGTGGGCAACAGCTGAACATGAGCTCTGCCTGGGCTGCTAGGGCTGGAGCAGTTAGAGCTTGGGTTTCACCCTCTGAGCTGAGATGTGGCACTGACAGCATCTTCTGGCATTTCAAATCTCCTTGCCTCCCGTGATTTGAGGTCTGCAGCCACGAGGGAGGTGAATGTGGCTGCTGCTGCTCAGATGTAGTGGTTTGACCTGACCCAGGCTTGGCCTTGAACTAGGTCTGTGGCTTTGCAGGCTCACTGAGAACAGTTTCTTGATGGCATTTGGGGGCTGATGGGCTCTGCCTGGCAGGTCAGATCTGGCCCTCAGTCGAGCTTCAGATGCAGTCTGCTGAACCTGTCACCTTGTGAGTGGTGAACACCTCAGCCACTGCCAAAACTCAGCAATCAGTGAAAGGCAGGACAAGTGGCACAGGCACCCACGGCTGCTGGGCATCTTCTGCCTGTGCAGGTTCCTGAGTGCAGAACAGGTCTGCATTGGTGAGAAGTCCCAGCAGAGGCCTTGCTGCCTTCCCTAGTGCCCATCAGTCCTGTTCTCACTGGGCTTCCTCCTGGTTCACTCTGCTCACCTCCTATGATGGACACCAGCCTGAATGCCTCAGCTGCTGGAATCAGGGAATGTCCCATGTGAAGCTGCTGAGTGAATGTTGGGAGCTGGCAGGAAAGAAAAGGACTGGGGCTTAGAGCAGGGAGAGGGAAGAATGAGTTTTGTAAGATGGGGGGAAACTTTTCTCTAAAACAATAGTGGAAGATATTGTTTGAGGCAGCAGGAGGTCTGCAGAGCCCCGAGCAGTGCTTTTGGGCTGTGGTGCAGGGAGGAGCAGGTGCCCTGGCACAGCCATGTGGCAGCATGGCTTTGCCTGGGAAGCAGTGCTTGGTGGGGGTAGCAGATGGAGTCTGGTGGTGGCTTTTCATTAGCAATTGCTCCTCTTCAGCAGGACAGGCTGTTGTCTGACCCAGGGCTGGAGATGATGGTCATCCCCACTATGCCATGTGGGTACAAGGCACCTGGGGCTGTGGGTAGATCATTGTGATTTCCAAGGGCATGAGCCACCACCAAGGTCTGCAGGAGGGGTCCTGAAGGCTGCTGGTGTGGTAGAACTGGGACTGGGGCTCCCCATGGGCAGAATGTGACCTGGATTGCCACTGAGAGCAGGGGGATGGGTGTTTGGACAGCCTTTTACTCGTGTCACTGGTGGCTTGCAGTGCACTGGGGCCAGGGCTGGCACTGTGCAGATATGCAGAACACAGCAAAGCCACTTCCTCACTCCAGGAACTTGTGGTTTAAGTAAGTAGTGAAATCAGGGTGCAGACCTCGCTTTAAGTGTTGTTAAGGATGGATATCTGCTGTGCTGCGGTGGTGCTGGGTGCCTGGTGTGGGTGATGCTCGAGAACCCAGCAAGGTTCTTTTGATCAGGGGTGCTGGGCTGGCCATCAGTGCTCCCTTCATTGTCTCGCAGTGCTTGGGACAAGGGCCGGGAGGGTGGAGGAGTTGAGAGATAATGCCTGCGATTAGAGCTCGTTACAGCTCGAGTGCCTCAACAGTAGAGCCCTCTTCTGAGGCTGGCATTTTCCTCCAGGCATCCCAAGCAGCCCGTTTGTGACAGCTCTGGCTGCACCAGGCAGCAGATAAACGGCTGATTGTGTGTGCAGACCGACAGGGAGCGGGTCCTGGGCTGGCTGGGCTCAGGGGCACGGAGGGCAACTTGTGCTGCCTTCCGAATGCTGTTGGGCTGGTTGCCACCATCTCCCGCGCTGTTCCTGTGCAATATCTCCACCTTGGATTTTAGCCTTTCCCTGCAGCTGAACTTTGAGCCCATGTCCTGCTCTTCTCTCTCTGAATTATTTTGGGCATTCTCTCTGCAGCCAGCGATTTCCCTGAGTCATACCTAAACCTTAATAAAGCCTAATGGGTGATGTTAAGGAAGGCAGGAGATAGAACGAGAGCCCTTTTATCGCCAGCTTTAGTGGCCTGAAAACGTCAGTTGTGTGGGAGCAGCTGCCAGGCTTTGAGCCCATGAAGATGATGGCTAAGTCCCACAACTCAACAAGTTTGGAGCGGATTATCAGAGCTGGCTGTGTCATTTTCCCAGGACTCCAGGCACGCTGGGAGCCAAGGCTTTAATCCTCTCTGATGTGATGCATGGCGGGGGCTGGGCTCCCGACCCGCTCCGGCAGAGCCAGAGGAGCCTCGTGGAGAGCAGAAGCTGCAGGGCTTTCTCTGAACCGTGGCCTGCTTTGATTCACAAAAACTCCATCTTTGCTTCAGAACTATTTTTAAGGTCACAAACACAGGATGCAGAAATCAGTGTGCTTCGTGGCTTTCCTGAGTGCTGCCTCACCACTCCTCTTCCTCCTTCTGTTTCCAGCAGACTTCCTTCCCGAAGGGACATCCTGCACGCCTGCCTCTGGGGCTGGGGAACCATAATGGAAATTCTGGGAAACTGCCTTTTCTGCTCCTTTCAGGCCCAGGATAAAGACCTGACCTCACATGGTGAAACTATGAGCTCTGGAGCCCTGGTAGGGCTGGAGATACTCCTCTGTTCCACCCTGGGTTTGTAGCCATGCTCAGGGGTTGATCTGACAAACCCTCCTCTGACATGGCTCCTTGGTGTGAAATCCTGCAGAAATGCTGAGTGTACCCTCCTGGTGGTGGCAGGGCTGCTGGGCCAGTGCTGGCTGGGGCTTGTCCCCAGCACGTGCCTTAGGTAGCTCTTGGTTTGTGCTGAAGTGGCAGCGCCAGGCGTTGTGGCGCAGAAGGATTTGACTCTTCTTGCCCGGTGCTCTGAGTTACTGACAGTGCAGCGCAGGCAGCAGCGCAGGGGCAGCAGAGTGAGTGCCCTTGGGGCTGTTTAAAATGTAGGTGTTCCAGAAATGCGTGCTGTGGCGCTGGGTGACATGGTGGTGCTGGGTCGATGATTTGGTTCAGGGATCTTAGAGGTCTTTTCCAAGTGAAACAATTCCATGGTAGAGGGAGGCTGGTTTGGGAAGAAACTTAACATTTCTGCTTTCCCCACATCGGGGCAGGGCAGTTTGGTTTAAGGCTGAGCAGGACTTACCCATTCCCATGGAGAGAGCCCCTTAGCCCAGCCTTCCCAAGCCGCAGGGATTGCCTGGTGACTGCAGGAGGGTGTGGCTTGGCCATATCCTGTTTACCCTAACGTGACACAGTTCAGATGTCCCTCGGTGCTGTGGTGTGTAGGGAGCAGCAGCCCAGCGCATCCCCCCGCCCTGGGACCAGGGAGAGGGAAGCACCACATCTCCTGCTGTCACTTGGAGAGAGGTGTTAGGGAGGAAGGATGTGTGGCCCAAGCACAGCCTGGGCTATGTGAGAATGACTGCATCCTGTTTACAGGGCAGACACCCTGGCCGCTGGCTGCAGCCGGCTGGTTTATAGCAGGCGCTGCAGATAAGGGACTTCCCCTGCTCGAAGCCACCTGTGAGAAGAAAGGGCTGCATCCCCGGGGGGACAGGCAGACCTTGCTGCCAGCTGCTGCGGGGAGAGCTGCTGAGCATCCTGCAGGATGCGTGGAGCTACCTCTGGGCCTCAGTTTCCTGGCAGGAAGGAGCCTTGTGAGCTTCAGGTGGTTAGTGCTGGTGAGGAGGAACGACGAGGAGCTGGAGATAACCATCCCCAGGATAAAGGAATAAACCCAAACGTGCTTCTAGAGGGCTGGCTGGGAATGGGAGGGACCCAGTGGTGGCTTGTGCATCCTCTGCGTGATGTGGGAAAGCTGTTTGCCAGTTGGAGGGGGAAGTGTACACCCTTGAGAGCTTGGGCTGCGATTTTATCTTCCAGCAGCCCAAAGAGCTGTAGGGCTGCAGAATGCATTTGGCAGAGACACTTGTGGCTCCCGATGCTTTTGTCTGGGCTGCACGTGAGCTGAGCTGCAGCTCTGAGCATGTTGCCTCCTGCTTGGCTCTTGCTGCAGCAGAGGAAGTTTCTCACATCACTCTTTGTTCCTCCACATCCCACACAACCAGCACGGGCTCTGGTGTCTGCTGGGGCACAGAGCGCTGGGATCAGGATGGTTTCACATGGAGAGGACCTGGGATGCTGTTACTGGCAGCATGTGCTGACTCAGAGCGTAGAATCCAGGCCAGGATGCTGGTGGCCTCCTTGGCCACCTGGGCACACTGCTGGTTCACCTTCAGCCACCTGCCCACCAGCAACCCCAAGTCCTTTTCCACCAGGCTGCTTCCTACTCTGCCCCAAGCCTGGGGTTGTTGTGCCCAAAGTGCAGGACCCGGCAGTTGGTCTTCTTATCCCTCATTCTGTTGACCTCAGCCCATGGGTTTAACCTGTCCAGATCTCTCTGCAGAGCCTTCCTCCTGTGGAGTACAGCCCTGGAGTGCTCTGGTGGGGGCTTTTTCCTCCCATCTGTGAGGGGACCTTGACTCCTGTTCCCAGAGACACCACCCAGTTGCTTCACATGTGTTTGGGGTTTTAGCCAATTTCTTCCCCATTTTGTCCAGGGATGTGTTGCTGTAGTGTGGCACCAACCCAGGATGTGGTGGTGCTTGGGAGGGTTAAGGGTGGTGGTTGGGACGTGAGGAGGAAGTTCTTCACCATGAGAGTGGTGAAGCCCTGGAATGGGTTGTCCAGGGAGGTGGTTGAGGTCCCGTCCCTGGAGGTGTTTAAGACCAGGCTGGATGAGGCTCTGGCCAGCCTGATCTAGTGTGGGGTGTCCCTGCCCATGGCAGGGGGTTGGAACTAGATGATCCTTGTGGTCCCTTCCAACCCTGACTGATACTATGATACTATGATACTACTATGGTTGACAGGCGCGAGGTGCTGGGTGCATCCAGAGCAAAGGGGTGGTCCTGCCTGGGTCTCACTCTCACTGCAGAGCCTGAAGATTTGCCTGATCCTCTGAACTGCCTGGGGAGAGCTGAAGATTTACTCTGGTTCCATTAATGAAATAACAACAATAATAATAAGGGAATTAAAACACAGGCCCTGGTGTGCTCAGGCCAGTGAGGAGAGACTGTGCTAAGCAGGCTGCTTGCCAGCTTCTGCTGCCCAGTGGGAGCACACAGTTCAGTTTCTGATCAGACACAGCCTCAGAGCCCTGCATTTGTTCCACGTCAGTTACCACTCCTGGTGATGATCTGGGAAGGAATATCTCAAGTTATGGCTGAGTTCAGCAGGGTGTAAAATGTGCTTAGTTTTAGGGGTGTGGGTTGCAGTCTACCAATGTCTCTTGTCTGGAGGTCATAAGCACTTCCTGGGATCAGGGCCTTAGCTTGGTTGCTTTCATTTGGCGTGCTTTGAGGCAGCCTGCAGACACCCACAGCTGTCAGCACATCAGCCCTGCAGCTGCATGCCCACACCCAGGGAGGTGACAGCAGCTGTGGCTTCTCTTGAGCTAAGGCTGAAATGATGCTGTGGCAGTGGCCCTTGAAACATGCCCATTGTTGGAGCAGCTCTGGCTGCACCCACGGCACTTCATGAAAGCTGATAGCAGGTAGCTGGTGGGCAGCAAGACTTGTGGTGCTCAGACACTGCTGAGTCCATCCACGCTGTCTGAGCAGGAGTTGTAAGGAGAATTCTGGAGGAGAGTGGTCATAAATCTTGGGTGCACCTTGGCAGGGTAGGAGAAATAGGAGGCATCAGTCCTGTTCTGAAGTGCTGCTGTCATGCAGCAGCTCTGCTAATTGACTTAGCACAGGATACTGAAGTCTGTTGTCTTGCTTTGGACCAAATGATCCAAATGCTTGCTCACAGATGAGGAGTCCTTAATATTTGTCCTCTGCCTTCGCCCCTGGGCACCTGATAAGCAATCAACACGGAGCCTCAATACCAGCCTCATGGCCCTAGTTGCCAGCCCTCATGCCCAGTGCCAGCCTGGCAGTGCTGCTCACCACAGTCATTCCTGCTGGAGCCAGGTGCCTGCTCAGGCTGCAGTGCTGCGTGTCCTGCTGGATTCAGCTTCTCTGTAGCAAAGGCAGTTCCAGCTCCCTCAGACCTTTGAGGAGCAGCTTGAAAGCAGAAGCCAGAGGTGAATAATGACCATCTTGTGGTCATGGGCACAAGGCACAGCTACACTTGCTCCCTGGGGCATGGCGAGTGCCTGCAGAGAGAGGCTGGACAGGGCCAGTGGCTCCAGTGTCCCTCTCCTGTCCATCCCATCCCATCCCATCCCATCCCATCCCATCCCATCCCATCCCATCCCATCCCATCGGAAATTTTGCTGTTGACTGCAGCAGCAGCAAGATCAGAGCCAGGATTTACAGTCCTGAGAGTTGCCAGCAAGCTCCCCCTACCCCCTTGGCTCTGTTCTCAGTTCCTTCTTCACTTGCACAGAAATGATATTTTGAGCTCTCCTGTTGGAGAAACCTTTTGCTTCCCCTCTTGTTTGAGAAGGAAGGAGCTGGGGATGGCTGTGGGTTTGCACCGTCCCAGCTGTGTGTGGCTCCCTCTGGGGCTGACCCAAGCCCTGATTCCAAGGCCGACCTGAGCGCAGCACTGACCCACGGGCAGGGGAACCTGGCACAGCACTGGGGTGGGTGAAGGACTAGAGCCACCACCTCTGCAAGGGAGGGCTTCTCTGCACAGCTCCTCTGTGTTACAGCCCCCTCCAGCGACTGCTTCAGTGAGAGATGGGGGCACGGAGCTCCCTTGTCCCCTTTCACTGTCACACCAGACTTCTGTGCCAAGGTGAGGGTGCTGCTGTACTAAATGACTGGAGGGTGCCCTCCTGGGATGCCCTGCACTGAGTGCATCTGGCAGCCATCCTGGTGCTGCCCTGATCCTGCCCATCCCCTGGGCAAGGGCAGAGCTCCTCTGACACAGCCTGGTCTGGCTTTGGTGGTGAGGCTGGGTCTGGCACAGCCCTTTGCTCCCATACCAGCCAGGTGCATTTTCCCATCCTATGACTCCATAGTGAGGAGCCTCCCCCGGGCACGGCGAGGCCGATGGTGCTTTGTGCAGGCCCATGCCAGGGGTGGTCCCATGGTGTGTGCTGCAGCCCCTGACAGCCAGGTCTCTCTGCAGCTGCAGCCGGAGCAGCTGGACTGTGGAGCTGCACATCTCCAGCACCCGCTGGCCATCGTCAACCCTGTCACTGCCACCCCCATCTTCACCTACAGTGGCCTGACTGCCGTGGCTGTGGCCAGCGTCAACAACTACACCGTGGTGTTCCTGGGCACTGCCAGCGGAGGACTCCTCAAGGCAAGTGGGGCCCAGCAGCTTGGGCATGGGGAGCCAGGGTGGGGCATGGGGAGGGCAGTGGCGCTTCCCTGTGCCACACCTCTGTGGCACAGGGGCCAGGGGCTGTGACTCAGTTTGTCTGAGCCCCTGCTCTCCTTTGGCAGGGAGGAAGTGGCTGGGTGCTGCCATCGCCCATGCGGTGATGCCTGCTGACCGGCGGCTGCTGACCAGTAGCTGATCAGTGCTGCTCAAGGCTGCCATGCTAGGGGGTGTTTTTGATGAACCTTGTGCTGGTAATGCTATTGTACAGCTTCTAATTATTAACAGCTCTTCTAAGAGCTTTCCCAGCTGATGGCTTTGGAAGGCTCCATGTAGGCAGTGGAGTCACCAAGAGGTGCTTCCTCCCAGCTGAGCCCAGAGCAGGTGTGAGCCCCTGCCCCTGAGCGGATGGATGTTGTATGTGAAGTGCCAAGGGCAGCATAGGGCCACACAGTGCCCTGGCTCCAGAGATGAGATGCAAGGCCAAGTATCAGTAAGCTCAGCACTTGGAGTCTGCCAAAGAAGGTTTTGGTTCCAGACAGCCATTCATTTGGTGCATTTAGCATCAAAGGTCCAGAGAGGAGAGGGGAATAGAGCCCTGGAGCAGAGCCTGAGCTGATAGCTGCTTAGTCTCAGCCTGGGGCAAGTGGAGCGTGGTGTGGGATATTGGATCCAAATGCTTGGAGAGAAGAAAACTCATCCAAGCTCTTCCTTTCCATCCAGGTGCTCCTGGCAAAAAGGTGGGAATGCTCACAAAGGAGCTCACTGCTTTGATTTTTGCCCATGGGGCAGGTAACAGGGGAGGGTGGGAGGGAGCTGGCAGGGCAGGAGGGTGTCGCTGGCAGGGCAGGCAGATGCCACACGCAGCGCAGCACTGTTCACACAGCAGCAACAGCTCTGCTGCCCTTATCGCCCGGCAGAAAGCAGCCTTATCTGCTGCTGCTCCATTAGGGAGAGGCTCCTGGCTGCCCTTGGCTGGGATAATTTGCTCAGATAGCTCTAATCTAATTCTGCAACACAGCTGCATAACCAGAAGCCCTCTTACCTTCAGGGCTCCTTGTTACTTGGCACGGGATACAAGACACTGCATGAGCTATCGTTCGGATGTGCTGCCTGAGAAAAGACAGCAAAGGGGCAGAAAGAGCCTTGTCCAGCTCCTGCCAGCAGCAGTTATGGCTGCCAGGGGCACCTACAGGAAATTGATCAGATGGGGCACTTCAGGAGGGCTGCTATCAATGTCATGACCAGCAGTTATTAGGGCTAAACCAGCACGTGGGGAGCAGTGTCCATGGCAGGGTGTGCCAGGGTGTGGTGCCTTCAGAGGACACTGTGGTGGGAAGCTCTGTTCTGGCCAGTCCCCACATGTCAGGTCTGGAAGTCCATAGACAAGGTGCTGTGGAGAGGTACCCAGAACTTTATCCCTCTGCTCTCAGCAGCACCAGTACAGCACATCCTCCAGGGAGAGGACTGTCAGTCTCTGCCCCTCTGCCTTGTTGTGGTGGTTCTGGGGGGCATGAGGGTCCAGGGAAGGAGCCTGCACAGTGAAAGTGTGGGGTGAATGAGCCCCAGAGGCAGCTGGACCTCAGGACAGGTGCCCAAAAACAGCTGAGCATAGAGTACATCCCAGGAAGAAAGGAGAGCTGAAGAGGAGACTGTCAGGTTTCAGCTCATGGATGCCTTGGGTGATCTCAGGGAAGTGATTTCATTCTGGGTACCCAGCTTTGGGATGGGCATAATGAGGATCCTTTCTCTGCACAGCAGCTTGCACGTGGTTCTTAGAGAGAACCTCTCTGCTTTGAGCTTCTGCTATCTCACTAGAACATGTCTGTGCTGCTCTAGTGTAAGAATTAATTAATCTTATGTTAATTAATTAATCCAGACTTTAGAGAGCAGAGGCATGCTTGGTCCTCACAAAGATTGCCATCCCCTGCTAGCAGGGAGGTAGGAATTTTCCTCTCTCCCCTTCTGTTTTAAGCTGAAAAGTGACTGTCAGGAGGAATTGTGTGGCCCTGTTGTTATTTCCTCTCAGCAATGCCACATCTAATTTGCTGAGTTTTCAAGTCAAATGCCAAGACATTCCAAGATGTGAAGGGCAGGCGGACGCCTGGCAGCCTCTGCCAGCACTGTGGGCACTGCAGCTGGTGGCTCAGAGGACAAGGTAGGCTTTGGCCCTCCCGCAGCAGCTGCCTTGGTCTCCTGGAGTTAGCCCTGAGAAAAGCTGCTTTTGGCCAGGAGTGACAGCAGCTATTTTCCAGCTATGCAGGGAGCAGGGGTGGCAATGTTGTAAACAGAGCTCTGGTGCTGGTCTCTGCTGGTTTTCATTAGGCTCTGTAGCTGCAGCTCCCTGTAGAGAGAGCCTCTCTGTAGCAGCAGGCACCAGTGTGCTGGGACTGAAGGCCACTGCCTTGTTGTGGGGTGCTGTGGGAGCTACACTGTGGTGGCTGCCTGGATGCAGCTGTGCAGGAGGCACAGCCTGAGACCAGAGGCTTTCCAGGCACCCTCTCAAAGAGGGTTTTGAACAGAGGGACCCTGGGTTGTTTGGCATGGAGCAGGGCTCCTGGCCACTGCTTTCTGGGCCACCTTCCCCTTGGCACAGAGCTGGCTTTCCAGTGCAGCTCTGTGTGTGCAGTGATTTACAGCACTTGGAAATGGGGACCACTGTTAGGTGCCACTTGGGTGTTTGTTTATAACCAAGAAGAACAGATCTTCTTCCCAGCGTGTCTGGAAGATGCTCTCACTGAGTTTCTTCTCACTGCAGATTAATCTGGACAGTGACATGAAGGTTATCAGCAGGAGATCCATTTCTGTGGCTTATGGGGAGCCTGTCCACCCCATCATGCAGTTTGACCCTTCTGATTCCTCCTATCTCTATCTGATGACCTCCTATCAGGTGAGTTCTCCAGTCTTCAGCACGAGGGTCCAGCCAGCATCCTGCATTTCTCCAGTGCTCAGCACCAAGCTGGCAGCAGGGAGGGACAATGACATTTGCTTTAATGGGCAGAGCCTGGAAGTTCAGAGCTTTGGCCAGGGTGTCAAAGGGCTTTCCAGGGGGTACCTGTGCCTGCTCACTCTCCTGCATGGGATGGAGGTCACACTGACCAGACCAGCTTGCCAGGCTTTGTGGTGGCCAGGTAAGAGGAGGAGTGAAGGCTATCAACCCCCTTCCTATGTATGGGAGGAGACTCAGGGGTGACCTTATTGCTCTCTACAACTACCTGAAGGGAGGTTGTAGCCAGGCAGAGGTTGGTCTCTTCTCCCAGGCAGCCAGCACCAGAACAAGAGCACACAGTCTCAAGCTTCACCAGGGCAGGTTTAGGCTGGATGTTAGGAAGAAGTTCTATACAGAGAGCGTGATTGCCCATTGGAATGGGCTGCCTGTGGAGGTGGGGGAGTCACCTTCATTGGAGGTGTTCAGGAGGAGACTTGATGGGGTGCTTGGTGCCATGGGTTAGTTGTTTGGGTGGGTTGGATTGGTTGATGGGTTGGACACGATGATCTTGAAGGTCTCTTCCAACCTGGTGTATTGTATTGTATTGTACATTAGCAGAGCTTGTTCCTGCACAGAACCCCCATAAACCTGGAGGCTTTACGGAGGCTTTTGGGAGATCCTGCAGACCAAAGTCTGTCAGGGGTGATCCCTGGGGAGGTTTCTGGCTGGCAGCAGGGCTGGCTGGGGAGCAGGAATGCTGCAGCAGGTGGAAGCAGACGGCTCCGGCTCCGTCAAGTGAGCAGGGGAGGAAGATGAGAGCTGAGCGCTCCAGGCGCTGGGGTTTGTCCTGAGTTGCATTTGGATCTGTCAAAACAGATGCACAACCACAAATGTTCTGTGATGCATTTGCATTTTCCAAGCCCCCCTTCCCTACACACTGGTCATTACCATTTCACAGACCCTGCCGGGTGCCTCTTTAGCAATGTTCCAGGCTCTCAGCTCAGCTCCTGGGCTGGACCCTGCACCTCATTTGGGCTTCATCAGCCCCCCCAGCGCAGCACTTGTGTGGCTCCCCTCTGTCTGGTTCTTTTCCAATAAACCAGATGAATTAGTTTTCCTTTGGTGGAATTGACACCTGGGGAAGCTCCTTGGAGCTCAGAGGGATTGGGGGTGGTGAGCACTGCAGGGATGGGGAGCTGTGGGCAAAGCAGGATCAGGACAAAGGGGCCACGGTCTGAGCTGCACTTGTTTGGTGGGAGCTCAGGGCTCTCAGCACCTCATGCTGTCAGTCCCTGCTGTAGCAAAGGACTCACTTTTCCTTCCCAAACATTTAGAAATTGAGGGAGGAAAAGGCAGAAGGTGACACATGCTTTCCCTCCAGCTGCTCCAGTGCCTCGAGTCCCCAGAGGTGTTTTGGTTTCCTCACAAGATGAGGTTTGCAGAGTGCTGCTGCTCTCTGCTCACTGCAAGCAGCCAGACAGCATTCAGCAGTGTCTGGGAAGGAGCTTTCTGCAGGTCTGTGAGAGCTTTTCACAGGGAGGGACAAGCTGTGAAGCCATCTCCATCTGGAAGGTCAGGAAGTTGCAGTGTCACTCTGCATGGCCTGGCCATCAGGCACCCATTGCGAGGTGCTGGCTGTAGAGGAGCAGCACTACTGTGAACCCTGTGGGGTGACACAGTGGTGGCAGCAAGCCCCATTCCTTGGGAATCCTCCCATGCCTTGGGCACACAGGCTGGCATGGGCACTGCTGGGGGCAGTGTGCAACAGCCCATCCCTTGGTGGGCTCTGAGTGATGTGGGGTAGAGGACAGCAGGGCCAGAGCCTGCCCCTTGTTGTCTGTCCCCTAAGGCTTGGTCCATGTTGATGGGTACAGCAGCCCAAGATGCTGGTGGCCAGCTCCAGGTGGCCATGCCAGGCAGGTGGTGCAGTGTGGTGGAGCAGGTGGCACAGGGGTGCTGTTGTTGTGCAGATGGCACGGGTGAAGGTGGCTGCCTGCAACCAGTACTCAACGTGCACGGAGTGCCTGGCCGCTGCGGATGCCTACTGCGGGTGGTGCACCATGGAGACCAGGTAGGCCTGGCTGTGTCCCCGGGCACTTTGGCCCTCATGCCCAGCCAGGGATTTCCTCACAGTCACACTCTGCCCCTGGTCTTTGTCCATCCCTTGCAAAATCTTTTAAAAACAATTGCATCTGGTCTCAGAGGGCTGGGATGCTCCTCAGAGCCAGGATTTAACTGTAGCTGCATTGTTAGGCTGCAGTCAGCTGCCAGTGTAGAGGATATCTTGCAGGCATCCAACCATGGGACCAAGAGAGCCAACACCCTCTTGAAGGCTGTCTTTTGCCCTTGCAGTTATGAGTAGGAGACAATCAGCACTCCAAAAGAGATGTTCAGAATTGGACTCCACGTTTGCCAATCGAAGAAGTCAGGCAAAGTGCCACCTCCTCCTCCTCAATTCTGGGTTCAGCCTGGTCTCTCTCTTGCCTTACCTGGAATCCTGGTGCCCTGTTGATGCTGGGGGCACTATGTACTCATGTGGTGGCAACCAGACACTTTAAATAGAGCAGCAAAGCTTTGGACTTAGCTGCAGGGATAGAGAAGGATGTAGGCACAGGATGCCCTCAGGATCTCCTCTTGCAGGGAAGCCAACATTTTATCCCTTGTTTTACCCACAAGCAACAGCCACTTGCTCCCCTGCCCATTGCAGGTGTTCTCTGCAGCATGAGTGCGCAAACTTCACAGGGGCCAACTTCTGGGCGAGTGCAAGTGAGGGAGTGCAGCAGTGCCCTTCCATGACCATCCTGGAGCCGGAGATCAACATCGACAAGGAGAACCCGGTGCGTGTGGGCGAGTGCCAGTGCAGCCCCAGCCGTGGGGCCGGTGCCTACTCTGGGCTGGGCAGTACCCGTGGCTTGAGTGGGGGTCACGGGGTGCTGAGCTCTGTCATTCATAGGCCACTAAGTCAGGCCAAGGTTCTCAAAGGCAGTTTGAGGTGATGTCTTGTGCCTTGGCACCTGGCAGCCTGCAGGACACCAGCTGCTGGGCCTGTGGTCAAACAGGGCTGCTGAAGCTGCTACAGCAAACACGCTGCAGAGATCTGCAGAACTGTCAGACAAGAAGATCAGCAGCAGGCAGCTGAATTGCTTTCTGGATTTGCATTGTTGCTATTTTTAACAGCATTTTAATGATATTTTAAGTGTTCTCGTTACAAGACCCTCTCCCAGTGGCAAAGATCTCTCTGCACTGAAGTTCTGGACCAGCCCTGGGATGAAGAAATTGAACACAAACTAGCAGTGGCTGGGGCAGAGCCCAGACCAGAGCTGAGGGAGGGATCCCATGGGACCCCAGCACTGCTCTGGCTCCATGTCTGCTACCTGTGGGCTAGGGTCCCCAAGAGGGGCTCACAAGCTGCACATTTTCCTGGGTCACCCTCCTCAAGGTGCTCTCTGCCTGTAGAACTCCAAGCCCTTCCCCCAGGGGCTGGTGGCAGCTCAGCCCTTGTTCTGCTGCTGGATGCTGGCCAGCGGCTGGTCCCTGCCAGCTTGGCACTTCGTCACTGGTCCCTGGTACAGGCTGGTACAAGCCAAGGGGCTCAGGCACTCAGAAGCAGGGGTAGGTATTATTCTGCTCTTCTCCTGCTCCTCTCTGGTGGAACAAACAGAGCTTGTGCTGCCTTTGAGTCCTGCATCCCCCAGGTGCTTGGAGGCAGGCTCCAGGCAGCC
This sequence comes from Picus viridis, assembly GCA_033816785.1. Classification (NCBI taxonomy): domain Eukaryota; kingdom Metazoa; phylum Chordata; class Aves; order Piciformes; family Picidae; genus Picus; species Picus viridis. Next base: position 410,235 of record CM066592.1, read on the forward strand.
CAAGGCTGAGTTTTCCTGCCACATCCAGCTGCTGGACCTGGTGGTGACTGAGATCTCACTACTGAAGCAAGATTTTGTGTGCAGGTGGCTTTAGAGTTCAGAGTGCACACAAGGAAAGAGCCTGGCAGCCATGGGCTGGTTTTGGAGCCAGCAGCCTGTAACAACTTGTGAATGCCAACCAGGATTTTCTGTGATGGTCAGAGAGTCATTTTTCTGTCCACTTAGGCCCTGATCATACAGATAAATGGGACGATCCCAGACCTGAACGGGACAGACATCTCCTGTGACTATGGAAACAACATCCAGACAGTGGCCAGGGTGGCTGGAGATGATGTGACCCAGTTCATCTACTGCAGCCTGCTCCCCCGGGAGGAATACCCTGCGTTCCCAGAGCACCGGGGTGTGTAGAGGAAGGCAGGCTCCCTTCCTTCGTGGGCTCGTGTGTAGTGGGCTTCTCTCCTTTTCCCAGCCACAGACAAATACACACAGGGACAAAATGGCCCAAGCTGCTTCTCTTCTCCAGAGCATGTGACATCCTAGCATAGGAACTCCACATCCCAACACAAGCTGACACTCCCTCAGATCTATCAGTTTTTGTTTTGAACATCAGAACTCAGAAGCCACTTCGTGTACTTACTCAGATTTATCTGGTTAGAGTTTCTGTGTCAGTGAGTGCTGAACCAAACTGCTGCTTTAGCCCTGGCTATTTCCAGTGGCTTTTGCTTAATTGCCCTCCTGGACACACACTGCCCTTCAGCAGAGCTTCTGCAGCAACAGCAAGTGTAGGTACCCAAAGGCAGCTCAACACTCTCAGTCCCCTTTATGCAGCCCTGAGGCAGGCTGAGGCCATTCTCAGGTGGGTACCAAAGCGGGATGTCCATCATGAGGCCGGGTGGAGCTGCATTCTGGAGGTGATGAGCAGCTGCAGATCCAGTTGGCATCACCCAAGCCTCGATGGCCATGCTGAGCAGTTCTTGCAGTGTCTGCATGGCAATGGAGACACCCCCATTGTATGGCTCCTTCTGAGGAGCTCTTTGCTTCATTCCAGACTTGAGTGCTGGTTCAGCTTTCATCTTTCGAGCCTGGAGTGAATGCTCTATTGAAGATGACTTCAGTGGGAGAAGACTTAGGCAGTCCTTTTGAAAGTCCCACTTTCCATAGGCGAGTTTATAAGGCTGCATTGTTTTTCCCCCAGCTATCCAGAGAACGGGAGATCATTAACTGCTCTCATTGTTGGGTACAGCAGAGTCCTGACCAATTTCTGGAATCCAGAGCGCTGATTTATTGTCCATGCTCTGAAAGAGGCATTGTCTCCTGTCCCTGCTGCTTCGGTGGCAGAATTGCAAAGAACAAAAATATTAAGCAAATTTCTGGGGGAGGGGGCGTTAGGCTGGCCTGTTACAGAGCCAGCAAGGGGCTTGCCACTCTGCTCTGTGGGTTTGCTGTCATGGGGACCGCGAGCATCGTTTCAAAACACCGTAACGAACGTGCTGTAATTACCACGGGGGTTAACTACCGTTTAGCACTGGCTGCAAGTAAAGACAGTAATTAACTCTGCTAATTAACACGTGCAAACAGGCTGGGATTCTCTGCTGAAAGTCGCAGTGTTCTCTTCTGGTGGGGGTGATGGAGAGCTTGGAGTTAAGAGGGAGGAGCTGAGAGTCAGAGAGCAAAGAGGAATGGTCCAGGCTCTGAATTGCGACTTGGAGGAGCCCTGGAGAGAAGCAGCCAGATTTAGCCCCTGCCTTCCCAAGGGGCTGCCTTGGCTTTAAGTGTGAGCGAGAGGCTCTTGCAACCCAATATGCTCTTGGCTTGCATCTCTCAGACCACGTGGTGGTGGAGGCTGCTCTCCGGGTCAACAGCAGGAACATCATCCAGGCCAGTTTCACCATCTACGATTGCAAAAGAACCGGGAATGTCTCCCCGAGGAGAGCGTGAGTGACCCCGCTGGGCGGGCAGCAGGGCCACCCCTCTGGGCAGGGCCACCCTGCTGGCCGGGCAGCAGATGGGGCAGTCTCAATCTGGGAGGGTGTCCCCGCGTTCCTGCGGGGCTCCTGGGGAGCAGTTCCCTTTGCCAGCGGGATGGGGCCCGGGCAGGGCTTGGCAGGAGCATGGGAGCTGTGCTGCCAGGGATCCACAAGGGAGGGTCCTCGGGTGGCTCGAGCCATCTGGCCGTGCTGGGTTTCTTTAGTCATGAAAAATATTTGATAGAAGCTCATTTTGTTAACCCTTAGGTGCCAGTGCCTGCCTGGCCAGCCTTCCCAGGGGGTCTGCCAGGCCAGGAGGGAGTGAGGGATGTATGCCCTTGACTCTCTGCCCCTTCCAGCCCTGGGTAGGAACAGCTGGGCACCCCTCACCAGTGTGGTGGGATGGGCACAAGGGGTCTGGTGCCACCCATGGAAATTCATCCACCTTTCAGGAGCAAAATGTGGCCCTGACCCAGGGAGCTCCATGCCCTGTCCACCACCTCTGTCAGAGAGACAATGAGGGGAAGAGCCTGGGGGGCAGAGTGCTTTCTGCGGAGCAGAGGAGGGTGGCTTCAGGTCTGCTGGAGCCAGGCAGTGGCACAGCAGGTGGTGATGCCCCAGAGCTGCCTTGGAGCAGCACAGGGTGATGAGCTCTGCCCACACCCCCTGCAGCTCCCAGGGAGAGGAAAGCCCAGCTCCTGCCGTGGGTGTTTCTGGGCATCATTAATCACAATGTGTGAAGGTCAATGGTGTAGCTGAGGTTTGGCTCCCCTGAGCAGCTGGATCTGCTTTTCTCACTGCCCCTTTGCCATTCCAGGTGCACCAGCTGCCTTTCAACCAGGTGGAAGTGCCACTGGTGCCCCTCCACCTACACCTGTGTCTCCAACTACTCGCAGTGTGATGATGTGCTGCAGATAAAGGTAAGCTCCTCAAAGTTTGCTGTTTTGGGAGACCTTCCCATACTGTGCTTCATTTCCCTGGGATGGAGGCAGACGGCCTGGGTTTGACAGCACTACCCCAATAAGCTGCAGCCATGCCAGGACTGGAGGCATATGTGTGTGAGGACTACCCCAGTGCCCTCAGCAGGTTCCATCCCCTGGCAGTTCATCCCCTCTCTGCTCTTCCGCATCTGAGGCTGCCTGGGTTTGGGTGGCACTGCTAAGGCACCAGAGCTTTGCAGTCAGCCTGGCAGTGGGGTTTCTGTGGCATGGTAATGGCTTGCTGGAGCACCACTGGCAGTGCTTGGCTGAAGGAGAAAATCTCCCCTTTCTAAATTACAGCTTCAATAACCTACAGGCTCAGAGTGTTGCTGCTTCTGAAATTTAAATGGAAGTTAATTTAACTGAAATTGGCTTTTTAGCAATCAATCTGCTGCAGATCCACGCCAGGCTCTTACCCTGCAAATGGAACATCCCTCTGGCGCCCTGCTCTCAGCTCCTCCAGCGTTCCTCTACTCAGGGCTAGCCAGAGCTTGGCCCCGTGTCAGCCACCCCACCCTCACCCTGGGCTGGCCCCAGGGCTGGCCCTGCCCTCTGCTGAGGCGGTGGGCAGCTGCATGTGCAGGGCACCATGTCTAGTGGGAAACCCTGAGAAGGCTTTCTCATGCCTGCTGGTGGGGCAGCAGCTCCCAAAGCCAGCCAGGGTTGCCCTGTGGCAGGGATGGCTGCACCCGTCCTGCCCTAGGGGTACCTCCTCTCTTCTGCTCCAGAGGCACAGCTCGGCTGGGTGCTGTACCTGGCTTGGGTACATCCCTGTTTTCTCTCTGCCTTTCTCAGCCCTTCCTGCTGATTCAGGGAACTGCCTGCAGGACAAGGTGCTCCGTAGCCCTGGAAACACGGTGCCTGGTCCTGCAGCCTGCTGCTGGTAAACAAGCCCTGGCCGCACCTGAAGCGGCTCCACCGGGAAGCCAGCAGCGCCGGCGCCATCCGCAGCATCTTAAACACGCAGCCCTCTGCCCTGCTGCAGACAGGGCTGAGGAGCCCCGTGCCCAGCCCTGACGCCAGGACATACCAGGCACGGGAGCTGTGCCATGAATTTTTAGTTGTAGCTCTGCTGGATTTACTTTAACTCTTTTGACTCCCCTGGAAGAAGCTTGGCACTAAAATCTCTCTCCAGGGCTTTGCTTTGTGGTTTTGCTTCTCTTCTCTCTGGTCTTCAATCCCATGTTTGGGTGGCACCAGCTGTGCTGTGTGTTCTTCCTCAGCTAAACTGGTGCTGGCAGACAGCATAGCAAGGTTTGAGGAGAGCAGGACATAGCCCCCCATGCTCACAGCCTGTCCAGCACTGGGGACATGTCCAGCCCTGGGGATGTGGGCCTGGTGGTGCTGGGAGGGCAGGTTCTGCATCCTCAGAGGAGCAGCTGAGCTGCCGTGGGGTAACCTTTAATGCAAGAAGGAAATCTTGTCTGCTGCAAATTGTTCTGCATAATGGACCAAATATTTAGTTGTCTTTCACCCTGATGGCTGCACTGTCAAAGGCATCATTAATCTGGGTGTACCCCGGGGCAGTACAGAATGTGGCTCCATTTTTGCTGTCGTTGTGCAACATGATTTACATCTGGAGAGAGAACAGGATGGGTCTGTCATACAGCCTTGCATTCTGAGTCAGCTGCAGTACCCAAGCCATCAATTTGAAGTGAGAACAAAAGCAGGGGGACAGATGACCTTTGGAAATAGCTTTTCAGTTTCATTTGGGCCTTTAGTTTCAGCTGCCCAGCTGCTCCTGCCCTCACCCAAGCCCCTGTGGCTCCTGCAGCGCTGTGCCCTGTGCATGTGTGGGCATGGGCAGGCACCCCCTGTGCCTCCCAGGTGACCCCTGCAGGGGGTCACGCTGCCAGGTTTGCTGCTGGGGCTGCAGAGCCCTTTTTAGCATCACTCCAGTCCCATTTACCAGCATTAAAGTGGTGAGGGAGCTGCCGGGGTGGCAGCCAAGCAGGGTGTGCAGTACCTGTTACCCAGCACACAGTGAAGTGCAGCCAGGGCCAGGAGCTGCTGGAGGAACTGGGCAGGAGCAAGAGGGAGTTCCTGCCTTTGCCAGCTCGTGGGTGTGGACAAGCCCTCCTGCAAGCCTAGCTCCTGTGCTGTGGTTGTCTTGACAGCTAGTGGAGGGGCGGGTTCTGAGGCTGGCCAGGCTGGGCGGGGCTTAAGCCTTCCTTGAGGGAGGAAGGCTCCTGGTGGCGCGGCCGTTCCGTGTGGCACGGTGCCCTTTGGATAGCTCACGTTCTGTGTGGCCTGACTTCACAGATGTAGGGAAGTGACCCTGACAAGGGTCCTTACCTCTTCATGTAGGAAACTCGGCACACACCCAGCTAACTCCTCCCTTTGGTACCTAACAGGACAAAGCTGACTGCCCACGGATCGTGGCCGCCCCACTGGAGCCAATGCCCACGGGAGTGTCTCGGGACATTAGGATCTCTCTGGCTCAGGCGACCTTCTCCGAGGTGAGGGAGCTGCTGGGGAGGGCTGTGCCAAGCCTCGGCAGCAGGCGGTGGGGCTGCTGCCAGCTTGTGCCAGCAGCTGACATTGCTGTGTGAGCAGAAGGTGTTGATGGGAAGCAGTTGGATGGCAAGCAGGGTGCCATGGCAAAGCCAGGAGATGCCATTCGTGTCCAGGCATTCTCCAGAGAGCTCCTGCCATTAGTGACAGGCTTTGTGCCTCGGGTGGAGAAGGGGCTTTATACACTTGTGAAACAGTCACTGCAGTGAAATGTTTGGGGGAAACAGAGTTCCCAGTGGCCCTGGGGGTGTTTTCTCCACTGCAGAGCGTGCTGGTGACCCAGCACCATGTGCCAGCCCAACCCCACCAACTTTCTCTTGGCATGGGAGCCGAGGGCAGCTCCACTCTCTGGCAGGATCTGGCCTCTCTGCAGCAGGATGTGCTCTCTGCAATCAGCAGAACAGGGTGAGAAACCCTTCCTGTGTGGCAGCTGGAGGTGTCTGAAGAGGAAGCAGCTCCACAAGCAGCCCCATAGGAAACAAAGTCAGCAAGGAAGAGGCTGAGGCTGCCACTCCCAGGGCAGCTGTAGGGGCTCTGTCAGCCCCACTTCCCCCTCATCACCATCTGGAGACCATCTCAGGGTGCTGGGCAGGATTCTTTGTCCTTGCCTCTCGGTGGGAGCTCGAAGCAACAGAGGGACGTGCCCCAGCAGCTTGGGCTGCTGCAGGGACAGTGCCTGGGTGGTGGACAAAGGGGCAGGGGCTGGGGCCAGCCTGCTGGGCAGGAGCTGCCTGGGCATAAGCAATGCTCTGCAGAAGATTCCAGGTTCCCTCTCAGGGTTGTGTGTCTGCTGAGCCAGCAGCTGGCTTCCAGGAGCCTGGCATTTTCTTTCATGTGTTATCAGATGTGTTGGCTTTCAAAGGGTAGTTAGACCTCAGCAGTGCTGGAGCATCAACATGCTTGGAGATGGGCTTCTTGCTGGCAGATGAGGGCACAGCAGTAACCCAGGACAGGAGATCATCCTTCTGTTATCAGGGAAGCAGCACAGAGAAGCAGCCTTTGAAGGTGCTCCCGGCTGGGCTCTCATCTGAAGCAGAGACTGGCCGTGTGCAGTTGGGAGTAGGAGGAGGATGGTGGCTCTGAGTAAGCCCCACGCAGGGACTGGCTTGGTCTGGTTTGGGCAAGGCAGCTTGGGACCACCTCGGCTCTTGGTCTCCATTGCAGCCTGATCTTGGGACAGCCCAGCCCAGAGCACCCTGGTGCCTGCTGGTGGGGATGCCAGGAGCATGGCTGGGTCCAGCACATCCCTGGCTCCAGGGCAGCTGCCCCACACTTGGTCACCACAGGCTGGGACTGGACTCCACAGCACTGCTCAGCCCGCAGCAGTTTTATCTCTAGGTGTGCACCAGAGCACCGTTAATTAGGCGTTAATTAGATAGCCTCCTGCTCTCCTGCTTGGCTTGGACAGCAGCGTCGGGGCTGTGGCTGCTGCCGTGTCAGGCGTGGAGACCTGCACGCATGGGTGGCTGCAGCCCTGCCCCTATCTCTCCTGCCCAGGACACAGCTCTGCAGTGCCACTTCGGGCCGGACAGGATGTTTGAAGCCCGCTGGGTGAACTCTTCTGCCGTGGAGTGCCTGAATGTGGTGGTGAGTCGGGGCTGAGACTGCCAGCCCTGCTGCCCCTGCGGCATGGGGCAGCTCTGGGGGCAGGGGAGAGTCTTGCTTCCTACCTCCCACCCAGCACTGGGATACCTCCTCCTCCATCCTTCCACTTCCAGCTGACAACCCAAACTCTCCCCTCGGGCAAGAGCTCTGCATCCTGGCTCTGTGGGAGTCTGCAGGGCCCAGCCCCATTCCCTGAGCTTTGGGAGGGAGCTGCTTGTTTACCTTTCTGAGCAGAGGAGTTCAGCTCAGGCAAGAGCATTGGCCACCTTTCCATGCTGCTATTTCTGGAGCTTTTATTCTGAGCTAGCAACCAGCCTGAGAAAATGCTCAGAGGCTCACCAAAGAGTGCTGGAGGGCAAACTGCACCTCTGAAATGTGGCAGACATTTGGGCTTCCACTGGTGGGACATGGTGAGGAGAAGCTGGAGAGGAGCCCTTCCCCATCACATCGCTCTGGCACTGATGACACAGACTGGCCCCTCTGTTGGCTTTCCTGTCACTTCCAGTAAAACCAGCATCAGGCAGGCTCCTGGTCCCACTGTGGTGTGCCATGCACCGGTGCCCTGCGCTGAGACCTCAGCAAAAGAAAGCAGAAACCAGCAACCTCCCCTCCCTCTCTGCCTGCTGCAGATGAGACCTGCCTGGGCTGGGGAGCGGTGCTCAGAGCAGCCTCAAGAGGGATGTTAATCCATGGAGGGTGTGTGAAACCTCCTGTTTCACTGGATGTCCTCAGCTTTTGTGTGTTTGGTTTTCTGTGCACAGCTCCACACACCAGAGAAGAGCCATCTCTTCCCAGTGAACCTCCAGCTGAAGGACAGCCCAGACAGATTTATCGACAGCCCAGAGACAATGACAGGTCTGAGCTGAAAATGTTTTTATTCTGCTCTCATCTGGTCAGCTTGAATGGCTCTAAAATCCTGGCAAAGTTGGTGGGTTCAGGAGAGACACCATGGCTCAGCTGGGCTCAGCGTGGCTGTCTCCTCAGGCACACACACAAAGTGTGCCCAGGGACCAGCCAGACACCCTGCAGCCAAGGCCTTTGGAGGGCAGCTGTGACAGACAGGGACATTGACACTGTCAGCCACTGACCCAGGATTTACCACCACTGACCCTGTGGTAAATCCCAGGCTCTGCAGGAGGCTTATCTGGCAGAGCATTCCAGGCTGGAGAAACTGCCTTGGAAACAGCATGGGCATGCTGAGGGGGAAGCTGCTGAGAGGGGCAGGAGAGCTGAGCCAAGGCCAGGTTGATGTCCAGGAGAAGACTCTTGGTTGTCAGTGTGGATGCTGCTGGGAGCAGAGGTGACAGTGGAAGGAGCAGGGTGGGATCCCCACTCTTCCTCACAGAGCTCAGTCACACAGACCCTGTGTGCTGCAGCCTGAACTTGTCAGAATGTTTTGAGCTCCCATGGGGTGCTGGGCTGCTCTGGCTCCTCCTGGCATGAGCAGAGAAGGCACCCTCAGAGAGGCTGGTGGCCACTCGTGGCTGTGTGCATCTTTTATACCATCACCAGTGGAGTTAATCTTATTAGTGATGATGATTTCAGTGTTTATTAGCTTATTAAACTGCATAGTCCACTGAAGGGTCCCAGCTTTCTCATGTGGGGTGGAAAACCAAGCAGTGTAGATCACTGGGTGGGCTCCAGATGAGGAGAAAGAAGCTCAGAGTTTGTGGAGAGCAGGAGAAGCCCCTGGTGCGATGATGCTGTGTGGGCACAGGCAGACCACCGAGGGCCCAGGGATTCAGTAGCTGCTTCCCAAGCACCTTGAGATCCTCCTGTGAGCAGAAGTGCAAAATGTGTCTGTGGCTGTTTAATATTCTCCTGCACAGTGTTCCCTGGGGATCAGGGTGTGAAAGCAGCATTTCCTCAGCCTCCCTGGTGTTTGTCTCAGCAGATCCTGCACTCCAGCAGAAGGCTTTAGGCTGGAGAGGAAATGTAACCCAGGGCACCAGTTAATGAAGGGCTGGGAGCAGTGCAGGAATACAGTGTGGGAGCTGAGCTGAGTGCAGGGGAAGTCAGTGAGATGGACCCGTGGTCAGCAGGGAGCAGGGGAAGGACGGCAGCTGTAAGCTGTGTCCCTGTGGAGGCCACACTATTGCTCTGCTAACAGGCTGGAGCCAGCCTTACCAAGCAGCTTCCCATGTGGATATGGAGAGCTGGCCACATGCAGCACAAATTGACCAAAGCTTCAGAGTTTGGGTGTTTGTTTCTCAGGGGGAAGAAAAAGGAAAAGAAAATGCTAAATTACACTGCAGTGAGAACGAGCACCCGGGCCTGCTGGGAAGCACTCAGGGTGGCAGCTGGGCACTGCCCTGCTCCATGCATAAGCTGCTCTGCTCCCGCTGGCTGTGAGGGGTGCTTGGATCAGTGGGGGTGGGGACAGCAGGGCTGTGTGACTGCCTCAGGCTGCCCAAAGCTGAGAGCGCCTCGGGCGAGCCGCTGACCCTTTCTGCTGTCTCTGGTGCTGCAGTGGAGGTGTACAACTGCGCGACCGGCAGCGCTGACTGCTCCCAGTGCCTGGGCAGGGAGGACCTGGGGCACCGCTGCCTCTGGAGTGAGAGCAGCTCCAGCTGCAGGCTGCACACTGAGGCCTCCCCTGCCTCTGACGTCTGCCCCGCTCCCGAGATTCGGAAGGTAAGACCCAACCCAGTGTGGAGGGTGGCAGGTGGTACCAGGGCTGTAGCTGCCGGGGCGAGGCTGGCTGTGCTGCCTTTGCCTGAGGGCGGGGAGGCACCCAAGTTGCTCTGGCACAGGATAGGGTCAAGACCAGGGCTGAATTACTGATTGGTTTCCCGTGCTGTTGAGTCACCTTATGCCAAGCACATCTTGTTAGTGCTGAGGTCTGCTCCTCTGGGTGTCAGTGGGACAGCCAACAGCAGCACAGTCGGCATGCCCCGGAGTGCCTGGGGTTGGGAACACTGAGGCAGATTTGTAGGGTGGGCTGAAGCATCCTCACCAGGAACAGTGCTGAATGGAGCAGAGTTGGAAGGTGGCTGTGAGCCCTGCCTGGGAGTTGAGCCCTGAGCTGCTGCACCTGGGAGAGGCAGAGGCACCTCCTGGCATTGTGCATCTGGAAATGAGTTTGGTTTAAGTTGCAGTCAAATGAGTGTTTGGGGGGCATTTGGATCTGGGGCTCTGCTTAGAGGTGTAGGGCACAAGCCAACAAGTGTGACCCTGACAGTCAGCAGTGCAAGGGTAAGAGAAGCCTTAAGAGCTTAAGAGGAAAGGAGAAGCTGGAGAGGCAAACCAGAGAATGTGAGCATGGAAGTCAGCAGGGCTGAGGGGTTCTGTTAATTTCCACTGCATGCAGCAGTAGCTGCTCAAAAGTCTGGGTGCTGTAGCAGAGGGGTGGCAGAACCCACATCACCTGCCCCTTCCCTCACATCCCTGTGGCAGTGGGGTGCTCACCCTGAGCCTGTTGTTCCCCAGCACACACCAAGTGTTATCAGCACCAGAACATAATGGAAGGAAACCACAGCTGAGGCCACAGAGCCTGGCAGGGCTGTTGCTGTTTCCCTAGCGAGTAACTCCAAGTTGCCTGGAGTCATGCCAGCAAAGAAGCCCTCAGACCCTCCTGGAGGGAGGTGAAGGACAGCACTGCGCATGCTAGTGGGTTCTGGCCAGCCCTGGCCAGCTTGGCTGGCTGGCGCTCTGGGTATGATGTGGTGTTTGTGTGCCACTGCAGAGGGCAGAGAGCCCTTTCTGAACTGGACCACGCTGGCATCCCTGCTCCGTTCAAAGCTGTAGTGTGGAGGGAGCGATGCTTCACCCCAGATGTGTTTGCAGCTGGAGCAGTCCCTGGCCAAACCCTGGTACCAAATTTGGTGGTGGCTTCTTGTTTGTGAAGCCACAGCACAGAGGATGGTGGTGGGCATGCCGTGGGGGCACCAGAATCATGAAGAGCGATTCTGCCTTCCTTATGGGGCCATGGGTACAGCCATGGGCTCAGGGTGTGAAGGCAAGAAACTTGCTGGTGGTTCTCCTCTGACCTTGCCCTTGGTACCACAGATCGAGCCGCTGCGTGGGCCCCTGGAGGGGGGCACCCTGCTGACCATCCGCGGGAGGAACCTGGGCCGGCGTTTCAGCGACGCCGCGGGCGCCGTGCGGATCGGGGCCGTGCCCTGCGTGCCGCTGCCACACCGATACATCGTGTCCGAGGCGTGAGTGCGGCGGGGCCCCGCTCCCTGCCCGCCCCCCCCGGCCCCGCTGCTCACCCGCTTCCTTCCACTGGGCACAGCGTCAGGAAGAGGCAGCTGTGAGCTGTGCCCTGCTGCTCCGGGGGTGGGTGCCCACCAGCCTCCCCTTTGCCATCCACAGGATTGTGTGCCAGACCGGGAGGCTCCGGAGGCCTTCTCAGATGTAGTGACAGTGAACATGAGCCGGGAGGGGAGGTCCCGGGAGCGGTTCTCCTATGTGGTGAGTAGCTGCCTCCTGGCTCTTCCTGTGCCGGTTCTCACCCTGACGTTCCCTGCAGCCCTTCAAACAAACCTGCAGCCCCTGTGGCCCCAGCTGCCCTAGGAAGTGGCTCTACAACACAGAGTGTCAGGGTCCCCGAGGAGCAGCTGGTGTTGTCCCCTCACACCTGCTCACCTGCACCAGCTCTAGCAAACCCAGGATGCCAGCCAGGGTGTTGTCATACACAGCCTTGCTCTGTGCCAGCCTTGGCTGTGGTTTGTCCTCATCCTGGCTGTTTCCCCTGCTATAGAAAGGAGCTCATTTTCCATGTCCCTCTTCTACTAAAGTGCTGTTAAAACCTCTGAGATTTTCTGAGGCTCGCAAGGTCTCTTTGTGCTCTTGAGTTCCCTACCCTGGACTCTCAGAGTTCAGAGCTGCTACTCTGCTGCAGAGATTGTTTTAGCTTTTGCATGGGAATAATGTGCAGGGATTAGACTTGAGCTAACCCTGTGTCATTAGAGAGAGAAAAGCCCTTTATGGTTTTGCTGAGCCCCCTCACAAAGATAACTTTCATCTCTATAAACCTGAAGAAATCTTCTGTTTCTTACCCTTCCCACAAACACCCTCGTCCCCGGCCAGGTGCTGCTCACGGGCAGTGCCACATGCCCAGGGCAGAGCCAGCAGGATGGGTGCCCAGGGTGGGTTTGGGGGTTCTGGCAGCTTGCTGTCAGGATATGTGTGCTGACCCGGGCACAATGTCTGGCTGATTGCCCGGCTGACAAAGAGGAGCAGGACACACAGAGTGGGAAGGGGGTGGGCAGCTCCTTCAGTGGCTGTCAGCATGCAAGGGGAAGCCCTCTCAGGAATCACCTGTGAAGGGGCCAGCAGTAAACAAAGCAAGAGGGGCAGAAACCAGGCACTGAGCTCAAACCAGGCCCATGGCAGCATAGTGTTGGCAGTTCTGGGCAGGCTTAAGGAGAAGACTGTCCTTCAGGAGCAGGAGAGGAGCCATTGCTGCTGCAGTGAAAGCTGCCTCCTGTCTGTGTCAGCAAAGCCAGGAGAGGAGAGAGTGCCTTGCTCTACATGTGGCAGGCGTGAAGGTGCACAATGAGTATCTGCTGGGGTCTTCCACACCGTCTGCAAACTAAGCAATGCCCTTTAGTTTTCTTGATTCTCTTCTCACATATGAGGCATGAAGATGGAGCAGACCACACCATGCAAGGCTGGGCTTGGTGAGACCTGAATTTGAGCCCTGGCTAAGGGGAAGAGCTGCAGGGCTTTGGGAAACACAAGTAATCCTCTCGAACTGCATATCTGAATGTGGAGGTGAAGGGCCAAGGGTAGGAGACAGCTGCCTGCAGGCTCTCAGGGAGACACAAATGAGCAGGAGGGATTCTGTGGAAATGGACAGAGAGGAGAAACAGGAGAGGGAAGGCTGGGGAGGAGGCTGGCAGCCCAAGGGCAAGGACAGCTGCCCACACCCGTTTGTGTGGCTGGGGCTGACAGGAGGGCACTGGCACCAGCTGCTGTGGGGGTGGATCTGCAGCTATGGGGCTGAGGGGGCTGCAGCAGCCTGCAGGCTCTGCAGTGGGTGACAGGGCATTGCCCAGTGCCCACTGGGGGTCTGCAGACTCTCGTTTGCTCTGCCCTTGGCTCCTGCTCAGTTCAGAGCAGGCTGCCCAGGGTTCTCCTGGGGTGCTGTGTGTGCAGACGTAAGAGCTCAGTGCTGCATTAGTTATCAAAGCCTGAGGCTCAGGGATCTCAGGAAGATTTCCAGGGGCTGCAGATGCAGATAACAGACATGCTGATGACTGCTGAGCATGGCAAGAGGCAGAGCAACTTCCCTTCCTGTTGCCTCCGGAGAGCCAGCTTTGAGGCTTCCTTAAGAAGGGGTTTGATATTCAATTATCCAGACCCAGGTGGCTGTTTCCACACATCCCCAGGCCACCATCCAGAGGGGTTTGGGCTTTATCTTTGCATGCAGGAGGAAGTACATCAGGAAGGGCGAAGTGGTGGGAGCTGGAATGAATGAGACATTGCCTTTTGTTGATGGGCCTTGAGCTCCGGACCCTGCACTGGAAGTCTCAGGAGCTGATGGGATCCTGAGCTGAAACTTGGAGTCATGTCTCCTTTATTGCCAGAACTCAGGGGCTGCAGAGCCACAGAGGTTTTATCTGGTCTCACTGGTACCTCTCCCCTTGGTCTGAAACCCTGCTGGCAAAAGATTTTGCGGTGCTGCTGTTCCAGAGCATCTCAGCGCTGGATGTTTAAATTTACTCCAGCAGTCCCCATGTGCAGTGTGAAGTACCCAGCTGGGAGTTTGCCAGGCTAGAAAACAGATTTCCCCTTCCCTTGTTTCCAGCTTCCCGTGGTGTACTCCATAGCTCCCCTGAACGGCCCCAAGGCTGGAGGAACCAGGGTGACCATCAGAGGCAGCAGGCTGGACATTGGCTCCGAGCTCCGCGTCCTTGTCAACACCTCCAAGCAGTGCACTGACCTCAGGTGGGACTGGAGCTGAGCTGGAGCCAAGAGTCAAAGTGCTAGGCAGGGTGACTGTGGCCCCGGGGAGACCAGGAAGGGCTGGGTTTGGGTGGGGGTGCCACTGCATGCTGATTTGGAGCCAGCATTGCCTCCCTACCTGCCATCTCCATTTCAGCACCTTGCCAGCCTGGTGTGCCCACAGCAGCGAGGCAGCACTGTGTGACACAGGCTGAGGCCAGCTGCTCTGGCAAAGTGGCTGCCCTGGGGTGGCTGTGCCCTGGCACTAGCAGCCAGCAGCAAACTGAACGCTCCTCACGCACCACTGGCAGTGCTGCCAGGCCCTGTGGGTGGTCTGGGAGCAGAACCAAAACCCTGGCAGCGAAGCAGGCGTGGGCATCTTTCTCACATCTGCTGGGGGCAGGAGGCACCTGGTGCCAGGCTCCAGGCCTGGTAGTCAGAAGAATCCCCTTGTGTGTCCCCCCATCTTGTTGGTGGGAAGCAGCAGGAGCCTGCCCTTTCCCTCTGGCTGTGTGGGAGATCAGTCTGGCAGCCTGGGGTGGTGCAACCCGGTTGGCAGGCACTTGGCACACGGGCACCAGTGTCTGCCATCTGCCTGGTGTCCGAGGGGCACCTGGCCCTGGCCGTGCCCTGACCCTGCTGTGCCCGCGCAGCCGCAGCGACAGCACCATCAGCTGCACCATGCCAGCCGCGGAGCTCACCGGCACCGTGCCCATCTGCATCCAGTTCGAGAACAGGTCCTGTGCCAGCCACAACATCACCTTCAAGTACGAGAGGAACCCGCTCATATCGGGCATCAGCCCCACCAAGAGCCAGCTCAGGTGAGCTCCCTCCCGCAGCACCCACCCTTGCCTTGGTGGCCTTCGCTGGGCTCAGCCTCTCCATTCTTGCTGGAGGCAGGAGCGGGCAGAGCTCTCCCGCCAAAGGGCAGAGCTCGCTGGGGTGCCCTGCTGTAGCCTGCTGCAGGCAACCTGAGCTCACCCAGTCGTGCCTTGAGATGCCCAGGCAGCGGATCCTGAGCCAGCCCCACGTCAGGAGCCTCGTGAGTGGCTGAAGCGCAGCCAGCAGGCAGGGAGTGGTGTCAGGCCCCATGCTACACTGCTGACTTCATTCCAGAGCTGACACAAGAGAGGGGGTCAGATCCAGGCTGGTGGGAGAGGGTCCTGCTGTGAGGGAGAGGCCTTCTCAGCTTGCAGACAGGTGCAGAAGGGCACCCACTGCAGAGTGCTCTTGGGGTACTTTGAGGTACTCTGGGCTGGAGCAGGAGAGGTCTCGTAGGTCAGGACTGCCTGTAGCTCTTTTCAGTGCACTGAGGACATGGAAAAGGTCAGCCTGGGAATGGTACCATGCAGGCATGCTGAGTGCTTTAGGGAGGTTCAAGAGAGGCTCCATGGGATGCTGAGGATTTGTCTGGGCAGGAGCAGTGCTGGAGGATAAGCTGAGAGTTACAGTTGTGGATTTCAGCCCTCCCCGAGGTCACTACGTCATTTTCAGAGTGTGTTGCCTTTCATTTTGTGTCTCTCCGTGGGGTCTCAGGCTCCTGTTCCTGTGGATCTCGTGATGAAATGCCCCTTCCCTCAGCTGTGGAGCCTGCAGACCCCAGGGCTGTGCCCAGAGCCCAGGGTGAGAGCAGCACACTCCAGGTCCAGTCCCTGTGGGAACACTGATGGCACGGCTGGGCAGTGCCACTCAGCTCCTCCAGGCTCCTGAGCTGAGGTGGTGCCCAAACAGGCACAGGGGAGGAATGTCCGTGCCCACAGCCGCAGGGGAAGCCCCAGGGTATTTCCTCACCAGCCTGGTCTGGTCTCTTGTGTTGGCAGCAGTGGCCGAGTCTCAGAGCACAGAATGTGGCTGCAGGCTCTGGCTTGCCCTCGCTCTGCTCTCTGCTGGAGCAGGGCTGCTGACCATGAGGGGTCAATGACTTGTGTGAAATATGGCTGGATCTGATTTGTCTTTCCATGCTGCTGAAATAATCCCTGTGGGCGAGGCTTACAGTAGAGCACAAGTTGGAAACTCCTCTGCAGATGTGACAGGGTCTTGGCTGGGAGCTTGGATCACAGCTGCATGGTAACATCCACAGAGCCCAAAGAGCCTGACTGGAACCCTGTGCCCAAAGGGGTCTCCAGACAGCAGGGTTGGTAGCTCCCTGACAGATAGTCCAGACAGATGGGATGTGACCAGAGGAAGGCAAACCCAGCACATGGCTGCTGCTCTCCAGCACAGACATGTGGTGCCAGTTCTCCACCCCTTGCTCTGCATCAGGGCCGTCTCGTTAGTGTTGTTAATTGAGTGCACATTCGGAGCTCTGTGTTCCACATTCCCCAGGCAGCAGATCCAGAACACAAAACAACTTTCAGATTTTCATCTGAATCAGAAGTGTCTGGGAGGTGAGGGATCCCTGCCAGCTTTGAAGAGGTCTCTTCCCTCTCCAGGTCTTCTCTGCAGGTGGCTGTGGGGCAGGGAGATTCTCCTGGCCCTTTCTCTGAGGCACTGGTGGTTACATCACTGGTGGCCTGGGCAGCCTGCTGTGTGGCACTGGCGTGCAGAGGCAGGCTGCCCCTCTAGGGAGCAGGATGAAGCAGGACAGTTTGCTGCTACTAGAAGAGCTACCCCCATCCCACCACAGCAGCTGCTGCTCCTGCCTCCTTCCCTGATGTCTTGGATGCTTGTTGCAAGGCTGACTTTGGCTGTTGGGTTGCATTTTCTGCTCAAAGGGAAAAGAGAGCAGGGAGCTGGCTGCTGTGCTGTCCTCCACAGTCACCCTCTCTCTCTTCCCCTCTCCTCAAAGTGGGGGCAGGATCATCACCCTGGAAGGAAGAGGCTTTGAGCTGGTCCAGAACGTGTCCATGGCCGTCCGTGGCATCGGCAGAGAGCAAACGGTGAGCGTACCCCTGGGCACGGCCTGGTGCTCTGTGCCCGGTGCTGAGGCCCTCCCTCCAGCCTGAGCTGGCAGCAGGGCTGGTGGGAGTGCTCGGGTGGCAGTGCCTGATGGTCACTCTCCTGCTTTTAGAGCTGTAAGGTTCACAGTGACACCACCATCACCTGCCCCTCTCCAGCTGCCTCCAACGTCACTGCCGGCGGCAAGCCTGCGCCAGTCGATTTCTACCTCAACGGTCGCCGCTACGCCGAGGACCGCCTGGCCCTGGATGAGGAGATGTACCCCAAGGAGGCCCTGCACATCAGCAAGTTCAGCCTGGACTACTATGCTGACCCCCAGTTCTTCACAGCTAAGAAGGAGAAGTGGATCAAGCACCATCCTGGCGAGCCCTTGACTCTGGTTATACATGTAAGGGAGCCACGCATCGACCCTGCTGCAGCCAGGGTCTTGTCTGCTCCCAACTGGAGACTCTTCAGCCTCCAGTACCAGCACAGAGCCTGCCCACACATGCAGGAGACAGGGGTGGTAAGAATGGGAGAGGCAGGCACAGGCAGTTCTTGCCCAGCCTCCTGCACCTGCATCCCTTCACCAGGAGACAATGTGACCCAAGGATGGCCTGTGGGGCTTGATGGCAGAGAGTAGTGTGTGGAGGATGTGACAGCAAGGAGCTCAGTGGGAAGCTGGCCTGAGGTCAGGCAGGTGACAATGGGATTTACTCCTGCCCGAGCAGGTCCTGCATGCAGCTTGGGTGAGGAGGAAGCTGGGGTGCAGTGGCTGAGCGCTGGGACAATGTCAGCGGTGACTCAAAGCCATTGTTGGCCGCAGGATTTCCTCCTGGGTCCCTGCTCCTCAGCCCTTGCAGGCATCCCCTAACTCTTCCACATCCTTCCCCTTCCCAGGTGGGTGCTTCCCTCCTTATCTGCAGTGTGCAGCCAGGCCAGGTCAAAAGCAGATTGTCCCAGGTCCCATGGGGGCTTGCCCCTCCTGTCCCCAGTGCTGAGTGAGGAATGGGAAGCAGGAGCACAGGAAGTGGCCTGGCTCTGGGCTTCCTGTGGGGCATGGAAAAATGTGCCTGGTGAGGGACAGTCCTCCCAGGCCTGCAAAACAGCAGGGAACAGGGAAAGGAAAGCAGGAAAATGGGCTGCACTTCCGACTGCTGCTCCGGCTTTGACGTCCTGGCTCTGTTTTTGCCACCAGAAAGAGCCTGACAGCCTGGGGCTGGAGAGCAACGAGTACCAGGTGCGCATTGGCCTCGTGTCCTGCGAGATCCAGATCGTGTCGGACAGAGTCATCCACTGCTCCGTCAACGAGTCGCTCAGCACCGCCCACCGCCAGCTGCCCGTCACGGTGCGTCCCAGAGCCTGCATCCCGGAGCCCGGCTCCCGGCGCGGCACTAGGGCCCTGCTGGCAAACCCGGCCGGGGCGTGGGCAGGACCTGCTGGGCACCAGGGGTGCTGGAAAGGTGTCTGGAGCGGTGCCCGGGTGGCTGCCTGGTGGGTGATGGAGGATGGAGGGGGCTGTGCTGTGGGCAGCAGCAGCTGGCTGCTGAGTTCAGGGCCGGTCAGCTGCTGCTGCTGCTGGCTGGGGAAGTCCAGGCATGTGACAGGTGGTCACTTGCAGTCATCTTCCCCCTGCCCCTCATGAGACACCCGTGGGGGATTTCCAGGCAGTTCTCAGCCAGCTGGCCTGTTCTGCCAGCAGCAGAGCTGCAAGCAGGCATGAGACTCCAGCCAAGCAGCGTGGAGCCACTGAGAGGGGTCCCTGCAGGAGTACCTGGGGCTGCAAGGCTTCATCTTGCTTCCCAGGGGCTGCCATGGTATCACTGCCCAGAGCTCCAGGCCCAGGGCTGTCCAGTCTCATCTATGCAGCACTCAGTGCTCTCTTACTGCCCTTTGTTCCACAGAGGACTCGACTCACCTGCTCTGCTCACCCTTGGCTTCCCTCATGCCACCACACAGGGCTGGGACTATGGCTCTTGGTAGTTGTGAGAAAACACCTCCATCTCCATGGGCTGAGACCCTGCAGCCCCCTCCCAGGGAGTGGGTGGGGAGGAGGAGTAAGGCTTCAAAGGAGGTTGAGAGGGCTGAGAACTTGTGCTGCCCAGGAGAAAGGCACAGAGCTGCAGCAGCAGTTCACTGCCAGGGCTGTCCAGCTGGCTGGCTGCAGTCTGCCAGAGGCTCTGCTGCACGCTGGAAGGGTGGCAGTGCAGGAGCAGCAGAATTTCCCAAGTCCTTCTGTTGGAAATTCTGAATTGGGTAAATTTGTGTCTAGTGGGAACCGAGAACCAGGGAAATCCCTTTGGGGAGGAAGAGGGATTTGTGAGTTCACTCATCTTGGTCTGGCATACAGCATTTGGGGCAGTGCCCAGGCAGGTCCCTAGGAAGCATGAAAATGGCAGCTAGCCCTAAGGCAGCTACTGAGTGTGCCACCAGTGAGAGCACAGCTGAGTGTCCTGCCCCTGAGCGCTCACAGACCCTTCCTCCCTGGTTTGACTTGCCTCCTGCTGGGCCTTTCACAGGCAGCAGCTGCCCATACAACCTCCTTGCAGCAGCTTGGGGACAAGGTCTCAGGGGCTGCAGAAGCCTCACTGCTGGTGCAGGTTCCCCTGGCAAGCTGAGCTGCCTGGTGGTGTGACAGCCCAGGCTGTGCTCCTGCAGGTGGTGGAGCCTACATCTGCAGAGAGCAGTCCTCTGAAAGGTGTCCCACTGCTGATCTTAGTCCTGGCCAGGAATCTGGGTGGGCCTATCCTGAGGAGGTGGTACAGGGGCAGGTCCATGTCAGCAGGTGGCATGGGGCAGCAGGGGCTGTCTGTGAGGAGCAGCTGGTGGGGAAGATGGGGCTCCCAAGCATCCCTGTGTTTTGGGGGTCACTTCTGAGCAGCTCTTTGGGCAGTGCTTTAGGTGACCTGGATTTTGGTGTAGTTTAGTCCCAAGGGGATGCATTTTCATCCTGGGAGGTTGTGAGACAGCTCCATTCCTAAGCTGGAGCATGGTTCCCAGCAATCCCCAGGGTGGTCCCAGGAGTCCTGCCCAGCCCAAACAGCTCTCCCTAGGAGTGAAATATCCTTTGGCCCTGGCTCCTTCTGCACCCCTCCATGTGCTGGTGACAGGAATGTTGTCATTTAACCTGCAGCCTAATTAATTCCCCTCACTGAGCAGTGCGATACACAGGAGAAGCTTGCTGAGGCCTTCAAACCCATTTTTCTCATGACCAAGCTGTTTAAACACTGAATTAAACAGTAAGTGTGGGATTTCTCTTCTGGCAAATGCAAAATGGCAAAGGAAAAAGCTGGTAGGGAGAGAAAAAGACTCCAAACTCATCGAGACTTGCTTCATTGCAGCATTCTAGGGGGAAGAGGTGGAGGTCCTGGGGCTAGGCAGGGTGCTGTGCAGGCTGCCAGACAACCTCTGCAGATGCCTGTGTGGTGCTCATGATTCCTTGGTCTCTCCCAGCATCTCAGCTCCAGCTGGTGTGCACAGGGGAGGAGACTGAAGCCCTTGGTGCTGGACACTGCCTGGAGGCACCAGCCCAGAAGCCAAGAGTCTAAGGGCTGGGACAAGGGTACACTGGAGCTTGGAGCTGCAGGAGCCTGGCCAAGAGGTCCAGCACTGATGTGAGATGTCGGTTGGGAGCGGCTGCAGCACCTCCTGGCACCCAGGGCAGTACCTTGGCCACAAGGTCACTGCTTCTCTCTGCTCTCTTTGGTTATCTTTTGTTCTCTTTTTTTGTATTTAAAAAAGCTCAAAGTTTATTTCCCCTTCTTCTCCCAAGTGGCTTTTGGAGAAGGGGGAGTTCACCTGGGAGCCAAAGGCCATCCAGAGCTTGATGCAGTTGGGTGATCAGTGGGTTCCTAGTGGAGGTAGTCCAGGCAGTGCTATGTGGTGCAGTGAGGTCTCCCAGGAAGGGCCATCTCCTGGCGGGGAGCCATGACATTGGCTGGAGCCTGAGACCGCCACCAAAGGCCTGTGGTGGCCCTGGGATGGGCACCACTGCAGTAGTGCAGCCTGATATGAGCTGGCCTCTGCCCCCAGAGCTCATGGGGTGGGAACTGGGTTTTTCTGAGACGCACAAAGCCCTGAGGTGCAGCAGTGAAAAGCACAGCTTGGGCTCTCCTGGTGTCTCCTCCAAGCCTGGTGGGCTGAACCAGCCTGGTCAGTATGTCCTCGGGCAGAGGTCTGCCCAGCAGTGCCCTCCTTGCTCAGCCTGTGAGCCGCTTGGCAGCATGCCACTGAGCTCCTGCTTTTCCTGCTCTGCCTCCCTAGATCCAAGTGGGAAAGTTCAACTACACCATTGCCATGCTGCAGCTGGGGGAGGAGAGACTGCCATCATCGTCTCCATCGTCATCTGCAGCATCCTGCTGCTGCTCTCTGTTGTAGGTGAGACAACAGCTCCCAGGCTGTGCCAGGGTTGTTCCCCTTGAATGTGGAAGGGGGAGGTGACTCACTCACAGGTTAGGAGACCTCTGAGTGCTGTGCAGTGCCTGAATCTGCTCTGGGTGCAGCAAGTAGCCACTCTTTGTACAGGCCCAAGGCAGCACCTGGGCTCAGAGGTTCCTGCAGCACAGAGCATTGGCTGCCTGAGGCCACAGCTCTGTTCCTGGAGCCTGTGACAGTTACAGATGTCCCATTTCCCCCAAACTCTTTACAGCTGCTGTAATACAGAGCAAGGAAAGGTGTAAGAAACTGCTCCTGGACTCGTGCTGGCTTGAGCAGGCTCAGGCACAGACGTGGCTGTGGCAAACCATCTCCCAGGGCCACCTAGCCCCAGGTCCTGTCATCAGTAACAGCCAGTGACAGGCGCCTGGCAAAGCAGGTGGAGAGCAGAGCTGCAGATCTGGAGCAGACGCAGGAGTTTGCCAGGCTGGCTGGAAGCTGTGCAGCACACCTGTGTCCTCTGGCTCTGGTCCCTGCTCATTGCATGCCCAGAGTGGCTGTGCAGCCAAACCTGTCAGCTCCCAGCACACCAGGGGCTGCTAATTGGGGCTTTGTCTATTTTTAATAAAGATTATCATGCACAACATTTATGAATGCACCACCTGACAGACCTCTTTCTGGAGGCATGGGGAGAGCGTCAGACATGAACGCTGTCATACAGGTGCTGAACATCAAGTCTGTGTTCATTAATCAGCTGGAACACATTGATGTGCAGCTAGGCTGGATGCAGAGAGCCCAGCCTTCGATTGAAGGTGACAGTTACAGCCTCATCGTTACATTCCAGATGATTTTGCTTATTAACAGATAACCAACAGCTGCCTGATCAGACACCAGGCTGCCGGAGGTGTTAAACCAACACTGAGTTTAACTTCCTGCACCCCTGTCGGCAGGGGACTGCTCTGAACCCCGCTGCAGCTGCTCCAAAGCCCCAGTTCCAAGGGCTTGTTGCTTCCTCTCTTGCAGCCCTCTTTGTGTTCTGCACGAAGAGCCGCAGAGCCGAGCGGTACTGGCAGAAAACCCTGCTGCAGATGGAGGAGATGGAGTCACAGATCCGCGAGGAGATCCGCAAAGGTGAGGCACCCTGCTGGGCACCGGCAGCCAGCGCTGGCAGGGAGGTGCCCAAGAGGCAGGGCTGAAGCTGTTCACCTTCTGCTGTGCTGAAGCTCCTGGAACTCTTGACAGGAGAATTCCTGCTGTTGCTTTGGAGCTTCAGCAGGGTTTGTGAGTGGGGCTGCGAGGCTGCCAGCGTAGCTCTGCCACTGTCCTGCTGCCTGGGCAAGCTGCTGTGCCACTCCTTCCCCTGCCCCTGGGTTGGTGGCCCTTGGCTATGGTAGAGGGCTGCTTGAAGGCCACTCTAATCTTTGGTGTGCTTTGTGGTTGAGTGCAGCAAGAGCTGCAGCACACTGCTGCTAGAGCAGTGGGAGAAGCAGCCTGAGCACCTGCATCTGCTGTCCCCATGGCAGGTGACTCTGTGACATCAGCCAAGCTCCTGCTGCTGTAGAACCAGGCTGGGGCTGATCTCCTGAGGGCAGGGGAAATCTTCTCTCAGTGCTGTGGGACATGATGTGTGGAGCTGATGGTTAAAGCCTGACGATAATCTGCTGCTCCTCGAGAAAGTCCTGCTGCAGCCCCCTGGAGGGATCGGCTGGAGGAGGCGGGGGGGCTGGGGGGGACACATGCCACGTGTTGCAGTGCCAGCCTGCCTGCTGTCCCAGCTGACACAGCCCTTACTCTCCGTGGGTCTCTTTGTGGCAGGTTTTGCAGAGCTGCAGACAGACATGACAGACCTGACCAAGGAACTGAACCGCAGCCAGGGGATCCCCTTCCTGGAGTACAAGCACTTTGTCACCAGGACCTTCTTCCCCAAGGTGCTTCCTTCCCTGCCCAGGGGTTACAAAGTCATCTCACCGCTCTGTGTGTAGTTGTCACAGATTCGGTCTTGGTTCTGGTCAGAAGTGGAGCTGCAGCTCCCGGGCTGTGAAGTGAGGTTGCCTTGCGGGCACACGGTGTGAGCCTGGCAGTGACACAGTCCTGGGCGGGGGTGGTGGCTCACTCGTTTGGTGCCAGTGGCCATCTCCCACATGAGCAGATGCTGGGAACTCCCCCAGGGGCTCCAGTGCCACCCCGCTCTGAAGCCAGGGTAGGGCTGGAGGTGTATCTGCATTCAGGGCGATTTTTGCACCCTACCGTGCACCACTGAGCACGCCCAGCTGCTTTGCTCATCCTCAGGAGCTTCTTGGGTGTCTCTGCCGCTTTCTTTCCTCTCCACCAAAGGCTGGGCCCATGGTGCTCCCAGTCGGATGCCCAGTCCCGGTCTGTCTGCCCAGTGTCCTCCTCCAGACGCGCTGGTGCCGTAGCTGCCGCCCCGGCTGCCCCGAGCCGCCGCCGCGTTTCAGCCCCGAGGCAGCTGCTGTTGAGCAGCTGATTTACGGTGGCAGTGTCCGCAGCAGCCACTGCTCGGGGCCGAGCCAGCCAGTCCCTGTGTATCCACATGGCAGAGAGCGCCAGGCTGCCCTGAGTGCTGGAGATGTAAACGTTTCCCACCTGTTTCAGGAGCTACCTATGTTAGAGCACCCAGAGCTCCTCTGTTGTGACTCAGTCTTTAATGTTCGGTCCTGGGGAACTTTCCTAGCTGTCAGCTCAGTCTGTGCAGCCTCCCTGCCCTCGCAGCCCTGCGGCTGCGCCGGTATCTGCCTCCCCTCATGTCCTTCAGGAGGCTCTTGCAGAGTGTTGCAAGGCTCCTGGCCACTGCAGGCGTGTTTGCATGCTGGGTGGTCTGCACTCCTCAGGCTGTGTGTGTGTCCCCGGCCTAACGCTGTGCTTGCTTGCAGTGTTCCTCGCTCTACGAGGAGTGCTACATCCTGCCGGCACAGCAGCTCAGCTCCCAGGGGGCTCCCAGGCTCAGGAAACCCACCCGCTCCTGGTGGGGGAATGGAAAGTGAGTACGTCCCCAAGAAAGCCACGGCCAGGTGGCTGCTGCCCAGGCTCATGTGTGCCAGCGCTGCCAGGCATTCTCCTGTGGGGCAGGGGGATGCACCCACAAGGTGTTCTGGCACTGCCCTGCCAGGGAACAGCCTGGCTCCGGTGTTCTGCTCTGCAGCTGAAGGCTGCAATAAGATCTGCTCTTACCGCCTCGTGAGGCTGACCAAACCCAGTCCCTTCCACTCCTCCTTGTACACCTGCTGGCTGCCCTGGCAGCCCTCAGCCGCACTTCCTGCGGTTGGACAATGTCCATCTTGCAGCAGGTAGCCCAGAACTGGCTGTGGCACTCCAGGTAGCCTCACAAGTGCTGAACAACCACTGCCACCACCCTGCCAGCCATGTGTCACACCCAGCTGTGTCCTTGCCAGGAGAGTCTTCTGCTGAGGGAGTCAGGGGTCTTCAGCTCAGCACTCCCATGCTCAGCAGGGACATCCTGGCAGTCAGGAAGGATACAACAGGCAGGGGTTTCTCACTCCACTGTCTGAATTCTTTAGATCCCTGAAAGCTGCAGGCCCAACATGGAAGAAGGGATCTCACTGTTCTCCACCTTGCTCAACAACAAGCACTTCCTCATCGTCTTTGTCCATGCTCTTGAGCAGCAGAAGGACTTTGCTGTAAGAGACAGGTATGAACTGCTTTGGCATGAACCAAAAACCTGGCAGCTGGGGGACACTGCCTTAGCCCTCCTCTGCAAGCAGCCCAGCCTGTGTCTGCAGCCATGCCTTCCAGGTGGAGGCTGTCACACCTGCCTCCCACTGTTCTGTTGCAAATGGACAGCCATGAGCTTCTGGTATCCTGAGGAGCACCAAAAGGTGCAACCAGGCACTTGCTTGTGGCTGTTTGTGTGCCTCCACCTTTGGTTTACCAGTAGGAGGATGTGAGCTGACCCAAGGTCCTGCAGCACTGGAAGAGGGTTTGAAGTTTTAGCACTACTGGGGACTCATGAAAGCTGTCTGAAATGCTGCCTCTGTGTTTTGGGGGTTTTGGTCGATCAAAGTTGGGTCTTGTTGGATTGGTGTCGAGTCTTATGCAATCCTCTGTTCCAGGTGTAACCTGGCCTCCCTGCTTACAATTGCATTGCATGGGAAACTGGAGTATTACACCAGCATCATGAAGGACCTCTTGGTGGATCTAATAGATGCTTCAGCTTCCAAAAACCCCAAGCTGATGCTGAGGAGAACAGAGTCTGTGGTGGAGAAGATGCTCACCAACTGGATGTCCATCTGCATGTACAGCTATCTCAGAGTAAGAGAACCAGCTCTGCTTTTGGTGGGGGAGGTCAGTGCTGTGTGTGGGGAGCTAAGGACCTGAACACTTCCCACCACTGCCCCTTGAATTCATGGCTGACCAGCTCCAGTGTACTGGAAGGCTCAGGTGTGGAGAAGCAGCCTTGAGTTGCTTGTCCACTTCTGCCTGGGGGTTTGGTGAGGTCAGCCTTTGTGGCAGGACAGAGCATGGATGAATGTGTCACTGTGCCTCAGAAGAGAGCCACAGAGGAGCTGAACAAGAGCCAGCCTGGCCTGAGGTCTGGAGCTGGTTCCAGGTGTTGGTTGTTTCTGACCAGCTCACGCAGCTACACTGGTGGTCACTGCCAGCCTGGCGGTGCCTCTGAGCAGGGACAGTGACATGGGGCAGAGGCTGGTGCCTGGTGGTATGGGAGGTGTCACCTGGCTCCACCCTGGCCAGACCACAGCAGGGGTGGTGGGGTGTGTGCCCCCAAAGTCTGGCTGTCTTCTGAGGGTAAGGCACGTGAGTGTGTGTGTATCTTGGAGCACATCAGCAGTCCATCTGCTCAGTGCTTTATCTCCAACACTTGCCAGTTCTGGGTGGAATTTCTCAGAAGAATTGAGCAATAACTTAATTGATTCCATGGCAGTTAATTGGAGGACACCCCATTGTACCCCCAGGGGCGAGCCTTGACAGAGTCTTGGAAAAACTTCTGTTCCCAAAGTGTTTGCCATAGCTGCAGATGTGATTCTTATTGTCCTCAGCATCTCACAGTGTCCTCTGATCCCAGCTGATGATCACTTCTTGTCCTGCAGCCTCTGGGTTTGTAGTTCACAATCTTTCATTGCAGCTCACGTAATTAGGCAGCATAATGATGACAAAGTTACAGGAGGAAGGAGGGTGGCTGTGTGCTGCAGCACCATGGTCCAGGCTGCCTGAGCAGAAAGGAGTGAATTAGTGAATGTGTTTTAATCCTCAGTTTTGTGCCTGTAGTTAAACCATTGGAGAAAGAAAAAAGTGCTGACCTCTCCTTTTGGAGAGTGGAGACCACATGTGA
The DNA here is from genome assembly GCA_033816785.1 of Picus viridis. Classification (NCBI taxonomy): domain Eukaryota; kingdom Metazoa; phylum Chordata; class Aves; order Piciformes; family Picidae; genus Picus; species Picus viridis. The sequence goes on from CM066592.1 coordinate 436,772, forward strand.
AGCACTTGATCCAGCTCCAGCTTATGCTAAAAATGGACATTGTGCAAGAAAGCTTTCTCAGGGAAAAGAAGAGGAAAGAAGTTGAGTCTTAGCACACATGCCTGGAGCCTTGGGCACATTACAGAGCTGATCCATGGCCAGGAGCTCCCACGTGCCAGTGTGCTGGGCAGCGAGGTGCCCGTTGCCATGGACTTGGCCAGGGTTGGTGGCTGGACTGGTGGCTGTCCCTGTGGCCAGGGTGCTGCTGGTCCAGGCTGTGAGCTGGCTTTGCTGTGCTGGGAGGCCCCATGCAGGGAGGTGGAGGAACAGGGTACGGATGGGAGCAAGCTGTGCAGGTCTGTGGTGGCCCTCGATGGAGCTGTTGGGCCACCGGCTGCACCTGTGTTCCAGCCTGCTGCAGACAGGTCCTCAGCAGAGGACCCAGCTGCATCTAGCTGTGCAGTCTGCTCCTTCCTTTGCCTGCCCTGTCTCATCTATGGCAGTCAAGGGTGGCACTTTCCATGGCAGCCCATTTGTCATCCCTGCAAAGCACAGAGAGCTGGTTTCAAGAGCCTTTTGTGTCATGTGTGTGAGGCTAGAGGAGAAACCATGCTGCCTGCTGGAGCGTGGAGGAGGCAGAGACCTGATCAGGCAGAACTGGTCAGTGAAACATCCCTCTGACTGTCCCAGGTGCAGGGCTGTGCCAGGGTGCGGGGGTCTCGGTGCGCGCTGGCAGAGCCAGGCCCTTGCCCGGCACACAGAGGACGGAGCGGCTGCGGTCGGAGCGGGGCAGCTGCTCAGGCTGGGCTCAGGGCTGTGCCCAGCCCGCGGGGGCGCTCCAAGTGTTCCTTCTCTGCCCTTAGAGCCAGCACCGCACACCCAGAACATTTGTTTGCTGTTACTGCTCTGCCTCACAGCCCCCCACCCCCCTTCTGGGGGAAGATGGTTTGGAGGAGCTGTCTTCAGCTGGGCAGGAGCTGCAGGCTGCAGTCACCGGTGCCCTGCACATGTGGAGGGCACCTGAAGGTGAGGCGCTGATGGGGAGGTCTGGCTCGATGCGTGCAGGAGATGTGATGGGGAGCTGGTGGGACACTTGCTGCTGGGGATAGGGTTCAGAGAGAACGGGCAGCATGTGTACAGCTGCTGCAGAGCTGAGAGTCGTGGATAAAGCAGTCCAGGTGTCTGGTTTCTACTGCAGCTCTGGGGGAAGGCGCTGAAGAAAACGCCTTCCCCATCAGGTGCTCCGGTACTGTGGTGCCTGGCTCCCGACAGCATCAGGGCACCAGTACTTAAAGCAAAATCAAGGTCCTGGAATTCAGCTGTTAGGTCTAGGTCCGAGCTTCCCAAAGTCTTGCATGTGGGATGGAGCTGAGTTTGGTTCTGCACAGAGTGCACACAGATCATCACCATCCCAAAACGAGCAGGCACCTGGACCAAGCAGCTGTGGCTGTGCTTTTCCTACCCCAGCCTCACCAGGACACGCAGATGGCTGCGCTGTGCTGCAGGGAGGACGTCCCTGATCACCTGTCAGCCTTGCTCCCAGGGCAGGAACATCTAAGCCCAGGCTGTGCTGTAAAGCACACAGCCCCTAGCCCTCCCACACCAGCGAAGCAGTGCCAGCCATGCCAGCCTGAGCTGTGCTTTCCATTACTGCTGAGTGCTGCCAGGGCCCCATGGAGCTGCAGGAGCCTGCAACAGTTCAGTCAGAAATGAAAATGAACTCTCATTAAAATACAGTCACAATGGGAGGAAAAAAGGCCCCAGACTGTGTTTTTTTTTAAGGGTGTTTTTGTCCTGAATCAGCACTGATCTCTCCTAGTTCAACTTCCTTTCTCCAACCAGCCAAGTCCAAAGCCAGTTTTGATTTGTTTCCAGAGGAGTTCTCTGAACAATGCCTCAGGTTTCCAAGTCTGCCATTTTATCTCTCGGCCCTGCCCGCCAGCCCTTCTTTCCCCCCTTTGAAATTTGCTCTCTGATTAGCACTTCTGCAGATTTCCATAACATCCCACGGTGCCTGAGCCTGGAAGCCAGAAAGCCAAACAGAAACAGTATCTGGCGTGGGGCTGCCGTCACTTCCTGTGTGGGGCTGGTCCCGCTCCTGCAGGCTGCAGCGGGTCCCAAACGCCCTCACCTCTGTGTCCTGGAAAGGTGTGAGCTGCCCCATCCCTGGAACCATTCCAGGTCAGGCTGTTTAAAGCTCTGAGCAGCCTGCCCTGGTTGCAGATATCCCTGCTGACTGCAGGGAGTTGATGACCTCGAAGTGTCCCTTCCACCCCAAACCATCCCATGACTGTGGCTCCATGCTAAGGTGCTGCACTGCCAGCCCAGCTGGCACAACCTGTGCTGGTTTCAGGCTGTGAAGGGCTCCTGCAGTAGCAGCTCTTTGCTGATGGGTTTGGAGGCAACAGTGCTGGCAGCCCCTCACGTCTCTGTGGTCAGAGCCAGCACCAGAGCTTCCCACAGGGATGGGGCAGGTTCCAAACCCCAGCACTGAATGTGCTCTTGGGCTGGTCCCTGCTGTGTGCTCACACATGGGACACAAGCAGAGATCCTCTGCCTAGCAGGATCACCCTTGGGGCTGCCAGCACCTCTGCGTGGGGTCAGCCTGGCAGCGCTCTGCAGTTCCATCACAGGGAGGCAGATCCTGCAGCCTGGGCACGTCTGTGTCACCCCTTGCTCATTACCCCACACTCCTGCCTTGCTCTCAGCAACCAAGTGTTTTCTATGGCCTCTGACACTTCCTCTGCTCTGTTCGCAATCCTCAGCTTCTCCAGGTCCCCACACCTGCAGGTCTGTCACGGGGCTGTGCCCTCCTCCATTTCCAGCACCAGTGGCTCTGCTGCTGAGCCCAGTCTGTGCTGCCTGCTCAGAAGGAGCATTGCAGGAAGTCATTAAACCCAGCAGAAGGCCCAAGGAGCTTCCCTCTGTTGATAAAAGAAGTTGTCCTGGGAAAATAAAGTGGGTGCAGCGTGGGCACAGATGGTGCATGCCCACCCACCGCCCTGCTGCAGTGTCTTGGCATCAGCCGCACCGACTGCAGCCGACTCAAAACTGACATCAGACTAATTGCTTTAGCAATTATAGGGCAATTAGAATAGAAGAAGCACCAAGTCTTAATTAAGAAGCAGATTGAACAGGATTTAGCAGCTCTGAGAAATTTCAAACTTAGTTGGTATCTGTTGTCTTGAGGAGGCTTTGGATGGCAGCGGGCACAGGGTGTGGCGCTCAGCAGTGCGCAGGAATTTGCACTTGCCTGGCTGGAGGGAAATGGCAGATGAGGGGCAGGGAGGGTGGGCTGCACTCCACCAGCAGAAAGCTTCCTGAGCACAGAGCTGGTGCTTGCCTTGCTCACCAGCCAGGCAGGCAGCGGGGGCCTGGCATCAGCGTGCAGCTGAACCACGGCACAGAGCTGGTCCCTGCTGCACACTCTCTGCTCCTCGCAGCTGCCTCACCCTGCAGGACAGGGCTTGGTGCATGGAAGGGGTTAACTGGTGCTTGGTCCTGTGGCTTGGGAACGGCCTGCTGACCCTGATCCTCTCTGCTGTGCTGTGACCAGGGCTCTGCTTTGGTATGAGAAGCATGAACTGGTTCCCAGCGCCACAGGCAGGCAGAGGGCTCCCTTCCATGGAGCTCAGTGCCAGCCAGGCAGCCCTAGAGGGCTTCAGCCGATACCTTCACGAGAAGGCTGAGTGCCCAAGTCTCTCTGCAGACCTGGATTTTTGTGCAGTCAGTCCCCATCCTGCTGAGTGCAGGATGCTGTACAGGCTGTGCCCTGCCAGAGTGCAGGGAACATCTCTGTGCCAGTGTGTGCCAGGGCCTGCCTGAGCCCATGTGAAGTTTCAGGTGTAAATCAGAGCATCCATCCAGACTGTGCTGAGCATGCTGCATGCAGATTCCTGCTCAGCACTGCTGCCCATGCTCTGGCCAGGGGACAGCAGAGGTGGTACAGGCTGCTGGTGGCATCCACAGCCCTACTTGCTGGAGAAGCAGTGGGGGTGTTGGTGTGGACAGTCATGGCTCACCTTCCCCAAAAGCTGCCCGCGGCTGTTGTGGGCTATTGTGTCCCTTCCCCATCTGTGCTGTCACGTTGCCATGAGTCTGAAAACTTCAGAGCAGCTTCAGGGGGATGCTGGGGAGCTTTGGGTGCTGAGCCTAGAGAGCCCAGTCCTGCTCCCCACAGAGCGCATGCACCTCCAGTGCCCATGCAGAGCCTGTCCCACCACACTGCTGGAAGGAGGTATCAGCAGCAGGTCTGCTCAGCTTACTTGGTGCTCTTCCCTTTCCCCAGGAGACAGTTGGAGAGCCTTTCTTCCTGCTGATCTGTGCTATCAAGCAGCAGATTAACAAAGGCTCCATAGATGCCATCACCGGCAAGGCCAGGTACACTCTCAACGAGGAGTGGCTGCTGAGGGAGAACATCGAGGCCAAGCCTAGAGTGAGTACCTGCACCCCGGGGGTAGTGGGCACAGACCCCTTTGGGGTGGTTGTGCCAGAGGCTGATTAGAGCTTGTGCCTGCAGAACAAGGCTCGTAGTGGCTGTTTGTTTTCCCATCCATCCCTTGGCACCTAGGCTCAGGACAGGAATGAAGAGAAGCAAGGAAATGAGTTCTGCCGTATTCAGAGTTAAAGCTACAGCTTTACCCTTGCCAGCAAAAAACCATCATCCCTGGCAGCAGGAAGGCACCAGCTGTGAGCCCAGGTCCTGGGGTGGGAGCTCTGCCCAGGCTGTGGCAGGAGTGCTGCTGAGAAGAGGCTCTGCAAAACGCCTCCGGAGAGGGCAGGCAGGGCTGTACCTGCAAGGGGTTGAGCTCCCCAAGGCTTGATGCTTCCCACAGCCTGGGCCAAATCCTTGCAATAGCCTGGCATCAATCTGGAGCAGCCTCACTGTGCTCAGGGATTACCCCAGATAGGCTTCACTATAACAGAGCAGGCTGGGGTTCCACATCCACTGCAGGTTGCCAGCTGAGCTGTCAGTGTCCAGCACAGTCAGTGGGGGCATGGTGGGGTGCAGCAGGGGCATTCTGGGCAGAAGTGGCAGCTTCATAACTGGGCAGGGGCAGCAGGGCTGCTTCTGCTCTGTGAGAGGAGCAGTGTGAGCAGGGTGTGTTGGAGGAAACAGCAGCTGCTACGGCAGTGCTAGCTCGCTGGGCAGCCTCCATGTTGCTGGTAACTAAGCTCACTTTGGAGAACACCCTGCAGAGTGGCTTGGAGGGGGCCCTGGGCAACTGGCTCCAGTTGCAGATGGCCCTGATCACTGCAGCAGGCTTGGGCCAGATGACCTTGAAATGTCCCTTGCAACCCCGAGCAGTCTGATTCTGTGGTGGTGCACAGCATGAATCACATCTCCATTGGCCTCCACTACTGCATTCACAGTGCTTGTAGTCAAGGACGCTGGAAAGCTGTTTGTAAAACAATCTCTGGGCTGTGCAGGTCCTAGCCATGACTCTTGCAGGTCCTTCTGAGGCAGCTCTGCTTGTGCACAGCCCATGCCTCTGGCCTATGCACCCTGCTGCCATAGGTTTGTAAGCCAGGCATAGCTTGTAAGAGGAGACAGCACCTGGGCTTTTCTTCTCCTCTCTTGGCTGGCATGGCAGCTGCTCCCAGAAGAGAGGAGGATGTTCTGCAGAAAGAGTTACTCTTGTTGCCTGCAGCTTCCTGCAGCAGTAGCTGTGCATCCTGGGGTCCAAGCTGGTGCCTGTGGCAGCCCACAGCCGCTCACAGCTGCCTGTCCTGCTGTTGAGGAGGCTCTTGAGCAGGTTGCTGGGTGGTGCTGGTGGTGGCTCCAGTGCTTTAGCAGACCCCAGCCTGTGGCATGTTTAGACAAAGGAGTTGGGCCATGGTGTCAGGGGGAGGCTGAGCAATGAGCCTTGGCAGCCTCATTAGTCAGCGGCTGGAGCCAGGGAGCTGTGCTGGGGGCTGACCTTTCCTCCTGCCCTGAGGTAGTCTCTGCATGTCAGGGCTAAGGTCCATTAGCAAGGCAGCAGGGACAAGGTCGCAGTGTCACTGCCTGTGTCCTCCTGGCTCCATCAACAAACAGGGGCTTCAGCCTCCTGGGCTGTAGATCAGTGCCCCTGGCTCATGCTGGAGCCCAGATGACCTCATTTGTTCAGCTTGGTTTCCAGCAGCATGGGGCCCAGAGCACACCAGTGAGAGCCGTGTGGGTGCACAGCCTGCCTGTGTCCCTGGGAGCCAGCAGGACTGGGAAGGTCACCCCCAGCTCCTCCTCTGCCTGCAGAACCTCAACGTCTCCTTCCAAGGCTGCGGGATGGACTCCCTGAGCGTCAGGGCCATGGACACCGACACGCTCAGCCAAGTGAAGGAGAAGATCCTGGAGGCCTTCTGCAAGAACGTGCCCTACTCCCAGTGGCCAAGGGTGGAAGATGTTGACCTTGGTAAGGACCAGGTACTGGCACCAGCCAGTCCTTAGAAACAGCTGAAGCAGCTGGTGCTGCAAGCAGCTCCTGGTGTCTGGCAGAGGGCAGTGAGTGAGGCAGGCAGCACTGGCAAGAGGGCAGGCAGCAGGGCAGCCTTTACCCGACCATGGTTCTCAGGAAAGCGTAGGGGGACCAGGTAGTGGTGGGCAAGAGTAAGTGGGCATAACTGGAAAGAAGTTTGAGGAAAGCCCAAGTGGAGCACAGGGACTTGCATGCTTTAAAGGATTAGCTCCAGAACAGGTCCCAGCCCTGGTACCCTGAGACTGCAGGTGGCTTGTTGGCACCTGTCTGTCCATGAGCAGCTGTAACTGAGCCCTGGGGCTCCTGCCCACACACACACACTCAGGCCATTTGTCTTCTCAACTCCCTCTCCCCAGGTTTAAGAAGGATCCAAGCCAGTGCTGGTGAGAGAAACCCACACTGCCTGTGGTGCCTCATGCCAGGCCATAGCAATGTGCCCTGGTTGGGTTAGTGCCAGAGGGAGCCTCCAGAGAGGAACACCTGGGCTAGGGCAGGGACAGTTGGTGCATGTGGCATGTCCCCTCCTAGGCACCTGATCAGCTCGGCTCTGTGGGGAGCCACCAGCGGCTGCAGTGGCCACGGTCACTTCAGTGCCAGGTGCACCATGAGGCAGTCCCACACTGTCCCTACATGAGAAGGGAAGGGGAAGAGCTGCACCTCTCCATCTCTCCAGCAGAGCCTTTGTCACCTCTCCTAGATCCAGGGCTGCTCTAGGCTGGAGATCCCCACTCCAGGGCTGACCTTGGAGGCTAAACATGTGGTTTCCCAGAGCCCCAGTGGCCTTGGCAGCAGAGCTGTGCAGCCCCTGAGCTCCCTGTGGTCGGCCCTGGCACCCCCACACCACCTGGCTGGGGCTCGTGTTTCACTTGTCCCCCTCTGTGCAGAGTGGTTTGCCACCAGCACCGACAGCTACATCCTCCGGGACCTGGACGACACCTCGGTGGTGGAGGACGGCAGGAAGAAGCTCAACACCTTAGCACACTACAAGGTAAGCCCACAGGGGACAGCAGCTTGGAGGGGGCCTGCCTGGCCCCGGTAGTCGGTAGCAGCGTTGGGAAGGAGCAGGGGGGTTGCCATAGCTCCGCCAGACCTTCTGGGGAATAGGCATCTGCCCTGGCGAGGAGCTCGTTAATATTGCAGCACACTGGAGCTCATTAAACGCTCTGCATGCAAAACAAGTTCTTACCGACGGCAGGGAGGGGAGGAAGCAGAGCTGCTGCTCCCCGCGGCCGGCAGCCTGCCTGATCAGCATCACCCTGCTCCCGCCGAGGTCGCTGCTGCCGCCCGGCGCAGGGCTGGGGGTGCTGCCGAGGAGCAGAGGCCAAAGGTGTGGGGACAAGTGGCAGCTCTGGTGGTTTGTGACCTTTTTCCTTTGAGAACCAAATGAAACCACGAGTCCCTGCATGCTCCCTGCAGTGTCTGTGGTGCCCGGGGGCACAAGCTTGGCTGGGCTGTAGCCCTGCGTGGGAGCTAAAGCCCAGCCTCAGTGCTGGCTGCTGGTGCTGTTTGTGTAAGGGCTGTGCCAGGGAGCCTGCTGCTGGCCACTGCCCTTGGCACAGCCAGTGCCAGCCCCCCGAGGCCGGGCTGCAGCCAGGATCCTTCCACTCTCCTGGGAAAGGCAAAGAGCTGCTGCACAGCCCAGCACGCTCCTCTTCCAGCTGCTTTAGAATGATCCAAACTGTAGTTGGGCACAAGCTGAATCCTGTTAGATGTGAAACCCTCACCTCAGCTTGGATTATTTTTAAACCCCTTTCCACATGGAGCATTGCCCTTCCTGCTGGTTCCTGAGCTGGGGAGCAGGGCAGATGGCATTTGTGGCAGGGCACCAGCGTCCCCCAGCTCCTGGGATCTTCCCAGGGCCATCCCCATCTCCATGGGAGGTACCACTAAGGCTCCCATCATTGGCATCTGCTCTTCCCTTCCTCCACAGATCCCTGAAGGGGCATCACTGGCCATGAGCCTGTCAGACAAGAAGGACACCACGCTGAGCAGAGGTAGGGCTGGAGCCTCCAGTCTGTGCTAGCAAAGGGAAAGAGGAAGGATCTGAAACCACTTGATTGGAAAAGGCTCTTTCCTCCCAGTTACACCTGCAGGTTCTTGCCAGCCTGGTTCTAGGTTCCAGGCTGTGCAGAAGCTCAGAACAGAGCAGGGGAGACAAAAACTGACATTGAAGGAGGAGTGTCAGCCCCTGTCTGCAGGCCTCCTGCCCCGAGGCTGGCACTGCAGTGGCACAGAGCTCCTTTGCCTGCTGGAGCCAGGAGCTGCTCAGGGCTGCAGCTGCCCCAGCCATGAGGCTGGACATGGCCCAGGGTATGTGGGGCACTGCAGGGCACGGTGGGGCATCAGAGGGCATTACAGGATGTCATGATGCAGTAGTACCCCTTGTGCTGATCCTGCTCTCCTGCCCTCTTGGGTCCCCCACAAGTCCTCCCCGCTGAGATACCTGCTGCATGTCTCAGAGGCAATACACAACTCCAGACACAGCAGCTTGCTGGGTCACTTGGGTAGGAGCCCCTGCTCAGTGCTGGGGTCCTTGGGGAAAGCAGAACACCTCCTGCCACGGAGGGTGGCTGTTTGGGAGGACATTGACTTAGGTGCCCTGACTGAGCTTTTGTGTCTCTATCTTCCTCACAGTGAAGGATTTGGACACTGAGAAGTACTTCCACTTGGTGAGTATCCCACTCCCAGCATTGTGGTGGGGGCTGGGGGCAATCTGGCCACACAGGGGAGTGGAGCAACTCTGCAGGACACCCTCTGCAGTGAAGGGCATGCAGGGGATGTGCCACAGCTCTGGCTCTGCTCTCCTGCTGCCATGACAGTGAGGATGCTGGTGGAGGGCAGGTGGGCAGCATGGGCCAGCCCAGGGGTGCTTGAGGAAAAGCTCTTTATGGTAGTGGAGTGGAGCCCGTCTGACCTCCTGCTCCTGTGTTGACATATTTCACCTCCATGGTGGCTGCACTCCAGCATCAGCCAGTCCCAGGCTGTCCCCTGTCTGTCAGGGAGATGTGCCCTGGGCAGTGCTGGCAGCAGCGGTGACCAGCCACTCATCTCCTGCACTCCAGTCTCTGGTTTTTCAGTCGATGTGGTGAAAGAGGAGAAAATCTTCTCAGCCTTGTGCTGTTAGCTGAGCCCGCTCCGAGGGCTGGGCTGTCAGGAGTGATGAACAGGCTGGGGCAGGGCTCCTTACTTTCCTTCAGAGGGGCTCAGAGAGGCACAGAAAAAGTTATCTTTAGACAAGCTTTGGTGCTGTGGGACACCATAAAAATGAGCTGGGTGGCAGGGAAGTCCTTGTGCCTGGTGTAACCATCAGCAGCCAGAGAGCCTGGGAGCACGGCTGGAGAGTGGTGCTGCCAAGCACCCTGGGCAGCTGGGGTCCAGCCGCCAAGCTGGAGCTCCTGGCACACTGCCTGCCCCTGGGGCTAAGGGCATTGATGAGCTGTGCTTGTGCTGGGCTGTGAAGTGCTGAGGGCTCAGTTGTGCTTGTGCTGGGCTACCAAGTGTTAAGGGTTGCTGAAAGCTGTTAGGAGAGAAGCATTGTGGGCAGCAGGAAGGTTTGATGGCTTCAGACAGTACAAGCCCCCAGCTGAGCGAGGAGGGAGGAGGGATGGGAAACTGAACATGCCCATGTGAACCAGTGCCAAGATGCCCTGAGCTGGCCTGCTGGGTCATTCCAGAGCTGTCATTAACCCACCCAGCTGGGGCAAGATTGATGTTTGTGCTTGAGAAAGCCCGGGCAGGAATCCTGGGGGATGTTTCCCGCCATTGGCTGCAGGAGCCCCAGCTGCAGCCACCCAGGGAGCTGCAGGGCAGGGGGAGAGCAGAGGGAGCTGGATTGGTTTGTTCTCTTGGTCTGCCTTGAGAGAGGCAGTGGAGAGCTGGACAAAAGTGCAGGAGAAACAAGCCTCAGGAAAAGTGAGGATTCCAAATCACTCCTCCAAGGCCATGTAAGGGAGCAGTTGTAAGCAGGGAGTGCAGCCTGGTGGAATTCCATCTGCAGCTGAAACTCTGCACGGGAAGGCAAACGCAGCGTGACGCTGCAGAGAGCTCCCTGAACGTGTGCTTTGTGTGGGGGCAGGTTCTCCCCACCGATGAATCTGTTGAACACAAGAAGTCCCACAGGCAGAGCCACAGGAAGAAGGTCCTACCAGAGATCTACCTGACCAGGCTGCTCTCCACAAAGGTAAGAGATGGAGTGCTGGGTTTGGTGGTGGTGGCCTGTAGGGACTGGTTGCTCTCGAGGGGTGGGGGGACCCTAGGACCCTTCTGTCCTGGAGAGTGTTTAGTAAGGCTGCTGGGCACCACTGCTCCTTGGCTTCCCTCCAGCTCATCCCAGGAGCAACAGCACTGCTGCCTGAAGCCCCCCATGGTCTCCCCAGGCTGGTCTTGGGTCTGTGCACATGCAAGGGATGCTGATCACCTCAGGGTCCTGACGCATAGGTCAGACTTGAGCCTACCTCCCCAGCAAGGGGTCCTGCTGGGAAAAGAGTGGGAGATGCTCAGTGCTGGGAGCAGGAGAATGTCTGTGCAGTCTTAACTTGGATTGGAACTTGCCTACTCCCAGCGAGTGCTCCACTCCAGCAGCTGGGCTTCCAGCCCATCTTTAATCCCAGCATGATGCCTGACTGGAGCAGAGATCACAAGACTGGCCAGCAGTCTCTGCTCTTTGTATTTACTGTGCAGAGCAATCACAGATGTGAGATCCTAGCAGAAAGAAAGAAAAAATCTCAATGCCAAAAGAAATTAAACCCAAATGCAAGCTAGTTATATCACTACACCAGCAGCCCTCTCCCCCCTGCTCTGGCAGCCCCTCTCCCTGCTGCTCTGTCCAGCTGGCAGGGAAGGGTTTCCCGGGTGCTGCCCTCCCCCACCGCCTGCTCACCCACAGGGCACGCTGCAAAAGTTCCTGGACGACTTGTTCAAAGCCATCCTCAGCATCCGGGACGACAAACCCCCCTGGCTGTCAAGTACTTCTTCGACTTCCTCGAGGAGCAGGCAGAGAAGAGAGGGATCACAGACCCTGACACTATGCACATCTGGAAGACCAACAGGTTTGGAAGATGAAATCTCTTCTGTCTCTTCCTTCCTTCCATCCCTGGGGAGCAGCAGCTACAGGTCCCCAGTGTCCTGGACAAATTGTTAGGTGGCTAACCATAGAAAAGGGGCTTGGAAACCAGGAGGGGTGGCAGAGGAGCAGTGCAAGAGGAGGCCAAGCACAGGCTTGGAGAACAAGCATGGCTTGGAGATCAAGCATGGCTTGGGGGAGCAGTGAGCTGCAAGAGGAGACAAAGGCAGATAAGGGGCAGGAGGAACTGGCACGCTCCTGCAGCTAGTGAAAGGAGGAGCAGAAGAGGGTTGGGGGCTGGGAGGCAGCAGCCTAGAGTGTCAGCTGCAAGCACCGAGGATCTGAGGCAGGCCAGAACCACCTCAGATCTTCCAGCCAGCAGGGAGACCTCTCAAACAGGGCTGCTGGTTCCTTGCCATTTGCTTGCTGGCTTTCCAGCCCCTGGGGTGCTTCTCCCGCCTTATCTCTGTACCCAGGCTGGCACTGAGGGCTGCTGGCACTGAGGGCTGCTGGCAGGGCTGCAGGAGCTGCTGCCAGGGCAGCTGCCTGCTGCCCACTGCGCAGCCCTGGTGCCAGCCGGCAGCCATGCCGAGGGACATGATGAGCAGCAGGACTGGGGTGGGAGCCCATGTCCGGGGAAGTGGAGCAGGGGAGAAACCAGAGTGGGGAAGCAGGGAGTTTGGAGAGGCAGCAAGGACAGGCTGAGTGCTCCTGGGGCTTCAGGGACAGGAGCCATTTCCCACATGTGAAAATCAACCCCAAGGGTGGCTGGGCAGCCGGGGGGCAGGCACCAGCACTGAGCTGCAGCCTTGCCTGCCCTTCTTTGCCTTTAGCTGCTGGTAAAGCACAGACTGAGAGCAGCTCCCACTGCTCAGCTGCGAGGGAGGCACAGCAGGAGGGACCAGCACTGAAACTCTTGTCCTGGCCAGAGGATCAGTGAAGTAACTGTGGGAGAAAATTAATAACAGGAAGAAAGACAGAGGGGGCCAGGCCAGCCATCAGAACCACATGAGAGGGCCTGTTGGGAAGCAAGGAGAAGGAGCTGACACCACTGCAAGGAAAGTCAGAAAGTGGGGAGGTCTGGCTCAACAGCCCTATGCCAGCACACCTGGCAGAGGCATTTGCAGAGCCACATTAGCTCGAGGAGCTGCTGAAACAGCCAAGGTGTGCACGGGCCTGGAGAGAGCTGTACCTGGCCTCTCCTGTCCAGGCCGTGTGCCTCAGCCTAGAGAGATGTCTCTTCAGGGTGAAGATCCGTGCCTGCCCCTGCCAGGCTGTGACTGCAGAGCAGAACCTGGCCTCTCGTTCTCGTTCTTTTCCTCTCTACTGCTCACTTTCTGCCCTCCGCCCTGCTTTTCGTCCCCACCCCCTGGAGCACAAGCCTCACCCCTCTGTGTTCTGGGCTGCCTCCCTGCAGCCTGCCGCTGAGGTTCTGGGTGAACATCCTGAAGAACCCCCAGTTTGTCTTCGACATCGACAAGACCGACCACATCGACGCCTGCCTCTCGGTCATCGCCCAGGCCTTCATCGACGCCTGCTCGCTCTCCGACCTGCAGCTGGGCAAGGTACCCTCCCCGGGGGCATCCTGCACTGTGGGGCCGGGTGCTCACAGCCAGGCTGGGCAGAGGCAGAAATCTGGGAGGCTGGGAGCAGAGCCAGCTGCTGGCTTGGTGCTCGGTGTTGCCCCAAGGCTGAGAGCTGTCCTGTGGTTGGAGGAACACAGCCAGCACCATGTCTGCAGCGCTTCCTGAGGGGCTGAGCCGTGCCTGAGCAGACAGAGGTGCTCTGCTGCCTTGGGCAGGGCTGTGTGGGACCGAGGCGGGCACCGAGAGCACAGAGCTCCTTTGGCCAGGGCTGGCTTAGGGGACAGCATCAGCACAGCAATCCTGGACCAGCAGCTGAGGGACCACACAAACTCCCAGTAGCAGGTAGAAAGATGATGTAGCTTCAGGTGAAGCTTTACTCACTGCTGTCAGTGGGTTCTGCAAAGCTTCTCGCCTGGGAGAACTGTGAGAAGCTCAGGAGGCCAGCTGAGCTTTCAGGAATGTGGGCTCTGCCTGCTCAGGCATCACAGACCCAGCCTGGAGGTGTGGGGACCACCCAGGGACATCCCCTTGACACCATCATTATGAGTCTTAAGTCTTCTGAGGAGTGATTGAGGAACCAGGTTGTTCAGCCTGAAGAAAAGGAGAGGAGAGCCCACATTGCACTCTGCAGCTCCTGGAGAGGAGGCTGCAGCCAAGTGGAGTTGGGCTCTTCTCCCAAGAAACAAGTGACAGGATGAGAAGAAATGGCCTCTGGTTGTTCCAGGGGAGTTTTAGGTTAGCCATAAAGAGCAATTTCTTCCCCAAAAGGGTTGTCCAGGCCTCCCCCAGGCTGCCCAGGGCAGTGGTGGAGTCCCCATCCCCAGAGGGGTTTCAAAGCTGTGGAGATGTGGTGCTGAGGGCCATGGGGTGATGATGCCCTGGCAGTGCTGGGGTCAAGGCTGGGCTCCATGACCCTAAAGGTCACTCCCACACAGAAGGGGCCTGTGCTCCTCAGATACAGCCATCAGGACCAGGGAAGCAGCTGGCAGATGCTGCCGCAGTGCTGCCCCTCTCCGAGGACATCTCCGTTACGTTCTGGGCAGCTCCAGTGTGTGGGCAGAGCCCTGGGGTCAGCACACCTGCCAAGAGCACGGGGCCACGCCAAGGCTCCAGGGTTGCTGTCCCGCGGGGCAGGCCAGCAGCAGGACTCCAGCCCCCACCTCTCCTGCTCTGCCCCCGGCCCAGCCCAGGCGCTGACATCTGAAACCTTGCAGCAGAGAGCAGCTTTATTAAGAAGTGCTGCGCAGAGCCTGGCGGCAGCGCGGGCTATGACGTCGCGGGGGTGGGAGCTGCTCTGTGCCTCTCCCGGCCTGGGAGCAACAGGAAGCCTTGGCTGGGAGAGGTTAAGGCTGGAGGAAGATCTAATGAGCGCTGGGGTTTGTTTGTTTGGGTTCGGGGCTCTCTTTTGGCACGCATTAGGAAACACCTACCATTTGTCTTTGTCAGGCTGTGGGTGAGGGGAAGAGGGGTCAGCTGGAGTCAGACAGCAGATGGAAACAGTTTCCAGGAATACAATAGCATAAGAGAAGGAATTGTTGAGTAATGTGGGAAGAATAAATCCTCAGTGTAAAAATCAGCTTGGAAACCCATGAGCAGCTCACTGAATGGTTTCCAGGCTCGATTCCTTTGCTGCTTTCAGCATCTTGCTGGTGGTACTGCAAGGCTCAGGTTCCACACATCTACTGGTTAATGACCCCATACCCTCCTCTTCATCATGCAGAGACATCAGACACAAAATGAAAGCCCCTCCCGAGAGGAGGTAGCACGGCTTCTTTTTGTGTTTCCAAGGGGAAAAACCTTTTGTTGTGAGCAGCTCTCTAACTTGGCTGCATTCCTGCACTGCCTTGTTGCTGGGTTTGGAAATAAACTGCTCTGGGATCTGTTGCCACAGCCTGGTGCCCATTTCCCATTCCCCTACAGCGTACTACAGCTTGCAGGAGCAGTCTGCAGTTACCCCGGGGCTCCGTGGCCACTGCCCAGCACACCCAGGATGCTGCTGCCGCGGCTCAAGCCCTGCCGGGCTCCTCCGCAGAGCCTCCCTCCCCTCCCCTCCCCCCCCCCCCGCCACGCCGTGTCGGGGCGGTGGGACACGCTGAGCTCACTCCTCACCCTGTCCCCCGAGCTGGGGCCGTGTCCCCTCGGGGCGCAACGCTGGGCCAGGCAGCCAGGTTCACTGTCAGGGTAATGATCTCAGCGGGGCAGGAGCGCCGCGAGGTGAAGATCAGTCACGCTGCTGTGTGCCAGGAGGGCAGCGGGGCTCTGCCTGCCCTGCTACAACCCGAGCAGGGGCTGTGAGGTTAAGATGGCCTTGTCCAAGCTGACATTAATCAAGAGAACTCAGTGTTTTCTGTTAATTACTTCAGATGCACTCAATATAGGCCAGGCAGGCTGGGTTAGTCAATGCAAAATAAATCAAAGCTACATGAAAAATCCGAGAGGAACACTTGAGCTGACAAAGTTCATCTTTGAGAGAGCTTTGTTCTTCCATTTAGAGCGAGCTGGCTGCTCAAGAGACCAGAGCCAAGCCTGCAGAAGCCCTTCCCTCGTTACCAATTGCACATGCAGGGCCGTGGAGCACCAAGTGTTTGATCTGGCAGAGTCCTGCTCCACTCCTCTGCAGAGCATCACCCGGCAGAAGCCACCTCGCCTGACCCCGGCCATGCTTCTGAGCTTGCCCTTACTGCAACTTAAGCCAGGCTGCCACAGCCACCTTCCCTGGCACCGCAGCGCACAAACGTTCGGCAGGAAGCAGGGCCGGAGCCGGTGCCCACCCGCAGCACCTTGATGTGCCCGGGCAGCACCTCTGTCATTAGCTGTGCTGTGCCATCCCAGCACACTTCCCTCTACAGCCAGGACCAAAGCCGTGGCTGCTCCCCGGAGCCCACGTCTGATGGTCAGACAGATCAAAGCGAGAGGTGCCTGATGGCTGCGTCTCGCCCCTGCTCTAGGACTCCCCGACCAACAAGCTGCTGTATGCCAAGGAGATCCCCGAGTACAGGAAGATCGTGCAGAGATACTACAAACAGATCCACGACATGCCCCCGCTCAGCGAGCAGGAGATGAATGCTCATCTGGCCGAGGAGTCGCGGGTAAGGGTGCAGGGAGGGGCCAGGGCTGCAGCCGCCTGCCCCAGGAGGCAGGGGTCTGGCGGCAGCAGAAAGCGCAGAAGGGCTGCATCAGCTACTGCTTAGATGCTGCAACCAAGAAAGGAGATTTTTGCCTCAAACTTCCCTGCACAAACTTCATCTGACCTAATTCTGAGCATCTTCAATTACTGCCGGAGCTGTAGTAAACACCCACGAGTCAGCTTGGACTGAACTAGCTCTGGCACTGTGATTCACTGCCTAAGAGCCAGGAAGTTTGGATCCTGCAGCCCCCAGCCAGCTGGCCACTGGGCACCTACTGCCAGGGCCAGCCCTGAGTCCAGGCAGCCTGCTGGCAGCTGGCCCTGACGTGGGACACCGGTACCAGCTCCCAGAGCTGGCAGCTGCGCTACGGCTCTGAGTCCTGCCAGCAATGTGCCACAGCTCCCTGCAAATCAAACCATCTCCCTCTGCTGCTTCAGCTGCCCAGCAGGCTGCTTCTGCTGGCATCACTCTGCCCAGCTCTTGTATTGCCCCACGCTGTGAGATGGCTTTGGGCAGGCAGGGGTGAGGGGCGCCATCAGGCGTGGGCAGCAGAGGCTGAGCCTGTTTCTGCTGCAAACAAATGCCCCTCGCCTCAAGGGGCAACAGAAACACCAGGCAACACCTTCCATCTGGGTTGAGCTTGGGGCTTGAGCTCGCTTGCTGCTCCACCTTATCATCTCCCTCTTTGTTCTGCCCCTAAAGAAATACCGGAATGAGTTCAACACCAACGTGGCCATGGCTGAGATCTACAAATACGCCAAGCGCTACCGCTGCCAGGTGAGTGCCCGTGGCAGTGCCAGCCCGGCCTGTACCCAGCCCTCCAGAAAAGGGCTGGCATGCTCAGCACCATCCCAGCACACGTAATGGATGCACAGACAGGTGCAGTGCTTCCCTGTCCCCAGGCTGATGGATTCCCTACAGAGCAGGGCAGCTACTCCTGGGCCGCCAAACGGGTGCTGGGCTGCCCCCGATGCTTGCTGATACAGTTCACACCCAAATAACTCATCCCCTGCAGGGGGGCACTGGCCCTGCCTGTTTCCCAACCTCCTGCACCCCATGCTGTGAGCAGTTCATTAGTACCCTGGGTTTGCTTTGCTTGTGCTCCCCTGCCCCGGGACTCAGCTGTGCCCTAGAACTGCCAGAGAGTGTGAGTCCGGGGCCAGAGAGGGTCTCCCCAGCAAAAGTCTGGCTGAGATTTGGGCTCAGCAGAACTGGGCTGGTGGGTGGGCAGCCCTTCCTGCATGCCTTGGCCACCCACCTGCCCCCATCTCCTGCAGATTGTGGCTGCCCTGGACGCCAACGCCACGACCAAGCGCACCCAGCTGCAGCACAAGTTTGAGCAAGTGATTGCACTGATGGAGGACAACATCTACGAGTGCTGCAGCGAAGCCTAGGCCCACTGCAGCCCTGGGAGTGACCTTCTGTGCAGCACAGGGCTGTGGGGAACCTGCCTTCAGCCACCATACGCCGTGGATTGCCTCGCCAGGGTCATTCCCCAACCAGCCTCATGGTGGGGGTGGACCTGTCCCATGTCACCTAAAAAGAAGCTTTCCTGAGCAGCTCAAAACCCCTCGGGTCTGCACTATGGCACCCATAAGTTATTTGCTGTTGCCAGCCAGAAATGGAGACGTGACCTTCCCGCTGGTCAGTAGCTCCCTGCAGCCCTGCTTGTGGCTCCTCAGGACAAGAGATGGGGCTGCAGAAGGTCTAACAAAGAGGTGAAGCAAAGGGCAGCCTCAGGGAGTAATGAGCAAAGACGGCAAAGGCCATGGGAGCAGCGCCTGAGCTCCCTTCCACACCATCCCTCTGACATCCTTGTTTTAACAACACCAGGGACTCGCTCAGCTGTTCACTATCTGCTGCATTCTGTGTATTTTTGTGCCTTTTAATTTTTGTACTGTATGTGTAAACATAACCACCCCTCCATCTGAGACTTGGGCAATGGGGAAGGCAGGGCTGAGGCACAGCAGTTGCTTCCCAGGGAGCTGAGGCATGGACCAAGCACTTTATCCCCAGCTGGTGATGGCTGCTGCAGAGCCAGGGGGAGAGTGCTGTTGTCAGACAGCGTGGGGAGGGCTTCTTTCCCTGTCCCTGGGTTCCACCTCTGCCTGCAGAGCAAGCTGGAGTTGCTGAGGGTAGGGTGAAGACTCCCTACCCTCCAGCCAGCTGGCCACAGGCACAGCCTCTGCCCAGGCAGCAGTAGTGGGGGAGAAGAAGCTGCACCCATGGCTGTGGCACTGCCACAGCCCAGCCCTGGCAATGCCACGCAGGCCAGCATGGGGCAGCTGCTGCTGACAGCCCTGGGGTGGAGCAGTGCAAGCAGAACACCAAGCAGCACCTCCCTCCCCTACACCACCAGCATCTCCCTGGCCTTGCCACCAAAAGCAAGGTCAGTGCTACAGGGGGTCTGCTGCAGCAACTTGCTCGGGAGCCAGCCCACCTGAGGGCAGCCGCAAGAGTGCGGCTTTGCTGGGTCTGGTCTTTCCCTCGGCTCCTTCAGGCAGAGGGACTGGACCCCAGCCTCTGGCAGCAGGCCAGCAGAGCAGCTCCAGCACCCTGAGCTGCAGATGGTGTCCCATGCTCCTGCTGGGGGCAGCAGCAGGGTCCCACTGCACAGACAGAGCTTGTCCAAGACCTAGAAACTTCTCTGCTATCCCTCAGGCTCTGCACAGGGCAGAGCCCCTGCCCCAGCTTGCTGGGACACCCAAGGAGCTGTAGCTACTCCGGTGCTCTCCAGCCTCCCCTCCCGGTCCCTCTGCAGGGGCAGGACCACAGCTGACTCCACACCTTGGAGCCAGCGCTCACTTGCAGGCAGCAGCTCCCTGCCCACCACAGCTGAGCCCAGCCGGAGCCACTGCGTTTCAAACTGCCAAACAGAAGAGAAGTTGCTACCTCACTGCAGGCAGGGTCGCAGGTGAGCCTCCACCACTCATCCCACTGGCAAGGATGCAACCTGCTGGTAGGTGACTTGGTTCCATTAGAGCTCGTCCTGGGCAGCTGAGTGCCAGGGGCCTCCATCCCATCAGCGCCACGTGTGAGCGCTGTGCCCATCAGCCCTGTGTACATAGATGTCTATTTTAAACAGAGACTTTATCCAGTGGGGGGGGGGAGGGGAGAGGAGAGCAGAGCTTTTTTAAGGGGACCTCCAGAAGTACAAACACTGTGGAGGTGTCACTGCTAAGGAGGTGGCTTCAGGACAGAAGCTAACAATGTAGCTGGGCTACATTCGCTTTTGAAAGACTTCACAAAAAGTCTTGAATTATTTTTTGTTGTCGTTTTCTTTTAGAAACTGTGAATAGCTGCCAGAGACAGGCAGGCCCAGCACAGGGAGGGCAGGGGTGGGAAGGACAGGCATGGAGGTGGGGAAGGGTTGGTGGAGCAATAGCTCCATGCTGTGACAAGGAAGGACACGGTGAGGTGGCAGCCAGTACAGTTTGCCTCCCGCTGCCGCGCCTGGGCTGCATGCTGGGGCCTCCTGCTTCGTTATTTAAGTTTCTCAGAGCAGAAAGTTCTTGTTGAGAACCATCTGAAGCAGCCCTAAGGGAGCTGCAGCTGGCAGGGCTGCCTCAAGCCCCAAGCCCTCTGTACCATGGTTTTAGACTGGCACGTGTGGTGGCTGTGGTGTCCTTACCTGCTGTGTAGTGAAGTGGCAGGCTCCCAGAAAAGCCTCTTTGTAATAAAATAAGGTGCTGAAACCTGCTGCTGCCTTCCTGCCTGCTGGGGACCAACCTCTGGGCTGGCCTGGGTGTGTGTGGGGAGCTTTGCCTGCCAGAGGTGTACCCAGGGGGTGGCAGCTCTGCTGACAGCTATCCCATGCCCATGGGTCGTTGCCCCTCTGGGCTGCAGAGCACACTGCTGCTGGCACCATGGCTCCCATCAGAACGGATCCACATGGGGGCACAGCCATGCTGCTGAACTGACCATGCACCGCTGCACACACAGGGAGTAGTAACACTCCAGTGGTGCCCACTGCTGGGCAGCCTCACCCCTGCCAAGTGCCATTGGGCCACAGGACAGCGTCTTCTGCCAGCCCCTGCTCTGCACCACCACCACTCAACTTTTGGCTTCAGTGCTATGATAGCAGCCACAGCCCATGGCTCTTAATGACCATGGCATTGCTAAATCCTCTCCCCTCCCTCAGTAAAAGCTGCTCTCCAGACACCAGGGGGATTTGCTTTTCCTGCGGGGAAGCTGATTCTTAGTACCGCTAAACCCAGCCATTAGAGGAGCTGGCCTCTTTCAAAGTGCCTCATGTTTCACAGGGAGTGCCTGGTGAGCACGGGCACAGCTCCTGCACAGCTCTCCTCTGGAACATTGCCCAGTCCCATGAGCAGGGCTTTGGGAGGCTCACCAGCAGCCAAGGGCTGGGTGAGCTCTGCTCAGCTGTCACTGCAGCATCCCTGGCCCTGCTTCTGGGGGGACGCGAGCTTCAGCTCCATTAAAGATGGATCAGTGTGGCCAAGGCTAAGTTTAAAGAGAAGTTAGTTTGCTCAGCTCTTGCTTAAGCCCCAAAGCAAGGCCAGGAGCCTTGGAGGGCATTGGCAAGGCCAGCCACAGATTAACAAAATCCTCTTTAGGAAGAGTTTTACTTCCACTGATTTCCTCCTGCCCAGGAGGGCTGCAGCCCACTGCATTATCAGGCTGACCTTCAAAGGGCTCTGCTGTGCACAGAGCAGGAGGAACGTGGCCATGGGAAACTGTTCAATGGAAGCCTTCCTGTGCTGACCCCCAGCAGCCAGCGAGGCAGGGCTGGAGGTGGGAGCTGTGCCACAGACAGATAGAATCATGAGGGTGCTACAGGCCACAGCAAACAGCCAGAACACCCACACCTATGTTCCTCTTGCCCTGCTTGGCACACAGAGAGCTGGGGACCCCTGCCCATGGCATGGTCCCTCTCCTGGGCCTGCTGCCCTGGCACTGGTGTAATCCCAGCTCAGCCAGGCATTAGCACAAGGGCAGCTGGGAGGGCAGAGGGCTGCATGCCCACTGCATACTGTGGCAGGACTGGCCAAGCCTGAGCTGTACAGTGCCCATAAGTGCTGCTGCGCTGGGTCCCATGGGTCCCAAGCCATCACCCAGCATTGAGGCTTACCCCCACACCCCACAGCTCAACACCCCCTGACACTGCTGGCACAGTGGGGACAGACAGGGCACCTCCGTGAGAGCAGACATGGTGCAGCTGCCTGCAGCACCAGCCCTCTACCCTGCCTCTTGGGAAAGGGATTGGGGGGGTGGGGGGTGGGGGGGTGTCCTGCAGTGGGAGTGCAGGGACCCCAGAGCAGGGCAGCAGTGACACCATGTCGTAAAGCAGTGATGCAGCTTTATTAGCAGGTGAACATGGTTAAAACCTGTCCTAGGGACGACAACTGACCCAGACCCAACGGCTGGGCACCAGCTGCATGCAGGGCTGGGGCATGGGCCTCTATGGAGCCTTCCTGCCTGCAGCTTTGGAGTCTGCCTTCTCCCCCTTGCCGGCTCCCGGGGTCACACGTGGCTTCCTCACCCTGTCTGGGCCCCCCTTTGCCTTAGGGGGCTCTTTCTGCGCTGCCTCGGGTGCCTTCCCCTTGCTCTGTCCCGCCGGGGCTCTGCGAGGCTGTGCGGCTGCAGCGCCGTCGGGGG
The DNA here is from genome assembly GCA_033816785.1 of Picus viridis. Taxonomy (NCBI): domain Eukaryota; kingdom Metazoa; phylum Chordata; class Aves; order Piciformes; family Picidae; genus Picus; species Picus viridis. Next base: position 458,601 of record CM066592.1, read on the forward strand.
CGGTGTCCTGGCCCCGTCCTGTGTCCTTGGCAGCCACAGCCGCTGGGGGCCTGGAACGGCTTTTGCCTGGGGCCCCGGGGTGGCCAGCAGCTTTCGAGGGCTTTGCTGCATTGCTCCTGGGCTTCCCTGCTGCTGGTGGCTTGGCCTGGGGAGGAGAGAGCACCTCAGGCTGCTGCTACAGAACTGTTCTGGTTGGAAGAGACCTTTAAGATCATAGAGTCCAACCCTGACCCCAGCACTGCCAGGGCACCACCCCCCCATAGCCCTCAGCACCACACTTCCAGGGCTCTGAAACCCCACCACTGCCCTGGGCAGCCTGGGCCAGCCCTTGACAACCCTCAAGGGCAAGAAACTGTTCCTCATGGCCAATCTAAACGTCCCCTGGGACAATCTGAGGCTGTTTCCTCTCATCCTGTCACTGGTTCCTTGGGAACAGAGCCCAACCCCACTTGGCTACAGCCTCCTCTCAGGGGGCTGTAGACAGCAATGAGGTCTCCTCTCAGCCTCCTGTCCTCCAGGCTGAGCGCCCCCAGCTCCCTCAGCTGCTTCCTCACCAGACCCATTCTCCAGACCCTTCCCCAGCTTGGTTGCCCTTCTCTGGGCACACCATGGCACGAGCCACCCAGGCCCACTGCTGAGCGCTACTCACGTCCATAAGCTTCGCCTTCGCCTTCTTCACTGCCGCTGGCTTCTTCTCCTCCTTGCTGCCTGTGGGAGAAGAGCAGAGATGAGCCCTTGCAAGAGCCCCTCCACAGGGCTGGAGCAGCCCAGGGTGGCTCATGGCACCACTATTCCTTTACCTTGCTGTTGCTTACCTGCCGTGGGGGCCCGGAGGGTCTTGCTGGTCCTTTTGCCTCCTGGTTTTGGGGCTTGTCCTCTGTCAGGATCTGCCTGGCCTGGTGGCTGCTGCTTCTGTGGCTTCTTGGGAGCTAACTGGGAGGAAGAGAAGGGTGGAAGCAGGGCCAGACACCTCCTCAGCCCACAGTCCCACCGCTTTGGGGCCAGCAGCTCACCTTGAAGCGCCCAGTGGCACCCATGGCAGAGGAGTTGTGGGGTCGCACCAGGTCCCCACGGCTCAGCCCCTTGTGCAGGGCCTGCTTCAGGAGGTACTTGAGGCGGATGGGGTCCACGGCAGGGTACTTGCTCAGGATAAATCTCTTGATGGCAACCACAGAAACCCCTTCTTCTGGTCCTGGGCCTTCAGTGCCTCAATCACCATGTGCAGGGTTGGGGGGTGCAGGGGACGGCGGCCCTGGGCCAGAAGTGTTGGCACCTGGGCTCTGCCAGCAGCCTCAGATCCTGGGAGAAGTGAGGGGCACCTCTTGGGAGCCTGGCACAGCCCTGAGGCACTCATGCCCCCAAGGGCTGCAAAGCCCCCAGAAGCTGAGCATAGAATGAAAGAATTGTTTTGGTTGGGAGACCTTTAGGGTTGAGTCCAACCCTGCCCCCAGCACTGCCAGGGCACCACCAACCCGAGCACCACATCTCCATGTCTTTGAAACCCTTCTAGGGATGGGGACTCCACCACTGCCCTAGGCAGCCTGGGGCAGGCCTGGACAACCCTTTTTTTGGGGAAAAGTGTTCCTTGTATCCAAACTAAACCTCCCCTGGGACAACCTGAGGCTGTTTCCTCTCATCCTATCAGTTGTTCCTTGGGAGAAGAGCCCAACCCCACCTGGCTGCAGCCTCCTCTCAATGAGGTCTCCCTCAGCCTCCTCTTCTCCAGGCTGAGCACCCCCATCTGCCTCAGCTGCTCCTCACAACAAGCAGACACAACTCTGCTCATCCCTGTGGCCTCACAGGGACCATGTCCAGCAGAGCCCCAGCTCTAGCAGACCCTTACCTAGATCAGATGCCATGGCAGCACACACAGCTCAAAGACCCAGGTCCACTGCCCATGCTCACAAGCTAGGCTCAGCCACAGCTCATTTATGTGATTAGCACCCTCACTGCTGGGGCTGGTTGGCTGCTGCTAATTGCTCTGGTCCCTGCCCCCTGGGAGCAGGTGTTGGAGAAGCCAAGAACCCTTTTCCAGCATTTGGTGAGAGGCTGGAGGGAGAGGAGACCTGTCTGAGCAAACTGTTTGGAGAGAGCTAAGATATAAAGGGTTGTGGGGTGGTCATCCTGAGCTGCAGGGGAATAGCAGCTAAGTGCTGCACCCACCTCCTGAGCCCAGCAACCAGGCCCTGGCAGAGGATCATGGTGCCAGGAGGAGCTGGGTTTGGAGCAAGGAGACGCACCCAGTGCCCAGGCTCTGCATGTCAGGCTCCCCTGGAACCAGCACTGCCAGCCTGTTCCCTGCTCCATTTCCATTCCATTTTGAGTCCCCCAGGGAGGGGCAAGTGTGGGCACTGGAGAGTTGGAGGGGCTGGCACCACAGCAGGAATGGGTGCATCTCTTGCACCCCATCTCCTGCATCCTGCCATCACCCCTCTAGTTCCATGATGCCTCCAGCACCCACCTGGCTTGGTGGGGTGGTCCAAAGCCCTTGCTTACCCCCAGCACCAGCAGCTGCAGGGATGGGTATCGTATGGGGCTACAGCCTGTGGTCTCAGGGCCAGGACATCTCCAGGAGGCAGCAGGGCTGGTCCAGTGCAGGTGGGAAAGCCACGGAGCCAAGCTTCACACTGCTCCCACGGAGCAGGGCCTCGTGGCCAGCAAACACACCCCCAGCCCTTCCTCCTCTCTCTTCCCTCCAAAACCAGCTCCCAGAATTGAAGCACATGAATCAGCCATCAGCCTGAACACTGCATTATTCATGAGCTCTAATCTTCGGATTTCACTGAATATGCAGAAGTATCACAGAAATAAGGAGAGAATTGTACTTGCAAATTGCTCTTTATTAAAGGTTTCACTCGCACAGGTTCTGTGTGTTCCCTATTAGACCTCGCAAAGCTGCTCAGGATTAGAAATCAGAGAGGATGATAATGTACAAAAATAGTTTCAAATGTTGATAACACTGAACAGGGAGGAAAAACATCTTATTTGTATGGCTGAGCTAAAAATACACCGGCGGAGTGCTGCTACAATCGCAATCTGCCGCTCGCCGTGCCCACAGCATATGCCCGCGGCGCTGTGCCGTATGCTGCCCTGCCACCGCGCCAGGGGAGCTCTGCCACGCACCCAGCCCTGCTCAGAAACGAGCCCCATGCCCGGGATGATGCCAGGCTGAGAGCAGCTGAAACGGGGCAGGACCAGGAGGGCCTGGGGGGAGCAGGGGCAGGAAGCGAGCCTCAGGCACCACCCAGAGGTGCCTACGCATTCATGGCAGGGCTATGGGAGAGAGCTGCCTGCTGGGGGACACAGAGTGGAGCTGCTGCCTGGGGTGCAGACACTGCCTGCGGGTGCTGTGCTGTGCCCGACAGGCACTGAGCCCTCCCCAAGCACATCTGACTGTGGTCACACGTGGCTGTGCTGTGCCATGCCACCAGGTCCCCTCTGTGCCACCTGCTTGCTGGGCAAGATCTGCAGCCAGCATCTCTGTGGCATGGAGGGGCCCATGTGCACTGCTGCCCTGTCCCATCCCCCGTGTAAGGGTGACAGTGCCTCCCGCATCTTCTGACAGACTGGAGGTGGGGCAGGGCTGGAGCTGGGAGCACCTGGCAGGGCTGGGAGCACCTGGCAGGGCTGGGGGCACCTCGAAGCAGCCAGACTTGTCCCCAGGCAGCTGGAAGCACATCGGGGCTAAGCAGCTGGGTGGCACTGGCCAGGCTCCGCCTCTAAGGTGACCCCAGCTCTGGCCCCTGAGGTGGGAGCTGGGCTGTGCCCCAGGCCCTAGTGGGTGGAGAGGTGAGGATGGTGAAGGTGGCTCTGCCATGGCCTCACTCGCGTCCGGCAGGCGCCAGGGCAGGGGGCAGAGCTCTCAGCAGGTGGAGAGAGGAGCACGGAGCCGCCCGGCCAGGGGCTAAAGCCTTTGTGTTAATTACAAAGGTGTGCAGGTGCAGCCCGCTGCCCGGGGGCTACGCCGGGGCAGAGGAGCCCGCCCCGGCCCACGCCCCGGTGCTGGCGAGCGGCGGGGGCGGCTCCGCGCTCCCCGGGCGGCGCCGCGCTCCCGGGATCGGCCGCTCCAGCGGCGCCTAGGCAGGAGAGACCTGGCTGGTGGAGACCGAGGAGGTCTCTGTCTTGCCAGCAGAGGTGTCCTCGTCACCCAGCGGGTTCTTGCCGCAGCACAGGGTCGTGATCATGCAGTTACGGAACTGGAAGAGAGGGAAGCCCGGGTGAGGCGGCTGGACGCGCGGCAGCTCCGGCGGAGCCGTGCCATGGCTCCCTCCCCCAGCCTGCTGCCCGTCTGGCTGCCGGTGCAGCCGCAGCCGTCTCTCCTCCACCGAGCCAGCTCCTCAGCCCCTCCAGACAGGGTGGGTTTGCATGTATGAGATGGGTGCCAGGCCAAGGAGGAGCCGCACCGTGTCCCTGCTGCACGGCAGAACAAGGCTGCCTGGAGAGGAACCTCCCTCCTGGCCCAGCAGTGCCCCATAGCCCTGGAACTCTGCAAGCTGTTACCAAGCAAAACCCAGAGCTGGAGATGCTGGAGAGCTCCTGCCGCCTGCCAGTTACCTGTTTGTTCATCACGATGTAGATCACAGGGTTGTAGATGGCAGAGCTCTTGGCAAAGAAGGCCGGGAGGGTCATGAAGATGGGCCCGAAGTCTGAGCCCTGGTTGGTGAAGATGTAGAAAGCGACGCTGGCGTAGGGCACCCAGCAGATCAGGAAGGCAATGACCATAATGATGACCATGCGAGTCACCTCCTTCTCTGCCTTCTGCGTGGTGGCAGACTCCTGCTGCTGGGCAGCAGCCTGTGGGCAGAAGCCAACGGAACCATGATGGGGCTGGCGAGGGCTGCACTGGCAGGGGGCAGGGGCAGGGGTGGGGCAGCTGAGCTGCACATCTGGAGTTTGCTGTTTCTCCCTTGGCAGAGAACCAGGCAGGCTGCTCACCAGCCTGGAGCCTGGCACGGCCCACTCCCAGCACCGGGGTTGGGAGCGGCCTCCAGCGCCCCGCTGCCAGCAGGTACCAACCTCCTTGACAGTGCAAACCAGGTTGCCATAGCAGAAGAAGATGACGGTCAGGGGGATTATGAAGTGCACCACAAACATGTAGATGACGAAGGACTCGTTGTTGATCTCCGGCTTCAGTGTGTAGTAGTCGATCCCACAGGAGCACTGCATGCCCTCAGGGATGTACCTGCCAGGGGCGCCGGGTGGCTCAGTGCCCGCAGGGCACACTGGCTGGAGCCATGTCCAAGCCGCAGCCAGCCAGGCCCCCCAGGCAGTGGGCAGTGGGCATGGGGCAGTGGGCACAGGGCCCTCCATACCTGGACCATCCAAAGAGCGGGGGAGCGGCGCAGGCCAGCGCCATGATCCAGGAGAAGGCGACGCCCATGACCGCGTGGCTCTCCCCAAAGCGGAAGTTGCTCATGGGCTTGCAGACCACCACGTACCGCTCGACAGCCAGGACCACCAGTGACCAGAGAGCAATTTCACCTGCACCAGGGAGAGAGGGGACATGCCACAGGGGGCTGTGAGCCTCGGGAGGGGAGAACGAGCAGCTGGCAGCACGAGCAGCTGGCAGCACAGGGCCTCCCCTGGGCACCACTCCCAGGGAGGTCACCTGGCAGCAGGAGAATCTCCGCCGAGGGTTTCCAAAGGGGAAGGGATGAAGGCCAAGTACGGATGCAGTGAGAGGATGTGAGAGAGACCTCCTCACTGCACCACTGACCCACAGCCACCGCTTGGCTGCTGTGCTGTGAGACCCAGGGCTGGATCCCACCATGTCCTGCGCAGCACCTGCCCCCACAAGCCTGTGGCCCTGCTCTCAGATGCGATGAACACCCACGGCCCTAGGCTTGCCCCTCACTAATGCCAGTTTCACAGGGTGCCCCCAAGGACCAGGACATCAGTTTCTGGTGGCTAGAAGGCTAAGCTGATGGAGGAGGGTGGCTTTAGATAGTTTTAATTAACATCTGGGAGGATGTTACTGGGAGGAGATCCAATGCTGCTGACCCAGGCACACCGTACACTGTACCACAGCCAGTGACAGAACCAGCCCCACAGAGCAGGAGGAACCAATTTGTCATCTTTCAAGTCAGAAGGCAAGCCAAGAAGAGGTGCAGGAGCTGCTATGCTTGCTGCAGGGGTGTGCTCAGGATACTTAGTAGATGGCTACCAAAACAAGGTCAAACCCACTAAAAAGTGTAATGTGCCACTTCACCTCCTGCCCCAACACACTGCCTCAGCCCCCAGCAGCAGCAGCCCCAGGACCTTGGAGGTGCCATTTCTCCAAGACCATTGGGCATCCTCCCTCCTGCTGCAGCCTGAGGCAAGCCCCAGCAGCACATGGGTGCATGGCAAGCTTACCTCCCAGCGTAGCGAAGAAGCCCTCGATGTAGCAGCCTGTCACCCCGAAGACAAAGTACCCATTCATGGAGGTGTACATGGTGGTGGTGAAGCCTCCAAGCACCATGAAGAGGTCGGCGACCGCCAGGTTCAGCAGGATGTAGTTCAGAGGCGTCCGCAGCTTCTTGTGCTGGATGGTGACGTAGAGGGTGAGGAAGTTGATGGGGAAGCCCAGCAGGATCAGCATGAACATGTAGGCAGCCAGCGCCGAGAACTTCCAGGGCTCAGCCAGGTAGTACTGGGGGTACTCGAAGGGGCTCCGCACCACCCCGCTCCTGTTGGACATGGGCACGTAGAAGTCCTGCCCCTCGGTGCCGTTCATGGCTGCGGCTCCTGCGGCGCCTGCCGCGCTCGCTCCGGACACTGAGTGGCTCTGAGGAGGGGCTGCGGCCACCTCTCAGCCCTCGCTGTCACCCCTAGACGTGGCTGCGCTCCCCTGCGTGGGGCCACCCTTATAAACTGCCCCAGGGTAAGCCACAGGCACCAGAGTCAGCACGATTAGGGCTCAGAGCATTATTGATCATAATCACCCAGGCTAAGGGCTTTCTGTGGGGGGCACTGAGGTGATTCCTGCTTCTGCCACTGTCATTGTTGGGGACCGCAGCTCGTGGTCGTGGAGGCAGCTCAGCACCACCCCCTTCATCTGGGGGGCCCCAACCCAGACAGCAGATCCATTTGCACCCTGGGAGCAGGGTTTTGGGGTGGGCCCTGCCCCCATGGCCATCTTGGCACCCCTGGTGCTGGGCTGTGGCTCCTGCTGCCCTCACATCTGCAAGGCACCCAGGCCACCCACCACAGGCTCACAGGGCTGTGCTGGGGTGAAGCCTCCATTTCCCCACATAGAGGTCTGGGGATGGGATGTGTGCCCATGGGGGTGCCAGGGAAGACAACACACACAAGGATTCTTCTCTTGGCTGTTTTTTCAGGGCTCCCAGGCTGAGATCTCAACTCTCACCAACAGCCAGAAGATCCTTTCCACCCCTGCTACCAGGGAGGAAGTTTGCAGTTCAAAGTCCTGGACTGGGGGCTGCAGATGGTGGCCAGGTTGGGCAGGTGTGGTCCATCAGTGACAAAGAGGTGCCCCAGGCCTGGGCCTGACACAGGGCAAGTGGGGGTCCCCCCAGCAGTCAGTGTCCACTGGAGCAGCAGCTGCTCCCTGTGGGAGGCTGCCAAGGGTGCTCTCAGCAGCAGGAGCATCACCAAACCTTTCTTCACACGCTCTCAGCCATCACTTTTCCTGCCTCAGGGCTTGGCTAGGGGGTTGTGAAGGCCACAGTGAGGCACTGACCCTACTGGCAGGGTTCCAGTTGTACCATCTCCCCTGTGACCAGCTTTGGGTCATGCCAACAGCATGGGCAACACAGGTCAGATTAACCTGTCCTGGACAGGTACCAGCAGTGCTGAGGAGGCTGCTGCAATATGGCACTGGAGGGAGGTTCTGACTCAGCTTCCTGCACTGGTTGAGACACAGAATTGTTGGGACTGGAAGAGACCTGAAGAAAGCTCCTCCAGTCCTGGACTGGCTGTGTCAACCTTCCCTGGGGTTAGTTTAGCAGATGCAGAGTTGAAAGGGGAAAAGCACCAAGTGCTGAACTCTAGGAGAGACCAAGCTGGGAGACCTTCACTCTAAGCAGAGAAGGTCTGGCGGAGCTGAGGTGCTGCACCACAGACAAAGGAAGACCTGGCTGGCCATGGCCACCATCACTGGGGACAGTCCCAAAGGTCTTCCTCCACAGTCCCATGCAATCCCCGGGTCCTCACAACCCCCCTGCTCCTCCCAAGTCCCTCTTGGTAAGCCTTCCACACACATTGCCAAGGCCAGAGCAATGCCACCAGCTACCTGCAGCTGTTGGTGCTTGTAGCTGGCACAGGAGATTAAGGGTTTATGGTCCCAATATGGCACCTTAAGCTCTGGTGCAGCAAAGCCACTGCTGAGCTTAGCAGCTGCTGCTAGAGCTTAGGCCTGGCCTGCGTCACCGCTGAAGAGCAGCATGGGGCTGGGGGCTGCAGTGGGGCCGGGGGCTGCAGTGGTGCAGATCAAAGGCAGCAGCTGGTCACCCACTGACAGCAGCCCCAGGCAGAGCTCCGTGGTGGGACTGCTCCTGCAGCCAGCAGCTCTTGCTGGTGGAGTTGCCCAGTACAGGGCAGTCTGGGCCCAGAGCACCCTCACACTGTAGCAGCTGTGCCCAGCCTGTTCTACCCAACACACTGCTCCAGGCTGGGCTGTGCTCAGAGGTGTCTGAAACTAGGGAGCAGCTCCCTTGCTACATCCACTTTGTCTGTCAGGGCAGCGGCTATTTGTTGTATCCCTCTCCACTCCCAGTGGTGCCACGCTGCCAGCTCAGTTCCTGGAGAAGGAGCTGGATTCCATCCTGGCTTCCCTCTCCACCAGCGCTGCTCAGAGTCCTTGCAGGCTGGCACTCCCCAGAAGAAGCCCAGCAGAGCCAGGGGCATCCCCAGTCCCATCTGCAAAGTGCTGTCTGGGTGGTAGCTGCCTCAGCAGCACCCAGCTAGCCCAGCCAGCAGCTGAAGGCAGTCGAGCAGAACGTTTTCCACTCACAACAAAGGGAGGCTGTGACAGGCAGGATGTCACAACAGTGCAGCTGAACACAACATGGGCACAGGCTGTGCTACGTGGAAGGCAGGAGACCCATCCTGTCCCAGCTCCAGCCCAGCCCAGCTGCTTCACCACCCAGACCCTCCTGCTGCCAGGGAACGACTCAGCAGCTGTCCTCAGCAGACCCAAGCACCCTGGAGCAGGACAGGGGCTGGGATGGAATTGTCATGGCATCACAGAATCCTGGGATGGCTCAGGCTGGAAGGGACCTCAGAGCTCATCTCCTCCAACCCCGTGCCATGGGCAGGGACATCTCTCAACTAGACTCAGTTGCTCAAGGCCTCATCCAGCCTGGCCTTGAACACCACCAGGGAGAAGGCAGCCACAGCCTCCCTGGGCAGCCTGTGCCAGTCTCACCACCCTGGTACTCCTTCCTCCCAGCAGCTGCGTGGTGGCTAACAGCAGGGCTGTAGGTATGGCTGAGCAGAGCTTGCACAGCATTGAGGCTTTCTTCTCAGTCTCCCCCAGCAATGAGAGGACAGAGCTGGGGAAGCTGGCCAGAGGTGTCCCACACTGGATGATAAAAGCTAAGGGCAGGGAGGAAGGAGTGAGGATGCTGTATCTGTGGTGTTTGCCTTCCCCAGTGACCATCACTCATGCTGGGGCTCTGCTCTGTTGGACATCTGCCCGCTGCTGGGAAGCACCGAGCATGTTCCTCACCGCTCTGCTTGCACCCACAGCTTTGCTTCACTGCTTAAACTGCTTTACCTCAGCCCCTCAGCTTCTTTTGCCTTTGCTTTCTGCTTTTCTCCACTCTCTTGCAGGGAGGGGAGGAAGCTGTGAGCAAGCTGCAGGGTGAGGGCTGAGCTGCTGCCTGGGGCCAACCTAGCACATTTGGTCAGGCAGCTGCATCAGAAGCCCCTGGGCCTCAGCAGGAGGCTGAAGCAGGCAGCAGCAGGTCCCTCTCCTCCCACCTCTACACATCATTTGGCATGGACTGAAAACAATGCTGGGGGAACACCCCTGAGCAGCGCTCCTTCAGGTATCACTCTGCTGGTCAGCAGGACAGTGAGGGACCTGCATGAGGTCAGGCAGGGCTCAGAGCCTGCCCGCAGCTGCTGCCACAACTGGGCCTGCCAGGAGTCCTGGCACCTATCCCCTGGGTTCCAGATCACAGCTAACAACATCACTGCTGATGTTCACAGCGGTGATGAACTCTCCAATCTGCTGTGGGAGCTGCTGGCTGACAGCCCTTGGCTCTGTGGTGCTGCTGCCAGCACACAGATCTGCCCAGCACAGCCCCTCAGGGCCATGGAGTTCCCTGAAGAGGCTCTTGCTCAGTGTGTGCACTGCAGTGGGCAGGGAGCCACGAGAGGAGCACTTCCACCTTGGCATTCTGCCCTGGAACAAGGTGAATCCTACAGCTCAAAAGCTTCCCCCTGCCTCCTCCCAGCATGGCTGCGAGATGTCCCTCAAGCCAAGGTCAGGGGAACTCCCGAGGTGCAAACTCCAATGCTCTTCTTGCCCATGTGGAGGGGAAAGGATGAAACCTGAAGCTCAGAGCAGCATCATTAGCAAGTGCTGAGGCAGAGATGTGAAAAATAGTGCTCTTTATTTGAAGACCTGCCCATTACAGAGTAAATCAAGTTTCAAACACAAGTTAGAGCACCACCAGGGCTGACCTCGACCCCAGAAACATTCCTGCAAGCAGCTGTGGCACTGCAGCTGCTCGCCTGGGAGCTGGGGAGGACATTCACCAACAACAGACAACCTCATCTGAAAAACAGTTGCATTTCTGCAGCTCAGTTCCACTCCAGGGTACAAACCAGCACAAGATGACCTCACGAAGCTGAAGCCAAGCAGAGTGGTGCCAAGCTGCGGGGGAAGGCTGCCAGCTGAGGGCTCAGGCTGTGTGCCCTCACGGGCCGGACTCATCTATCCTCCGCCGGCAGAAGGGGCAGCAGTTGTGCTGCAGCACCAGCAGCTCATAGTCCTCTGTGTGAAACATCTGTAATTAGCAACAGAGTGAGGGACAAGTGAGGCTGTGACTAGCTCAAAGGAGATGCAAGCTGAGCTACAGGGCTTCTGCATAGCACAGACCCTGGCCCCTGTCAAGCTGCTGCTACAAGAACTGCTCCTCTGTCTCGCAGCTGCTCAAGTGCACCACAACCTGGCGCCAAGCAGCCACCATCTCACAGGCCACTGCCAAGGGTGCTGAAGAGGCTCAAAGCAATTAATCACTTTTGCAGAAGTGAGGATAAAAATCAGAATTTCTGAGTAAGAAATGTGGCTGGGCCCTAGGATCTGCACAAGCCTGAGGCAGGGAGGGGCTAAGCCAGGCGCTGACCGGTGCATCCTGCTAGGCCAGGCCGCAAGTCAGAGGGGCAGAGCTGCAGGAATAAATCCAAAGCAGCACTTGCTGCTCAGCCAAGCTCTGCTCAAGAGGCTCTGGCTTGCTGTCAGTACAGTCAATACAACTTCTCAGATTCAGCTCCCTCACAGTTGTCAGGAGGCAGCTGCTGCTCTGTGCATCGCTCAGCTGATCTGTGGGCTCTGCTGCCTCCCGTCTCGACAGCGCGGGAATTTGCTTAGCACATTTTCCAGTAGGAGGTTTCAGTGCAAGAGCTGTTTCAGCCACGGGGTTCTCAGCAGGGCTTTGTGTTTGGGTGTGATTGGTTGTAGGCCTCCCCAGGCACAGCTTACCTGGAAGCAGGAGGGACACATGGTGATGGAAGCGTCGGGCAGCAGCGAGCGGTAGTACTGCCAGCGCAGCGGCTGCGGCCAGCGCTTGATCAGCACATCCCTGCGGCTCATGGACTGCAGCACGGCACGGCTCACCACCACCGGCACGAACTCGGAGCCCCCTGCTGCAGGACAGCGGGACAGGGAGCAGGAGTCACCAGCTGCAGAGCCCTCTGAGGACCACCGAGATCCCGGAAGAAGCAGAGTAACATTCAGTGGGCAAAGCCAGCTGAGGACTGCCTGACCTGGCCCCACCACGTTCACTGCCACTCTCCGCAGCACCTTTAGCAACAGCAGGACCCAGCTGCAAGGCAGGGTGCACTGGCCAAGCCAAGCTGGTGTCAGGGAGCTTCCTATACCCATTTCACACAGTTCCTTGTAGATGACATCCATCCACAGCCTGCATTAGAACCTCCCAGCAATGGCCTGTAGGAGTGCTGCCCAGACTCAACTAGCTCTGTCATGGCAAACCAAGTCCCAGAATATTTCCTTTGAGATCTTTGTTGCTTTCTGGGTTTTGGGGTTGTTTTTCTTAAGAGAGGAACTAACTGGTAAATCCCTCTCCCTCTCAAGTGCTGTCCCTCTCCTGCAGTCTGTGACACACTCACCCCAGAAGGGCAGCACAGATTGCCAGTTACAAATTTCTCTTTGTTCCCATTGGTAGCAAGAAGGAAACAACTGGCAGAGGCAAGTGAGGCTCTTACCTCAAAGCTTAGTTTGGCTGTGAAGGGATCATCCTCCTCAGTGACATCTCCACTGTCATTGAGCCTCAAGCTCTGTGCATCTGGATGGCTTTCTTAAGGAAGGGAAGAGTTGCTATGGAATTGTCTGTGCTCACAGCAGCCAGCATTCAGGGGAGAAACACAAAAGCACAGCAGCAGGACTGCTGTCCTGGCTGCTCCAGAGCACTCTCAGGTTGCTGCAGGGTCTAGATGATTGCAGAGAGTGCCAGAGAAGGCTTGCTGTGACTCACAGCAGCTGAGGGAATTTGTCATTGCAGCTGCTGTGGAACAGCAAACCCAACCACAGCCACAGCAGCTCTGCCTCCTTTCCCTCTCTGCCCTCTCCTGACAGAGAAAATGCAGCAGCCCCTTCCAAGTCCAGCCCTGAGGAGCTCTAGCCAGGACTGTTTGCTCCTGCATGGCCCTGCACCCAACCTTACACAGCCCCCACAGCAGCTGGGAGCTTTGCATGCCAGAGCCTTGCAGAAGGGATTCCAACAGCCATGGCTCCAGGAGCCCATGCTGGTTTCCCTGGCTAGGAAAGGGCAGCCTCTGAGGCCAGCTGTTACTGGAAGTGAGTAACACACTCAGATTGTCCCCACTCCCAAAGAGCAGAGGGAGAGCAATGGCACCCCATTGTTACACAGGCATGGTTCACACCACTGGGAACAAACTGTGCCTGGGAAAAAGCCTCAGGAGGAGGAGAGGGTCAGTGACAACACCACTTGGTTACACTGGGCTGCAGGAGGGGACACCATGAACTGTACCCAGGGCAGTCAGAAGGCACAAAGACAACTTTTAACCTGGGAGGGGGAAAATCAATTCCAAATTGTGGATTTTACCCCCCAAGGAAAGGGCTGGAAGCCAGCTTTAATCCAAAGGATACGATCACTCACGGTCTCCTGCCACTTACTCTCTCTCTTACTCAGTCTTGGAGCTTCCAGGTCAATGAGAGCTACAGCCTCTTCATCTGTGATGCCCTCCTCCAAATAGAACTCCACCAGATGCAGCACTTCTGAGGGGTGGGAAAGAAAGGAGCATGTGAGCCCTGAGATCTCATCAGATGCTGTGCCCCTGAAGAAATGAACACCTCTGGCTCTGTGGCCATGGTGTCCTGCCCACATGTTCTCAGGAAGCCAGGTAAAGAAAACTCAGCGAACCCAAGCCCCAGCAGGGCACATCTGTGGCAGTGAAGCACTGCACACCCAGTGCCACCTAGCGAAGGAGGTTTCACTGCTGCTCTGGGTGGGGAGGCACTGCAGCAGGTTGTCCAGGCTTCAGGTCTGGAGGTGTTCAAGGCCAGGTTGGATGAGGCGTTGAGCACCCTGGGCTGGCGGGAGGTGTTCCTGCCCATGGCAGAGAGTTGGAACTGGATGAACTTGAAGGTCCCTTCCAACCCAACCCATTCTGTGTAACCCAACAATCCCTGGGACGAGAGGCAGCTGCTCGGTCAAAGGCAAGATCTGTTGGCCCAGCTGCAGAGAGCACAAAGGGGCAGCACTCTGCTGCTGGCAGGCAGAGCCGGCTGGGACACCCCGACACACCGTAGGAGGAGGCGGAGAAGACGAAAGGCTGCCTGCAGTTGATGCAGACGTTCCCCAGGTTGTTCAACAGGGGGTTGTTGGTGGAGCACCTGTAGCACAAGGGCACCAGCTCCTGCAGAGACACACAGAGCACAGGCACGGTGAGCACAGCAGCACCTGCTCAGCTCTCTGTGCTCCATTTCCCACCGGCTCCTTTGCTTTGCACCACTGCTGTGATGTCAGCGCTGAGCTGGAGAAACACTGCTGAGAACTCAGATCCTTCAGCACCTGACAGTGCTTCCCTTGCCCACAAACCACAAGTTTTCACATTAAAACCAGCCCTCTCCACCACTCTCACAATTGCATCTTCACTTTGCCTTGCAGCAACAGAAGCAGAACTCTGCACCAAACATAGGGCAAGAGAAGAAGTTGCAGGGAAGGTGGCCCAAGTAAGGTTTTTAGCTCCAGGGTTTGTTCAGATTGAAGCTCTCCCATTGATTCCTCTCCCCTTTTCACAGCAGCTATTTTAAGCAGTTCTTAAGGCTATGCTTCCATTATTTCAGGTGGCCAGGTGCACGTTCCCTGACACAATACAGTTTATTTTTAGTGAGTACTCCATGAGTTGAGGCTTTGTCGAGCACTGCAGACAGGCAGACCACAGCTGAGGAAGAAAAGGTGTTCAAAAGGAAGGGTTGAGGGAGGAAGGGAGGGGAGCAGAGCTAGGAGTGGGACAAATGAAAGTGACCTCCAGCCCGAGAGAGAAACAAAGACTGTGGAATAATTGCCTGTGGATGGGAGGGAAAAGGATGGGGAGAATGAACAGGCAGAGAGGAGGGGGATGCAGGACAGGAGAGGGAGGATGGAAGCTGCCAGAAGAAAGGGCTGGTTTCGGGTTGCTCTCGGGAGCCAGCGCAAGGCTGACCTGTGAGGAACAACAAAGGAGTGTTCCAGCAGTGAACAATCACAGCTGCTGCACAGCAGCTGAGGCTCAGGGACAGGCACCCTGGGGTGGCTGCCAGGTGGCAGCAGCCCTTACCTCGCTGTCGTGGAAGGGCTTGGCACGGATGGTCAGGCTGCCCAGCTCCACCGAGCGCTGGAAGCGGGCTGGGACCTGCAGCCCCTGCAGCTTCTCGTAGGCATGGCGAGCCAGCTTGTATGCCCCCAGAGCTCTGCTCTGCTTTGCCAGGGCAAACAATGTATTACTGGCATCTAATTAAGGAATAAAAATACATATGGCAGCCAGGAAAAGCTGCAGCACTCCTCCTAATCAGGGCACTTGTGCTGCATCCCGCACTGCTGCTGCAGCCAGGCTCTGACAAGAATCTCTTTATTTAACTTCAAATCAAGTGTGGAACAGCCACCAGAACGTCTGTGAGTGATTATTAGCAAGGTAAGGAACTGACCCTACTTAAACATTGCTTGGGTTACATGTTTTGACTCCATTTGCACATTTCAGTCATTCTAGGCTCAGTGGATTTTCTCCCAACCAAAAAAAAACCCAAATTAAATAAATTCTGAGCAGAGCAGCAGCCCACAGCCAGCAGCTCAGCACTCAGAGAGGGCAACAGCCCTGCTTGGCCCGGGGGCTGCCCTGCCCTTCCATCAGGGTATAGCAGCAATGCCTAACAGGGCATGTTATGAAAGACTTCATCTCAGGTTATAGTGAGGAGGCTCTGAAGAGGAAGGCTAACTGCCCCCAGGGCCACAAATGAGCCAGCCCAAGCTAGCCAGGTCTGCCCGTGGCATCCAGTGGCCCTCCCTGCTCTCTTCTCCAGCAAGGTGCCTCCCTTTGAGGAACCCCCTCCCAGCATGAGCTGTGTAGATGTCAGTCTGACAGACACTGCAGCTCCATCAGCCTCATGGCTCTCTCTCCCTCCTGCCTCAGCTCAGTCTCCTTGCAGCCACTCTGCCAGGACTCAGGGCCAACCCCCTGCTGCTGTGGCTGCTGTGCTGGGAGCTGCTGCTCTGACTGAGGTGATACCCCGGGCTGGCTGGCTGGGTTTGAGCTCCACCTTGGTTCATTTGTCTAGCTCTACAAAACTCCTGGAAACCCCCAAAAGGCAGTGCAGTTAAACACACAAAGGTTTGAAGATGCTGATTATTTCCTCAGGGACAAAAGTCAGTTTCCATTAACTACAACCAAGAGCTGAGAGTGAAGATACCCTACAGGAGAGCTCTGCATTGTGGATCAACATCAATTATTCCTTTCATGTATCTCACAAGATAACTTCTGGGTTTTGTACTGTATTGGAAGGATACACTTTTGAGATCCCCAGAGGAGTCTCCTTTGTTAAGCTGTGAAGCAGAAACCTGGAAATATTGAAGAGGGTTTCAGGCAAGTGGAAACTGAAAGGCTCCTCCTGCAGTATTAAAAATACAGACACATCTTTCTAAGCTGGGAAACCAGCAACTCCTCTCACCAAGCACCACAGCAGCAGGCACCTCAAGCACTCTGTTTCTTTCATACAGTTGCAAAATGAGGTGCTGACAGCACACAGCAAGTGCATTTTGCATGTCTTTATCACCAGAGCTCATGCCCGCCGCATGCAGAAAGAAAGAAAGAGAGAGGAAGGGATCCCTGTAGCTGAAGCAGTCTCCAGCAGGCCATTTCTAATGGGGGCAGACTGTCCAGCACCCCTGAAGGGGTCCAGCATGTTAAGACCTGAAGTGGTCTGACCAGCATGGAGGAGGCTTTTGTGGGGCAAGGACACAGATCAGGGTTCTCAGATGTCTTACAACAGATATTTTCACTGGCAGTGGTGGCAACATTACTGCCTCTGCTGGAAGCAGCAGGAGCCCCTCACTTGTGGCTCTTTTCCACCCTGGAGCAGGTGACACACAAACCACACCAAGGGAATCCCTAGGCCAAGGTGCTTCTGTCCAGCCTTGCTTTCCCTGTTAAAGCAAAGGCCAAAAGTAAGTCGTGCAGGAGCAGAGGCTCAGGGCACTGTGGAGCCAAACCCAACAGAACAAGCAGGAAGGGCTGGGGGTGGGGAATCATCCTTGTGTCTGCCACCCACACTGAGGTAAGAACAGACCTGCTGGCACTGCACTGCAGCTTTGGGAACTGAGACAGCAGAAGGCAAAGTAGTAAATGTGACTGCTGCACAGTATCACTAATCTGCACTCAAGAGTTAATTGCCTGCAGAGTCATTAATTATTCCCAGTTATTTCCCAAGGAAAAAAACTCAGGAAGCACCAACACAGCTTCCACAGTGAGTTCTTACAGTGTATCTCTGTATGGAGTGGTAGACATGGTAAACTTCTGCCAGGTGCTGGAAGTGATGGAACTTCTGCAACATTTCAGCCTTCTGCTCCTCATTCTCTGTGGGGGCAAAGCATTGGGGTCAGTCTCCAAGAGGAGGCTGTGAGACTCAGCTGGAAGGAAACAGCACACCGTGATTTCAGCCCCAGCACTTCCTAAAGAGGTGTGCAGCAGTTTAACAGTGTCCCATCCACCTCTGCAGATCACACCTTGCACAGACTGGCCAGTTTTATGAGCAAGTCTCTGGTCTATAACAAACCTGGCAAGACACCAAGCAGCTGAGGTGATGGATTGAACAGAGCTAGAAGCTATAGCTCAGGTAAGGGTAGAAAGCAGGAGATGTGCACCACTGGAAACCTCATCCATAACTCCAGAGCTCAGCAATAGTCACTTGATTTTACAGTACTAAGGCATCTGGAGGAATCTGCACCTCCCTAAAGCAGCTGAGGAGCAATGCAGCAGCTGGGTTGAGGGCAGCAGCAGCCAAGAACCTCCTCACCAACACTACATTTGTTAGCTCTGAACTACACCTACTCACTGCCAGCTCCAGCTCCCTCCTAGTGCAGCCCCTCAGAAGGCAAGGTGACAATGATTATTTGTGCCCACAGAGGTAAAACTTTGTCAAGTTCCTCTGCAAGCCCTGTTCAAACCCCAGCTGCAGCTTACACTCCATGACCATCTCTTACTTAGCAGATGTTAACCCTGCAGCTGCTTCCCCAGCCAGTGTGTGCTGAGGACATGTGGTCCTGGGGGACAGGACTGTGCCTCCAGCCAGCCTCCCGAGGGAGGTCTGTGCGTGCTGATGCTGCTTGTTTGCTTACTTGTCTAAAACAAGCACATGGGAAAAGCAGGGGAAGGGCAGAACCAGCACAAGCCAGAGTCCTGCACAGCGCTGACAGAGCCCAGGGCAAGCCACGCGGCCGTGGGGGCGGCTGCGGCGATGCCAGCACAAGCCAGTGCCTGTCTGTCTGCACGCAGGAGGGGCAAGCAGCAGGTCTCCCCCAGCTCCTCACCTCGGGCTATCTCTAGGCACTGCATGGACAGCACCCAGTAGTAGTAGGCTGCGTCGCTGAAGCGGCTCTCGAGCACCGCGTTGTGCGTCAGCTGCTCCAGCACCTGCACGGCCTCGCTGCCTGCCGGCCTTGTGGAAGGCTGCAAGGGCCAAGACAAAGAGGATTTTACAGCATGATTAGATCAATTAACTGAAATTAACGTTTTTAAATTAAGAGCAATCCATTCAGCCAGTATCAGGCCGCCTGTGCAGCGGGATGGAAAGGATTAAGCGCTGGTAATTCACTCCCAAAAGCGGCGGTGCTAATGGAACAGGAGAAGCATCCGTAGGTATTTTGTGGCTTTTGCACTCAGCAGCTCTTGAGCTCATAGATCTTGAGCAACGCTGCCTGCCTGGCTTTTGAAGAGAGGAAAGAGCAGAAGTGCTGTGATGATTAGATCCCCCTGCAAACAGGGGCAATCTCCAAGTGCCACGAGCCACAGCTTCATTCAAAACTCCAATAAGTGAGTGCTACAGGACTTGGAGAGGACAGCACTGCCTGCCTCCTCCTGCCACCTGCTAACAGCATTCCTGATGCCCAGGACACCAGGTTAGGATGCAGGACCTTACTTTACACACCCACTGGGCAAACACAGCCCTCATGTGGAGAGAGAAACCCAGCCCCGTGGCACCACTGCGTCCTGACTTGACCAGCATGGATACAGCCAAGGTCTCACAGAGCTGCACAATGGTCGACAGCTCACCCAGCTCTGGGGCGTTTGCTGAGGCACAGCGGCACAGAGCTCTGTGGAACACACTGGGGACAGCCCAGCTGTATGCACAGAGCTCTACCTGCAAACTACCAAGCTGCCCTAAGCCAGGAGCTCCAGGGTCTGGAGCGGAGAGACACAGACTGGTTGTGTGCAGACAGCTGATGGCTGGCATGTACACTCAGCTGTACCCTCAGAGCTGAGTGGTCTGGAGACAGCAGCTGCACCACTCACATGGAGCTGCACCTCAGAACAGCAACTACTGAAAACCTGCTGGCTCCACCTGAGGCTTGCTTCAGCACCTCCTTGTCCCTGGAACAGCTCCTGAGCTACACTGTGAGGCCAGTCCCCAGGCTGGGAGGCTGACAGCTCTCTTGAGGGCTGCTTTTATAGGCCTAGGAAAACACATCAGAAGTCTTAGAGAAAGAGGAGGATTTTGTTCATCCAAATCCAGGTCTCCAGGGCACAGACTACACATTCTGCCCTGCAGGAGTGAACTCTGAGCGGCCAGTGGTGTGCTGGTGACATTCTTACCTTTTTGGGCTTCTTCAAACCTATCATTCTCTGCTAGCCACTCAGCATAGGGCACATAGACATCATCTTTGAATTCTGGATGCTTCTCACTCAAAGCAAATGCCTGAGGTGAAGAAAAAATTCATTTTTAGAATACTGCATGGTTTAAACAGTTAAAGGGTTTAGAATGTTCCATGGTACCAATCCTTGAGCTCAAAGTGAGCTCACAATGATAATGCACAGAGGGAATGGGCAGTGTAATCCAGATTTGCTCCAGTAGGAACCTGATGTACTTTGAAATAAAAAGCAATCAACAACTAAAGCAGCTCAGCACAGCAACAGCCTGATTCCTGAGCCAGGCAAACCTGAGAGTGATGGGCCAGGAGACGCAGCAGATTTCACAGCAAGGGACAACAAATATCTTTCCTTTAAGTGAATGCATCTTCTGAAGGAATGAAGTAATGCTGGGAATGCAGTTTGGAAGCACTTAAATTCACAAAGGACCAAGCCTGCCATTCTCCAAAGCTCCCACAACACTGGGGCAGAGGATGTGCCAATTCTAGCAGCACTTTGAGAACATTTCTTTAGGAAACTGCTCCTGTCAACAACTGCAGGTGAAGAAATGAGAGCAGGATGCATGGGGGCCCCAAGGGTGGCACTGGCAGGGCCATGCTTTTAGGGGCAAGCCCGGTGAGGTCAGAACTTTACCCAGTTACAGAGTGGGGTCCACACTAACCCAGCACACATTCATCAGATCCATGTGATGTGTGAGGTGTCCTCACCTGAGCACACTGAACACCACAGCTCCAAAGAGCGCTGCCCATGCCAGAATTACTGCTTGTGCTTTCCACTGGGTAGCAGTATCCCTTGGATTACCAAAGGAAGCGGGAAACTAACTTAGCAGGCAAAAAAGGTGCTCAGAATTACGAGCAAGAAACACCCAGCCCCGAAGGTAGCAGAAAATAGAACAATAAACCCAAAGGCAGCACCAACCCAACCCTGAGCACAGGGATCCGAGCAGAGCGCTCTGAGCCCAGGCTGCAGCGGGGGCAGCCGGAGCTGCGCCTCCCTGCCTCGCAGCAGGGCCCCAGGTGCTGGCTGGAACCCCGGGGGAGGCCAAACTTACTTCTTCCCAGCGCTGCGTCTGCACCTGCAGCCGGACCAAAGCTCGCAGGTCACCGACCTTCAGGTAGGTCTCTGCTGCATAGCCAGGCTGAGCCAGCTGCTCGAAGTAGAGAGCACACCTGGCCAGGGGCTCGCGCTCCGCCTTGTCCAGCCGCCGCGCGATGTCCACCAGCCTGGGGGGCAGACCGCAGTCAGCAGCCAGCTGTCAGCTGCTTTGCCTTTTCACCCCTGCAGCAACTCCACTGAACAGCTATCGCAGCAGCCCCACCCAGCACCATCCACCTTTCAGTAAAAGCTCCGAAGTCTTTTCCTTCCCTTTCCTTGTCCCAGCTCTGTGCCCCCTTCTTCAGTCTTCACCCACAGTGCAGCTCCACAGCCAGGCTCTTTGTAGAGCCATGAGGGTGGAGGGAGGGAGTAGGTCCTGCTAAGTGACACAGAACACACTTCTTCACCCCTGACCCAGACAAACAACTCCCAAAGAAATGTCATCCCCTCTGCCACACAGCAAAGCCTGACCTGCCTGAGTCAGCAAAACTGAGGCAAGGGAAGGCTGAGTGACCTGCCTGGGATTCAGGGGCACTTCAAACTACCCACAGTGTAACCTACGGCACACCCAGCAGGACCTGAGCAGGGGCAGGAGCAGCCCTGGGATTGCTAGGGCTGCTGTGCTTCAGTTGTCTGCTCTGCACACCAGGTGATTATCCTTAGAGCTCACAGCAGCAGGCACAGGCTATTGCACCCCCATGCCACTGGGGCTGGCTCCAGGAGCTCAGGCCATGCATATTTCAGGAGCCTCTCACACTACAGCTGAACCCCTGCCTGCTCCTGCCTGCTGCAAGCCATTTCTGCCCCTACCCGCCAAACCTGTAACTTTGGAAGCACTTTGAACTGTGCTTCCAGTACCAATCTGATCCAGACAAAGGCACCTGTCCCCCAGCTTAGCCTTGGCTGGAAAATGTGCAGAATTCCTAACAGCCTCTGCTGTGAGTGCACCCCAACCCACAGATCCACCCAGCCGTGGTCCCCGCTGATCTCGATGGCCTTCATGTGCTCCCCTGCAGACAGGAACATCTCCACCGCCGCCTTAGGCTCCTTCATGCTCTTGGCCCACTCTGCTTGCTTTTTGATCAGCATCTTTGTGCCTTTGGGGTCTCCAGACCCCAGAAAATCCTGCAACAGTGCAACAGAGACAGGTGCATTAGCTGCTGCTCAGACACTGCTGCAGCCCAGGTGCTGGAGCAGATGAAGGCTTTTGTAATGAAGCTCCTAAGGAAAGGAATGCTGCACACAGCGACCTGCCCTGAGCCAGCCCTCAGCAGCTCTCCAGGGCACAGGGGGCGGCAGGAAGCAATGGCAACTCTGCCAGTTAGGTGGTTTCCAATTAAAAGATTTAATAAAAAAAAGTGGGAGAGGGTGTGAGGGCCAAGAGAAGGATGGCAGCAGCATCTCAGAGGCAACAACCAGATGCCCTCTGATCTCCTGGCAAGCCGGGCCTGTGCTGAGCCTGTGCTGAGCCTGTGCTGAGCGGACACATTCTGACCTCAGCCTTTCCAAAACATGAAGCTGATCTCAAAAGCTGGAGCAGACTAATTCCAAGTGTCATATTTACTTTTGCAAGCCAAGCAGGTACAGCCCCACTCTGTGCAGTGACCCAGCTAGCCATGCTATGCCCACTCAATCACAGCTTAGCACCAGGATGCCCAGCCGCAAATCAGCTAAGAGCTGGAACTCTGTCTCCTGCAGAGAACAGTAAGTGCACGACAATAGAGCAGAGAAGTGCTTTGGGAAGCAGGGAGTGACAGCTGCTCAGAAGTGAGAGAGGCTCTGAACTGCTGCCTGGACTTCTGCAAGGAATGCCAGCACCAAGCCTGGGTGTTGGGCTGGAGATGTTCCTAGTGGTTTGTTCAGCTGCTCCTGCCAGAACCAAAGCCCTGGCACCATATGGTTCACATCTGCTGACATCTTGTGCCGGGGGGGGAAAAAGGAGAAGAATACTCCAGCAGCAGCAGATGGATTAGGGGCAGTTTTGTGTGTTCACAGGACATGCTCCTGGCCATTGAAACAGCTTCCATCAAATGAAAAATGGGAACAGAGGAGAAATGGCAAGGTGAGAGTGGAAAATTACCTTATCCTCTGTGTTGCTGGTAAATTCTGACTGAGGCTTAAAAAAAAAACAAAACAACCAACAGGCCAAAAATCCCCCACAAAAGCACCCACACACCAGATCTGTTCCACTCCCACACCTCAGCAGCTTCCCTCCTGCAGCCAGTTCACAGGTGCAGAACTGCACAGCCCAGCTCTGCCAGCTCCAGCATCCCTGCTGCCACCCAGCCCCAAGTAACTGCACATATGTCCTGATGATCCCTGAGTAAGAGAAACCACACATCTTTGCCCCAACTTGCTTCCCAGCTTAGGTCACCCAAGCAAACCCCAGGTCCAAAGCTCATCCTGCCCCAGCATAAAGAGTGTCCTGTAAGCCCTCAGCAGTCTGGCCCCATGATAACAAACCTGTGACTAAACATCAAAGGCATCCTGACCTCAGCCTCTTGCCTGGCCTTGCCAGCCAGGGCCAATCAAAGCCAAGCACAAGCAGGCAGACTCTGTAAGGGTCCCTTTGCAGAACCCTGGCAGCACTGGAACAGCAACCACCACAAACCCACCCCCACCCCACCTCCTTCCCTGGCAAAAGCACTGGCAAACACGGGGGGGGGGTGTGTGTCCATATTCTTCTCTGCACTCCCCAACAAGAAGCCTCCTTCATATACCTTCAGTCTTCCCTGCCTGGAGTGTCTCTGGAGGACAGGAGACACAGGACCCTTTGCCCTCTGCTAGTTAAATATAGCCATGGCTGCAGCCAAGAATTAAAAGATCCTTACAAAGGCTGATGGGAAAATGTTCATCTGTGAATTACATTCATGTTCAAGAGGAGCCAAAACACTGCAGTTAACAAAGACTCATCAGCCAAAAATAGGGGAAGTCAGACTTACATCAGCAAAGCCCCAAAGTAGTTATATTAAGCTCTTGAAAGAAAAAGCTCTTTCTGTAGCAGAGTTTGTGGAATTTCTGCTCAAACACTCTGTGCATGGCATGGCAAAGTCTGGTCCTGAGCTGAGTGCTGAATTGAGGCTGAACAGCACAGGCATTCTTGGGGATTTTGATAAGGAAACACCAGAAAGACTTAAAAG
Source organism: Picus viridis (assembly GCA_033816785.1). Taxonomy (NCBI): domain Eukaryota; kingdom Metazoa; phylum Chordata; class Aves; order Piciformes; family Picidae; genus Picus; species Picus viridis. The sequence goes on from CM066592.1 coordinate 482,387, forward strand.
CCAAGTAATGCTTTCTTATCACCACAGAAAACCATCTCCTGTAAAACCATATTCAGGTCATCTCTGCATGCAGACAGAGCCTGAGAAAATAACAAAGCCCAGGCACATGGGATCCCTGCAGCAGGGCCTCCACAGGCAGCACCAAGCCAGGACAGTGCATTGTACAGGAGGTGATCAAGCACATGATGAGACACTTGAAGGAGTCCCTGAACACAGAACTGCCACCTGTTTAAGCCCAGACTCTCCGAGGCAAGAGCTTTATTGCAGTGCAGCATCAATGCATGCTGCTCTCCCCTCCACTCTGCCTGTGTGCTGCATAATTACCTTTCTAAGAGCAAAATGAAAAGGCTCTCGAGTGAGACCATGGGCAAGAAAGAGTCATAAAAAGGGAATTTTCCATTTTTAAACGAGGGAAGAGTCACCTTTGGTGGTGTCCCACACAGTGCCACGAATGCCATGGACACACCTGAGAGCACAGGAAGCAGAAGCTGCTGCCTGAGCAGAAGGCTCTGAAGGAAATGGCCACCATTCCTGCCAGACACTGATGGGAGCCATGCTGCTCCTTGAAACCAAAGGACCTGCAAACACTGAGCAGGGAAAACAAAGCTGGAAATCCAAGCCTGCTTCTCCCCCAGTGCTTCTGCAGGACCATGCTTTGGGAGCAGTCAGAGGCAGGTGCCTGCTGCTGCAAGCTGCTACCTTTGCGTAGTTGAACATGCGCAGGTCTGAGTACATCTCCAGGGCCAACCTCTCCTGCCCACTCCTCTTGTACAGCTTTGCTGCCTCCTGGAACTTGCCCTGGTAGGCATAAACCTCTGCTAGGAACAGCTCATTGTTGTTCTCTCCATGCTTCTTCCTGTCCTGGAAACAAAACCAACAGAGAGATGTGGGCAATACTCTGGCTGATCAGGACCCAGGTGAGAAACAGCCACTGCAGAACTGGATTCTCAGGCTTTGGCTCTACCAGTTAATGAAAGCCTGCAAGGGGATATCATAATTATGCCTCTCCTACAATCCTGGTGAATTTATAATTGAAGGACTAAATCTCTTCTTAATTAAAATTAGGAAGAGCAAAATTAAATGTCACTACACAAAGCAAAGAGATGACAATTGCCCTCCCTTGCTCTCACACAGGGAACTGAACAGGCTGTGTCATTAAGGAGGCCTCTGGCAGGCTCCGCTCCTCACCTCCTGCCCAAACTCACCAGCACATCACCTGGCTGAATTACCAACACCTCTGTGGGATGGCAAGCAGGGAAACCACTGCTAGCAACAAGCAGATTCACAGAGCCCCTCCACCTGCCTCTGCATGAAGCCCAATGCCACCAGCCCTGTCCCCAGCTGTGAGGGCTCCTGCCTGGGGCAGGCAGGGCTCCAGAGCTCCATGCTTTCCTGCACATCCACACCGCTCAGGGACTGTGTGGTGAAGAGGCCACCAAGGCAAGGTGTAAGCAGTGTCATGGAGAAACCCTCCACATCCATCAGAGCCACAGGGGGAAATGACTTCCAGGGGTCAGTGTCACACACACTGTGTGCATAGTTAATGTAAAAGCAGCGGGGCTCCCAACACAGGCCTCTGTCCCACATCAGACACCAAGAGAAATGAAGTGCAACCAGGTGGTGCTCTGACAGAACCAGGACAGCTCTGCAGAAGTGGAAGGCGTGGGATGTATTCTTCCAGAGAAGGTGTAAATCTAATGAGCATGAGAAAGAGCACTCCCCATGTCACCGCAGATCTCCAAGGCAAGCCCTGCCACACACTCCCTGCAGGACAAGGCTGGTACCATCTCTTCCTGTGCTCAGAGAGACAGCCACTGTCTAGTGAAATTCTATCAAGAAGTGTGAAGAGTAAGAACCAGTGATTAGGGCACAATATTGGAGTGAAGGAGTCCAAATTCTATTTCCAGTTGTCACAGGCCTGTCAGGAGACCCCGAGTTTGTCATTTTATTTCTCTGGGCTTGTTTCTGGCTCAGCAAGGAGGTGATAATAGTAATTACCTATCTCCAGGGTGTAAGGAAAGGCTTAATTGACTCATGTTTATGAAGCACTCTGTCCTAAGCTCTGCCAGCACAGTGCTGCTCTCCCAACCATTCACTGAGTAGTGCACATTTTGCTTCAGCAGCTCTCAGTGTCCCACACCTCCCTTTTTGTCCCTGTGAAGCTTCAGTCACATGCTGGAATTCGTCAGCATTGCTGATCAGGATTTTCACTCTGAAAAGTGTCCAGCGTTCAGCAGCACTCTGAACACAGTCTCCACAGAGCACCCTGGCTCTGGGGCAGCAGGAAGGGGACAGCTGGGCTGGCTGCACCACTCTCACCTCTATGCTGCTGATCAGCTCTAAGTAGCGCAGGTCTCGGACCCTGGTAAATGCCTGTTGGAAGACAAAAAGGATACAGGAATTTACTTGAAAAGCCAGGAAAAGCAGCACCTGGTGAAGCACAAAGCAAGCTGCCTCCCTGTGAGCAGGACAGAGGGAAATCAGCTGGGCACTGGGTTCCTGCAGTCCCTGACCCCTGGGCTCTGCCCACAACTGCAGCCCCCAGGCACTGCTCACCCCTGAACATCAGCAGCAGCCCCCCAGGAAACACAAAGTGACCCTTCAAACACTGGAAACCTCTACTCTGGCTGCTTTACAGCTCTCCCATCCTCCTGTGAGCAAGACAGCTCGGGGCAGGGCAGTGCCTTTGCAAAGGGAGCTAAATGTGCAAGCCAGGGTCTCCAGTGGCTCGGTCACGTGTGAGTTGCAGCAGCTTAGCACTTCTTAACATGCTTCAAAAGACAGGAATTTAACTCTTTAGGCTGAACGTTCAAGGCTTCAAACCAAAGTAATGCTTCAAAGGGCACAAAGTACTCTGCTCACAGCAGCTGGACCTAGGCACTACCAGAGCCTTTAATGTCAAGAAGCTGTTTTTGTTCAGCTTAATCCGCTCTAATTCCAAGGGCAGCACTTCCACGTTCCAAGGAGGCACTGAGAACTTGTGTTAAGAACAGCTATCTGCACAGAGCCCTCCATGAAACTGGAATTATTCTGATGTCTCCACTTAAGGCAAAAAGCAAAATAAAGCCTTTAATTTCCTTTAAAACTCTCTGTTATTAGCAGAGGTCTGTCAGCACAGGCCAGCCCCCAAGTATTTTTAGCATGTTTTGCCTCTCATACAATATTCATGACACTGAACTCACTCCACCCTCTCCCATTCGAGCAAAGGTGGTGACAGAAGAGGGAAGGGTTTCATGCTGCAGAAAACTCAGTTCTTCAGGACATGTCCATTTACAGCCCACCCCAAGGAACTGCAGCCAGGACGCCCCAACACGGTAACAGGGCTGCCTCCCAAGAGCGTTCGTGTGCAAGCAGGGAGGCATGAAACCTGCACCGAACTGAGGTCACATTAAACACTCGGAGGGAGAGGTTGGGAGCTCTGGGGAAGGGGAAAGGCAGCCAGCATCGCGTTCTCTGCTGCCACCTGGTGTCGGCAGCACCGAACGGTCCCCTCCCGGTCCCCTCCGCCTCATTAGCGCCTTTTGCAGCGGATGGAAGAAACCATTTTCAGCTTTTAACAGCCGGGCGGAGGAGGCGGCACTCATCCAGAGAGATAAAGGAGACTGCAGTTTAACGCCGCAGCAGCACCTCTGGGCTGTGCAGTGACAGACAAGCAGGATGGGCACCCAGGAACACTGCTGTGTATTCCAGCCGGGAGCCAGACGTTCCCCACCCCCGCTGGCAAACACAGCTCGAGCTTTACCTTTTTAGCAGTCTCAAACTCCAGCCCCTCCAAAGCTTCCATGGCCAGCTCTCTCCAGTCAGCATCAGTGACTCCCAGGCAGGCAATCTGGTAAGCTTCAGGGAACATCTTCCGCTCCAGGTACTGATACATGGGGGCAGACTGGGGCGGGCCAGGGGGAAACACACGTTAGGAGGTGCAAGGGTGAGAGACATCAGTGACACCCTCCCCAGACGCTGGGGAACAGAAAAACCTTCTCAACACAGCCATGGCAAACTCCACAGAGAGGAGATGTAAGCACTGTGTGTCTCTGGTCAGCTCTGCTCCAGACTCATCCCTCTCAGACTCAGTCCCCGGTGCATCAGGAGCGTTGGGAATGCGATTCCCTGAGCGCTGCACTCACACACGGTAGGTACAGCAAGGGGAGCTCCGAGCACAAAGGAGGTAGCTTGTTCTCAGAGGCCAGAAGCAGTGGCAGCACAGCCTGGTGAGGCATCCCTGGAGACACTCGGACACAACAGGAAGCAGGGTTGACAGAGAGGGGTTGATGACAAAGCTGTTTTACCACAACTGTGACTATTAAGCCCCAAACCCACTGACCTCAAGGACTGGCCTTAAAAGGCAATTCAAGAGAGAAACTGCCAGTGGCAGGCTGGCGCAGGCTGAGGCTCAGGGCCTGCAGCTACAGCTTGAAACCTTTGGGCTAATGGGGAGCACTGCAGCCAGACTGGAACTCTGGGGCTGCAACCAAAGACTCTGTGCAGAGTGATTTCTGGGTTATTTGTCTGAAAATGGTACAACTTTTAGCACTCCCTCAGAAGGGTAGCTCTGTGAAAGCTGCCTCTGTCACATGTCATGAGAATGCTATGGCACATTGGTGCCCCCAGCATGCCAGCAGCTGTAGGCTAGGCTTGATCAAGCTCACAGCTAACCACCACTCAGGGCAACCCAGAGCCCAACTACACACAACAATACCAAGGAGCAGAGAGAGGCCTGTAACAGGCATCCCTTAGCACCAAAGGCACCCTGGCCTTCTTCACTGACCCTCAGCTTCCAATCCTGCACACACCCAGGGGCTCAGGTCAGAATATTTCCCCCCTTTTCTTTTTTTGTTTCCTTTCTTGCACTGTTTTAGACTCTCCCATTGCTTCCTAAGTCAAAAAATAGCATTTTATGGAAGGCACTCTCTAAATTTAGATGTACTGCACACCCAGACTGAAACACACAGCTTAAATATTGGCTAAACACTTCTAGATGAAGCAGCAGCAACAGTTTTGATGTACTGACAAAAGAAAGGAAATTACAGCTTGGCAAGAGGGACAGAGAGAGGACAGTAAAAACACAGGCAGAGGCACAGGCACAGATCTTCAGCTTTGCTTTGAGGCTGTGTGCATTTCCAAGCTGAGAGGGAGAAATAGGAGCAACCAGCAGCAGCAAGAAGGGAGTTAGCTTGCTTAATGCCCAACGAAACACACCATGCAGTGGAAGTGTAAGGATGCTCAAGAGTGTGAAGTGCAATGGTTTTGGTAGTGGAAGGGGGTTAAATCTCAGCAAAGCCTCTTCCCTCCTCAAACACTGCTGTTTATGAAATGTAAAGCACCACTTAATGAGATTAAAGGATTACCTGCGGGACTTCAACAGCTGACATGGAGAAAACATGAAGACAGAAAATCTTGGAGCCGTTGTAACCCACAACAAAGCCTTGAAGCTTCTGCTGATGGACAGGGAAGTTGCTGGCTTTGATATTGAGGTAGCCCCCTCCAGAAAAGCAAAGCATGTCCTCACACTGTGTGTTCCACGCCACGCTGTTGGCATTGGGCTCCTGAGGGGCGCAGGGAACGGTGGTCACAGGAGATGCCAGCACAGCTCTCACGGAGCGGGCAGCCTGCAGCTAGGTCTGACCTGCTCCAACACACACCCCTTACTGTGTGCCTTTAGGACAGCCTAAAGCCCAGCACACTGCTGCCCAGATGGACATTGCAATGAACAGCTCGTGTTTTACTGCTGACCTGGACCATCAAGCTGCAGAGCATCACCTAGCATGCGCCACAATACACAGCACACTGAGCTGCTGGTTCGGCTGCCTGGCACAAACTGCAGGCTACAGACCCTGTCTCTGTGCCACATGCTGCTCTCTCTCCAGTGCTCTCTGCAAACATTCCATCAGTGTTTACAGGAGAACTCTTGGAGTGGCTGCTGAGCCCCAGGGAGGAGAGGATGATCATTACTCATTTTACACTCTGGCAATACAGGAGGAACAAAGCAGTTTGGCAGTGCTGGCAAAGCCAAATGGCTCATTAACTGTAATGCTTCAAAGGAAGCAGGACAGAGCTCTAAATTAAACTGGAAAGGTCACATGTTTAAGTGCTCTTCAGTCAGCTGCTGCTCACACACAGCTCCTGGTTCCTAACTCCTTGTCTACTAGCTCTGGGAAGGCAGATTGGGGAGGAATGGATCATAGTCAAACCCTACCAATGCGACCGATGGCTTAAATGACAGCTCTCTGAATCCCTGCACACTTCTGCTGTGTCCTGTGCCCCAGACCACTTCTGGGCCCCTCCTTCCTGTTTAAGAAAAGCAAGCAGAGCACATTGAAGCTGACCTGGAAGAGCAGCTCTTTGGTGTGGATGTCATAGACCAGGCAGGTGTCGTTCTCATCCACCACAGCCAGCTTGCTGCGGGACGCGCTCATGTCCAGGCAGCGCACAGCTGTGGACTGCTTCAGCAGCACAATGGCCAAGGCATTGTCCACAAAGATCTTCAGGATCTGGGCACGGTGGAAACCACAGTCAGGCCACCCACTCGTGTTCCTCAGACCAGGAACAGCAGCTGCAGCCTTGAATGCTCTTTGAAGGGTGCAAGTGCAACCTGCTTCAGAGGCACTGAGCAGCAAAATCAAGGAAACGCTTTCGGTCTGAGCTATCCTGAGGACTCCTTTCATAGTCACAGAATGGGTTGGGTTGGAAGGGGTCTAAGGATCAGCCAGTTCCACCCCCTGCCACGGGCAGGGACACATTAACAGTCTCCCCAGCACACTCTAGGTTGCAAGCTTACCAAATACTTGTATGCTGTACATCCTGGACTTGCCAGTGCTCCACTAGCAAGCAGCTCCATGAATGCACTGCAGCAATGCATGGCACAGCTGTACGAAGCACAAAGGACATCAACTTCCTCTCTGTACCAACACCTTTGGACTCCAGCTGGACACTTCAGCTTGTGGGCCAGGCAGCCATGCCACCTCTGACCATCCATAAGTGCTCACCAGGACATGAGAACCACACCAAGCCCCACCAGAGACACCCTCTCTCAGCTCACCAAGAGTCCCTTGCTGTCGGTGGCCCCTAACTGGACTTCAGACGAAGTTAACCACAGCTCTGTTTCCTCAGCCAGGAGGAACCAAGCAGGTTCCCACCAGAAGCTGAGAATGTCCAACAAAAGCCTGCATGCTGCTCCTGAGCTCTGCCCCCAGCACAAAGACACAGAGCACTCTGCTGTTACCTGCCCATTCTTCAGCCCCACCAGAAGCCCTTCTCTCCCTGGAGGTCCTCCAATGACCTTGATGTAGCGGATAAGGGACTCCATCAGCCACTCTCGCTCCTTGACACCACTGAAGGAGAGGCACTGCAGCCTCTTCTCCTGCAGGCACAGGGGCAGAGCATGGAGGTGAACACAGGCCCTGTGCCTGCTGTGCTGAGTCAGCTCAGCAGGGGCTGTTCTTTAAAGGTTTCCACGTGCTATGAAGAAACAAAACAAATCCAACCCCTGCCCCCTCCACAGGGTTCTCCCCCACCCAAAGGCTCTCCTGGACTCTGCTCATTCACCACATCCACTCCAGAGGCCGCTGCAGTGACACAGAGCCACAGCTGCTGCAGGAGGATAGCAGCACTGCAGCTCACACACAGCAGTTCTACAGATTGGTACACTGGGGTAACACCATCACAGCTCAGGTGGCACAAGCTCTTCTTAGCTATTTGAAGAGCTCTCTCCAGCTCTGGGTGCAGCCCAAGCCTCTGAGGCACATACCTGGCATAAGATGATGTGATCTGAGCATACCACCAACAGGTTGCACTCAAACTTCTTGGCTATCTTTTCCTTCACCCGGTAGTACATGTCTGAAGAATCATCTGAGTACAGCTCATAGATCAAGATCTTCTCTGGCATCTGGATGGCCAATCTGTTCTTGTAGATGGCAATTTTCTTCACCAGCTCTCTGCCTTTTATTCTGACTAGAGAAAAACCACAAAAAACCCACACTTTAGGCCAAGCCAAAGATAATGGATACAGAAATCACAAGCCTTAGCAATGCATTAAGATTGAATCTTCCTCAGCACCACTGAAATGAAAGGCAGATTCCTGCTCAGATATGTTTGCTGCTCAGCATCTATGTAATCCACCATCCCCATCCATCACCCTCTGTTATTTGTCAACAGCACATCCTGGAGCAACGCTTTGACTCTCTGCCATAAAAAGAAACAAAACCAGCACAACCCCTTGAGACTGCAAAGTAAGGGGAAAAAACCCACCTCAATATGATGTATTTTATCTCATTTGCAGAGATTAAAACCTTATCTTATAAGCCTCTGCCCCTCCCAATGTCCTTTCAAATCCCCACATCCTCCATTAAGCCTGTCAGAGCTGATCCTCCAGGAGCCTAGCTTGCACTCTCCTCCTGCCCACAGCACTCCTCAGGTGTGCTGTGGGAGTGGCCAGGGCCTGCCTGTCACACATAGCATTTATTGCAAGCTCCTGAAAAGCCAGAGCAACGCAAAAAGGAGCCAGGCTGTGGCCAGCTGCAAGGCTGAGGTTACCTTTTTGCTCAGTGATGAGGTGCTGCACAATGACATCAGTCATGCTGTCTCTGTAGGCATAGCGATCCTTGTACAAGCCATGCACGGTGCTGAAGATCAGCTGGTAGAAAGCCAGGGTCCCATCCTGGCACCCCACTGCCTGGGCAGGAGGAGAATGGTTGCAGTTAGCTGGCAACATGCAGTGATGTGATCAGTATGTGCTGTTGCTGCTTGCGCCCTAGACTCTAATTGCAGCCTGCTTGTACTCAAACAGCAGCAGAGGTACAACGCAAAATGAGGAGAGAGGCTGTGGAGCCTCCCTCTCTAGACTCTCAAGATCCATCTGGATGTGTTCTTGTGTGGCCTGCCCAAGGTGGCCCTGCTTTGGCAGAGGAGTGGGAGTGGATGATCTCCTTCCAAGCCCCTGTTCTCTGGCTGATCAGCCCCAGCCCATCATGCAGAGCAGGTGGGGGTGCTTTGGTTGTATTTTGTTACGAGTTTTGGGTTTGGTTTTGGGGGTGAGGAGTTGGCTGCTTTAACTTCTCTCTGTAACTCCCCACATTTGCACAGTGATACTCAGTGTGACATTCAAGTTCTTGCTCAGAGGACAAGCTGTGGGAAGGTCAGAGCAAGGCCCCTGCTCACCACGTAGTTGGAGTCTGGCTTCACTTTGCAGGCCCAGACCCAGCTGCCCTGCTCGCCGATGGGGCCCAGGCGCACGCCGTCCTTGGTGAAGAGGGAGACCTGCTTGTCAGAGCCCCCAGTACCAGGTACTCTCCTTTGCTGAAGTAGCTGACACAGCAGGGGTCAAAGCCCAGGGCTCTGTCCTTCCCAATCTGCAGGGGCAAAGCCACTCACCAACAAACCACTCACAAAGTATCAGCTCACACCTCCCCAAGGCACCCCTGGCCACACACAGCTCTTCACTGCCCCAGAACCGCACCGAGGCTGCCAAAAGCAGCTCCCAAACACACCTGAGAACCCCTCCAGTCCCAAACCAGTCTACTCAGAACTCAAGCAACTCACAAACCCCCTTCAGCCAGCTGAGGAAAGCACAAACATGCTCCCAGTACACCACAGCACAGAACTCAGCAGAGCTCTGAGGGCTTCCACACAGGAATTGTGAGGCAGCAGCTGAGTTGCCACAGGAGAAACAAGAGCTGGAGGAAAGGGTGGGTAAGAAATGGCCCTTGAAGTGTGGGAAAGCAGAAAGAGTTAATGTGCAAGTAAAGCACTGCGGTGGCAGCACAGGACACAGAGCAGTCACACACAGCCTGCCACTCCCAGGGGCACCTCCTGCAACATACCTGTTTGCCACTGAGATGGTAAAAGGAGAGCTTCTGCCCCCAGTCTGCCACAGCCAGAACATCATTGCGGGCATCTCTGGCAACAACAACAGTTGGGAGGGGATTGAGTCCTGCAAGGCTCAGAGCAACAACCCCAGCAGCACAACTCAACAACCCCAGCAGCAAACTATGTCACAGCACTCTGCAAAGCCCCAGCAACAGCACAGCACATCTAAACAGCTGTTTAAAACTGAGGGAGACAGCACAGGACACAGCAGAGAGCTCATGAACTGTAGGGCTTGAGGGGCCACCTCCAGCCAGCTCTGCAAGCAGGGCTATGGTCAATAGTCCCTTCAGCAGCTGAAGCACCTGGCCTGGTTCTGGGCTCAGCTCCAGCTGCACAAAGCCAGCACATCCCAGTCAATGCACTGAGCACAAGTGAACTGCAGTCAGCAGTGCAAGGCAGGGAGGAGAGAAGCTGCTCAGGGGAGTCCAGGAGCAGAGTAAGGAGAAGCTCCAGCCTCAGACCTGCTCACTCTGCTACCCTGACACACTCTGTTCAGCTTGGAGCAAGCCATGACGCTCAGCTCCACAGCTTCTTGCCTAGGAGGGAGACAAACAATGCCTCTAGCCATGAGCTGAACAAAAGGGACCTTAAAGATCTCTTCCAGCCTTCTCTTCTTCATGATCCCATGACTCCATGATCCCAGTGAACTCCAGTTTCTCCATTCCCTTAAGGCCTGGCAGCAAAGCCCAAACCCCAGCAGCTCATCACTCAGGAAGGGCAAGACAGGTGGCATTCACCTCTCTCAGCAGGGCTAAGAGCCAAAGCTTCCTGCAGTGCACAAGGCCAGGGCTCAGCAGGCCAGGGGCAGGGGGAGGGGAGATACCTGGCAGGGTTCCAGCAGATGGACCACACCGGGGCTGCAGTGCCCCCGGGGCGCTCAATCCTGACCTTCTCGTCGCCGCTCTTGTTGCGGATGCTGACCACGCCGCTCAGCAGGCCCAGCGCCAGGTACTGCCCGTCGTTGGTCCAGCTGCCAGACACACAGAGCAGCCAGCTGAGGCATGCCCAGCACGCCCAGACAGCCAGGCACTGGCAGCCACTGCCAGCAGGGAGCTTTGGGAGGTGGGCAGTAAGCTACAGCCTGTTTGTGCATCAAACACCACACCGATGGCAGCAGGGTGCACTGCAGGCAGGGCCTTTGGGATGGACACAGACCACACCTGGGGAGATCAGAAACAAACCCATCCCAGCCAGCATCTGCTTGAGCATCTTAACATGTGCTGGGAATACACTTGGGGCACAAGAGAGCTGGCAGTGAACCAGGCTGCACCAGCAGCCACACTGAGAACACCAATGGAAGCTATTGGTGTGGGACAGGGGCCTGGGCTTCAGCTCTCGTCTCCACTGCAGTCAGGTGGATGACTCTGCACAGATCAATGTGCTCCACCTTCAGGCTGGGAATGTCTCCTGCTGAAACTATCAGCAGCTCTACAAAGTGCATCTTTCCCCTAAACTCACTTTATTGCTACTGCCAAGAGGGCTGAGCAGAGGCAGAGAGAAGCTGAGACACTTGCTGAAGATCAGATCTCTCTGAGACTTTCAGAATTCAGCTCTGAACAGCATCAAACTCCACAGCCCTCTGGTATTAAAAGGAAGGTGAGAGGAGCTCTGTCTAAGAGTACTCCACAGAAAGAACATCTCATCTCTAATAAATGTTAGGCAGACTCCTCCAATAGGACCACAACCACCATTGAGGGGTCTGAATGAGAATGGCTGAGCAGCAGGAAGCAGGTGAGGGAGGTGGGACAGCACACCTCACACTGAGCACCTCGCACTGCTGGGTGCTCCCTCTACTCACTCACCTACTGCTCTGGACCCTTTTTGCTTTAAGCCTGCACATGACTGTGAGTGGTTTGCATTGGAAGTGACCCAGATGACACAGGGAACCCTTTCCACTTACCTGCAGCAAGTGATCTTGCTGCTGGCTTTGTGCTTAGACACTGACTTCTGCTCAGGAGACCACAGGCCTTGGGGACAGCAACAAAAAGCCACAGTTACAAGGGAGCATTTCCCAGGGGTGAGATTAGAGACTGGTGGTGTCTGCTGGGGCTTCAGAGGGATCAAAGACTCATGCCCTTCCAGAAACACATTTAAATACTTATTGTTTATCAGTAAAGGGGGAAAATGCCATGTGAATAACAGAGAGGGTATCTGCAAGAAATCAGCACTGCACCTGACCTGACTGCACACAGCCTTCCAGGGCAGCTGCAGGGATTCAAACACATCACTTTGGACAGTTTGTATCTCATCTCCCCTGGACACAAAGAGCTCTGAGCTCCATCTGTCAGTAGCTAGCTGAGCTACACAGATGGGATGGCAAAGGGGGCAGAAGGCATACCGAAGTCACTGGAGGAGCAGGAGGCCAGCTGGTGAGTGAGGGGGTTGTAGGATACACACTGGATGGAGTCATTGTGCCTGCAAAGAAGTTACAATCACATTTCAATCCTCCACCCTTAAATGCCCCCTTCTTTGACTGCCAGCAGGACAAGTGAAAGGCTTCCCAGATACCAGAAACAACTGGATCAGTTTGGATGCCATCAGAGCACTCTGCAATCGCTGTGCACCAGTGACAGCCTGGCCAAGCTATTCTCTGAGGGGCAGGACCTGAAGCACTTCCTCACAAGCAGCTAAAACAGAGCAAGGCAGTGGCTTGTGAAATGTGATGAAAGGTCCTGCCCAAGTTCTACCCCAGCTGTGTGCTCCAGCAGCACACTGCCCGTGCACACTGCCTGGCAGTCCACATACACACGGATTCGAAGATGCCCCTTAAGAGAGGTGGCACAAAAACAAAGCCAGAAAAAGGGGGAAACACTCTGAAAGTGCCAAAGCTCACACTGAGTTTAGCCTTTGAATCAGAATTACCTGACTTGTGTTTAGCATGCAAGGCCAGAGCCATCACCTATCTCATGTCAACCTGCAGCTTCCTCAGTGCTCTGCCAGCTCTACATTCAGAGATTTTTCCAGATTCTCCACTCTCTCTCATGGCTTTAATTGCTTTCCTGCCTGGTTCAGCCACTGGAGCTGTTCTTTTCCTCTTCTCTCCACTATCTTCTCAGACCCGAGCCAGCCACCTCCCAGATCTCAGAGCAGAGGTGCAAAATCCAAGCTGCTTCAGACAGGCAGAGAAGGGAGAGCCTCACTCACGTGTATTTCAGAATGCCTTCCAGCTTTGAAGTCCAGATGATCACACTTTTGTCAGCTGAGCCAGAAGCAAAACGCTTGCCTAGGAAGGAAACACAACTTCAGTCCCACCCTGGCACTCCAAATGCTCAGAGAGATAGCAGGGAGCTCTTGAACTTGACATGGCTCAGGCAATGAAGGGCCTAACACTAGCTCTGATGAGGTCACCTTGCCATACCCACACCTCCCCACGGCCCAGCCAAGCAGCAGGGAGCAGCCTACCAACAGTCAGTCAGCGGCTGGAGACAGGTCATAAGGAGCAAGGGAAAAGAGGACATCGTCACAGCTAGCCCTGGCACTCAGAGAGGTATCTGGGAGCGAAGCCCCAAGGTCACAGACAGCGAGGCCCCACAGAACGAGAATCAGAGCCAAGGGAAAAACTGGAAGCAGAGTAAGGTCTGTGGTGAGCATGGCAATGTGTGAAGGACCAAAGATCAGGAAGCTCTGGGGTGGAGGAACCACAGGAATCAAAAATCAGAGGCAGGTGGAGTGCCAGGGGAGATCTCTGGGGGAAGCCCTCTCCTCCCACAAAGAGAAACTTCCCAAGGGGAGGGGAAGCTCAGGCTCTCCATGATACCAAACCAAACCCCACTGCTGCTGGAGCAGCCCTGAGCTCTCTACATCCACTGGCAGCAGGGAATGGGAGACAGGCACTTCACAAAGTGCAATTTACCATCTTTGGCATAAGCCACACAATACACAGTGTCCTTGTGTCCCTTCAGAGGCTGAATTAAGGTTCCATCAGAAGTGTCATACACCTGTTGGAACAGGAAGAAGAACAAAGCCAAACCCATACATTAAAAAACCTTCCACTGAGGGCTAGGCTATACAGCTCCGGAATGCCACCAAGATTCTGCCCTTCCTTTTGTGTTTGCAGACATAGAATCACAAAGACATTTTGGCTGGGAAAGACCTTCAAGCCCAGCTGTTAACCCAGCACTGACACATCATATGCAAGGCAAAACCTTTCAAAGTGCAGAAGCAGCTTTCTTTAACCTACAACCTCCCAGAGTGGAGCCAGTCTCACAAAATTGCATGCAGCAAATCTGCCCAGCCTGCTTTGCTCTTGACCTTCTTAATTTGCATTAGATATTTAAACTTCATCAGGTCCTGGAAAGGAACATACTTAATGTGCCCCTCTACTGAAAATAATGGAGCCTGCTGTCCTGCATCTGGATACCTGTGCCATCCCTCCCTGCCTGCAGCTTCCACCCCTACCCCATGTGGAAGCTCTGCAGGAACCATGAGCATGGTCCTGAGCTGCTCTCGCTAAGGGGTCAGCAGCAGGCAAGTGGCCCCAGGGAACTGCACAAAGCTGTAGCCAAGGCTCTCCACAAAGCAGGAACATCAATCTGAGTTCCTTTCCCCTTTCCACAGAGAGCTGCATGAACCTTGTACCAACGCAGCATTTGTACAGCACCACCACTGTGCAGCGCGGCACAGGTTAATGGATTTCAGAGCTCTGGGTGAGGTGAGAGGATGAGATGACACAAGGAAATTAAACCTCATTACTTTTGGAAAAATAGATTAAAACTTGGTAAGAAATATTAAAAGGCTTCCAAACACTTTACAGTTAGCAAGCATTAACATATATGTAGATACGAGGCTGGAGTAGGAGAGATAAGAGGATTTTTGATCAGTTATATCCCTCAGTTACTGTGAAAGAAATCCTATCCTGTTCCTACCGCTGTGAGCTGCAACAGGAAAAGAAGTTTCCCTACCAGCAGTCTATTTCCAGCAGCAATTATCAGCTGAGTCCCATCCGGCTTGAATGCGAGATCATAAATACTAAAGAACAAACAAACACAAACGCGAGCAGACGCAGTCAGCAGAAGACAGATTTGGTTTCCCGTCGGTGATGCCCCATGACCAACCCCGGGAACGACACACGGGAGAGACCTCCCGATCCTGAGGACTCCCCAGACAAACGGACCCCACTGGGGCGCGCTGCCTGCCCCGGCCGGCGCCCGGCAGGCACCGTCGGGAGGCCGCGGCGGGGCCCCGGCAGGCAGGACCGCCCCGACACAGCCGCGGGCCGCATGTGGGGGGAGCGGAGCTGACACCCCGGGAAGGCTCTGCCCGCCCGGATCCCTGCCAGCAGCCGAGGCCGCTCCAGCCGCTCCTGCCGGCCACTGCACGGCCAAGGGGGAAGAGAAGAGCTGCCTGCAGAGACGACGCTGAGCCCAGGCCCCAGCCCCGCTCCCGGCCCGCTCCGACGGCCAGGCCCCAGCCAGCCAGCCAGCCAGCCCGCTCCCGGCTCCCGCCCCTGGCTCCCGGGCCCCGGCCCGCTCCGACGGCCAGGCCCCAGCCAGCCAGCCCGGCCACCCGCCCCCGGCCCGCTCCCGACCCCGCTCCCGGCCCCCGGCCCATCCACCGGGCCCCCCGCGGCTCCTCTCAGTCCTCCCCTGTACGGGGCAGGCCGGCTGGCCCCGGGACCCTCACCACTGGTCAGCCCGGTCGCGCCAGGTGAGCGCGGCCCGCATCCCCCAGGCCGAGCCGAGCCGAGCCGAGCCGAGCCGAGCCGAACCGAGCCGAGCCACGGCCACCCCCGCGCCGCCTCGCGCTTGTTTACACGCGCGCCGCCGGCGCCACGGGCAACGCGCACGCGCCTGCAGCGTCCCCGGTCCGCCGGCACGGCAGGGGGCGCCACCCGCCGGGGGCGTCCGGTGACTGAAGGCGCGCAAGATGGCGGCGCCAAGAGCGGCGGGACGCGGGTAGGCGCCTGGGGCGGGGACGAAGCGCAGGGCTCGCCGGGGGAACGGGGCGGGCCCGGGGCCGTGCGGGGGTCCCGGCTTGGTGCCGCCGCGTGCCGGAGTCCCCCGCTCCCAGTACGGCCCCACCGGGCATCTCCTTCCCCGCGCAGCCTCCCGGGTGGCAGCCGAGACCAAGCGGCGGTGCAGGCGGTGGCGGAGCGGCCCGGCCCTTGCCCTAGCGGCGGCGGCACCGGCGCTGCGGCGGGGAGGAGCCTGGCAAGAAGACTGGCGGCGGCGGCCGGGCCCAGCGCCGCCCGCAGCGGCTGGCGGAAGGTGGCGAGGCGGCGGCAGTCGGGCAGGACCGCAGGGAGGGTCGATGTCTACTTTGTGAGGTGAGGCCGGCGGGCTGCTTGCGGAGGAGACCTGGGAGAGCTGGAGCGGGACTTTCTACTAAGGGGTGAAGGCTCCCAGCCGAGAGGGCTGGCTTGGATGTACGGAACAAACTCTTCACCGTGAGGGTGCTGAGGCACAGGGAGAGGCTGCCCGGGGAGGCTGTGGCTGCCTCATCCCTGAAAGTGTTCAGGGCTAGGCTGGATAAGGCTAGGTGGGAGGTGTCCCTGCCCATGGCAGAGGCTTGGAACTGAATGAGCTTTAAGATCCCTTCCAAGCCAACCCCTGTGCAGTGCAGGCTGAGCACTGCCTGCTTTTGGGCAAACCACTTCTGCCATCCCTGCAGCACAGGGGCACATGGCAGGTGTGTGCCATACAGGGCTCAGGAGGGAGGGCACCAGCTCTGTGGGACTGGCTGTAAACCTTGTGTAAACCTGCCTGGGTCAAGGTACAGAAACTTATCAACTAATTTTGATGCTTGGTTTTTTAAACACTAGAACAGATGTGCTGCAGTGAAGAGCGGGAGGGTGAGGAAGGCATGACTAACTGGTTTGGTTTTCATGCCACAGCCCTGCAGGACATAAGCTGAGGTCGAAAAGAGCACTTGTGGAGTATTTGCAGAGAACTGGGGAGACGAAGCTGAAAGCTGAAGACTTTGTCTTTGCAGCCCCAGCCCAGAGGAGTCCCCGGGCAAGGGTGAAGAGATGCAGCAGAGAAGCTGCAGGAACTGTTGCAGGGAGTGAGGATTGTCACAGCCAGGCGCAAGGCCTCAGTGTGCAGAACGGTGCCGAGGAGAGAACTGGAAAGGAGCCCCAAGGAGAGGCTACTCTTGGGAGCAGAGCTCTGACCACAAAAGGCTTAAACCCAGAGGAGTGCTGGAAAACCACAAGAGAGCAGGCAGGTGGAAAAAGTGAGTGGAGCAAGGGAAGTGGCATGAGCTCTGGAGAGAGGAGTCGAGTCAGCAGCCAGACCAAGAGGCACGGAACAGCACGGGGCAGGCAGCAGGGCACTGGAAGTGAGAAGCTCTGCAGGAGGAGAGCCTCACCTGTGGCTACCAGCCAGGGCACAGCCACTCAGGACACAGAACCCACAGGTGCAGGGGCAGCTCTGCTGATAACGGGCAGGGCACAGGCAGGCGGGCAGCTGGGCTCTGCCACAGCTCACCCATGGAGGGCACTGGGCAGCCCGGCAGAGGAGTCTGCGGAGAAGGGTCCTGGTGAAGCATCCTCTGCAGCACCGGAGGAGAAGGGCTCTGCGCTGGGAGCACAGAGAGAGAGGGCTCGAGGGAGCCTGGGTAAGCAGGGCGTCAGGGCAGATGCTGAATGGGGCTGATGCCAGGTGCAGATGAGCTTCACGGCATGCACAGTGCCAGGGGCACCTGAGCCTGCTGCAGGGGTTCTGCTGCACAGGCAGAGTGTCCCCTCTCAGGTCAAGCTGCTTCAGCATCTGAATTTGTCTCATTTCCTTGTCACAAAATCAGAGAATCACAGAGTGGTAGGGGTTGGAAAGGACCTCCAGAGATCAAGTCCCACTCCCCTGCCAGAGCAGGGTCACCCAGGGCAGGTCACATAGGAACACAATCTCCAGAGGAGACTCCACAACCTCTCTGGGCAGCCTGCTCCAGGCCTCCAGCACCCTCATACCAAAGAAGTTTCTCCTTGTGTTTGGGTGGAACTTCCCAGGTTCCAGTTTGTGTCCTTTGGCCCTGGTCCAGTCACAGGACACCCCTGAGAAGAGCCTAGCCCCTTCCTCTTGCCCCCCACTCTTCAGATATTTACAGACATTAATAAGATCTCAGGGTGCTCCTCTCCAGCCTAAAAGAGGTCTTTCACTTAGTGCAGACGCCAGCTGGAGCTGCTCTGCTGCTCCCTCCAGCTGTGGTGCAGCCTGCTCCCCTCATTACCATGGCTGCTGCACATCCTGGATGCCGCTGGTCAATTTAGTTCACCAAAAGTGTCACTTCTGGCCTGTTTCATGTGCTGGGGTATGTGGCCAACACTGAATTCCTGGTTGCAGCTTGAGCTTTTTCCTCAGACTGTGGCAGAGTCATGGTTTGCCTTCTGGAGATCTTCCATGGAGTTGAAATGCTGGAGTGAGTCTAAAGCATGCTGATGTTCTGTGCACCTACAGGAAATCCTGGCACTTCCTCACAGCACAGTGGGGTGACAGCAGTGCACCTGGGGTTATCTTTGTCATTGTGCAGAGTCACTTCTTTACAGGAGAGTCCATGACACAGACACAAGTGGACAGGAGGAAAACCAGCCCTTATTTTTCAAGTAAATGCAGTAAAGAAGGTAGGAATCCTCTGGGGAGATGCAGCTGCTCCTGGGGTGGCTCAGCATTGGGGGTGTGTGAAGATCTGTACTTGAGGGCTGGCTGTGCTCAGGTGGCACTGGGGAGCTTGGCCCTTGGTGAGCCTCAGGGTTAGTGTCTTGCAAACAGCTGCTGGGGTGAGTATCAAACACCTCGGCAGCTCTTCTGGGGCGAGTGTGTTTGGAGAGGCCTCTTCAGGCTGCTGAGCTGCTTCCCCTACCAGGATGAGCCCTGCCTCCCGTGGCTGCTGCTCTGCACATGCACAGGAATGCAGTGGTACCTGGGGAGAGCCTCTGTCCTTGGAGCATGGATGTGACATGCAGCCAGAGGCCACTCACAGCCAGCCCACACCTGGCATGCAGCCCCCTGCAGTTCTCTGACATCTGTGTGGGACTTGGCATGGCCCCATCCACGTACAGGGCCTCCAGAAAGATGGATCTGCTTCAGGAGGTCTTGCTTTTGTTGTTATTTTCACTTAAATAGGTAAATTGTCTTTTACTGCCAAATAAATTCCCCTTATTGGCTCTGTGCACAGCTCCCAGCCCACCCAGAAGGAAGGCCCTCAGAAAATGGATTCCTCCACGCTCCCCTTTTAACTTGGTCCAAGAAACACTTTTCCATGACCCCTGGAAGCTTCTCATTGCAACCATATTTCTCAACAAAACTTCAGGTAACTGTAGCAGTGCAGCTTCACATGGTGGTAGTGTTGGGGTGGTGGCAGAGGGGCAGCACAGCTGCCATTTGTGGTGCCATCCATGCACGAGTGAATGTGCCAGTGTGACAATCCCTCCTTCACTGGTGGCTCTTGGTTTGGCAAAGCTCACCTCAAGAAGTGTCCAGAAATCAGAGTTCCCTGTGCAGTGTCTGTGGAGGGTGGCTTCTCTCTCTAGGCAAGATGGCAATTCCTGTGCTCTGGGAGTTCCTCAAGAAGTATCCTTCTCCAGAAGTAGCCAGGGCTGCAGACTGGAGGCAGATGTCAGAGCTGCTCAAACCTCTTGGCCTCTATGAGCTCAGAGCCAAAACTATCATCAGGTTCTCAGGTAGGTTTTCTGGAGATGGCTGTGGAAGGGTCTGAGTTGGGCTGGAGAGACAAAGCATTGCTGAGTGACTGCCTTCTGTGTGGCAAATAGTTTGTTTCCTGCAGCTTTGGGATAGGTCAGGCTCACACCACGGGGGTGCTGAGGCACTGGAACAGGTTGCCCAGAGAAGCTGTGGCAGCTCCAATGCTGGAAGTTGGATGGGGCCCTGGGCAAGCTGCTCTAGAGGAGGTATCCCTACCCATGGCAGGGGTACCTTTAAGATGCCTTCCAACCCAAACCACTCTGGGGTTCTGTGTGCAAAGCTGCTGAGAATGAACTGCCAGAAGCAATGAGCTCCCCAGGAGACTTCCCTGAGTAGAGAACGACCCAGGCACCTGGGAGGCTGCTTTGTGCCAAGGTGGTCTGCCCTGTGCTGCCACAGGCCACCTGCAGGAGGCCCTTCCAGCCTGGGTTTTTTCAATCATCCTGCTGTGGTCTACACTCTGAGCTGAGTTATTCCTCTGCAGGCTCTGGGCAGAGAGATGGGATTAAAATTAAATGACCCTGGCTGATTTCAGAGGTGTTTAAGGTGTGCCCCACAGGACTCCCATCGCCTGCCCTCCCCAGGAAGTAGCCCAGAACCGTGTTTGGCATGGCAGGCACTGCCCCACCAGGCGTGGGGCACGGGCAGGGGCCTGGCTGTGCACCCAGGCCTGGCTGCGTTGCAGGTGAGTACCTGAGCAAGCGCTGGCGCTACCCCATCGAGCTGCACGGCATCGGCAAGTACGGCAATGACTCCTACCGCATCTTCTGCGTCAACGAATGGCAGGAGGTGGGTGCTGTGCGTGCCGCGGGGGCCTGGGCTGAGGAAGGGCAGCTTCTCTCTCTTCAGCATTGTACCTTCCCCGGTGCTGAACCCCCAGGCGAGGGTGGCTGTCACCTTGAGAGGGTTTTCCCTTCACTATTTTTCCTCTCGCTCTCTTGATGCCGGCTGAGAGTCTTTTCCCTGCTCCAGTTACAAACCAAGTTTCCTGTGATCCTGATATCACATCAGTGTTGGTGGGGCCTTTGCCATGGCAGGGGGCTCTTGAGTCACAGCGAGTGGGTCGTCTGGGGGCTGGCCAAGCACAGTACCCCATGGTTTACGCTGCTGCCATTGAGGTGTGGGGGAGCCTGAGCCCGGGCCAGAGCAGGGGGTGATGTAGAGGTGGCTACTGGAACCCGTGTTGAAGGCTTCTGCTTTGTTTCAGGTGCAGCCACAGGACCACAAGCTGAACGTGTACCACGCGTGGCTCCGGGAGAACCGGGAGAAGCTGAGCATCGGCTGAGCGTGGGACGAGCAGCGGCTGGGCCGGGGCTGAATGCCAGCAGCACCTCGGGTGCCTGCCGTGCTGCTCTGCCCCCGAGTTCGCCCGGCGCCTGTGACAGCAGCTCGGTCTGGAGCGGGCCGGGCCTCTCTATACTCTGTTCTAATAAAAGCATCCTAGGTTTCGTAGCATCTGCTCCTGTGGGGTAGGGCCTTGACGGTGTCCTCGCGACCCTCGGCTGCGCCGCAGAAACAGTAACCGGGGTGGTAGGGGGGGCACAGGAAGGGGGACAGTCCAGGGTCCTCCGCGCCGCCGCCTGCCCTCGGTCCGGGCCCGAGCAGAGCGCGCTGCTGCCTCTGTCCGGCCGTGCCGGGGCCAGCAGCTGTGACCAGTGGCTGTTGCCACCCGCAGGCCTATGGCGTTCAGATCGCTTCTTTGGGTGCCTCACCCCCGCCGGGCTGCCCTGTCACTACTCAGCCGCAGACAGGCCACCTGTGCCCGGGTCGTTGCCGCCGTACCCACACTGGAGCGTCCGCTGCCCTTCCCGAGTCGGCGGGCCCGGGGCCTGGCGGAGCGCCCCCGCTGGCCGCCAGGTGGCGCCGCCCGCCCAGCGGCACTGGCGGAATCAGCCCTCCCGGGCACAGCCGGCGACAGTGACGTCAGGCAGGTCCTGGCAGCCTCGCACTGGCCGCACGGTTCTAGGCGGGGTGCGAACGCAGAGCCGTTCTCCCGGGACGTCCCCGATGAGCGGAATACTATAGACGACGGCTTTCGACTGCGGCCAGGTGCCCCGCAAAGGGCCAGTGCCCGCTCCGTGCAGCCCGGGCGCTGTACAGACCTGGCAGGACCCTCCGCGTATCCCATAAGGCCCTGCGCACGGGCCCGCCCCCTCTCTCGGCGGCGCCCGTGGCGGACGGCGCCATCGCGCTCCTGGTGAGTCCCATCCGCCGCCATCCGCCGCCATCCGCCGCCATCCGCCCCCATCCCCGGCGTTCCGCCACCTGGGGCCCGGCACGGGTGTATCCCGCGGGCGCACCCCCTCCTTCCGCTACCGTTTCGCACCTGGCGCGGGGAGCCGGTCCGCAGAGCCCGGGCGAGGGGATCCTGCTTGGGGCGGGCGAGGAAAGGCTGCGGCCGGGTGGCGGAGCGTGCTCCGAGGCCGCGGCGTGGGGAACCGCGGCGCCCTGCGTGGGCTGGGCGCGTCGCTGGGGCGGGGGCTGTAGAGTCGCGTCCGGCGCCGCGTTTCGTTGAGCCGGAGAGGTTGAGGCGAAAGGGATTCGGTGTCGGTGCTGAGGAGGCTGCGTGGAGGCTGCCGCGGCTGAAGCCGCCGCGGGCTGGCGGTGGGCGAGCGTGGGTCAGCGGCGGCCTGCAGAGCAGGGGCTGCGGCTGGGTCGGGAGGGCTCTGGGGCCGGTGGGCCGCAGGGGCAGTGACGGCGGCTGCGGAAGGGCCTGGGGAAGGCAGAACCTCCCAGGATCGCATCTGGAGAGCTCCCAGTGCTCTTCCAGCTTCGGAAGCGGGAGGCAGAGCCACTGCAGGCCATACCCATTCCCTCGCCCGCCCCGCCAGTGGCCCGCGAGCGGAAGAAGAGTCTGCCACACGGGCTGGCGCCGGGAGCATGGCACCGCTGCGCCGGGACCCTGGTCAGCTTGCTCTGCTTCCCCTAGGCACCATGCCCGCTCTCAGGCCTCTCGTGAAGCCTAAAATCGTCAAGAAGAGGACCAAGAAGTTCATCCGGCACCAGTCCGATCGCTATGTCAAGATCAAGGTATCGGGGCAGGGGAGGGCAGGTGGAAGATGGATCCCGAGGCAGTCGGAGGTGGTGGCCTGTAGGACTGGTGGGGACTCCCAGGGTCTGTTTTGGTTGTCACCTTCGGGCTGCTCCTGCAGCTGCTGAGTGTTGTCTGTCGTTGGTGCAGCGCAACTGGCGCAAGCCGAGGGGCATCGACAACCGCGTGCGCAGGCGCTTCAAGGGGCAGATCCTAATGCCCAACATCGGCTACGGTAGCAACAAGAAGACAAAGCACATGCTGCCCACGGGCTTCAGGAAGTTCCTGGTCCACAACGTCAAGGAGCTGGAGGTGCTGATGATGAGCAACAAGTGAGTGTGGGGCCCGCTTGCTCCCTGTGCTTGTGGAGCTGATGCCCATCCCTGAGTGGCACCAGGTTGGAGGGGAAGATGAGGCATGGCCTTCCTGTGATGTTCTTCAAGGTTATCTTGGGCTTCCTTGGTGCTGCTGGTGCTGGGATGAAATGTGCTGTTCAGTGGTGGTAGGCAGTGCTGGCCCAGTGTCACTTTGATTTGGGTTATTGAGGCTGGAGAAAGCTCCAGGGACCCCTGAAAGGGGCTGAGCAGGAAGCTGGGGACAGACCTGAGCAGGACCTGTGCTGACAGCACAAGGGGGGATGGTTTGGACTCAAAGAGGGAGCTTGAGAATGGAGAGAAGGCAAAAATGTTTGACCCTGAGGGTAGGGAGAGCCTGGCCCAGGCTGCCCCGAGAGTTAGGAGCTGCCCCCTGGCTGGCAGCAGTGCAGGGCAGGGTGGTTGGGGCTGTGAGCAGCCTGCCCTGGTTAGGGCTGTCCCTGCTGGCTGCAGGGGGTTGCATTAGGTGACCTCTGAGGTCCCTTCATCTCAAACCATCTGTGACTGTATAGTCAGAGCTGCTGCACCAGGTCTGTTCAGATGCAGACTGCAGCTGCTTGAGGCACTTTGAAAACAAAGTAATGAGGAATTAATTAGCAGCACTGGAAGCTGCCCCTCGCTGACTCTGCAGCAGGAAAAGCAGCAGGTGGGGAGCTGCTGCTGTGGGGCAGCACAGGGCGGGCTGGGCACGGTGGTGAGGCTGGCACTCACGTGGCGACACGTTGGTGCTCTCTGGCACTGCCAGGGCCAGCTGTGGCCAGCTGGGGTGTGTGCTGGAGCCAAGGCTGACAGGAGGTCTGTTCCTGCCAGGTCCTTCTGCGCAGAGATCGCTCACAACGTGTCCTCCAAGAACCGCAAGGTGATCGTGGAGCGCGCGGCCCAGCTGGCCATCAAGGTCACCAACCCCAACGCGCGGCTGCGCAGCGGGGAGAATGAGTGAGCCTGCACCCCCTCCTGCTAATAAAGGGTCTCACCAACCCAGGCTGGCCTCATGCTGTCCTGCTTGGAACACCAGGGCGGGGCTGTGGCTGCTGCCAGGGGGTCAGCAGGCCCTGGGTGGCCCTGGCCCAGCCTGGCTGTGTGCAGCAGTGTGCTCGCTTGCAGGGGTGATCTTTGATTTCCCCCTAGGTGAGGAGCCCAGGAGTGCTCCTGGCTGACAGGCAGATTTATTTCTGACAGTACTCACACAACAGCTGTTCTTTCACACAGCACTGTCAATATTTTTCACATCAAGCACTCTGTCAGAAGAGAAGGGAAGCATGGTGCAGCTCCATGGCTCCAGCAGTGCAGCGTGGGTGGCGTCCCTATTCTCTGAGCTGTTGCTATGGCTTAAGGCTTTTTGTGGCCCACAAAGCAGGCTGTGGACACCACAGTTGCCTTGGGGCAAGATTTCAGATGGCAGAAGAAGGTGAATGGAGGCTGCTGGTGTGCTTGTGCCTGTGGTAAGTGGCTTCCCCCTCTTGCTGTGACACTGAACAGCTCTGCATGCACCTGCTGGTGCTGGGCAGCCACAGCTCAGCACCTTCCCTGCTGGTCATGGTAGAAACACTGAGCTGCATGGAGGGGGACAAGCCAGAACTGAAGGCAGAGGTGAGCTCGGTGTGAGGTTTGCTCCTGGAAGGCAGCTGGTTGAGGTATTCTGCAGGCAACGCATCAAGGAAGAGCCCTTGTGCTGCATGGGGACACCAAGCTGTTGGTGCCATGAGCTGACCCTAGGTGGAAGCCTGGGGGTGCCCTTCCCCATGCAGCTCTGCCAGCATGAGTGCCCTCTGAAACAGGGCCTGTGATGGTGATGCTCTCCCCTGATTAGCCTTTAGCCATGTTCTGAAGTGAAACACTACAAATCCATTCTTCAGGCAGCTGGGGGCAGAAAGTGCAGGTGCAGTGCTTAAAAACCTCTCAAACTCTTGGTACTACAGCAAGGAAAGGCTCCAGGCAGTGGTTTCCCTTTGTCATGGAACCACACTCAGGTGCACCCCCCCAAACCTGCTGAGAAAGCAGTGCTGGGGTGTTCCTGCTCCTCCCTAGGTAAAGACATCACCTTCCAGCTCCAAGTGCAGCTGGAGCCAGGCCTTTCCTCCTGCTGGTGCCCAGTGACTTGCAGGTGGCTGTGGACCAGCTGGGTGATGTCCTTGGTGTCTGCACTGGGTGGGTGCCTTGGGAGCAGGCGGGTGGCAAGGCAGAGCTTAGCTCAATTCCATGGACTCAGTGCTGGGCAGGGCAGCAGAGTCCTTCTGAATGCTCTCAAACAGTGAGGCCATCTCCGGGCTGGCTCTGATCTGAGAGGAGAACTCGGCCATGGCTGGGCTCTTCTCCACCTCGGGGATGGTCAGGAGGGCAGCCACTGCTCTCAGGGCAGATCGCTTCAGCTCGTCCTGCTTCTCAAACTCCTGCTTGACAGAGCCAGCCTTCACCTGCAGACCCAGGCACTGCCTCTCAGTTGGCAGTTAGGACAGTGAGGGCACAAGCACGGGGACAAGCAGGTGGCTCCCCAGCTGAGGAGCACTGCTCAGCAGTGGCTGGAGGTGCCCAGCAGAGGTGGCTTTGGGGCAGACCCCCCAGGGCCCCGGCTCACCTTTGTGGAGCAGGTTGCCCGCAGGGGCTCAACCAGGCGCTCCAGGCGCTGCAGCACGGCCTGGGGGCGCAGCGCAGCCAGTCGGGCCAGCAGGATGAAGGTCAGCATCTGCACAGGGAAAGAGATGAGTGCCTGCCTGCCTGCTGAGCCCCTGATGGGGAGCCCCCACCTGCATTCAGGACCCTGCCTGCTGCAGTGAGAGCTGTGGTCACACCACAACAGCTGTGTCCTGCTGCTGGCTGACTGGAGGGCTGATGGCCTCTGCAACAGCACAGGGCTCCCGCCATCGCTGTGCCCAGGGCTGAATGGAGGCAAAGCAGCTGAAGGATGAGGCCACCAGCATGACAGGGCTAAGGGTATTTTAATCCAGTGGCACTGGCCCCACTGAGAAGTGACAATCATAAGCAGAAGGACTTTGGTGCATCTCCTGTAGAACAACTACAGCAGGGCTGTGTATCCAAGGCCAGCGTGGTCACACCAAAGCCAGACAATGGCAGGGCAGAGGCTGCAGACAACAGAACCATGGACTCAGAGTCCTTTTGGTTGGAAGAAACCTCTAAGATCTTTGAGTCCAACCTTTACCCCAGCACTGCCAGGGCACCACTAAAGCATGGCCCTTAGCACCACATCTTCCTGGGTTTGAAACCAGGGATGGGGACTCTACCACTGCCCTGGGCAGCCTGGGCCAGGCTTTTACAGCCCTTGGGGAGAAGAAATTGTTCCTTGTGTCCACCCTAAATCTCCCCTTGGGGCAACTTGAGGCCATTTCCAACAAGGAGCAGGAAGGGCAGGGCAGAGGCACTCTGTGCTGTGGTATCACCAGCTCAGCTCAAGCCCAGCCCCCCCGGGCACCAGTGTCACCCTGCAGCAGTTAAGATGCAGCACCCACCTGGATGTCATAGTGATCCTTCAGCCCATCCTGCACATGGTCCAGGTACTCATAGATGTCCAGCCGGTCCAGGCAGCTCTCCAGCAGGGTGTACATGCACTCAAAAGCAGCCTTCCTCACGTCCAGGCCATCATCCACCGTGTGCTTGAAGGGCCCCATCTCTACCTTGAGCAGAAGAAAAGCACAGCTGACAGCTTGGAGCATGCAGGGCAACAGCTGCAGCTGACCCTCAGCCCCGGCAGGACTCACCTCCCGGATGAGCTCCCTCCTGACCCTGGTCTCGGCGTACAGGCTGGGCAGGGCTGAGCCCAGCAGCTCCCGGATCAGAGAGGGCTTGTTGTGAGCAGCAGAATTGAACATGGCCAGGGCCACGCGCCGCACGTTCAGGTCTGGATCCTGAAGGGTCTTCAGGAAGTCACCTGGGGGTAAGGACACCCTTGTCAGAGGTGCTGCTCAGGAGCACATCAAGTGCAGCTCAAGGAACCTGGTTACAAAAGAACCTGCGGTAAAGTTGCTCCAGGGGCAGAGCCTAACAGACACTGGAGATGCTTTCCCTCCCTTCAGCTGGCACACAGTGCCACCTGGCTGTGGGCAGAAAACCAACCCACACAATTCAGCTACCTCACCCTGAAGTCCAGCCAGAAGCTTTAGTACTCCAGGAAGCTGGGTTTGTTTTTCTCTTGCTCAGCTCCCATCGGCTCAGACTCTGAAGCAGAAGGCTGAGTTTTACACAATGCAGCTGAGGTGTGGCCTCCTTGGCACAAGACCCTTCTCATGCAGTTTGTATTTGCCAAGATCCTTGTCAGCAGATCCCTGAATGATCATTTTCAAGCAGATGGAGCTTATACTCCCTAAGAACTCTGGCACCCACAGAACACACCCAAGAGTAAGGTGTCAGAGCATTCAGCAAGGACTCAGGTGACAGCAGTGATGCTAAAGCCCCAGAGCAGCACAGAGGACAACCAAGTGGGTAAGTCTCACATAGGTGTGGAAGTCCCAGAGCTGCCAAAGACACAGAGGGCTGCCCCCAGCCCTGCTACTGGTACCTATGCAGCCCTTCAGGAGTGCGTCGATGGGCTGGGGCTGGTCCGCGATGGTGAACTTGACAGCAGTGACCACGGTGCTGCGGGCGTGCGGAGAGCCTGTGGGGGGAGGAGGCACAGTGAAAGGCCACCA
This sequence comes from Picus viridis, assembly GCA_033816785.1. Lineage (NCBI taxonomy): Eukaryota > Metazoa > Chordata > Aves > Piciformes > Picidae > Picus > Picus viridis. The sequence goes on from CM066592.1 coordinate 509,931, forward strand.
GACAAAATCACTGGCCCAGCTCTGCAGGCACGTCCCACTCTGGATCACAATGCACAGGGCTGGACAGAATGGAGCATTTGTCTTCACAGCCTCCTTGACTAACCCTACTCCCATACCATCCGTGTGCAGCCCCAGCTCCCAGCACCCTCCCCTCGGGTACAGCAGCACCGCTCTGCCGGCCCCTTGCACAGCCTCCTTTCTCTCTCCCTGCTGCGCTGCCCCTCACCTGAGGCCAGCTGCTCCTGCAGGCGGGGCAGCAGCTGGGCAGGGCTCACCAGCGTCAGCCTGCCCAGGCACTCGGCCACCACGCTGCGCGTCCCTCCTCGGCGCACTCGCAGTGCCTGAAGAGCAGCGCCCAGACCTCCTCCACGTAGGGCCCGAGGGCGGCGGGCGGGCAGGCGCCGAGCAGCTCCCGAAGCGAGGTCAGCAGCAGGTACTGCCTGCGGGGCTGGCTGCCGATCTCCCGCAGCAGGAAGGGCAGGAACTGCTGCAGGTTCCCCACGCCGATGCTGCCCAGCGCGTAGGACGCCGCCGCCTTCTCCTCCTCGCTGGGGAGGCGAAGGCCTCCAGGAGGACAGCCTGGAGCTCTCCCTGCGCGCCGAGGCTGGCGCCGCGGCCGAGCTCCGCCAGGCAGAGGAAGGCCAAGACCCTGACGGCCGAGCCGCGGCCGGGACTCCGCGCGTCCTGCAGGAAGCGGCGGACGGCGCCGGGGGCCTCCCGCGGGCAGGCGGCGCACAGGGCGGCCACGCACTTGGCCACGGCGTGGAAGGTCTGGCGGTGCGCGGCCGGCGGCCCCGCGGCGCCGCAGCGGTAAATGGGCTCCGTCAGCTGCCGCAGCAGCTCCGCGCAGCCCGCCCCCGGCGCCGCCACCAGGACCCGCAAGAAGTCCGTGATGGCGCCCAGCGCCCCCTCCTGCAGCAGGGGCGAGTGGACAAGCTGGAAGATCTCGGCGAGGATGGGGCCGCTGGCCTTGGAGAGGCAGGAGGGGCAGATCTCGGCCAGAGCGGTGAGGAGGAGGATGGCCAGCTGGGACACGTGCATGTCGCTCTCGGTGATGAGGGCAGGCAGCTCGGCCAGCACGGCCTCCAGCATGGCAGGCTTCAGGCTGTCGCTGTAGTTCCTCACCAGCATGTCCAGGGCCGTCAGAGTGCTCAGCCTCAGGGCACGCTGATTCTTCCTCAAGAAGGAAGCCAGGATGGGGAACCCTTCCCCCAGGACGGGCCTCAAGTCGATGCGAAGGGGAGAGGCAGCAATCAGGGTGAGGGCTTTGACTGTTGTCAGCCTGGTGATCTCGTTCCTCAGCCGCTCCAGGAAGACGAGCAGGGTGGGCTGCAGGTCGGCGCCCAGGTGGTCTCCCAGGTGGCAGATGGCGTGTGCCACGCAGCAGATGGCACGCTCCTTCACCTCCTGGTCGATGTCAGCCGCCCGCAGCCGCTTCAGCACGGCGGGGAAAAGGTCCTGCACGTAGGGCTTGGCATCGAACGTGCAGGGCTTGTCCAGGGGCCTGAGGACCTTCACCAGCTGCTGAGCCACCAGCAGGGCTTCAGAGGTGATCTTGTAAAAGGGGTCTCCAATGCAGGCCACAACCGGAGGCAGCAGGCTTGCCATGTGAGGGTGGAACACCTCTGGCTGGTGGGTGCAGAGCAGCACGTGCAGAAAGGCCAAGGTGTCAATCCTCATGGTGGAGGAGCTGGATTTGTCAGCCAGGGAGAAAACAATGCCTGTGAGGGGAGACAGCAGTGACTGCTCTTGGTTCAGTGGGGGGCTTGCAGGCACCTTCCCAGGGGACTGCCCTGGACAAGAGGTGTCCTGCCTGCCCCTCCACAGGGGGCACGCTGCAGAGCTCTCCTGGTGCCTTCCTGCTCCCCGCAGGGACCAGCCCAGATGAGACTCACGCCTGGAGCTACCAAAACATTCCCAAAAGGCTTCCTGGGCTGAGAGAACCGATGGTGAGTGACAGGCAAAGGGAATGGAGACTGGGACAGCCTCAGCTCCACGGCAGGGCTGCAGGCAGCAGAACAGCCCTGCAGGAGCTCTTCCTTCCCCCTGCTCTCAGAAGCAGCTCTTGATTTGTTTGTGTAGCTTCTGGGGGCACTGTTTGGAGCACCACTGCAGGCCGCTCAAGATGGGCTGGCTCTGCAGGGAAGGTGCTTCCATATCCAGGTTCTGTGGCACACCTCCATGTTTGCCAGAAGACTGAGTGAGGAACATTTGCCCCAATCCTGCCTGTGTCCCCTGCAGCTGTGCCTGGCTCTTGCTGTGGGTGGCTTCTCCAGGCTGTTAACTTGGTAAGAGGAAGGGGCATGGGGCTGGCCCTGGCATGAGCCTAGCAGATGGTTTTGCATTGACTGTGCAGCCACAGCAGAGGCAAAAGCAGAACCTCAGCATTCCAAGCCCTCCCTCAGTGGGATGTTTCCCAAGCCCAAAGGCAGGAAAGCTCAGAGAATACGGTGGTGCAAATGCAATCAGCAGTCAGCACAAAGGGTTGCTTTAAAGGGCACCACCTTGTGTGAAAGCTCCCCCAGCCCTAGCCCTGCTCCCCCAGCCCCCAGAGAGGCTCACCAGGGATGAGCACAGGGAGGTGCTCTGCCAGGCAGCTGGGCAGGACGTTGGCCAGCTCTGTCAGGAGGCTGAAGCAGCCCTGTCTGGACTTGATGCTCTTTTCTCTGAGCTGCTTGTGCAAGGCCTTGACAATCTTGGGGACCTGCCATTTGACAAAGAAAACTCACCAGAAAGAAGCAGTGTGCTCCAGCTTAACTCCCAGGCACACCTGTCAGTGGCACCATGCCCCCTTCTCTTTGCTCCCAGGTTGAAGCCAGCCCAGCAGCTCCTGACTCACCTGGTTCTGAAGCATTCTCAGAGGAACCTCATCCTTGCCAGAAGCGTCTGTAGCATGCAGCCAGCTCTGGGTGGGCAGCGTTTGCTTCAGCAAGGAGATGTAAGTGCTGAAGATGTCAGCTTTGACATTCTCCTCCCTCTCTTTGAACCTGCTTATTAGGACTGGGGAGAGGGTTCTGTAGAAGTCCTGCAGGAGGTCGTGCCTGCTACTGACCATGGCCTCCAGGCACTTGGCTGCGGCCCTGCGCACCTTCCAGCTGACATCGTCGTCATCGCTGTACTCGTCGCTCTCTGTGGAGGACAGGCCTCCATCAGCACAGCACCAGAGACAGAGGCTCCCTGGATCTTCAGAGCTTCCCTCTGCAGCTGGCACACACAGCTGGGAACACAAACCGAACAGCCTGTGCCAGCCAGTGCAACCCAGGGCTGCCCTGGGCCAGGTTCTCCCACTCCCAGTAAGAGCTGACAGAGAATAAACCTTCCTGTTGCTGCTCTTCCTGGCCTCTTCAGCTCAGGCACCAAGGCTTTGGTTTTGAAAGGAGAGGGAGGTTTGCAAATTCTAAGGCCAGAAGTAGGTAAATATTTGTCTGAGCAATTCCTGGATGGCACAGAGCAGCCTAAAAACTTCCTGTGTTATTGGCAGGAAGCCCCTCAGGTTCCTACCCTAATTAGTATGAGACACACATGCCTTTCTTCCAAGGATCCCGTCCCAGCCTTTGCTCTCAGCCTGCAGAGTGTGCAGCTATGCACAGGCGGCACCAAGTGTCTGCAGCTAGCAGGCACCGAGGGTGCCCCTCCCTCTGTCCAGCGTTGCCCTCCCAGCCCAACCCAAGGCCTCTTTTGCAGCCAGTATCAGGCTGCCTTGCCTGCTCACCAGATGTTTCCAGTGGTAGGCCAAGATGTTTTTAATGGTGGGACTTTGAAATGGTCAGGACTGCAGCCTCGGCCTCTTCTGTTACATTAAAAACATCTGCTTAGAGTAAACCTGTGGCTGCCAGGGCACTGCCTCTGTACCTGAGGCAGCTGCCCTGCCACTGTCACATCAGGGCTGCACCAGAGGGGAGCTGCTCACTGCCTGCAGCAGCTTTCCCCTCAAGCAGAAGCCCTGTGTCAGCACCCCATGAGGAGCCATCTCTCACAGGAGCCTAGGGCTGCTCCAGCTCAGCTGTGAGGGCAGACAGGAAACATTCAAACTCTTGGTGCCACCACCTGAGGCTTGGATGAGCCAGAGGGCAGGCAAGGGCAGCAGTGTTCCCTCCTGCCCCTGAAGAGCCCCCATGGAGCAGGCTCTGAGCTCTGCCTGACAGGTGGCAAGAAGCACACTGCTGGGAGCACAAGGCAGTGTTCCTGGCAGCTGGAATGGCAGAGTGCCTGCCCCTCAGGATTTCCAGGTGCCAAGCCTGTGCCAAGCCTCAGGTTGTGCTGAGAAAGGCACAGCAAAAGCAGCACTCTCCTGGTCCAGCTCTCCACTAAGACAGTTCAGAGGTCAAGTTCTCAGGCAGGGAGAGATCTGAGGACCTTGTCAGAAAGAAGTAAAACTCCCAGAGTCAGTTGCTGCTGAAAGTTTGCACACACAGCTGAAACCCCTCTGCACCACACTGTGCACACACCACTGAACTACAAGAGCCCATCTGAGAGAGCTGACTGGCAGCAGGCCTGGAAGGTAACATCACAGGGGCAAGGGAGCAGGAAGGAGAGAAGTGTGAAGCCAGGGAGCTGCTGCAGTCACCCTCACAAGCAGGCACCTTGCTCTTCATCCTCTCCATTTTCAGTTTCCATCATCTCTTCCTCCTCATTGTCATAGTTGTAGTTTGGGTCAAAGGTGATGTACTTCAAACACAGCCCCATCACGGTGGGGATGTGAGGGTCAATCTCCTTTGGGCATCTGTCAGAACACAGAGGGAATAAACTGAAGACTAACCTCTCTTAAACATCCAGATAGTGCAATAACCTCAAATGGACCCCAAATGCTTCCCAGGCTACAGGAACATGTTGGTAACAGGAGTGAAACCAGAGCTGCTCCTTCCTGCTGGGCACCAAGCCAGGCCACATTCCCCAGGGAGGACACAAGGATTTCTAGGAGCTGAAAGCCCAATAAACTGCCTTCAGCCCCTGGGAGGTTCTCTCCTTCCTGGGAGAGAACCTCAGCAGCCCTGCAGGGCTCCTGCTCCAGGACAAGCAGTAAATGCTTGGCCAAACAACAGAGGAGCTGCAGCTCAGCAGCTCTCCTGCCTAAGCCCAGCAGTTCCCTGCTGCTGAGGAGCGCTCCAAGGATAAGAGAATCTCCCACTCCTGCCAAGGCAGCACAGAAAGGCTCACCTGTCCCTAAGCCAAGCCCAGCTCTGCATGTGAAGAACAGACTGGACTCACAAAGTGTCCTTCCCACCAGCAGATCTGTCCCCAGGGGCACAGCAAGGTGCTGAGCCCAGTGACCCAGACCAGGCAGAGCTGCTCCCCAAGGGCACAGCAAGGTGCTGAGCCCAGTGACCCAGACCAGGCAGAGCTGCTCCCCAGGGGCACACCTCCTGATGAAGGACTCAAAGGCTTGGAAGCAGAACTCCCTCAGCTCATCGTCCTCCATGCTGCAGTACTGCACAATCAGGGGAACAATCTTCTCCAGGTGCTCTCCTGGGGAGACAAAGGCAGCAGGACTGAAAATCCATTCCAGCCCTCACTCCACCCAGCAGCTAACAGCCTTCTGCCACCTCCTTCATGTGCTGGCTGCTGGCCACCAAGCAGCCCACCAAGGTCCAGCCCTGCAGGGGTTTCTGCAACCCACCACTGCTCCCTGTCTTCAGCCCCTTGTTGACATTTCAGTCATGGGCAGGGTTGTAATTAGAGAGATCTTGTAGGAGCCAGCCTCAGCTCTGGCAGGTCTTTTAGACAGGTGACACAATATGCTGCCCTCCACTCCTCCTCTCCTTCAGGCCTGGGGTTATCCACTGCCCTGCTTCCCAGAGGTGTCAATGCAGGGCAGGGAAGTGCTGCAGGAGCTTCAGATGAAGCCACCACGGAAGGGCAGCCAGAGGCTTACTCAGGTGTCTCCTCCCTTCCAAGTGGAGCTCAGAGAACCAGGCCAGGAGCAGAGAGGGAATCCCAGAACACTGACACAGCAGGAGCAGAGGGGGCAGACGTGTTTCACTGCCGGCAGGAGCTGCTCTGCACCACGCTCGGGGTTCCCAGGGCCACCTACCAATGCGGTGCCCAGCCTGCCTGCTGATGCCAGCCACACACTGGATGTAGGTCCTGGTAGTGGAGGTAGACTCATTCCTCTTCAGCTCGGCCAGCAGATGCTCTGTGAGCTCTGAGAAGATGCTTGCACTGCAGGTCAAGACCAGATGGCCCAGGGCGATGCTGGCCCTCTTGCGTACCGCCAGCCTGGGGCTCGTCAGCTGGGGCAGGAGGCAGCTCAGGATGGAGGAATGGAAAGAGCAAAGCGTTCCCCCTAGCCTGCAACCAACAGAGCAAGGCAGGAGCTGCAAAGCAAAGCCTCAGAGCTCGTTCTCTTCTCCCCTCTTGGCAGCAAACAGTGTAAACCCCTCAGCTGTGCAGACTCCCTGTGTGTGGGCAGGGGAGGGAAGGGTAGGCTTGGCACCGTGGCCTGGACTTGTCCTGTAGGGCACAGGGAGGGCTTGCTTTTGGCTGTGTCCTTCTAGGTGACCTGGGACTTTGTCAGGAATTCCCTGCATGCAGCTGACACATGACACTGTCACTCTGATTTCTGTAACAGGAGAAAGGCAGCCAGGAAAAACCTGCAGGTCACAGGGCTAAAATAACCCTCCCTGCCCTGCCCCCTGCCTCCCCACGCCCACCTGTGCGACCCAGCACCACTGCTGCTCCTCAGCACAGCACAGCACAGCCTAGCCTGGCACCTCTCACCCCTGCTGGCAGCCCCCAGCGGCAGCCAACCCAAGTCCTTCATTTTTAAGTTCTCACAGCAGGATTAGGGAAGCAGAGAAATTAAAACAGGCAGAGAGAGGCAGCTCCTGCCAGGCAGAGCTGCTAGAGGGAAGCCCTTTGGTACCTGCTCAGCATATCTGACAGGATGTCAAGAGCCTCCAGCTGCACAGAGACATCCTCCTGCTTGCCAATGGCTCCTGTCAGCTGGGCTGTGATCTTCTTGCACACGTTTGCTGTTGTGCTGGAGCCTGCAAGAGAGATTTTCCCCCTCTGCCAGTCAAGAAGCAGCCTTTTGACTGCTGAGGATGACTGAGTCCCTCCTTCATTACAGCAAGAACTCCCCAGGGGCAGGCCTGCTAGGGAGCAGCCTGTGTGAGGTGCTGGAGACAGGCTGCACACTCCTAGCAGGAGGCTTCTCTCCTCAGGGAGTGCCTTTTACCCTACCCCCAGGCCATGCAGCACACAGAGCAGAGCTGGGTGGGAGGCTCCTGGCAGAGTTTTCCCTGCTCTTTACCTTGCACATGTTCAGTTTCAGCTAGGCAAGGGCTGCTCAGCAGGAAGGGCACTCCTGACAAACTGCTTCTCAGCTCCATGACTGAATTTAAGGGTAGGAGTAGATAAATCTGGCTCAGGACATAGCCTAGGTTCCAGAACAGGCTGGGATTACAACCACAGCCTGGAACCTCCACCTCCTAGAGTCCTGACCAACATCTGGACACCACTTTGGCCCTCATGCTGGGCTGTGCCTGTCCCAGCACTGGTTTGTGGTGGGGCTTTGCAGTGCACAGCAAAAGGCAGGGCCTACTGCCCCCCGCTCCCCTCCGAGCAGCCAAAGACCACCCTGGGAGCATCCCCAGCTGCTGCACAGCAGAGAGGCCCTGCCTCAGGCACAGGCTGCTTCCTGCTCTGTTACTGCAAACCTTCCCTTTGCAACCCCTCAGAGTGAAGGAAGCACAGGGCAGAGGTCCACCCTCTGCCTTCTGCAGCAAACCCACACTGCTCTAGGGGCTTTCTCCCCACACAGTGCCAGTGCCAGCACCAGCCCTGAAGGGGAGGACTCCTCTGGTGCCACCCTAAAGCAGTTTCAGCTCACATGATGCATGTCCAAGGCTGTGTGCCCTCCTGCCCCAGTCTGACAGGCAGACAGCTCACCTGCAGCAGCTGGTGGCAGCTCAGCAATGACAGTTTTCAGCCCAATGCTGGAGATGTCCCTCAGCTGCTCCTTGTCTGACAGCATGTTTGTGCACAGTGTGTCCACCATGGTCTCCACCTGGTACTCCTTCACCTTGCCAACCAAGGGGCCCAGGCTGTGGGAGGAGAAGGCAGAATGGAGAGCAGGAAGGTACCTGCCACCACCCACAGGCATGCTCAGGCTCTCTCCTCCCGAGGAGCAGTGCAGCCCCAAGTGCTGGCGTCACCAGCAGCTCAGCAATACAATACAATACAATACAATACAATACAATACAATACAATACACCAGGTTGGAAGAGACCTTCAAGATCATCGCGTCCAACCCATCAACCAATCCAACCCACCCAACAACTAGACCATACAGCCAAGCACCCCATCAAGTCTTCTCCTGAACACCTCCAGTGAAGGTGACTCCACCACCTCCACGGGTAGCCGATTCCAATGGCCAATCACTCTCTCCGTGTAGAACTTCTTCCTAACATCCAGCCTAAACCTGCCCTGGCGCAGCCTGAGACTGTGTCCTCTTGTTCTGGTGCTGGCTGCCTGGGAGAAGAGGCCAACCTCTGCCTGGCTACAACCTCCCTTCAGGTAGTTGTAGAGAGCAATAAGGTCACCCCTCAGTCTCCTCTTCTCCAGGCTAAGCAACCCCAGCTCCTTCAGCCTTTCCTCATAGGGCTTGTGTTCCAAACCCCTCACCAGCTTTGTTGCCCTTCTCTGGACACGTTCCAGCAAGACAACATCCTTCCTAAACTGAGGGGCCCAGAACTGGACGCAGGACTCAAGGTGTGGCCTAACCAGTGCAGTGTACAGGGGCAGAATGACCTCCCTGCTCCTGCTGGCCACACTGTTCCTGATGCAAGCCAGGATGCCATTGGCCTTCTTGGCTGCCTGGGCACACTGCAGGCTCATGTTCAGCCTACAATCAACCAGTACCCCCAGGTCCCTCTCTGCCTTGCCGCTCTCCAGCCACTCTGACCCCAGCCTGTAGCACTGCCTGGGGTTGTTGTGGCCAATGTGCAGAACCCGGCACTTGGATGTGTTAAATCTCATGCCATTGGACTCTGCCCATCTATCCAGCCTGTCGAGGTCCCTCTGCAAAGCCTCTCTGCCCTCCAGCAAATCAACTGCTGCCCCCAGCTTGCTGTCATCTGCAAATTTACTGATGATGGACTCAATGCCCTCATCCAGATCATCAATAAAGATGTTGAAGAGCATGGGGCCCAGCACTGATCCCTGGGGCACACCACTAGTGACAGGCCGCCAGCTGGATGTGGCACCATTCACCACCACTCTCTGGGCTCGGCCCTCCAGCCAGTTCCTAACCCAACGCAGTGTGCTCCTGTCCAATCCATGGGCTGCCAGCTTGGCCAGGAGTTTGCTGTGGGGGACGGTGTCAAAGGCCTTGCTGAGGTCCAGGTAGACCACATCCACAGGCCTCCCCACATCCACCAGGCGGGTCACCTGATCATAGAAGGAGATCAGGTTGGTCAGGCAGGACCTGCCCCTCCTAAATCCATGCTGGCTGGGCCTGAGCCCCTGGTCATCCTGTAAGTGCTGTGTGATCGCACTCGAGATGAGCCGTTCCATAACCTTGCCTGGCACTGAGGTCAGGCTGACAGGCCTATAATTCCCTGGCTCATCCAACCGGCCCTTCTTGTGGATGGGCACCACGTTAGCCAGCTTCCAGTCTTCTGGGACCTCTCCAGTGAGCCAGGACTGCTGAAAAATGATGGAGAGTGGCTTGGACAGCTCATCTGTCAGCAATCTCAGCACCCTAGGATGGATCCCATCCGGTCCCATGGCCTTGTGGGGGTCCAAGCGGCTCAGTAGATCTCTAACTTCCTCTTGGAGCAGTGGGAAACTCTGCAGCTCTCTGGCTCCTTCTGCCAGCTCTGCAGGCCAGCTGTCTGGAAGACGTTCTGCCCTGCTAGTGAAGACTGAGGCAAAGATGGTGTTAAGTACCTCTGCCTTTTCCTCATTCTTTGTTACAACGTTCCCCTCCGTGTCAACCAAGGAGTGGAGGTTGTCCTTGCCCTTCTTCTTGCTATTGATGTATTTATAGAAGGACTTTTTGTTGTCCTTCACAGCAGAGCCCAGTCTAAGTTCTAAATGGGCTTTTGCCTCCCTAATTTTCTTCCTGCACAACCTAGCAACATCCCTAAACATTCTGTAGGTTGCCTCCCCTTTCTTCCAAAGATGATACACCCTCTTTTTTCCCTAAGTTCTATTGAAAGCTCATTGCCCATTCAGGCTGGCCGTCTGCCCCGGCGGCTCATCTTCCGGCACACCGGCACAGCCTGTTCTTGCACCTTCAATAGTTCTTCCTTGAAGTAGGTCCAGCTCTCCTGGACCCCTTTGTTTTTGAGGGCTGATTCCCAAGGAACCTTCTGAATTAGTTCCTTGAGTAGCCTGAAGTCTGCCCTCCTGAAGTCCAGAGTGGAGGTCTTCTTGCTGCCCCTCTTGGCTTGGCTGCATACTGAAAACTCTATTATGTCGTGGTCACTGGTGCCTAAACACCCTCCGACCACCACATCACCCACCAGCCCTTCCCTGTTGCATCAACATCCCCCAGCACAGCTCACACCCCCAGCCTTGGCACCCTGCCCTGCTGCCTCCAGAGCAGACTGCAGGGGGGTTTGGGGAAGGCTGGTGGGAACTGCAGGTGGAGTGAAAGCAGAGAACAACCTGAGCGCACCACAAACTGCAGTGGAAATGCCTCTGAGGAGGAGCATTTGGCCCTGGAATTCCAATGCTGCTTCTGAAGGGCTGCACAGGTTTGGTCCCACCTCTGGCTCAGGCAGCACTGGAGTGCCAGGCACAGGGAAGCAGGTGGCAATGCTTCAAACTGGGCTAAAGGAAAGCTGAGGCAGACTCCTCTGGCTGTGGCAAGGCTCCTGACATCAACACTGAGCTCCCCAAAGCAGAGATACCACTCTGCTCACTCCTCTGAGCATGGCACTGTGGTGCCCACACCAGAGGGTAAGCCCCTCAGTGAGGTGCCCAGCTGAGAGACAGGCTCCACAGGAGCACACTCTGCAGTCTGTGGCAGCTTTAGGGCTGCCAAGGCAGATGGGCAGCCAGGCTCTTACCACTTGACAGCCAGGTTCTGCACTTCCCCATTCTTGTCCTCCAGCAGCTTCAGAAGCATTTTCACAACCTTCTTCTCGCTGTCCTCATCCAGTTTTATGGAGTCCTTCTGCAGCTCCACCAGCAGGTCATTGGTGGCCATAAACCTGCAAGAGCAGGGAGCAGGAGTGGGCTGGCTGAGAGGCAGACACAAAACATCACTGTGGAAGCCTGGCAGTGGGTGCTTGTCTGAAAACCCTTGCTGAGGGCAGCTCAGAGCCTTTCACACTGCCCTGGAAAGCAAGGCACAAAACATGGTGACTGCACCAGGATTGGGAAGCTCAGCTAGAGGCAGCTGGTGAAGAGTCTTTAGCCAAGGGATCTGCAGAACCTGCTACAGACACCTTCTGTCCTCTCCCTGAAGCACACAGCAGGGCTGGGGTGAACTACAGCCCCCACGGTGGCACCCAGCTGGTGTGAGGTCCCCCAGTGACTAACTCCAGATGGTTAACTGAGACAGGAAAACTCCTGACAGGATTTCCCCCAAACTGCCCAGCCTAGCAAAAGCAGAGGGGGCTTAGAGCCCACCTGGCTGCTCTCTCTGCCTTATCCAGCACCGAGAGCAGGAGCACATGTGTGGGGAAGGCCTCTCAGGCTCACAAATGAAAGCCAGAGCCATGCCTCTGTGCAAGCTGTCCTGCAGGAGCTCCCCAGGCTGTATTTAGACTGCTGTGAGCAAACTCAAGCAAGCATTTCTCACCCCAGCTTAGAAGGGAAAACAAACTCCCAGCTGGGTGTCTGGCAGTGCGACTTTCCACCAAGGACAGTGTTGGAATGGGGGCTGAGGAGCCCTGGGGAGGATCTGTGCTGCTGGAGCAGGGCAGCAGGCTGAGGCTCTGACAGATCTCTGTGTGGCTGTGCTGCACTGGCTGCTTTCTGATGTTAGCCCAGCACAGCCATGGGTATCTCAAGGCTCTCCCCTCTCAGTTTCCAGATGATGTCTCTGCTTTAAATGTGGCTCTGAGGTAGCTCACCCAGCATGCAAGTGCCCTGTTGTACCAGAGCAGTGTTTGTGTTCCCAATCTGTGAGCCTGCTGCTGAGCAGCAGCTGGGCACACCTGGACACAGGAGCTGCTGTGGTGGTGCACGGGCAGCCTGAGACCCAGCCTGAGCAAAGCAGAGGGACACACAGGTCCTGTAAGGGTCACAGCAGAGCCTGGCCGTGGCTGTGCTTGCAGCCCAGCCCATCAGAACCAGCATGACCAATTATGGGCAGGGGCTGAGCTGGGGCTTCCACGGCAGCACCACGGGCCTTGGACTGGCTACCTGCTGCCATCCTCCCACAGCACCTCACAGGTGGCACACAGGTCCCTGCAGGAGCAGGAGGCAGGGCAGACCTGCTGCTCGGACTGCTTGTGCAGTGAGCTCACCTCTGACCGTGTCCAGGCTGCCCTGGAGCGCTGCTGTGACACGGCACAGCCTGCGGTGGGCACAGCTTGCCTGGGGGAGCGAACATAAGTTCTCTGAACATGCTTTGTGCAACCCTCCACGCTGCCTCCTTCACCAAGTCCCTGCTGTAACAGCAGCAAAACAGCAGCAGCCCTGCACAAGTAACCCCTCTGAGGGCACCACTAACCTCTCATCTAGAAGAGCTCCAAATACCAAGCCCGGCAGAAACCTTCCCTTCCAGGCTGGTGCTGAGAAGACACCACGCTCCTGGGTCAAACCCTCCTCACCTGCTAGTTCTAACAGCTCTTTGCAGATCACCTCAAGCACCCAGCCACCAGCCCCCGCCCTAAAGAGAGAGCAAATTTACCTGCTGGCACAGAGGGAGCGACAGACCCGGGCAGGGGGACGCACGGAGCCCGGCCGGGACGGGGGGGACGACGCACGGAGCCCGGGCAGATCCCTCGCACACAAAGCGGGTCCCAGGGGCCAGGGTCCCAGCGCTCACCCCCAGGTGACAGCTCTCAGGCCGCTGTCCCTCAGCCTGCCCAGCCCCTGCCCACCCAAGCCGGCATCAGAGGAGCGGAGCAGGACCGTTTCGGGCGCTGTGCCCCTGCTGCTCGCTCGCCAGGCAAGGGAGAGCTGCCAGTGCCGCGGGCAGCACTCGCATTGCCTCCCCTCGGCGTCGGGCAGCTTCGCGCACGGGACGGCAGCGCCGCCGCCTTCCCTGCGCTGCCCCCGGCCAGGGGCGCCGGGTTGGGTTAAACACCGAAATCAACCTGACTCCTGCAGGGGCACAGCCGCACGGCTGCCCTCAGCCCTGCCCGCACAGCCGCGGCTGGGCTGCGCCCTCCGTGCCCGCTCCTGATCCCAGGGTCTCCCCACTGCAAGAGACCCCCCCGGTGGGCACAGGTCCCCCTCCCGGCTGGACGAAACGCCAAGCCCGAAGCCGCTCTCCCGTGCGGCACCCCCGGGAGGCGAGGCGCCGCCGGCGGGCGGCTGCCCCGCACGGCCGGTCCGCGCCGCGGGGCTCACCTGAAGTCCTTGTCGCTGGAGGTCATCTTCTCCAGCAGGCTGGAGATGTGGTACGAGCCGCCGGCCATGGCACCGGTGCACGGCTCCGAGCGGGAAGAGGGCGGCGGGCGCGGGCCCGGGGTCGCTCCCCTCAGGGCGCCGCGGGCAGGGCGGGCCCGGAGCCCCTACGGACCGCTCCCCGGGCTCGGCCGGTGCCTCTCGCCGCCATACGAGGCTCGGCCCACCCCACGGCCGCCCACCGGCGGGCAGGGCAGGGCAGCGCAAGCCGCCGCGCCTCCCCTTGCTCCCGTCGGGCCCTCGCGCTGCGGGAGCGCCGGGGCGCAGCTGGCGAGCACAGGGGCAGAGGGGGCGGCCCCAGCTGCCTGGCCCGGCCGCACCGCCGGTGCTTGGCCGCCTCCCGCCAGCAGGGGGCAGCGGCGGCGCCGGAACCTCGGTGCGAGCGGAACTTCTGTGCGCGGGCGGGGGCGCCGCCCGGTGCGGGACCGCCGTGCCACGTCTGAGCCGCTCGGCCGGAGGGCAGCCCGGGACTGCCGGGGCACCGCCGTCGCCATGGTAGGCTCGGGGCAGAGGTTGCGCGGGTCCAGCTCCGCGGGGTGACCGCTGGTGGGGGGCTCCGGACACCTTTCAGAGCCGGAGGGACCGGCGGCGGAGGCCGGTGGCGTCCCGGTGCTCGGCCTCAGTGCGGCCGGGTTCGGCCTCCCGAGCGTGGAATCCGCACCTGGGCGCGGCGCCGCTCCCAGCAGCAGCCCCGTCCGGCGCCAGCTCCCTCAGCGGCCTCCCTGGTGGGGCTGGCCCGGGCCCAGGCGGCCGGGGAGCTCCGGGGTGCGGTGCCCGGCCCGGGGCTGCGGCGCTGCCGTGTGCGGGAGGTGGGCCTCGCTGTGCCTGCTCCAGATTCTCCTTCTCTTGCAGGTCTCGGTAATTAACACCGTGGACACCTCTCACGAGGACATGATAGTAAGTGTGCGGGGGAAGGGAAATGATTTCAAGCTTTACTCTTCCTGCCCAGGCCTGTTCCTGCTCGGTTCTAGGCGCTGCCTGTGCTGAGTGGTGCAGAGCTGCGGCAGAGGACCCTGGTTTTCCTTCATGCGCACCAGGGGAGGTTTAGGCTGGACACGGGGAAGAATTTGTTTCTCTTGAGGGTTGTCCAGCCCTGGCCCAGGCTGCCCAGGGCAGTGGTGGAGTCCTCATCCCCAGAGGGGTTTCAAAGCCCTGGAGATGTGGTGCTGAGGGCCGTGGGGTGGTGGTGCCCTGGCAGTGCTGGGGTGAGGGTTGGACTGGATGATCTCAAAGGTCTCTTCCAACCTAGTCAATTCTGTGATGTGTGTGGATGTTTCAGGAGTAGATGTGCAGGTGTGGGGAGGAGGACATGAGTCACGTGGAGAAGCGAGGGACCCGGTTAGCTGCTGAAGCATCAAGCAGAAGTTGGAGCTGTCAGTGCTCTCACACCCATTTCATGTTGTAGGGAACACACACGTGGAACTGCTTGAGGCTTTCTAGTGTCTGCCACTCGTTTCCTGCCCTCTGCTGAAAATGCTGCTGCTCTGCATGCCCAGGGTGCCTCCTGTGCAACCCTGGTGTTAGCAGCACCTGGGAAATGGAGCAGGGAAGCAGCCTGTCTGGGTGGCTTCACTGCCCTCCCCCTAACCTCCTGTGCTGGGATGGAGCTCCTCACAGCTGCTGCAGCGGTGGGGTGCCTGGGCAGTGCTGAGGCAGCTCTCTCCCTTGCAGCACGATGCCCAGATGGATTACTATGGCACCAGGCTGGCCACCTGCTCCTCTGACCGGTCCCTCAAGATCTTCGATGTGCGCAACGGGGGCCAGATCCTCATCGCTGACCTGAGAGGGTAAAGGCTGTGGAGCAGGAGGGCTTCAGCTGGGCAGGGGGCTCACAGCCTGTCCTTTTGCTGATGGGGGAGGGATGGTGGGCACCAGCGAGGCTGCAGTCATGGCTGTGGCTAACCAGCTGTGGGGGTGCACAGAGCCAGGCCTGGCCAGCCCCACACAGGGAGTGCTCCCTTCATTAAACCTTTGCCATCCTCACTTCTCAGGAAGAGAACTCCCAGCCTGGCTGCTGACACAGAGAAATGTTTGGAGCTGCCTTCCCTGGCAGTGGCTCTGGCAGCCCGGTGTGCTGCTGTGCATCCTGGCAACTGCTCTCTCTTCAGAGGGCTGTCAGTTGGCATCAGAACACCCAGTGGCAGCTCCAGCTGGGCCTGGAAGGGCTCTCTCTGCTTCCCCAACCAGCAGCATTTCTTGCAGGCACGAAGGACCTGTGTGGCAGGTGGCCTGGGCTCACCCCATGTACGGCAACATCCTGGCCTCCTGCTCCTATGACAGGAAGGTCATCATCTGGAAGGAGGAAAACGGCACCTGGGAGAAGACCTACGAGTACACAGGGCACGACTCCTCAGGTAGCCAGGCACTGCAGGGCAGGCTGGCAGCTCTCAGGAAGGGGGAACCAGTCCACAGTGGTGAGGAAGGAAGCCTCTGTCACACAGGGGTGGATTGGTGCAGAGGCAAACAGAGCATGCTGCTGGAGGCCTGCAGTGCTGATCCCTGCCCTGCTGCTGGAGGCCTGCAGTGCTGATTAGTGCCATGCTTGTGCAGGAGCTGGCTTACAAATAAATCAGCTTTCAGATGGTGGGGTGCTGAGTTCTGGAGGGCAATATTGCATGTGTCCAGGAGCAGAGGGCAAGGTGGGGTTCAGCACACTCTGTTCCTGTTCACAATGGGAGGTACCTGCAAGTCTGTGCAGGTCTGTGGTACCAGCCCAGGCTTTCAGTGCTGTTTGGCTTTTGTCCTGGAGCCAGCACTCTCCTCCCTGTTGCAGGGGGCAGTCCCTGTTTTTATTCTCTCACTGAGAGCTCTGTGGGTGCTCTCCTAAGAGGGTGCCAGGCACAAAGGCAGCTCTGCCCCTCAGCCAGCACTGCCAGCTGGCTGCCTGTGCTGAGATGCAAGCAAGCTGCTCCCTGCCCATGCCTGCTGTGCTCAGCAGTGGTGGGTGGCAGGGTCGAGGCAGTCAGTGTGGTGTAACCCAGTGGTCTCTTCCCCAGTGAACTCTGTCTGCTGGGCACCACATGACTATGGACTGATCCTGGCCTGTGGCAGCTCTGATGGAGCCATTTCCTTGCTGAGCTACACAGGGGATGGGCAGTGGGAAGTCAAAAAGATCAGCAATGCTCACACGGTGAGTCTGGCCCAGGGGCAGCGGAGGGGGTCCCAGGGGCAGCAGGGGGGTTTGAGGGCTATGGATAAACACTAAGCTGGTGCCTCCAGGAGCTTGTGGCCTGGGTGAACACCGAGGTAGGATGAAATGCTGTGCAGCAGTGCCCAGCAGCAAGCAGTACCTTGCCTGACCTTGCTCCAGAGTGGGAAGGTGCAGTTGGTGGTCACTGCAGTGAAGCTTGGACCATGGACCACACTGAGCAGTACTGGTAACAGCTCTCTGCTTGGAGTTAGTGTTGAGCTCAGTGCTGGAGGTTGTCTGGGAGGATGTGGCTTTGGCACTAAGGACTCCTCTAGAAAGTGACTGTCAGTAAGCTGCAGGCCTCGTGGGTTGCCCCAGGCAGGGGATTTTGAAGAGCTGTTGAAGCAGTGGCAGTGGCTGGCAGTAAAAGGAAACTGTGCTCCAGTGGTTCCTCCTGCACTCCTATACACCAGCAGCTGCTAAGCAGCAGCACAAGTGTGTCTGTGTCTCTCCAGCTGGAGTCTGCCTCCACTGCTCACAGCTCCAGGCTGATAGTTCACACACTACAGTTGCTTAGCTGCCTCTGGAGGAAGTGTCCCACTGAGGCCAGGCTGTGCCTGCATTTCTTGCTCACCAAGGTCCATTCAGCATTGTGCAAGACTCCTCTCTTCCTGAGCTGGGATTACCCCCAGACACAGCATGCGTGGGGCCCTCTGTCCCCTCAGCAGCTTTGATTTGCTTATTTAAAGTCAGCAGCTTTGAGGGATGGATCTTCTGCCTCCCTAGATCGGATGCAATGCAGTCAGTTGGGCTCCTGCTGTGGTCCCAGGAAGCCTGATAGAGCAGCCATCTGGTCAGAAACCAAACTACATCAAGAGGTTTGCATCTGGGGGCTGTGACAACCTCGTCAAGATCTGGAAGTAAGTGCTCAGTGGCCCGGCTTGCCGCTTGGGAACCCTCTGAATGTCCCCAGCAGTCTCTCAGGTGCTTTGCTCTTTGAGCAGTGCCTTCAAAGTGGAGACTCTGTGGTGCTGTACCACCCATCAGCGGTGACAGCAGCTTGTGTCAGCCCTGCTGCTGCCTTGAGAGATTCCTGACTGCCTTTGGCTGCCACTGGCACAGCACAGTTTCTGTACACAGCTCAGGCCCTGTGTCCCCTGAGGGGCTCTGCTTAAGCTCTAGAGCTTTTGGAGGGGAGTGGGGACCCCTTGGAGCAAACCAGGAGGCTGGAAGCTGCCAGAAGAGGGAGGAAGCACAACTGGGGGCTGCTGCTGCCACCCCCTGACTATGTGTTTGCAGGGAAGAAGACGGGCAGTGGAAAGAGGAGCAGAAGCTGGAGGCTCACAGCGACTGGGTTCGGGACGTGGCCTGGGCTCCGTCCATAGGGCTGCCCACAAGCACCATTGCCAGCTGCTCACAGGTGAGGCCTCTGCTGCAGGGCAGAGCCAGGTTCCCTGCCTCCACTCCCTTCCCTCTGGTAAACCACCAGCAAGGGCTGAGCTGCTGCAGCAGGTCCTCCTGGCAGTCCTTTGCTGTCTCTGGCTAGGAGCCTTTGACTCCTGTTCCCCACGCAGCCCTGTGGAGGCCTTTCTGGACAAAGGCTTGGCCTGTCTGGCTCTGGACCAAAGAGCACTTTCTGCTCTGCAATTCCTGGGCAGGGGAGTCTGACTGAGAGGAAAACCTTCAATGAAGGTCATATTCCAGTGGGTCTGGGCCAGATTCACTGAGCTCTCATCTGAAAGTGCTGGGGTTTGGTAACTGGCAGTCCTGAACAGCCCTGGTGTCCTCAGCCCTCGTGCTGGCTGCAGTGTTCCTGCTGCTAACCATTCTGTACAGCCTGGGCTTGTGTTAGCAAGGAGCCTGCTCCCTTCTCTGCTGGCTTGCTGTAACCTGCCTGGAAAGCAAAACCTCACTGTGGGGCTAAAAACAGCAGCTGCTATTTGTGTGGCTTCTGGAAGCTTTTCTCTTGTCTGCAGGTCCCCTTTCGTACACAGCTCTTCCCCTCAGAGCTGCACTCTGCCCTAGCAGTGACAGCTCCTTCGCTGGGCTGCCTGAAAAGCCACAGACAGCCCTGGGTCCACACTGGGGCTGTGGGTCAGTGCTGGGGGGAGGCTTTCTCTGTGCCATAAGCAGAGGCCCAAGCACCTGTCTCTGCTTGCCTCTGCAGGACGGCAGAGTGTTCATCTGGAGCTGTGACGATGCCTCTGGCAACTCCTGGTCGCCGAAGCTGCTGCACAAGTTCAACGACGTGGTCTGGCATGTGAGCTGGTCCATCACTGCCAACATCCTTGCAGTGTCTGGAGGGGACAACAAGGTGAGTACTGCTGCCTGCCTTCCAGCCTGCCCTGCCCTGGCCTGGGCTCGGGCTGCTGCAGGCTTCCCTTTGCTGCAGTGCTGCGTCTGTCTTCTTTTCCCTTCCCCAGAGGGGAGCAGGACCCCAGCCTTTGCCATCTACTTGGGCTACATTCTTAGTCCTTACTGGAGAGCCAAGTCCAGGCCTGGCTTCCTGTTGTAGGGGACCACCAGCAGCACTCCTGTGCTCTCCTTCAGCACTGGCTGAGCACTTGGTGTGCAGCCACAGCCATCAGGGCTCACTGCTGTCACCAGGCTGTCACACAGCCGGGGAGGTGATTCTCGGAGTCAGACTGGTCTGAGTTGGAAGGGACCTTAAAGCTCATGCAGGGACTTCTCCTCTAGCCCAGGCTGCTCCAGACCTCAGGGTGATATCCGTGGGGAAATGGGAGGCTGAGGCTGTGCCGAGGCTGAGGCTGCTGCCCGCTGTGTTTTTGAGGTCACGCTGTGGAAGGAGTCGGTGGATGGACTGTGGGCCTGCATCAGCGACGTCAACAAGGGGCAGGGCGGGGTCTCAGCCGCCGCAGAGGGGCAGCAGAACGAGCAGTGACGCCCCCCAGGGCCCCGCAGCACGGCCCTGCAGCACGCCCGGCCGCTGCTGCTCCTCACCTGCCCTGGTCCTGACCAACCAGAACTGTCTGCAGCTCAACTGGGCAGGGCGGGGGCGGCAGCGAGCTGCTTCTGTCAGCATTCTGTAACCCTGCCTGGGAGGCTCCAGCCTTGATTGACATTCCCTGAAACTGAAGGTAAAGAGCAGAGCAAAGCACTGTGCCTTGGGCTACTCCTGCGGGGGCAGCTGCCCCTGCTCTCTTGGGCTGGGGCTCAGATCCAGTCGGTGGTGCTGTGGTCAGACCTACAGCACCTGGGCAAGAACAGGAGGAGGCTGTCAGAGCGGTGAGCCAGGAGCCACAGGAGTGAGCTGGCTCACAGCAGGGAGCTGCTGCCCAGAGGGAGCTGGGGAAGCTGACTGCCCCCAGAGCTCAGTTGATAGTGGCAGACTGGGCTGGCAGTCACAGAGCTGCCTGCACCCTCAGCACTCAACAGAATCACTGAAATCAGGGAGGGAGGTTAAAGGGCCTAAAGTAATCAATGGTAAGGATCTGGAGTTGCTTCTTAGTCTTCAGATGAAGGCCTTGGAGGAGGTGAAAACAGCGTTCAGAGTGCAGGGAGGGAAGGGCAGCAGATGGCAGCATGAAGCTGGCATCTGGGTGGGCACTGAGGTGGTGCTTGGGTAGTCCTGGAAGGGATGTTCTTGGCCTGGTGACAGCCTCTGTGCTTCCTGAGGCTGGCCAGGAGTGGTGCAATGCACAGGTCCTTTGCTCTGCAGCTGTGCTGGTTCTTGAACCAGAGCAGCAAATCAAACCTTAATCTGGAGAGGTTTTTTAGCCACACTTCTGTACCTCAGGAGTCTTTTGTTGAGTAGCAACAGAATAAAGTCTCTTGGTTAGAGCCTGCTGTGAGATGCTCACTGCTCTTTTGACAGAGGTCCTGTCAAGGCTGCCAGCAGTCTGCCTTCAGTCAGGCCACAGCCAGGCTGTGCTCCCACCCCTGCTGGGACGGTGCTGGTTCACTGGAGACCTGTGAGAAAAGGCTGCCTGCTGTTAAACTCCTGTGCCACTGCCCTGCAGGCCACTGCCTTCAGCTACAGCAAAGCACACCTTGGTGCACCTCTGGCTGAAATCTGAGGCACCTGTGCTGCTCCCCATGCACATCAGACTGTAAGGAGAAGGTTGTTTTCCAGGTGTTTTATTCACAAAGGTGTTAGTCAATGGTGGTTTGCCAGGGTGGGGTCAGGGCATGCATCCTCCTGGCTTGCCAAGCTGGGCAGCACAGCACCAGTGCTGGGATGGCACACAGGGTCCCCTCCTGTGCTGATGGAACTGACACTGGCAGACAGACAAACAGCATCCAAGGCACTTAGGATTAAGGCATTTTACCAGGCCTTAGTGCAGAAATCAGTGTGAGAGGAATGCAGATGGCTCTGATGCTCAGGTCTTTAGTTAGGATCCTTCTGCTTGCTCCTGGGAGCACCTGCAGTGAGCGAGGCCCTGACCAGAGCAAAGCCAGAACCTGACCTGCCCTGGAGCTTGAGCCAGTCCTTTGCAGCAGGCCCCTGTCTGGCACTGCCTTTTGCTGACTATAAACCTGGCTGCCCTTGGACTGCACAGAGCGGGGCCCAGCAACAAGGCCACAGACAAGAAAGAGTCACACCACTAATGCTGGGCAGGAGGCTTCCTTGCTGAGAGCCTGGCAGCAGCAGCCCTCAGGAGCTCATCTTCACTGGATCCTCAGCCCACTGCCTAAATAAATACAACACAGCCACCTTCAAGGGGCCTGGAACAAAACCCAAGAGACTTTAGATCAAAGTCTTGTCCCTAATCCAAACTGTACAACAGTTATGTTGTGAAACACAGTGAGAACCCTTGGTGAGAAGCCTTAGTGACACCTCAAGGACACTTAGGAGAGATTAACTTCCAGAAAGACTCTTAGGAAGTATCAGCAGTGCCTTGGAGCTGCTGAGTGAGACTCAGAGGTGAGACTCAGCTGTGCTTTGTGTAGTGGAGCAGACTGACCTGGCTTCAGTGAGTCACAGCTCTGTTGAGTGCAGCTCAGCTGCCAGCCAGGCAGAACTCCTGAGAACTTGCATGAAGATCCCCTCTGGCGCTGCAGTCTTTGGGATGGAGCAGGGTGAGCTGTCTGCAAACTAGAGCCTGCTCCAGCCTCTGGAGGGGCCTGCCTGTCTGGACAGTGGTGCTGCTCTCTGCTGCTGCTCGCCCTGCTCTCAGTCAGACACAGGTTAAAGGCAGAGGTGCTGCAAATGCACTGCAAAAGGACCCCCAGATGCCCTGGCAGCTGCTTGCCACCTGCAGGTGGGCAGGAAGAGGCATTGCTGCTGCCAGTGGCACTGTGCTTGTCTCTGCTGCACAAGAGGTATTTTCTGTTTCTTCTTGGGGTGATCACTTTTGCTTTGCTCAGCCAGGGCTAATGTTTCTGATCCAAATCTGCTACTTGGCCTCCCATGCAAGGTGCACCTTTGCCATCTCTCTGATGAAGGGACAGTCCTTCTTTCTTATTCTGAGCTGGCCATGGCTGGGGAATCATCCACTTAGGAGTCAAACAGTTCAGAACTGCTCAGTTTGTCTTCTTCATAGAGCAAAATGTTTTCCATGAGCTTCCTCTTTTGGTCATTAATCTTTATTCTCCAAGATGTCTCTCTGGGTAATGCTGCAAAACAAAAAAGCTAAAGAGTGACAAAACCAACTCCCTGCTGCCTGAGGGATGCTGACAGCTTCAGACTGAGCAAATGCAAACAAACCTGGTCTAGGGAAAAAGTCTGCTAAAGCCCCAGAACCACTTCCCTGGAATCACAGAAAGCTTTGGACTAGGAGGGACCTTAAAAGTCAGCTAGCTCCAATCTCCTGCCATGGGCACCTCTCACTAGACCTTGTGCAGCCTGGCCTTCAACACCTGCAGGGAGGGAGCACTGTATAGGTTTATTGCTAAAATGATAACTAAGGAAAGATTTCCTGCACTGAGCTCAGCAGCAGGCAGAAGAGGCTCAGCAGTGCTGGAGAAGAGGCTGACTGATGCCTGCTGCTATGCCACTGGAGCACTCACATAGTCTGCTGCCATGAGGAGTGGGAGCAGTCCTGCCACAGCAGCCTGCAGAGGCTGGAAGGCTGTGTGTGTGCCCTGCAGCCTGACCTGACCTTGCTTAGAGTACAGCTCTGCCACAGCAGCCTGCAGAAGCTGAGCTGGAAGGCTGTGTGTGGCCTGCAGCCTGGTCTGCCCTTACCTTGAGCACAGGGAGGCTGCAGCTCTGCGCTGTCCGGCGGAAGGCTGCTGGGCACTGTGGGCTCCTGGCTGCTGCAGGCTGCACTCCTCTGCTGGAGCCCAGCTGCAGCTCTGTCCTGCCCCACCCCGAGGGCAGAGGCTGCTGCCTGGGCTGAGGTGTGGCAGCTGTTGCTGGGTAGCTCCTCTGCAGATCTGTCTGCAGGCTCCCAGAGGAAGCTGCTGGACTCGTCGGACTCGCAGGGCACCCGCGACACCGGCTCGCAGCAGGGGTCAGGGCACGCAGCTGCCAGCAGGGGTGGGCACGGGGGGCACTGCTCAGCGCCAGGGGCTGCCTGCTGCCCTCTCTGCCCCCCGCAGGGGGCACCTCCCTGCTCATGCTGCTTGTCTCGTCATCAGTTTCTTCTGGGGTGTTGATGGAGAGCCCGGCGGTGCTGCCCCCCAGAGGCTGTGCTCTCTCAGCCTGCTCTCGGCTGTGCCCACCACGCTGAGGGCCTGTTTCCAACAACGACATCAGTCAGCTCCTGTGCCCATCCAGCCTGGCTTTCAACACTGCCAGCCCTGGAGCCACCACAGCTTCTCTGGGCAACCTGCCCCAGTGCCTCACCACCTTCCTGGGCAACAATTTCTTCCTCATACCTCATCTCAATCCAACCTCTTGCAGTCTGAAGCCACCACCCCTGGCCACTCCAGGCCTTTCTAACAAGTCCCTCCCCAGCTCTCCTGCAGTTCCTTCAGGTACTGGAAGGCTGCTCTGAGCTCTCCCTGGAGCCTTCTCCAGGCTGAACAGCCCCAGCTCCTTCAGCCTGTCTGATGCATTCTCCCACACCAAGCCCCTCAAACCCAAGCAAGACAGGGGTGCTGGAGCCTCAGCCCTGGCTGTCAAGACTGAAGTCTTGGTGCTGGATTCCAGCTGTTACCTCTGCTATGCTGGGATTCTTCTTTCTCAGGCAGATGCAGATGGCTGAGGCAAAGTCCACAGCAGCCTCTTCCAGCAAGGGTCCTGCTCTGGTGTCCAGGTATTTACAGCAGATTTCCCTGGCAGCCAGCGTCTCAGCAGGAGTTCCTTTGGAGCAGGAGCTTTCTCTTGCCAGCTGCATTTCATCAGCAATCAGGTCCTTCTGTGGGCAGCAGAAAAGAGGCAGCAGTAAGGGCAAAATCACCACAGCTGTTCTCTCTGCACCGCTGAGCAGGAGCCTTGCTGTGTGTCTGCTCCTATTGCTCCTCCACAGCTGTTTACAGGCCTCAGAGCCTTAAGAGTCTCCACTAGTGCAGCTGACAGAGGCTTTGTTAACACAGGAGAGAGGCCAGGGGTTTGCTCTGCTGTGGCTCCTGTCAGGCAGAATCAGCTCTGCTAATGGAGCCACTGAGAGGGATGAAGAGCAGCCCACGCTGTGCATAGCAGCACTCTGCACCTGGCCTCTCCAGTGCTTGCTAAAGACATCCCAGACCTGGGGGTCTTTGCCTGCTGAATGCCTCTGGGCACTGCTGAGCTGCTTGGAAGCAGGGAGGTACAATCCCCTGGGTTTCCCCTCGAAGGCCTCAGTGGAGCACCTTCCATCCATGGAACACAGGTGGAACCTGCTTCCATGAGGCTCTGATGATGGCATCAGTGAGCAGGGCCAGTCCTGGCTGCTTGTGAAAGCAGCTGGTGCAGCTCCAAGCACAGCCTGGGCATGCTGTGAATTCCAGAGCCACCCACAGCCCTGTGATGAGTGCTGGCACCTCCTGCCCGCCCACACTGGCCCCCTCAGCTTGGCACAGCAGCCTGCAGCACCCAGCCTGCAGCACCCAGCTGTTAACACCGAGTTTCCAGCTCTCTGAGCACCAGGGACTCTGGAGTCCCTCCCCACAGACAGGCCAGCACTCCTTAGTGGGCTGTGTGAGATGGGAATGTCTAAAGCAAGTCAGCTAGTGATGTCAGCAGGACCAGGGGATGGCTTCCAAAACCCTTTCCTCAGGGTGGGCAGAGCAGACTGCAAGTAACAAACTAGAGACAAAGAAAAGTCGTTTTGTGACAGCAGCCCCAGCCCCTTCTGCTGGCATTCACCACCCCCTCTCTTACCAGGTAAGCAGGTTGCCTCCCTTCATCCAGGGCCTTCATCCCCGTCAGGATCTCTGCCAAGACCTAGAGACCACGGGTGAGAGAGCAGAGGCTGTGCTCAGAATCAGTCCTGCTTTCAAAGCTCAGGTTTGCAGCTAGAGAAATGCTGCACTGCCACTGTCTGAAATCACACTGCTGCTTCAGGTGGCTTCACACCAGACCTGGGCAAGCCTGAGGACACTTTAGGACCACCCCAGAGCCACAGCTAGGTACAATGGCCACTGAAACAGGGTGAGGAAAAAGCCCACAGGACAGTCACTGAACACTGAGATGGGGACACCTGCAGACAACTGTCACAGCTGAAATTCCAGAGCCATGGGTGCAAGGCCCTAGGGAGCCTGACTGTGTTCCTTTTGTTAGGGTTTTCAAGTGAACAGCAGGAGCAATTAGTCTGCAACAAGGAACACTGAAGGGGCTCCAGGAGAGCTGGGGAGGGACTTCTGACAAGGAGCTTTGGTTGCCAGGACAAGAGACAATGGTTTTAAACTGGAAGAGGGCAGATCGAGACTGGGATGAGGAAGAAATTCTTGATAGTGAGGGTGGGGAGACTCTGGCACAGGTTGCCCAGGGAGGCTGTGGATGTCCCCTCCTTGGAGGTGTTCAGGGCCAGGCTGGATGAGGCCTTGACCAACCTGGGCTGGTGGGAGGGGTCCCTGCCCATGGCAGGGGGCTGGAGCTGGATGAGCTTGGAGGTCCCTTCCAACCCTACCCTTGCTGTGTCTGTGGTTCTGTGGTTGAAAAGATCTGCCTCAGCTTGCCACACACTGAGCTGCACTTGGAGCGTGGCCATGGTTAGGGCAGGGTCTCAACACACTGTACAGGCAACAGCTGCACTGTGAAGGTGCCAAGAACAGCTGCATCAGGCCCTGCTCCCCTACCCATCCTGCTGTCCAAAAGCACCAAAGAATGCAGCAGGACACAGGGAGCAGGCAACCTACCACAGCACAGCTGAACACATCCACCCTGGCTGCCAGCTGCCCGTGCCTGACCAGGTCCTCTGGCAGATAGGTGAGAGAAGCCTGCAGCACTTTGGTTTTCATCATGGCATATTCTGACTTTTTATCAGCAGAAAGCAGCCTCAGGCCTGAGTGTCCAAGCTTGGGGGTCAGGTTGTCATCCAGCAAGACATTTGAGCTGTGAGAAAGACAAAGCAAGGTTGGAGCAGATGATGCCAAGGCTGGTCAGGCGACCCAGCTGAGGGACACAGCTGCACTCTGACACTTGTGAAGGGAAGTGCTGAGTGTGCCCAGCCTTTGGCTGCTGTGCATGAATGAAAGGATAACAAAGGGTAGGAGGGGGAGAGGGAAGAGTAAGCACTCCAGAAACTGGATCCAGAGATTCCCACTGCCCAGAAACAGGGCTCAAGTCACACAGCAGTGAGCACCCCACAGCAGGAGCCAGCAGAGGCTCTGCACATCAGCTTCCAGCCGCTGCTGCTGAAGGCATGCTGGCATCAGCAGGCAGCCAGGGCAGTGCTCACCTCTTGATGTTGCCGTGGAGGATACCCGAGCTGTGGAGGTAGTGCACAGCCTGCAGGAGCCCTGCTGCAATGCCGACTCTGGCCTCCCAGGGCAGCGCCGCGCAGCTCTCCTGCCGGGACACAACCAGCCCCGCCCTGCAGCCCAGCACTTGGCTCTAGCCCCAGTCACGACTGAGCTACAGCCCCGCTCTGGTGCAGCTGCTGACTTGTAGGCCAAGGAAGGAACCAGTTCTGCTGTGTTTTGCTGCACCCCTTGCCTGCCACAGGAGGCAGCAGGACCACACGAGCCCACCTCTGGGAGCACTGCTGGGATGGACTCAGTGTGTGGCTGCTGTTCCCTGCCCTGGGATCTCCTCTGCAATGCTCACTGAGCAGGTGTGAACACCTCCAGCTGCTCCCTCCGGGGCCCTTGTGACACCTGACAGCACGGAATGCTGCAGAGCATGCTGATGGGCTCTGCAGAACAGCATTTCCCAACCCTCTGCAGCATTACAGCAGGAACAGATTCCCTGGAACTTCAGAAATGTAAAGGCTGCCCAGCAGGAACTCCCAGCTGACCTGACCTGCCTTGCAATAGGAAACCCATGGGAGCTGCAGCCTTCCTGCGACTGGCAGCCAGGGTATCTGGGCACCTTTAGATGGTTGTGGTCTGTTCCTCAGAGCTGACAGAGCTCTACCTGCTTTGCATGCACTACCAGGCCAGGGTGGATGACAGCTTACTTGAGAGTGGAGCTTGCTGTGCAGAGATCCATTGGGCAGGTAGGGATATATCAGACAGTGCAGTCCACTTTCTATGGAGAAGCCCAGCAGCTGCAGAATGTTGACATGAGAACACCTGCAGGCACAGACCACCAGGGGTTGCCAAGGAAGTAAGAGCAACACAGAGAAATACAGTCCTGAGCTGCAACAAATTCCTAATTTCAAGGCAACTGGCCCCTGGCCCTGCAGCAGAAAGCAGAGTGGCCCTGAGCAGGAGGGCAGCAGGAGGGCAGGAGGGCAGCAGGAGGGCAGCAGGAGGGCAGGAGGGGCAGCAGGAGGGCAGCAGGAGGGCAGCAGGAGGGCAGCAGGAGGGCAGCAGAGCACATGGCCTGCCCAGGGCTCGGGTGAAGCCCACCCAGAACCCTGCTGGTCCCTGAAGGGCACAGCACAGGCAAGAGAAGCAAGCTCACAGGCAGGTGTGCTGAGCCTGCACTCGAAAGCCAGCTGCTTACCGAAAGCAGATCTGCACCTCTGTGTGAAAGAATCTTTGGGTGGCACTTGGGCTTGTGCATTCTGTCTGAAAAAGGCAAAGGTGCAGCAGAATGTCAGCAGCAGCCACTGGGACGTTGCATTTGTGCAGAGCTGTCAGACTCCAGAAGACAAACTGCTCAGAAAGCAGCTCTGTGCCACAGGCAGCACTGGAGAGCTAGAACGCAGCCCAGCAGAGACACCTCTGATCCAGCCACCAGTGCAGGCAGAGCTCACAGAGCTGCTCACACCAGCAAGACAGCAGCCCCCTGTGTTTGCTGACCCTGGGGGTACTTTCCATCACCCCCTTGTCTCCCCCCTTGTGCTGGGTCCCCACCCATACAACACTGAGCAGCAGCTGCTCAGCCCAGCAGACAACTGCCACCCCCTCCAAGGAGCAAAGGGAGGTACTTGCCTCTCTGAGCCGTTTGATGGCATACACCACCTTGTTCCTCTGACCCTTGTAGACATCTGCAAAAGTCCCCTCCCCAATTCTGCTCTTGTCACTGAAGCTGTTGGTGGCACTTGTGACTTCCTGCTGGGTCCAGAGCAGGCTGCCGCTGGGCAGGTCGGCCACGGTCTCCTGCTGAGGGCTGGAGGAGCTGCAAGGCTACAGAGTTGTAGAAGGAACAAGTTTAGCTCATGCAGATTCCTGTGCCTTTTCCTCCTTTCAGGAGCCATGCTTTGAGCAATCTCTGTGGGCTGAAAGAAACTGTGGAAAGTGCAGAGCAGTCCCTGATGCCTCTGCTGTTAGAAGCTGTGAGCACCCTTCACCTCCACCCTGCCCAGGAGCTTCATTTTGTGTACAAGTCCAGAGAGCTCTCTGAAGAGAGGTCAGCTTGAGCAACAGAACCCATTTGGCTTTGTGCCTGGGGCAGCTGTTAACAAATGTATTTGTGTTGTGGTGGGAACTTCACAGCCACTTCTGAAGCATCTGCTGCTGCTTGCACAACAATTTGTTGCTTCCAGCCTGGCAAGCCCTAATGCCAACTGCTGTTACAGTTCCGCTGTAGCCTAGTCATGAAGCTCTCACCCCCTCAAGGTGCTCCAGGTTGGAGAAAACAAAACCCAACTCCTCCTCTCCAGAAGCTCTGGAGCTGTGGCATGCTTTGCAGCACTGCTCTGCTGGCTGCTGCTCCTGAACCATGGGCACTCTGGGAGAGTTTCAAGTCTTGAACACCAATCTGCTTCAGAACACCCCAGAGGAAACAGGCCAAGACCTGACGGGACCAGAGTGTGCACACGGATCAGGAAACCCTGGAGATCCACAGGACAGATCCAGTTGGACCATCTCAGAGACCAGGGAGCTACAAGGAGAAGGGAGCAGGGGACTGCTGAAGTCATTAGGAGCAGGAGAAATGCCTCACTGAGAGATGGCTAAGGAATGGAACTCCTGGAACCCAGAGGTGATGGGACCCCATCCCTGGGTATTCTCACTTGGCAGCCACACAAGGCTCTGGGCAGCCTGGTTTAAACTCAGCAGTTTACAGTTTTGAGAAGAAAGCACAGCTGAAGTGTACAATTACCAGCAGCCAGAATGCCCCTCTGGCTGTCAGTGCTGTGTGCTGCGCTGCCCTGTGATCACACCAGACCTGTGAAGTCCTCTGTAAAACCTCTGCTGGAAGCTCCTTCCCAAGTAGTTGCTGTTTGCGGACTCCAACCAACCTGCAGTCAAGCCCCCAGGTCTGTATTTCACACCAGCAGAGGATGAACTTGCACTGATGCCCCCAGAATGCCCCAAAGGCCCTTTCCAGCTGGGAGCAGTGAGCTCTGCCAGGATTTACCTTCACACTGGATGCAACAGGAGGGTTTGATTGCAAGGAATTCAAAAGGTCTCTCGGTGGAGGTGGTGGAGCAGGGAGTGAACAGAAGGCTCCTTCAGCAACAGCACCTGAAACTGAAACAGCAGCACTGAAATGCACCTCACTGTGGCAAACCACAGCCTGGCACTAACAGTGGAGGGCTGGGGTGGCTGAGCTGAGTTTCCTAAGCAGGGACAGCCTGTGGCATGCTGCTGAGGTGTGGACACTGGGTGAAGGTGGGGAGCTGCTTCTCCAGTTCTTCTTTGCAAGATGCCTGCTCAGGCCTCTCTAGTCCTGGCTCAGGGACACAGAGCTCCTTATGCCTGCACTGCTGCTGAGAGGTTCTGCTCAGCATGTCCTGTGGCACTGCTCCCCCCTGCCACAGGCAGAAGGACCTGCTGACCCTGCACAGCTCCCCTCTGCACGGAGAGAGGCACATGAGGCACTGATCTACTCTTGCTATGGCGCCAGGGTGCTCATGGACACCTGTGAAACGTCTTGAGATCTCAAGGGCAGATACAGGCAGCAGGAAGGAGGAGGCCATGGGCTGGTTAGGAATGCACAGCTCAGGAGCAACAGTGCTAGGAAAAAGGCAAATAGCCAAGGTGAGCACTGTGAGCAGGGCATTCCCTGTGGCACACAGCAGGCAGGTGGGAAGCAGTCCTGCCCAGGCCACTGCAGTGTTGGAGCAAACTCAGAAGCTAGCCTCCACTTACCACCTGTTGCTGCTGCCCCCAGATGGGAAGAGCCTGCTGAAGGCAACAGACTGAGCTCCTTTTCTCTCTCTCTATTTTTGATTTCTGGGAGGGTTGAAGATATGTGCTCCTGCTTGGGGGCTGCACCAGCTCCTCCTTTTCAGAGCTGGCACTGCTGGAGGCTGAGGTCCCTTTGGAAGAGAAGAAAGATAGATGAAGGTTACCACAGAAAAGAGGGTCTGGCTGCAGTCAGCTGCCAGGAAACAATCCTAGTGAGGGAAACAGAGGGTGCATGGACATGAGAGTGAACATTCCAGCTGCTCCAAGGCTCTCTGCAGCCTTCTCTTCTCCAGGCTGAACAACCCCAACTCTCCCAGCCTGCCTACATAGCAGCTGTTCTCCAGCCCTTGCATCATCTTCATGGCCTCCTCTGGACCTGTTCTAACATCCCCTAGGAATGCAGGATGGATTGAAAGGTCTTCAGTCTAAACTCAGGAAATTCAGGTTCGTTTCTTTATCACTGTTCCAGGATGCAGTGAAGTTCCCAGTTCCAGAGGGGCTAACAGCAGCCATCCCACAGCCTGCAGGCCTCTGGGCCGCAGCAGCAGTCCCTGTCCTGCAGCTGCTGGCTCTTCCCTCTGCTGCTTAGCCCAGGAGTCTCCACAGCCAGAATCACTTCCCTCTTTCAACCTGCTCTGCAGGGCCTTTCATGAGTTCTGCAACTTCCTGCACATCAGGCAGAGAGCTGACATCAAAGTACTATGATGGACATCCAGAGGTGGAGCTGAGCAGTGCAGGAGATGGTGGAGGGGAGGGAGAGGTCTCCTGCAAGTCATCTGCCAGCAAAACGCCGACCCGGTGTGCCAGAAATCCCTTCTGCTTGTGACAAGCACTCAGTGTAGTCCAGCAAACAAGAGCTGCTTCAGCTGGCAGAACCACAAAGCAAGGCAGACTCTGCCACTTCATTTCATGGCAGGCTTTGCTCTGGCCTTTGGTGTCACAGACATCTGTGGGGAGAGGATCAGCTCATGGCAGTTTTTCAACTTAATGCATTTGATCTGGGACAGAAATCATCATCTAGGAAAGCATCTAAAATCTGCTCCCTGCCCAGGGTGTCTCTCCCAGCCTCTGTTAAACCCTCTGGGTTTAGCCCTCACATTGCTCTATGGAACTCAGTCACCCCTCAAATCACTTCTGACTCCCTAGGAAGCCCTTCCTGGAACAGTGCAAAACAGTCACAAAGCAAACCAGAGCCAAGGGCTGCTAGACCCACCACTGCTCTGGCTGAGCTGAGCGTGGCCACCACCTCCCCACAGCCACTTTCCTCTTCACTGCCCAGCCCACAGGGACCACAACACAGAAGCCAGCTCTGGCTCTCAGAACCCAAGCTGTGCCCCAGCTGTCACCAAGGGTCCTGCTGCAGCCTGGGGGAAGCTGAGTGCAGCTATTTTTACCACGGGGAAACCCTGGCTTTGCAGCTTGTGGCAAGTGAAGTCCAAAAGGTCTCAGGGATGGTTTTGAGCAAGCTTAGCCAAAAAAGTGAAGGTAGCTGAGAGAAGCAGAAGTGAAAGCAGGTCATCCCCTCCCATGCCAGAGGCTGCAGGCAGGTGCCTGTTGTGCAAGCTGCAGGTATTTACACAGCAGTTAAAAGCAAACCAGCCAAGCAGGAGGGTGTGGAATGATTCTGGGAAGGGATGATGACTGATTGGGCTGTGCTGTACCTGTATTTCACTAGCCATGCTGCTGCAAGCTGCACTTGCAATGGAAGCCTGAGCCTCATCAGAGAGGGTCTGTGTGAGCAGCCTTGTCAGGGGCTTCATGTGCTGCTTCTCATCCACTGCCACATCCTGGCCTTTGCACACAGGATCAGGGATCCTCTGCACTGAGCACTTCAGCTCTGCATCAGTCCAGCAGTGCTGTGGTTTGCAAGCAGTGCTGCTCTGACACTGAACACATGAAGCTTCTCTGGGAATGATTCACCACTGAGTTGTGTGGAGCTAATTTCAGCTCACAATCTCCTCATGGCTTTGTTCTCAAGGCCTCTAGAAGAGAAGATTCTCTACCTTGGGGCAAAAGCAGCACCTCAGTTGTAACAAGCACGGTTCTTTGAGCTCAGCTTTTGCAAGCATGGTGAAAAAGCATCCCAGCCAAGTGCCCCAAGCCAGCCTGTGCCACAGCAGAGGAAAACCAGGCTGACAACTGCCACTGCTGTTACAGAGCGGGGAAAGCAGCGCCTGCTCAGCTCCGGCCTGCACGCTCCTCAGGAGCAGAATGCAGGCTATCAAATGAGAGTGTGTGAAGGTACTGGAACAAGCCAGCTGCAGACAAAGGTGGGGCTCACAGTGTGCTCTGACAGGGACTGTAACCACCAGAGGTCAAGCTGTGGGGGTTGTACTGCGTGACACAAGAACACCCAGAAACTCTCTTACGGCCTAGGAAGCAATCTCCTGAAGACACAGCAAGGCTGTCACCACATCCTGGCAGTCACCCCATCCTGGCAGTCACCCCCTGCCCCAGAGTGTCCCTAGCACTGCCAGGGGGCCAGGCCTGCTGAGGTGCTGGTGTCCAAACCAGGGTGATTCAGTCCACAGATTCCAATAAGGCCACAAACCGAGGTTCAGTTTGCAATCCTGCCTGCTCAGACTGGCCCTGTGAGGGGAGCTGGTGACACTGAGATGAGAAGCAACGCTGCTCTCCTGGAGCTGTTTGCTTTGCTGAGGAGTGAGCAGCAAGGATGGTTTTGATCTCCTGAGCTGAGTGCTGGGGCTGAAGCCAGGGTGGAGGTGCAATTCACACCCCCTGACTAGCAGGAAGGAGGCTTTGGGGGGACACCAGGGAAAGGGGGGATGTGGGCCACTCAGCTCGCTGCCCAGTGTTCAGATTTGGCAGAACTGGACCAAGGCAAAATTTTGCTTACAAAACAGAAGAGTTGAAATGCAAACATAAAGTTCAATGGAGAGAATGGAAAGGAAAATCAGATCTGAAAGGGCTTTGTTGACCTTACCTAGGCACCAGGACTTCAAATGCTCATCATCCTACCTCTGAAGTGGAGCAAACTGGAGACAGGACAGAAGGATCCCATGCAGAGGGTGAGAAAAGAGCACAGCTGTTTAATTATGGAGGGGCTGAGGAGAACACAGGACAGGACCAGAGGAAATCTGAAGTGGGAAGAAGCAGCACTGAGGCAGGCAGGCAATAAAGCAGCTCTCCTCAGAGCCCTCTCACGCTGCAGGCAGCCCAGACAAACCTGACTCTGGGCCTGGCGACAGCAGAATACAAAACTTTATGGAAAAAGAAGGAGAAATGGAAAATGAAAACATTCCTCATTCAGATCTGTTTTGAAAGTGATGGCTGGAAGCACAACCTTCCCTCAGAGCACAGCCAGTCTCTGCTGCGTCTCAAAACATCCAGGGTGGGATGATGACCCTGAGGGACCAGTGATTCCTCCCTCTCTATGCCACCTTCTCCTTTCCCAATACAAATGTTATTTGAGGCAGTAGAAGATCAGCATCAGGGGAGAATTCGAGCATCAGACTCCCACCTCCACGTCCCCTCAGCCCACAGGAGAGAGGTGCTGGGCTGGGTCTGAGCTCTGGGAAGCAGCAGAGGCTGCCCGCAGGAGGAAAGCAGCTACTCACAGTCCAGAATGACCTGCGCCGCTCGGTAGAGCTGCAGCCCCTGCAGCAGGTCCAGCAGCTGCTGCACCGTGGCCAGCCTCACTCCCCACCACCACATCAGCTCCCTGGTGACACTGATCCCTGTCTTCTCCAGGCACTTGATCTTGCGCAGCTCCGTC
Organism: Picus viridis; assembly: GCA_033816785.1. NCBI lineage: Eukaryota > Metazoa > Chordata > Aves > Piciformes > Picidae > Picus > Picus viridis. Next base: position 543,842 of record CM066592.1, read on the forward strand.
TGGTCGGGTATCACGTAGGAGGCTGCAGGACACAAGGGCAGCTCCTGTCTACAGCTGGGAAAGCTAAGCAGGAGCAGGCAGGGCCCGGGGCTGAGGCACACTGCTGCTCCCCTGCGCTCTGCAAGGGCAGGATCACAACACAGCAGCCACCTGGACGTGGGCAGAATCCAGCTCCTAGAGCAAGTCTCTCCTCTTATCCTTTCAACTGCTCTGGTTCCAGTGTGGCACTGGAGGCCCAGAATGAAAACTCAGGCACCCTTCTCAGCATCTTTTCCCCATAATCTGCCTTCACCTCAATGCTTTGTACCAAAGAAGTCCAGGTTAGACTGCTGGTGTGATTCTCCCAGAGCAAGCAGAAGTCAGTGCAGAGACTGCCCTCCTGCTGAGCAAACACCATGGTTATGGTAACCCAAACAGTGCCCGAGTCCATCCTGCACCGGGGTCAGCCAGACAGCAGCTGACTCAGCTGGGTGTTGCTTACAGCCAGGCAAAGCTGTGGGTGAAAGATGCTGGCTTTAGGAGCAGGTGACGCCGTGCTAAAGCCAACTCCACACAGTTTGCCCCAATTCCCAAACAGCACCAGGTGAGGGGAGAGCAAAGCTCCCCCAGGTCAGAGCCCAGCTGCTTGGGAAGGACACTGCACACAGGTGGCACCCGAAGGCGTGGGAGAGGAATCCCAGCCGGGGACAGCAAGGTACTGGGTGACAGTTTCCCCGGCAGCCAGCGCTAGTGAGGGCGTGAACGAAAGGAAATCGTGCTCAAGGAAGGGAGGAGGAGGAGATTTGGGGCAGAACTATTGGGAGAGGGATACAGAGACAAGCATAAAAACCCAGGGCCTTTATATTCTGTACCCATTAACTGCACATGGCCGGGCCCGAGAAAAGCAGAGGAGGTGAGGGGGCGTCTGTGAAGGGAGGGAAGGAAGCAAAAGCAGCCCCTGGACACACGAGGGGTGCTGTGCGACAGCAAACGGAGCAGAGCTGAGGTGCGAGCCGAGGGGCAGGGCAGGGGCCGGGCTGCGCGGACAGCCACGGGCACACGGCAGTCAGGACCGCAGCGATCCCGCGGAGCCTCCGCTCGGTCCCGGCCGCGGGACGGAACTCCCGGCCAGAGGGATGTGCTGGCAGCGGGACGGGGATGGCCCGGCCAGAGGCCCAAGGGAACAGCCACACGCCCCCGACCCTCGCCCCGTGCCACCGCACGTCCCAGCCGCCGCTGCCCCACCGCCAGCCCCTGGCACCCTGCCGGGCGCGGCCCCGCTGTCCGCTCACCGAAGCGCATCCAGTCGTAGTCGCTGAGGCAGTCCATCTTCTGGCAGAAGTCCTCCAGCACCCAGGCGGGCATGCTGTGGATGTAGAGGGCCGGGGGGCAGCCCCTCTCAGGGCCGGGGGCGGCTGCTGCAGGGTCATGGCCTCGCAGTCCCTCTCCAGAGAGTCCTTGGTGCCCGCCACGGCCATCCGCGGCGGCCGGGCACGGGGCGCCGGGCACGGCAGCTTGCTCCCCGGCCCGCCGGTGCCTGCGCCGCAGCTGGATTTTCTGAGGAGGCTTCCTCTCGTCGCAGGGGCTGGCCCCGGCCGCCTGTCCCCGCCCCGGCGCCGTGCCGAGCGAGAGCCAAGCGCCACGGGCGGGCGCTGGCCGCCGGGGCTGGCCCCGCTGCGCCGCTTCCTGCCCCTGACGTCAGGCCGGGCACGGCTCACAGCTCACTTTTTCCTTTCCAGGAGCCGCGGCTGCCCCGGCCCGGGGCCGGACTGCTCCTTCCGCCTGACCGAGGGGTACGACCGCTCCCGGGGGCACCCACAGCGGCGGCTGCCAAGGGGCTGCCCGCCGCCAAAGGTTGTGCTCAGACGCGGATGCCCCCAGGAGCTACAGCAGCCGTGCTCCCAGATGGGCGCTGTGCCCCCGGGGATGGGGAACGTTTCAAGGGCTCACAAGAAGCTGCACCAGCAGGGAGGGCAGGAGAGAGAGCACAGGGTCCTACCCAGCACCGACCCTGCTACCAGGGCTCTGCAGCCACTGCCCAACGCAGCAGCCACTCATTGTGCCCTATGGCAGAGAGAATCACAGAGCTGTTTTGCTTGAGACCTCTAAAATCATTCAGTCCAACCACCATGGCCATCAAACCATGGCCCCAGGTGCCATGGCCACACCTTTCCTGCACACCTCCAGGGGACTCTACCACCTCCCTGGGCAGCCTGTGCCAATCCCTGACCACTCCTGAAGCACAGAAATTGTTCCTCATCCACAACCTAACCCTCCCCTGGCACAATTCCAGCCACAACACATCACAAGTGGCCAGATGGCCAAGGCTCACTCCTCAGGGATGGAGTTCCAAGTATGTTCTCAGAGTCAACCGTTTTCCTACATTCATATTCCTTCCCTTCCACAGGCTGCTGCTGGCACGGTGCTCTACTTGGAGAACCCTGCAGCTGTACCTCTGCTGCCACAGGGCAGCCGGCAACACTATCCCAAGCCCTTCCTCCTCCTGCTCATTTTGGTCCTGCTCATCTCCAGGTCTTTTGTATCTGTTACTAACAGCACTGTGAGTGTGAGGAACTCTTCATTTACTATTCCTCTGTACCCTGCATACATCTGCAGTACAGCTAACTCCTATCCAGACCCTGACTTCCAGGCTTTGGCAGCATCATGAACCTCTCAAGTACCACTACAGTAACAACGAATTTCCTACCCCCACTGTGGCAAAGACAACCTGAAACCTGCGCTATTACAAAGGCAAAGTACAGCAACCCTACCCAAACACCTCCAAAGGGGGGTTGGCTGTCTTGAGAGCCAGCTGCTTTAGCAGAGGTGCTGTTTTAACAGACCTAGTCATATCCAGAGGTTTCCCCCTCTCTTTTCCTTGCTCCCTGTCCCTCTCGCACGCCTCAGTTCTGTGTCACAGGCACACAGAGCATCGCTGAAAGTCACTTAAGAGGAGACCGAAACTTGTGTGGCAAAGAATTGGATCAAAGCAGGAAGGAAGGAACCTTCTTCCCCTTGAGCCCTGGAAAACACCTGTGAAACCTTCTCAACTGATCAGCTCATGGGAAAGCCAGGGGAAAGCACATCTGTGAGGGGGCTGCAGCCTGGCAGCCAGCCCTGGACCCACCGCAAGAGAACTGAAAGGGACTTCTTCAAGCCAGACCAGAAGGCTCCCAGCACTCCTGTTTAGCCTTCCCTGTCAGACAGTGAGTGACAGGCCAGGACTGCAGTGCTGCCCCTCAGCCCTCAGACACCACACCAGTGGCAGGGTAACTGCTCGTCTGCTGCTTTCCACCAGCCCCTTCCTGCAGCTGCTCTCCCTGGTTCCAGGCTGCTCCTATGACTCTGGAGGGAGACAGGGCCATGACCAACTGCACACCACTCCAGCTTCCCACAGCCTGCAGCAGGCCCATCACAGCTTTCCCTCCTTACTGCTCATGCCTCAGAAGCAGCTGGGGCTTGCTCTGCTCTTTTCCCATTCTGACCCAAAGGAGCATGCTAGAACAGAGCAAAGGAACTTCCTTTGCTGGGCTGAGCGTTTCTCCAGAAGCTCACCTGCCTCCACCTGGGTTTGTTGCTTGTTCCAATGTATTTTATCCACGGTTGTTCTTTAGTGACCCCAAGTTTCTAGCACAGGATCTGTGCACCTGCTTCAACAGCTCTAAAGGAACAGGCCTTGTGGCAGCTGCTTCCTTCCAGTGCCTTCTACTTGCAAGAAACACCAAGGCAGGGGTTTGGCTGAAGACTGCAACCCAGATGATGTCAGCCCCAGGATAAGCTGTTGCAATATGCAATCACACAGGGCCTCTGCCAGTAAAACCAGCAAGATCCACAGCTGGCCTAAGTCACTGAACCACTCCAGGCTGGGGCCTTCACTGCTTCCTACAACCAGCCCAGCTGCATGAAGGTGCCATTTAACGTGCCCACAGTCACTGCCACACTGCTCAGGCAAGGCCTGCGGCCGGCAAGGCTGCAGCAGTGGTGTCAGACTGTGGCAAGAGGCTCACACCTGACCAGGTGTGGCCCAGCAGACTGTAAACACCAAATCTTGGCAGCTGTTGGTCAGAGATGCTTTGAAGTGCTCCTCCTTGTCTTAAAGAGGAAGTTGCTGAGTTTTTGAACCCAATGCATGGAAAGAAAATGATATTTTATGATGTGTCAACAGGAAAGTCAACACTTGGATGGTGTGGGAGTGCTAAAATTAGCTAAGCAGTTACAGAGCTCATGTCACAAGAGAAGACATCCCCACTGCAAGGAAAGAGCTGTGGGTGGAACTGGGGAGGCAGCTGCACAAATAGGGCTCTGCATCAGGCTCTGTGTTTAGTCCCTTCCTCTCCCAGGCTGCTTGCACAATGTTGGGGAAACTCCATTTCAGCTGCAGAAGGGAGGCAGAGTTTCCTTTGTTACCCCCTCTAGGAAAGGGGAAGATTTCAAGGAGGGATTGCCCCTGCACAGGAAGCAAGAGGCAATGCCTGCTCTAAAGCAGAGCACTTCCCAGCCTTCAGGGCTGTGCTCAGGCAGGCCAGCAGCTGCTGACAGCATGAAACGAGGCCAGATCAAAAAAATGCACTTTGGTACTGGAAATCAGACACCACAGTACCAAACTGGCTGTGGAACCCCAAAGGCCCTGGCAGAGAAGCACTAGCCACCCCAGGAGGGGATGGAGAGCAGCTGGCAATAGAAATGCCAAAGAACTGGAGCAGGGCTTGGAAAGTTCCTGTCCTAGGAGCCACACAACTCAAGGATTCAGGCAAACACCTTCCACTCAGGGTTCTATGCACCAACTCCCAAAACACTAAATGAGCTTCACTTTTAAACCACAAACTGTTGGCAGAAGGCTGTGACTGCAGGTGACAGCACACAGCTGAAGGCCACTCTTCTGCTTCTGCACTTCTGTGCAGTTTAAATCAGCCCCTGAGGAAAGATCCCACGCTGCCAGCTCTGGGTGTCCCCTCTTCAGTCAAACTTCTTGGGGACTGATGGATCTTTGGGTCACAGACCACCCCTGAGTCAGTGTCGGAAACTGAGCAGAGAATGTCCCTTAGACATTGTCTGGACCTCATCAAATGGACACCACCCCCACAGCTAACTCTCAGGAGCTGCTCTGAGCTGTGGGTTTCAGAGACCTGGAATTCTGTGGTGTAACTGGAAATAAAGGCAAGAGAGGATACTCAGGTGAGTGATGACATCATGAGGAAGTTTTAATGTGGGGTTTTGGGCAAGAGGGCAAAAGCTGAAATTGCAGCACAGCTACGTTCAAGCAGACACTGCCTAAAGCTGTGGTAAGCCTGCTGATGGTCATGATGCCCCAGGGCCTGCACAGCTGCAACATCCCACCCAGAGTGTGACACTGACCAGCTGCAACCACCTTCAGCAGGATGAGCACACAGGCAGTGACTGGATAGCAGCAGGGTGAAAAAGCCAGCAGGGACTCACACTTTTCTGACAAAGGTCAGTTCATACACTTAGGTATGTCAGGGAAGTTACAGGAGGGGGATTCATGCCCACAGAATCCCTTCCTCTTCACAGCTGCTCACTAGGATGTGTAGCTGCCAAGCTATGCCACAGATACCAGCTGCCCCTCTCCCCTGCCAGCTGCTGCAGCACTGCACCTGTTGCTGGGTGGACAAGCACGTGCCTGCTGACAGCAGTGCTGCTCTGGAAGCAGCCTGTGCAGGCACACAGATCCACCAGGGAACACAAGATGGGCAAGGGAACGCTTTCCCTGCTTCCCTACCTGAATACAGCAGGACTCTGTCTGTGAGCTGGATCCTGCAACAGGCCTGCAGGAGCTGATGCAGCCTGCTCTGCCCTTAGGAGACATCAGCAGCTGCTGGTCCATGCTCCCCAGAAGGCTTCCAGCTAGGACATGAGCCACTGCCCTGTGAGGGGAAAGGACTTGGAGTGGGCACCTCCCTGGAATGCTGTAGAAGAGCTGCTGAGAAGGAGGGGGCCCAAAACTAGGGTCCAGCTTCTATGGCTGGTAAGGCTGGAACACCTTGGCATCAGCTAGGCCAGAATTCAATTGTGAAGGACAAAGAAGGCATTCAGGGCATGATCTGTGCCAGCCTCAGCCTGGGTATGACACAGGTTTATAAATGCAAAGCAAGAGACAGACCCACTGCCACCCCCCGGAAGCTACACATCACCTTCCCACTAAGGCAGCACTTCAGGTCAGGTCCTCAGAAGGTGGCAGTGCAAACCCTCACAACTCCCCACCCCATGCCCTGTGACTCTCAGCGGGGCTGTGTGAGAGGAAATCCTGTCCAAAGTGCAGCGCTCAGCCCAAGCTGCTGCTGGCTTCCACCTGTAACTGCACCTGGAGCAAAGGAAATCCTCTCTAGCACAAAGCAAGCTGATCCGTGTGTGTGCTCTCCCAAGAGATGGCCTGATGACATGGCCCCATCAAGTGTTCAAGGGACGGCCCAAATAAAACTCCTCTGAGCCTGGCCCACGCCAGGCCACTGGAGCCACCGTGAGGGAGAACAGCAGGGGAGCAGCAGGGACCTGGTGCACTTCTCCATGCTGCTGAGTCCTTTGGATCTGCCCTACCACGGAGCGAGCTCCCCACAGCCTGAGTTTGTGTTTCAGAACTTACGACACAGGCAGCAGCTCTGGGCATGTTTGGTGGGCACCATCCCTGCTCAACCCTAGAGCTTTGCTCTGCAGCCTGGGGTCACCGACCCTGCTCCACTGCTCCGTTCTTCAGCATCTCGCTTCTCTCCAGGGAAAGCCTCTGAAGGTCCTTCCCAACGTCAGGATGATCCTCCAGCTCCTCATACAGTGACCAAACAATGTCCAGCTTCCTGTAGTCCACGGGCTTGACCAGGCTGCGAACCACCTGGAGGCATCTCTGCTTCAGAGTGAACACTGGGTGAGAGCAAACACAGGCACCGGCTGGTCACAGGGGCTGGTCAGTGCTGCCCCAGGCCAGCCACCACTCCTCCAGCAGCCTTCACAGCTCACTACAAACACATGAGCTCATTTGATGCGTGAGGCACCCCTGAAATCCATCAGAGGTCTCTGCATGGCAGGGCTGTCTGTTCAGAGCTGTACCCAGGAACCCTCACCACCTCTTCCTGTCTGTGAGGCAGGTTTCATTGGGTCCCAGACCTCTCACTAGATCCTCACATTCAAATCCAAGTACATCACAGCCCCAAACAAGGCTACAGGCTTGGGGAAGAGTGGCTGGAAAGCTGCCCAGTAGAAAAGGAACTGCAGGTGTTGGTCAGCTGAAGATGAGCCAGGGTGTGCCCAGGTGGCCAAGAAAGCCACCAGCAGCCTGCGCTGGATCAGCAATGGTGTAGCCAGCAGGAACAGGGCAAGGATGGTGCCCCTAGACTGGGCACTGGGGAGGCCACACCTCGAGTACTGGGTTCAGCTCTGGGCCCCTCACTACAACAAGAACGTTGAGAGGCTGGAGCAGCTCCAGAGAACAACAAAGCAGGAGAAGGGCCTGGAGAACAGGGCTGGGGAGGAGCAGCTGAGGGAGTTAGATGAGTTCAGCCTGGTACAGCTGAGAAGAGACTTTCTGACTATCTACAGCTCCCTGAAAGGAGGCTGGAGCCAGGAGAGCTCTTCTCCCAAGGAAGAAACAGAACAAGGGAAATGGCCTCAAGCTGCCCCAGGGGAGGTTCAGGTTGGGTAAGAGGAACAATTTCTTCCCCAGAAGGGTTGTCCAGTCGCAGCCAGGCTGCCCAGGGCAGTGGTGGAGTCCCCATCCCTAGTGCAGTGTCACAGCTGTGTAGATGTGGTGCTGAGGGAGATGGTTGGGCGGCGCCCTGCTGAGGGGTGGGACTCAGGCACCGGAAAGGTCTCTTCAGCCCCAGCTCCCCTGGGCCTCGCAGCCCGCGCCCTTACCTGGCAAGGTGATGTCTGCCGTGCGTACGTCCGGAGCCACCACCAGCAGCTCCTGCCGGTTCACCAGGAGCCCATCGTTTGTCCACGCGTCCCGGAACAGCCAGAGGTGACCTGGGGCAGCAGACGGCGGAATCAGAGCCATTACCCCTCCTTCTAACCACCCGTCCCCGGTCAGAGGCCGCCACCGCGGCCCTGCAAGGAAGTCCCCGAGAGGACAGCGCTGCGGCCCCCTGCTCCTCGCAGCTGGCACGCCCGCTCACGGACTCCCAGGCCCCCTTCCTCGGCCAGCCGGCCGCCCAGCCCCCACGCACCCCGGTAGCTGCGCATGAGGCGGCCGGTGCGCGGCTTCAGCACGGGGTAGGAGCGCAGCTTGCCCTCGAAATCCACCCAGAGCGGCAGCACGGAGCGCGGGCTGCGGTTGTTGAAGATGACCTCGGAGAGCTCCGCGCTGCTGGGGGAGCGCAGCCCGGGACCGCGCTCCGCCGGCGCCATCTCGGCCCCGCGCCCGCCGCGCGCACGCGCCCCGCCCGGGCCCCGCCCCGCCGCTACCAGCGCGTGCGCCCGAGCCCCAGCCCGGCGGACCGGCGCGCGGCGCCCGGCAGGTAGCTCAGCGGGCAGCGTCCGCGCGGCCCCGGCAGGCTCTGCGGCAAGCGAGGGTTCGCCAGGCCCGGGCGGGGCAGAGACACGACTCGGACTCGGCTCCTGTGCAACACGTCCCAGCCTTTAATGTCTGCTCATCCACCGCACGCAGCAGCAGCGCGGGAGGGCAGCCCCCGAGGAGCAGGGCAAGAAGCCTGAGACCCCACGGCTAGAGAACTTCAAGCCGTCTGCAAGGGCGGGTGCAGGGGACACCTTTCTGTGTGGGCACGGTGCCACTGCCGTGCAGCCAGCTCCCCTGCTCGCCCCGTGCCCGGGACACGCTGCAGCCACCAGCGCTACACGGCTGCTCAGGGGCTGTGCTCAAGCAGCACCTGCGGTTTGCTAGGGCTTTGTCAGCAGGGCCCCACACAGGTGTGGCTCAGACCTTCGCTGGGGTCAGCAGTAAGCTGGGGAGCAGGAGGGAAGCCAGCAGCACCAGCACACCAGGTACGCACAGGCATTTGCTTGCCGCAACACAGGCTGGTTCGTTAGTTGCTTACAGGGGGCAAGGCCATAGAAGTAGCTAACTGCAGCACCACCCAAAGCAACATCTGTAAAGCCTCCAGACTGAGCCCTGTTAGTGGTGTGAAGATACAAGGAGACTGCTCCAGCTTGGGAAGAAAATCAGCTGTCACCCCACAGCTGCCTCAGCCTTTCCTACCATTAGCAGAGGAAACAAACACTTAAGACATGGCAGACTGAGGTGAAGGAAGCCATTACTAATTCTCCTACTGACCTTCAGTTTGGGTGGCAGGGAGGAAAGAGGTGATGTGAACAACAAGGTTTCAGAACACAGAGCACAAGCGGCAGCTCTCAAGTTGATCTCCAGGTTAGTATTTGTTACACAGCTTCCAGACAGGTGGTGTGGTTTCTTTGCTCAGGAGCTCTGCTCGCTCAGCGCCGGGCTGCTCCGCGGGCTCTGGGGCTGTCCCTGGGGCTGTCCCTGGGGCTGTCCCTGCACCCCAGGCAGGTCACCAGAAGGCTCTCCTCTCCTCGGCGCGCTCCCAGGTGCGCCTCAGCAGATAGACAGCGGCGTGCAGCCCCCCGACGTTCACCCACACCGTCTGCCCCTTGCGCCAGATGTGGCCCAGCCGCGACAAGGCCTGCAGAGCACAGACAGTGCTGGGGCTTCACCAGAGGGACAGTTTGCTTTGGAAAGAGCTCGGTTATCCCAACCCCCACGCCTGATGGCATCATCAAATGACTCTTCAGGTACAAAGCTGTTTAAATGTTACTGCTGATTGCTCTAAAAAGAGATCATTTGGGCTGGAAGGCACCTCAAAGCTCATCCAGTCCCAACCCCCTGCCCTGTCCCACCTCCCACCAGCCCAGGTTGCTCAAGGCCTCGTCCAGCCTGGCCTTCAACACCTCCAGGGAGGAGGCAGCCACAACCTCCCTGGGCAACCTGTTCCAGTGACTCCCCATCCTCACTCTAAAGAATTTCTTCCTCCTCTCCCGTCTCAATCTCCCCTCTCCCAGCTCAAAGCCATTGCCCCTCTTCCTGACACTCCCAGCCCTTGTCAAAAGGCTCTCCTGTACCCCTTCAGGTACTGGAAGGCTGCCAGAACATCTCCCTGTATCTTCAACTAGATCAGTTATGCTTAGGGCCCCAGACAACCTGACCTCGAACACCTTCCATCTTCTGCACAGAAGTCAGCTCACAATGCTTCCCTGAGTGTATGTGCAGGTGTAGGGGGTCTGCTGTCCCACAGAACACACCTTGGCAAAGCACTTCTTGTCCTGTGTCAGCAGCACAGCCCTGCCAGTCCCTGGCGCGCAGATCCGGCCCATCTCCAGCAGGCAGGCTGGGTACAGGTCCCAGTTCTTCTTCTTCGACCCCACCCTGCAAAATCCATCCCTGTGACTGCTGAAAACCAGCTCCCTGCTGCTGCTCCAGACACGGGCGAGCTCACTGGGGACCGGTGCACTACCAGCAGCAGCCTGTGTTCTGAGCAGAGCAGTGCTTCTTCAGCAGGCCCAAGGAAGCGAGCAGAGGGACCCCAGCCCCAGGCAGCAGCGCCAGGCAGAGGCCTCCCCAGCCAGCCCTCACCTCTTCCCGAAGGGCATGTCCGAGACAACGATGTCCACGCAGCCGGTGCGCAGCGGCAGGTTGCAGATGTCCCACTGGATGATGTCCAGGGCTATGCCTGGGGCAGTGCTGCTGCAAGCACAAAACCTTTGCCTCAGACATGGTGTGGTACTCGGAAGGTTTGAGGTGAGGAGGTCTCTTGGGTTAGCAAAAGAACAAGGGACAGAAATGCCCCAGGGCACAGTGGAGTTCATCACAACACTGCAGGGAACATAGCTCCCTGCTGCTCCTCTCACCTTTCCTTACTCTCCTGCTTCTTTAGCAAAGAGCAGATGTTGTTTGCTGCTCTCTTCACGGCCTGTGGGTTGTTGTCTCCAGCAATATGGTAGCAGCTCGGCCACTCTGTGGCTCCCTGGGGGCAAACATTGAGAATCAGCAACATCAGCACCAACCCTGCTTCACTTGAAACAAAACCTGAGAGCCACCCAGGGTGAGAGAGTGCAACAAAGCACCTGGCAGTGGAAGCACAATTCCCCAACAGGTACCTGTCAGGGGCATTATGCATCTTAACAAAGGCTTTGGGATTTGGTCTCTTAGAATCATAGAATCAATAAGGCTGGAAAAGACCTCAGAGATCATCAAGTCCAACCTGTCACCCAAGACCTCAGGACTAACTAAACCATGGCTCCAAGTGCCACATCCAATCCTTTTTTTAACACCTGCAGGGATGGTGACTCCACCACCTCCCTGGGCAGCACATTCCAATGGCCAATTCCTCTTTCTGGGAAGAATTTCTTCCTAACCTCCAGCCTAAACCTCCCCTGGCACAGCTTGAGACTGTGTCCTCTTGTTCTGGTGCTGGGAGCCTGGGAGAAGAGACCAACCCCCACCTGGCTACAACCTCCCTTCAGGGACTTGTAGAGAGCAAGAAGGTCTCCCTGAGCCTCCTCTTCTGCAGGCTAAGCAACCCCAGCTCCCTCAGCCTCTCCTCACAGGGCTGTGCTCCAGACCCCTCCCCAGCCTCCTTGCCCTGCTCTGGGCATGTTCAAGAGTCTCAATGTCCTTAAACTGAGGGGCCCAGAACTGGATGCAGGACTCAAGGTGTGGCCTAACCAGTGATGAGTACAAGGGCAGAATGACTTCCCTGCTCCTGCTGGCCACACTGTTCCTGATCCAGGCCAGGATGCCATTTGCCTTCTTGGCCACCTGGGCACACTGCTGGCTCCTGCTCAGCTGCTGTCCACCACTACCCCCAGGTGCCTTTCTGCCTGGCTGCTCTCCAGCCACTCTGACCCCAGCCTGTAGCACTGCCTGGGGTTGTTGTGGCCAAAGTGCAGCACCTGGCACTTGGACTCGTTCCATGACATCATGCTGGACTCTGCCCATCTGTCCAGCCTGGCAAGGTCCCTCTGCAGAGCCCTTCCTGCTGCAGCTTTGGGAAGGAAAACCTGGTCATGGCAGTTGCACCTGTGCAGAAGCTGGTGAGATACTTCTGGGATTTGCTACTCAATTCTCACCAATAAAGCTTCCCTGTATGAATCAGCTGCAGAGAGCATCAAGTTTTACTGAGCTAGACAATGGAGGAAGAATCACCTCTATGGGGATTGCACCAGTGCCACACATGGGATCCACGATGATGTCTGTTGGCTGAGGATCACAGAGTCTGGGGAACAGAGAAAGATGAGAGGAGCCTGAAAACCTGCATTTCTGCAAGGAAGGGAAACTGAACTAATTTAATCACTCTGACCCTACCAAACCCTCCCCGTGACTGTTTTTAATACTCATCTATTAGCATTTCCTAGGCAGCAACACAGAGAGATCTCTGGTGCTTGGAAAGCAGCTAACACAGCAACCCCCCAGGTAATCACAGGCCACTCTGCTTCACCACTTGCTGCTTTCTCATTTCTGAACAATCAGCTTTTGAGGAAGCAGTGGGGGGGTAAAGGATCCCACTGTGAGCCCCGGCTCAGCCTGGCTGCACAGCACTCTGACCTCAGCATGCCGTACGCCAGCGTGGAGCGGAGGGTGGTGGGGCCGAAGTGAGTGATGTTCCTTCTGTGCAGGCTCTCCTCAGTCAGGGCAATGCCCACAACTACTTCACTGTTGTGGATGTTCAGAAGAACCTAAAGAAAAAACCTGGGACTCAGTTTCAGGAGCAGCAGCAGTTCTCCACACTGAGCCTGGAGAGGAGCTGGCAGTTCAGAGCCAGGAGCAATGGAGAGAGAGCATTCTGGAAGGCAGTTTGATGGAGCACTCACAGCTGTCCTCGTTCACACAGAGCATTTCCTTTCACACAAGCCTTCAGAGGTGCTGCAGCAGCAGCCTGGCTCTTAAAAGGCTCTTTTTGATAGGTATGGGGGAGAAATCTGGCAAGTCCTGCAAGTCACAGTGAAGCATTTGCAGAGCAGCACTAAAAATCCCATTCCTGATCCCCTCCCCTGTAGCACTTAGGAAGGCCCAGGACAGTGAGCCAGCTCTTAACAGACCTGCAGGGAAAACTTTTCCTGCCCCTCAGAAGTGGAGCAGGTCCTTGGCTGTCCTTTCAAATCTCTGCTCTTCCCCTGCTAAGAAATAACTGGGCAGCTACTGTTAACCCTTTTTGTCCTCTTCAGCCATCCACCTACAGCTTGTGGATGAGGCACCTGCTGTCAGCTTGCACTCACACAAACCCCTGGGTTAAAGGAAGGTTGCATCAGGTGCATCTACAGCTGAAGGTGCTACATGTACCTAAATGTGACCAACACCAAATGCTACAGGAGGAGGTGACCCTCGGCACCAGAGCCTTTGCTGTGGTTAAGGGAGACCCAGCCCAGCTGCCCTGTGTGTAATGATGTTACCCATTGAGCCTGAGGAGAAGACAACAGTGTTTGCAGGACAAAGAGGGCCCTGGGGAAGAGCAGAAGTGCCCCACTGGGCCACAAAGAGACGATTATTACGGGCAGCCAAAGCACCAGCAAGTGGTGGGATCTGCAGGTGCACTCAGTGTGCCAGTGGAGTGAATGGTGCTGAGGAGGCTGTGACTCAGCACTGCCAGCCCCAGCTCCAGGGGCAGCTGCTGAAGGGCTTCTGGAGACGTCTGAGCATCAGAGCTAGGAAGGGTTAGAGACAGGCAGGTGAGCAGGGCCCGGGCAGGAGGCTGTACCTCTACATCGAAGGCAGTCATGTCAGCCTTCCACTGGAAGTGCTCCTGCACAGCTCCCCCGAAGTCCCTGGCAGCCTCGTTGGAGGTGAAGCTGTGCTTGTCCCCTGCCCTGTTGCAGGTGACTCGGAACTTCAGCACCTTTGTACCCGCCTTGGCCTCGCTCCCAGAGCCCTCCTGCAGCTCATCCTCGGCATCCTCCTCCTGCTCCTCCTCCCCGTTTTGGGCCTCTGCTGCTTGTGTCTCCCCTGTGTCCTGATCATGGGTGGGCTCCACACTGGCAGAGCTCTGGGCAGAGGCCTCCTCTCTGCTTGTGCCCTTTGGCTCTGAGCCTTGCTGCTCCCCCTCCTCCTGCAGCTTCTCTCTGCTGGCAGCACGCTGCACACTCGGCCTTTTGCGCCTGCTCTTTTTCTTTTTCAAGCTGTTGTTCAGCTTCCAAACCTTCAAGGGATTGGTCCAAGGCAGTTTTTTAACCAAATCTTCCAAATCCTTTAGGGCATCTTCCTTTAAAAGACAAAAGAGTCATGTCTGCAGTCAGTCCATCCCTCTACAGATGTCTGTCCCAGAGTAGTTCCCCAGGCAGGTAACCCCCCACATGCTCAAGCCAGACTTGCAGCTTCCTCTGTGAATTCTGCCCTGATTAAACTGAGCTGTACTTGAAGTCACAGGACCCAGAGAATGTCATCATTTCTCTTGTTAAATAATGAGCCAACACTGAACTAAGTGGCTGCAGTGACACTTTACTGTCCTAAGTGTGGCCTCTACCAGTGTGGCATCAGCTCTTGTCCTAGATGTTGACTGTGCAATACGTTGAACCACAGAAGAGCACTTCCAGTTCTCCTGCCAGCAAAGAACTGGGATCACATCACAAATAAACTCCCAAACTGCCTCATGAAGCAGGGCATTTTCTGAAGCTTGTCTTAAAATAGAACCCACTCCAGACCCCAACGCTATGGATAAAAGAGATAAAAGAGTAACTCACCTTGCTTGCTTTGAATTGATAGTCCTTGAACTCCTGAACAACAACAAATAAATTATCCACTGACCTCAGGCGGTGCACCTGGAAGAAAGGAGAAGCCCCGGGGGCGTTAGTGGCTGCATGCCCGGGAGGTTGTTTACTGCAGTCGGCACTTTGACACCTTTCAGCCAGCCTCAAGACCACACCCTCCCAGTCCCTGCTGGCAGGGGGATTACCCTTCGCCGTGCAAAGCCAGCAGGAAGCTGAAGCTTCCCATCTCCGACTTCACCCGCCCCAGCAAACACAACATGACCTGGAAATGGCTCTTGAAACTGGGGCAGGGCTTTTGGTGGTTTTTTCGTAACGAACATCCCTGCACCGGCAGCATCGCGCCGGGCCCGGACCCTGTCCCTCCCGCCAGAGCCAGCGCTGGTCAGCGAGGCCGGGAGTGGGGACGGAGCGGGAAACCCGTACGGACCTGCGGCAGGCTCCCGGCCGGGACCTCGAAGTAGATCTTGCCCCGGTCCTTGCTGATCCTGGAGGCCGAGCCCAGCTTCTCCTGCACTTCTTCGGCCGCCGTCAGCTCGAACCCTGTGGGCACGGTGGCGCCGATGACGGCGGCCAGCTCCGCGCCCTCCTCACACGGGGCCGGCCCCTGACCGCCGCCGCCGGCCGCCGCCGTTTCCGCCATGTCCGGCCACTGAGGGAGGCCTGCGGACGGTGACCGGCAGGCCGCGCCGGGCCCTCCCGCACGTGCCGCCGCCACTTCCGCTTCCGGGTCGGGCGCCGCTCCCGATCTCCGGCCGCGGGGCAGCAGCGCCCCCTGGCGGCCAGCGGCGCTGTGCTCCGCCGCTCTGCTGCGCCGCTCGCTGCGGGCGGCAGGCGGCGCCCGGTGCCGGGCCGTGGCGGAGCGCGGCGGGGAGCGACGGGGCGGCCGCCGCCTGCCTGGGGAAGGCGCTGCCAGGCGGGCCCCGCGCCGCAGGTCTGTGTCTGTGCGGAGGGGCCGAGGATGGGCACGGGGAGCACAGCGGGCGGCAGGGGTGATCCGTCCGCGCCGTAACTCCCGGTGCTGATCCCCTCCGGAGTGCTGCCAGCGCACGGTGCAACCCCAGGCACGCCCCTGGCAGCCCTCCGCGCTCCCAGGGTGGGGGTGGCCGAGAGCTGCCCTTGCGTCCCCCGGACGCTGCTGGGCAGGGAGGGTCGCTGCTGGCTGCGCAGGCTGTGGCTGCGCTGCTGGTGCTGTGCCGGCTCCGCACCCACGTGGCACCGCTGTGGCTGCTGCAGCTGTTGGGTGTGGGGGGCAAGCCCTAGCTGCCCACTTACACAACCCTGGAACCATAGTTTGGGTTGGAGGGAGACCCCTGCCAGGGGCAGGGACACCTCCCCACCAGCCCAGGCTGCTCAAAGCCTCATCCAGCCTGGCCCTGAACACCTCCAGGCTTGGAGGCTCCACAGCTTCTCTGGGCAGCCTGTGCCAGTCCTCACCACCCTCCTGGGGAAGAAGTTCCTCCTAATGTTTAATCTAAATCTGTCTTTACCCACTCTGAAGCCATCGCCCCCGGCCCTGTCACTCCAGGCTCTTGTAACAAGCCCCTCCCCAGCTCTCCTGCAGCTCCTTCAGGTACTGGAAGGCTGCTCTGAGGTCTGCCCCGAGCCTTCTCTTCCTTCTTTCCTTATTATAAAAGGTACAGAATTTCCTTGTGCTGCTGGCTATTGTCCTTGGCCCCTTTCCATCACCAGAGCTGATTTTTAACTGAAAAACTACCTGCTGAATGTTTTTCTTCAGGAGGCACGGAGAGCAGCCCACCCTGGACCTCTCCTGGCCAGGGCAGCGTGACAAGGTCTGAGCTGTGTGCAGCTGCAGAGGCCTCCTGCTCCCCCCTGCCCTCCCTTCACTTTTCCCCAGTCCCAGGTTTATAAATGTAAAGAGGGCTTGTCCTGTAGCAGCTCCTCCCTGCAGCAGCCCCCCTGCAGCAGCCCCCCCTGCAGCAGCTCCTCCCTGCAGCAGCTCCCCCTGCAGCAGCTCCCCCTGCAGCAGCTCCCCCTGCAGCAGCTCCCCCTGCAGCAGCTCCCCCTGCAGCAGCTGCAGTGCCTGCTGGCAGCAGCTGTGTTTGTTTTCCCTCCCCTGCATGCTGTGACTCTGCTGTGCCATTTTGCTGGGGGCAGGATGCCTGCAGCACTGCTCCTGCCGGCAGCCTCCTGCAGCAGGCTCTGCCTCCTGGGAGAGGTGTGTGTGAGGGCAGGGCTCAGAGCTGTGCCTTCTGTGCCACCCAGTTATTTTTAACTGGTGATTCAAGTCTGAAAATAGAGAATTAGAGCCATGGAATTTGGGTCAGGAACATACTGGGGAGAAAGTCTCTGTGAAATGTCTCCTTTGAGGAGATTTGAAAACAAGCTGCAGCAGGGGCAGCCACGGGGCACATCCACAGCTGCTTTGGAGCAGGGTCTGTGCCACGGGCGGGCAGTGCCAGGGGAAGGGGCGAGGTGCCCCTGGCAGCTGCTGAAGCAGTGGGAGGGTAGAGGATGTGATCTGTGACACTGCAGTGTGTTCCAAGGTGTGGATAACGCTGGGGTGGTTGTGTGGCTGCTGCAGTGCTGCATGGCCTGCTCCCAGGCTCCCTGCCCACAGAGCGGCGTGGGCATGCTGTGGGCATGCTGTGGGCATGCAGCTCCTGCAGCAGCACGGCCCCAAGCAGCCAGGTGTAGGCTGTGTCTTGCTGCTCACCTCCAGATCTCGCTCAGCTCTGTGCCACAGCAGCAGCCCCAGCCAGGCAGAGCTTTGCCACGCTCTGAGCTGCTCTCAGCAGCACAACCTGCAGCACCTTCTGGTCAAGCTGCTTGCCAGGCACTGAAACTCATTCTGTGTGCCTGGCCTGGCAGCAGCAGCTCTGACCTTTCCCAGCTGGTCCCAGCTGGAAAGGTGAGAAGCAGCACTCAGGCTGCTGTGCTTCTGCTCCTGGAGCCTGTGCCAGCAGTGCCCATGGAATTCTCTGCTGCTGGTGCAGAGACAGCTCCATGGCTTCTGCTCAGGCCTGAATTTGTGCACTGCAGCTCTGGTCTGTAGAGGAGCTGCACTGCACCTCCAGAGCTGTGCCAGTCCTCTGGAGGCAGCAGGAATGGCTGAGGGGCAAGGAGGTAGTTTCTGTAGGTGAGGATCTGCTCACCCCAGAGGAGCCCTTGGCACCCACAGGCTGGTGATCTCTGCCTCCTTGCAAACCAGGGTACAGAGTCCATGCAGGGGCCTAGCACCAGTTTCTGACCCTTGGGTCAGGGGGGTTGCCCTCATTGTCACTTCTGGGGTATCCTGAGTGGCTTTGAGCTGGCAGAGGGCAGACTTAGACTGGAGAGGAGGAAGAAGTCCTTGGCAGGGAGGGTGGTGAGACACTGGCACAGGCTGCCCAGGGAGGCTGTGGCTGCCTCCTCCCTGGAGGTGTTCAGGGCCAGGCTGGATGAGGCCTTGAGCAGCCTGGGCTGGTGGGAGGGGTCCCTGCCCATGGCAGGGGGCTGGAGCTGGATGAGCTTTGAGTCCCTTCCAAGGCAAAGCCTTCTGTGAATCTGAGGCTGTCCTAGCCCAGAGGATGAACTGCTCTGAGTAGCTGAGAGCTCTGCAGTCACTGCTGGCACTGCTCTGGGGGACCTTCAGTGGCTGCTGGGCTGTGGTGTACACACTGCCAGCTGCCTGCAGAAAGGAGCTGGCTGACCAGGGCTGCTCTGTGTTCTCCTTCCTTGCTGCTCTGACTCCTGGAGTAGCAGCAAACCTGCTGAGTGCCTGCCTGCACTGAAGGCTGCACAGTGGGAGGTGCAATCAGACCTTTGCTCTTCCAGTCTGAAACCCTCTGAGTGGCAGAGGAACTTCTCAGTGAAGAGTGCCCCTTAGGCTCTTTGTGACCTCTGTAGGAAGGAGCTGCTTTCAGGGGACTTGGGCAGCAGCTTTACCACTTCCTCTTCGAATGTCACACTTGCTGCCTGCCTTTTGGTGCTGGTTTCACCTCCTCTCTGCCTGCCTCTGCCACCCAGTCACTGCAGGAGTCAGGGGGAAGTGAGGGATTTGCTCAGATAACCTTTTGACCTGCAAGCATCTCCTGCCCTGCTGATAGCCAGCTCTGCTGGGAGACAAGAGTCTTAGAGGCACAGAGATGAAGAAGGCAAAGTGCAGAGTGCAGATTTTCTCTCAGGTTTTGAGGCTGAGCTGTGTGGGTAAGGTCTGGCTGCAGAGGGACAGCCCAGCCTGTGGTGTGCCTGCAGAGCAGCCAGGCAGGTCTGATGGCATCCAGTCCTTGGTGCTGCCTCAGTGGCCTGTGTGCAGGAGGAGCTTGCATGGCTGAGGAGCTCTTGCTCTTCCAGTTGGGGAAACCACCCCGTGGCCCTGTGCCATGCGGAGCAGAAGCAGTGTCACAGCTCCTGCTGAGCCAGCACAAGCTTCCAAGACTGGAAACACAATAATCCCTGAACTCATTTCCAGCTGCTCTGGAGGCACAAACCATGGCGTGGCTTGGAGAGCTTCTGGCTTTGGCCCTGGGGAAGGGAAAGGGGGAAGGGGTGGCTCACAACCCCACACTTGTTTCAGGTGCCAGCACAGCCTGTGCAGGGTGTGTGAGCAAACAGGGCCATGCAGACACCACCTTGCAGAGGCCAGGGCATCTGCTGCTGGAACTGCCTGCACCACCCCAGCAAAGGCTCCTTCGTGGGAAGAAGCCTCCCTGCAGGGTGAGCCCAGCCTGGGTGCTCGCTGCTGGCTCCGAGCCCCTGTCCCTGTGAGCAGCACTGCAGGAGCCTGTGGCAGGCTGGGGATCCTGGCAGTTACTCAGCAGGGAGACTGCAGCCAGGAAGTGTGAAATTCAGCCTCCTTTTAGCACCCACTTTTGGTTTTCCTTCTGCTCTCTTCATTCCAGTGAATGACTTTGAGTTCTGCTGAGCTGGGCTGTTGAAATTTGTCCCTGGTTTAATTTCTTTCCTTCTTTGTGGCGTCAGGAGATTCTGCTCTGCCCATGCCCTCCTGCCCTCCTGCCCAGCTCTGGCATCTTTTGTTTCAATGTTTTTCTAATATCCCTTCTTCATTTGCTGCTGGGGACAAGCAGTTCTGCTTCTCTCTGTCCTTCCACCCTCTCCTTGTCCTTTTCTGGGTCCCCTGCTCCCCCAGCACCCCTCCAGCCAGCAGCTGCCCAGAGCTGTGTGCTGCCCTGGTCTGTGGTATTTAAAGAGCTGTGGGGCTGGTGCTTAGGGACATGGTTCAGTGGTGACCTTGCAGTGCTGGCTTGGAGCTTGGACTGGATGATGCTGAAGGTCTCCTCCAAGCAAAGCTGCTCTGTGGTGCTGTGTTCCTGCCCATCAGCAGGGCTTCAGGACACCTGGGTTTGGGCTGGCACCTACCCTTGCCTCTGCCATGCCAAGGCTGCTGTGCTGCCCCAGTGCAGCCCTTCCATGGTGAGGGATGAGTGCTCAGCATGCAACAGAGCCGGCTGGGGCTGGGGCAGCAGCCCTGTGCCTGTCCTGTCACCACTGTGCACGTGGAGCCCTGGCAGTGCTGGGGTGAGGGTTGGACTCCATGAGCTCAAAGGTCTCCTGCAAGCCAAGGGACTCAGTGAGCCATGGAGGGAAGCAGGCCCTGGGCAGAGCTGCTGGCCTCCCTTCCAGCCCAGAGCAGTTGCTGATGAGCTGGCAGCATCCATTTCATGGCTGGTTTGGGATGGCCCTGCAGAGCTTTGCTGCCCAGTTGTGTTTTCCTAACACCTTTTGTGTGAAGCTTTATTTCCCTAGGAGCTGATTGCTCAGTGAGGAGGCTGAGGCTTGCATCCCAAACATCCCTTAGGGGCAGAATGGAGTCTGGCAGAACAGTGCAGCCTCAGTCTCTTGTATTTGTTTTCCATGGGAGCTCTTAGAGAGCCTTTAACTCCTCTCTGGGAACCTTGACCACCTCTGCTGCATTGCAGTATCAAGAGCTGCATCAACTGACCTGCTGCTAAATCCCTGTGACCCCAGAGCCTCCTTCCTAAGGCCTGACATGTTGGATCCCCCACTCTAAAGAGGTGTTGGACACTCAGCTCTCCTGCTCCCTGGATGAGCTTTCAGGTCCCTTCCAACCCATTCTGTGGTTCTATGACTCCAGGAGAAGCAACCCTGGGTGCCAGAGAGGCTTCCTGCTGCACCTTCCTCCTGAATAATGTGGTGTAAGGGGGTGAGCTGACAACTCACCCCTGATACTGAGGTTTCCCTTCCAAACCTGCAGTCAGCACTACCAGTCTGCAGCAGCTCTTCAGGCATCCTCCTGCTCCCTCAGGCCAGGGCAGCCCCTGGGCATGCTCTGGTGTGCACAGGAAGTTGTCAGCAGAGCTGCAGGGCCAGGGATGCTCTTCCCAAGCAGATGCCTGACTGATTATTCAACAGCACTGCTGGAGGGAGATGCCTTCTGGGTTAGATATTGTTGAAGCCAGTCCATGAAATCAGCTGTGGGGAATCCAGACTTGGGCATTGAATCAGGAAGGTATTTTGAAGTGAAACTGGGAGAGTTGTGCAACTGCCCAGGGAGCAGGGCCTAGAAGCAGCTCCAGGTTTGGATCTCCTGGCTGGTTTCCTGCAGTTTGTTTGTTCCATATCCATGACTACCTGGCTGTTAGAAGCAGACTTTTTCATCAGCTGTGGCTCATGTGGGATCTGTGCAGCTCTCACAGTCATTCCTGCCTCCTTGGTCCCCTGGGCTGTGGATGCCCAGCCCCTGGCCAGCCCATCTTGCTTTCTGATGCTGCCCCACCAGGGAGCCTCTCCCTGGTCTGGAGGGAATCCCTGCAGCACCAGACAGTGACATCTGATAGCTGCCAGAGAGTCAGGAGTGGCTGCTTGGAGCCCTGATATGTGAGGCATCATCACACTGTGCAAGGTCACAGGGCCAGGGGAGGGGCTTTGGGGCAGCACATCCAGCCCCCTGCTCCTGGCTGCAGGAGGGTGTTGGGGTACCCCTCTGTGTTCATGGCCTGCCTTGGTCCAGCTGCACTTGTGACGTCCCTCTGCGGTGTAGGTCACCTGTGGGGGATGTGGTCTGCAGGGCACCAACTTCCCTGCCCCTTGGTGAGGGCTGCAGTGCAAAGCCACCTGCAGGGTGTCAGAGTGGCTCTGTCCCATCAGCCTGTGTTGTCTGGAGGGTAGGTCGGTGCCCTGAGGAGTGCCCCTTGAGGGAGGTGGGGGTGGCCTTGGGGGAGGCAGCAGGCTCCCTGAATTTGGGGCTGCCCTCGGCTGCTCTCATGTCATACAATCATAGAATCATAGAATCATAGAATCATAGAATTAGTCAGGGTTGGAAGGGACCACAAGGATCATCTAGTTCCAACCCCCTGCCATGGGCAGGGACACCCCACACTAGATCAGGCTGGCCACAGCCTCATCCAGCCTGGGCTTAAACACCTCCAGGGACGGGGCCTCAACCACCTCCCTGGATAACCCATTCCAGGGCTTCACCACTCTCATGGTGAAGAACTTCTTCCTCACATCCAGCCTGAATCTCCCCATTTCCAGCTTCATTCCATTCCCCCTAGTCCTATCACTACCTGAGATCCTGAGAAGTCCCTCCCCAGCCTTCTTGGAGCCCCCTTCAGATACTGGAAGGCCACAATGAGGTCACCTCGGAGCCTTCTCTTCTCCAGACTGAACAGCCCCAACTCCTTCAGTCTGTCCTCATAGGAGAGGTGCTCCAGCCCTCTGATCATTCTCGTGGCCCTTCTCTGGACACGCTCCAGCACGTCCACATCTCTCCTGTAATAGGGGCTCCAGAACTGGAGGCAGTACTCCAGGTGGGGTCTCACCAGAGCTGAGCAGAGGGGGAGAAGCACCTCCCTTGACCTGCTGGTCACACTTCTCCTGATGCAGCCCAGGATCTGATTGGCTTTCCGGGCTGCAAGTGCACACTGAGAGCTCCTGTTGAGCTTCTCGTCCACCAGCACCCCCAAGGCTCTCTCCTCAGGGCTGCTCTCCAGCCAGTCCCTGCCCAGCCTGGATTTGTGCCTGGGATTGCCTCGACCCAGATCAGGACCCTGCCCTTGGTCTTGTTGAAGCTCATGAGGTTGGCTTGTGCCCACCTCTCCAGCCTGTCCAGGTCCCTCTGGATGGATCCCTTCCCTCCAGCCTGTGTCTGCTGCACCACACAGCTTGGTGTCATCAGCAAACTTGCTGAGGGTGCACTCGATGCCACTGTCCATGGCACCCACAAAGATGTTGAACAAGACAGGTCCCAGGACTGATCCCTGAGGGACTCTGCTTGTCCCTGGCTTCCACTGGGACATGGACCTGTTGACAGCCACTCTTTGGGTGCAGCCATCAAGCCAGTTCTGTATCCATCTAGTGGTCACACATCAAACCCATGTGTCACCAGCCTGGAGACCAGGAGGTGGTGCAGGACGGCGTCGAAGGCTTTGCTCAGGGCCAGGTAAACGACATCAGTTGCTCGCCCCTCATCTATTAATGCTGTCACCTGCTCATAGAAGGCCACCAGGTTTGTCAGGCAGGATGCACTGGTTAGGCCACACCTTGAGTACTGTGCCCAGTTCTGGGCCCCTCAGTTTAGGAAGGATGTTGACTTGCTGGAACGTGTCCAGAGAAGGGCAACAAAGCTGGTGAGGGGTTTGGAACACAAGCCCTATGAGGAAAGGCTGAGGGAGCTGGGGTTGCTTAGCCTGGAGAAAAGGAGACTGAGGGGTGACCTTATTGCTCTCTACAACTACCTGAAGGGAGGTTGTAGCCAGGCAGAGGTTGGCCTCTTCTCCCAGGCATCCAGCACCAGAACAAGAGGACACAGTCTCAGGCTGCGCCAGGGCAGGTTTAGGCTGGATGTTAGGAAGAAGTTCTACACGGAGAGAGTGATTGGCCATTGGAATCGGCTACCCGTGGAGGTGGTGGAGTCACCTTCACTGGAGGTGTTCAGGAGAAGACTTGATGGGGTGCTTGGCTGTATGGTCCAGTTGTTGGGTGGGTTGGATTGGTTGATGGGTTGGACGCGATGATCTTGGAGGTCTCTTCCAACCTGGTGTATTGTATTGTATTGTATTGTATTGTATTGTATTGTATTGTATTGTATTGTATTGTATTGTATTTGCCCTTGGCAAAGCCATGCTGACTACTCCCAATCACCTCTTCACTGTTCTTCTGAGTCATTAGTGCCTCCAGGAGGCATGGAGCATGGAGGCGTCAGTCACTGTTTTGCTGGCCCGGGGCTGCTTTCCTAGCCTGGATACTCCGTGGGCTGGAGCTGGCTGGGATGAGAGGTGCCAGCAGAGGGGCAGCCCCCCGGCCCCACGCTCACACCTGCAGTGCCCTCACCTGGCCAAGCCCCCTGGCTGGGGGCGTCTGCCGCGGGCAGGAGCAGCCTGTGCCGGCGCGGAGCTCCTGCGGCGCTCTGCAGGCTCTGCAGCTGAAGGGCTGCAGCGTTTTGCATGCTGCGCTGCCGCGGCCCGGCCCGGGCTGGCTGCTCCCGAGAGCAGGACACCGCTGGGGGATCCTCTCGGGAGCTGCCGGCTCGGCGCTGGCCTCGCTCCCTGCGCAGGCGGCAGTCCCCCTCCCGCCTGCCGCAGCCTCTCTGCTGCTCTCAGCTCCTTTCCTCCTCCCAAGTGCATGCCAGGGGCTAGATGCCAAAAGCTGGCAATGAAACAGCTCTGGGAAGAGCCTGGAGCAGGAGCAAAAGAGGACGTGGGCAGTGTGCCGAGGCGAGGGGCAGCAGCTGCCGGCTGGGGGCTGAGCTCCCAGCACCCTGTGCCCAGTGCGAGGCAGAGGAGCTGCCAATGCTGGAGACAGCCTCTGGCCTCCCCCTGTGAATCCTCCTGGGCTGTCTGTGCATCTGCCCAGGGGAAAAACCAGGCAGACCCCAGGCAAAGCCTCTGGAAGCAGCCTGTGCCACACACTGGGAAGTGCAAGGAGAACAGGAGGGGCAGCTGTCAGCAGAGAGCTTGGTGGCACCATTCAGTGGCTGTGGCAGGGGCTGCCTGCGTGCCCAGGAGGGTGCTGGGGGACCCTGCACAGCTCAGCTCATGCTGCCCAGGAACAGGAGGCTGGAAACTTGCTTGTGAGGAAAGCAGTGGGGATTGGAGAGGTCCTTCAGGCTGAGCCAGCAGGAGAGCTCTGAGTTACTGGAGAGAGAGGGGCTGGAGGAAGCAGTACCCTGAGTGCAGCTGAATCAGCACCTCCTGACTAGAGTGCAGGGCCCCCGAGGGCCCCTGGGCTGGCATCGGTGTGCCACAGGCAGGCTGGGAGCACAGGGCTGCTCCCCTCAGAACACTGAGGGCAGTGGAAACAACAAGGCCATTGCTCCTCCTTCCCAGCTGAGCTTTCACCCTGCCCTTGGATGAGACTGCTCAGGCTGTTCCTCTGCACTGAGGCAGGGGAGCAGAGCTACAAACTGCAAGGAGAGGTGAATTTGTCATCAGTTCCCACCAGGGCCAGCTGCAGCGGTGGGGTGGACCGAGAAACAGGGCTCTGGGCAGTCCTGGGCACTGCTGGAGACATTGCCAGGGAGTTCTGTGCCTTGAGTCCTCTCTCCTCACCCTGTCTGCCCTGGTCTCCATTTTGCCAGGACAGGGATGTCAGAAGGATCTCTCCCAAGAGCTGATTGCCTCTTGGGAGTGCTGTGGATTGAGCCAGGCAAGAGCTCTCCTGATGGCTCAGCCCCGGGCAGGGCTTTGCTCAGGTCCATCCCACGTTAGGTGCCAGCACCCTGGTTCTGCCCCGGTGCCCTCACTCTGCCACGGCAGTGCAGCAGCCCTGGCTCAGCTCTCCCCTCCTCCAGGACTGAGCCCCATGTGGCTTGCTCGGGGGGGTCCTCCTCCTGAAGGCTGAACCCCACAGATATTGAAGGTGCACAGTAATGAAATGTTCCCAGCAGCTGCTCCGGCAGCAGGGGCTGACCATCCTGTGACAGAGCAGCTTCTGTGCTGCCTCCTGCTCCAGGCCTTGGGCCCTAAGCACCTTGGAACATCTCTGAATCTGTGCACACTTCAGTAACAGCCCAGGGAGTGCCACTGTCCCTGCAGCGTCAGGGAGAGGGGAGGGACAGGAAGCATCACCATGACTGGCACATGAGAAACCAGCACCAAGCCAGTGCCAGCACAAGTGAGTGCAGCCTCCTTTCTGGGTGGCTCTGCTCAGGGCATGCCAGGGCACTCCCGAGGCACTCCCAGGAGCCTGCCTCATCAGCAGCTGAGGGGCTGGCCCGGGCCGGGCACGCAGGGGTCACACATGGCTGTGCTGGGCCAGAGCTCTGGTGGCAGAGGGCTGTTCCTCTGCCCACCTGTGTGTCTCACAGAGCTGCGAAGGCAGCACAGACAGCACATGGTGAGCATAAACCCAGGGAAAGCAGCAAGCAAACAGCAGGGGGTAAGCAGCAGTGCTGCTGTTTCAGTCCAGCCCTTCCTGACACAGTCCCACACTGGTGCTTGCAGCTCCAGCCTGGCTGCCGCAGCTCTGCAGCCGGCAGAACCAAGCTGCTCACACACAGTTGGCTTTGCTGCTGCTCCCAGGTCCCTGCTCTCCTGTTGGGAGAGCTTCCCGGCTTCCCACAGCACATCCATTGTGTGGCACTTGGCTTTGCTCTGAAGCTGTGCCAGCCACTGCTCAGCAGCATCTCCTCACACACTGAAGCTGCTCTGAGCTGCATGGGAACAAAAGCCTAACGCAGTGTGCAAAGGGAAGGAGGGAACCAGAGGAGAAAAATCCAATTAGATTCTCTCTGCACACAAATTGTCAAAGCCAAAGCCATGCTGGGAACAGGGGGAACAGAGCAGAGCTGTGGAGCAGAGGCAGGAGGCAGATGCTGTCCCTGCCTCACTCCTGCAGTCACTTTGCATTCTGCAGGCACAAGCAGGGGAGGCCACGCCAGGGCTGCGCAGCTGTGCCTACAGCTAATTGCTGTGGTGCTCCAGCTCCCTTGGCAGTGCCCTCCCCGAGCCCAAGGAGCTGCAGCATCCCTGGGGATGGGCCCTGCTTCCCTGCCCTGTGATACCAGAGCCCTGCTGAGCTCGAGCTGCAGCCTGTGTGAAGGAGCCACACTGAGGGGCCTGCATGGAGCATCTCTGTCCCCAGCACTGGCAGGGGCCGCTGGCCCTCCTCAGAAAGTGGCAGTGCACGGCTTGGGCATGGCAACACTAAGTGACTGTGGGCATCTGCCCAAGCCCTGCTGCAGAGCCAGGAAGGGCCCCTGGCCTGTGCCAGGTGTGCTGATCCAGCAGGTGTTAGCAAAGTGCTTGGGTTGCTTCAGCTCTTCTGGGGAGGTTTGATGTATGCTGCTCCAGGAACCAGCCCCTGATGGGAAGGTGCAGCTCCAGCGGCACAGCTCCAGTGGCACAGCTCCTGGGGTGCAGGGGGTGCAGGGCTTCCTTCAGCAGTTCTGTGCCCCCAGACAGGGGCAGAGTGAGCAGAGCACTTCACTTAACCCCGACTCTGCTTGAGGAGTCCTCTGTTGCCACCACAGGAGCCCCCTGTGCTTTCCCAGCCCTATGCTCCTGGGGCAGGTTGCTGTGGCACTGTGGCAGGGACCCGTGCCAGCCAGAGATGTGGTCAGCTGGATGCACTCTCCCTCCTCCCCTCCCTCTCCTCTCCTCTCCTCTCCTCTCCTCTCCTCTCCTCTCCTCTCCTCTCCTCTCCTCTCCTCTCCTCTCCTCTCCTCTCCTGGGGGCACTGGTGGTGGTCACCATGTGGGCACACAGGCAGAGGCTCGGCCGGCTGCAGCCGGGGCATGCCCCGGCGCTGGAGCGCTGCCGGAGCCGAGCGGCGCAGGCTCCGTGCCTCTGAGGCTGCCCCTCAGCTCCCGTAGCGGTGATTGTCCTCAGCTACTTTGCATGCAGCTGAGCTGAGGAAGCCGCAAATCCCTGTGTGCTGGAGAGCTCAGGAGTGGCTGTTGGTGTTGGTGCTTTCTTGGTCATGCCCCGGGGCAGATGCTCCCTGGGACAGGAGAGCCATGAACACCACGCTGAGCCCCTTGCCCTGTGCCTTGCCTGAGCACCACCTGGGCTTAAACCTTCCCCAGGTGCCTTCAGCTGCAGCCAGCTGGCTGCCCTGCTCGTGGCCAAGCTGCTCTCTGCTCTTTCCTCTCCTTCCTGCACTTCTCTTGTTTTCCCCTTTATCAGTGCTGTCCCCTGCCCCAACAGCACCAAAGTGTAACAGGAGTGAGGCCTCCTCTGGCTTCAGAGATGAAATCGTTGTAATAACAATGAATGAGATGAGCAGGACCCGCTGATGGTCCTTTCCCAGCATCAGGACCCTCTGTGATGGTCCTTTCTCAGCATCACCGAGAGAGTGATTCGTCATTGGGATGTGCTGCCCGGGAGGTGGTGGAGTCCCCATCCCTGGAGGTGTTCAAGAGGGGACTGGATGTGACACTTGGTGCCATGGTCTAGTCGTGAGGTTTGTGGTTACAGGTTGGACTCGATGATCTTCGAGGTCTCTTCCAACCTTGGTAATACTGTGATCAGGACCTTGTGATGGTCCTTTCTCAGCATCAGGACCCTCAGATGGTCCTTTCCCAGCAGCAGAAGAGCACTGCCTGCTTTCCTCCCTCTCGCTGTGCGGGTCTGGAAAGCTGCAGGGCTGAGCCGGGAGGCAGGGGAAGGGTTGCTCGGGTCTGTCACCGAGCAGGGTGCTCAGCCCCAGCCCCGCAGCCCGCTCCAGGAAGCGCAGCTCCGTGCTGGAATTCCCAATGAAGCTGTGAATGCGGCGCGGGCTCCGGCAGGAGAGGGCCCCTGCGGCCGGCTGGATGCGGCTCTAATGAGAGGGCTGAGCTGTCCCTGAAAGGCGGCTTCCCTCCGGCCCCTTTCCCCCATCCATCGCTGTCATTCGCCCGCCTCTCCCCCTTGGCAGGGGCCGGCCCGGCGCTGAATGCCGCCGGAGCCCCCCGCACAAAGGCGCTTTGTGTGCCGGCGCTGCCCGTTCCCAGGCTCGGCCGCTCCCGCCGCAAGCCGCCGGCCACAGGGCAGCGGCCAGGGGCTGCTGCCACCGGCTGCCGAACGAAGAGCACGGGGCCCTGGGGGTCCCTGCCTGGCGTGCGGGTCCCTCCGCCCCCGTGCCTGGGTCCAGAGAGCAGGGCTGGGGAGGAGCAGCTGAGGGAGCTGGGGGTGTTCAGCCTGGAGCAGAGGAGGCTGAGGGAGACCTCATTGCTCTGCAGCTCCCTGGGAGGAGGCTGCAGCCAGGTGGGGGTTGGGCTCTGCTCCCTAGGTGACAGGAGGAGAGGAAATGTCCTGAAATTGTGCCAGGGCAGGGTTAGGTTGGAGAGGAGGAAAAATTTCTGTGCTGTAAGAGTGGTCAGGGGTTAGCACAGGCTGCACAGGGAGGTGGTGGAGTCCCCATGCCTGAAGGTGTTCCTGAAACGTGTGGCCATGGTTTGGTGGCCATGGTGGGGTTGGGCTGATGGCTGGACTGGATCTTTGGAGGCTTTTCCAACCCAACCGCTCTGTGGTTTCAGCATGCAGTGCAAGGCAGGGATCAGGCACGGCTCCAGCCCCTCTCCAACAGCTTCACAGGGTGTCCCCTGTGAAGGGGTGGAGGCAGCCTGGGTGTGCTCCCAGGCACGCTTAGGACCTGCTGTGGGGAGCTGCAGCACCCCGGGACCCTGCCCTGCTGCTGCTGGAGCAAGGAGCAGCAGGGTGAGCTTTAAACCCCCCCAGCCAGGCTGAATCTCGTCGGCACGGGCAGCCACACGCAAGCCTGGCATCAGCAGCACCCTCAGACCAAAGCAGGAATGCTCACTCCATGTGCAGATGAGGACAGAGGGCTGTGCCCAAGCCCTCGGTGTCCCAGCTCAGCCCCCCCATTTCTGTCCCAGTGGGCCCCGTGCCCACCCACAGGCTCCTCCTGCCCTGTGCCCCTCGCTGCCAGGTGCCAGAGGCAGCTGTTGGGCACACAGGGAAGTTCAGCAGCCCCTGGACCCGTGCTGTGCTGGCAGGAGGGCCTGCTGTGAGGGGCAGTGGTGCTCTGTGAGGGGCACACAGGCAGGGGCACCCTGTCCCCAGGCAAAGCTCTGTGACCAGAGCAAGTGCAGGCTTCTGCCATCCTGCACTCAGCAGTTCTGGGTCCCAGAGTGCCCAGACCCAGGGCTAGTGGGCTGGGTGTTGCAGATGGAGCCAGACCCAAATGAAGTGCAAACAATAAACAGCAGTGAGCCAGGTGGCAGAAGTGAGGCAGTGCCCCACAGCCCCTTGCCAGGCTGCAGCCTTCCTGCGGTGTCAGCTGGGTGCTGGGGTCTGCCTCCTGCAGCCACCCCCAGAGCTGCCCTGTGCCCATGTGCCAGCTGCAGGGAGGGGGCAAGCAAAGCTGTCCTCAAGCACAGGCTCACAAGCGGCATCGGGGGAGGCTGCAGTGGGCCGAGGGTCGCTGCTCTCAGGCCTGGGGAAGAGAAGTGCTGTGGAGGACCCCAGAGAGGAGCTGGAGGCTCCCATCCCTGAGTGGCTCCGGCAGGACCTGGCTGCATGTCTGCAGCTGCTGGGTGTGCCTGCCCATGCACAGGGGCTCGGGGACGGAGCACAGGCGTCCTCAGCGCAGCACCAAGCTCCTCCTCTCCTGCAAGTTCTTTTTTTGGTCTGTTGCTACAGCAACTCCCTGCTAAGAGCAGAGATGACAGCAAGATATTAAATTTTGCAGCCACTCATCTGACTCTGGGTTTGCCTTTGGTTTGCCTTCAGCACTGAGCCTCCTGTGCCGTGGAAGACTGCAGATGGAGACTCTGCCTCCCTGCCACATGAATTCCTGCCCTGCCTCCCCTCCTTCCCCTTGGAAACCAATTCCATCAGATGGACTCCTGTGAACAGTGCCTGAAGACAACCTCTGCAACCCTGCCTGTGGACGTGGTGCAGCTTGAGGCACAACTGCTGCTCTGCACCACGGCCCCAAAGCTTTCACAGGCTTGGAAAAGAGGCAAAGAGTCCTTGGCAAGTTTGGCTCTGAAGCTGGATCCGTGCCCGTGGTGCAGAACACAACTGTTGGATCAGAATGACTACAGCAGAGGCCCCTGGGCCCAGGGCTGGGTTTGGTTTGAAGCAAGGCTGCATTCCAGCTCCTTCTCCCCACCCCACAGAGGATGTTTCTGGGAGGGCAGAGCAAGAGAAGGTCTCTGAGTCTGCGTCTCTGGGCTTGCTTCAGCACACACAGAATGGCCCTGTGGTGGCAGAGCACAGTGTGCCCAGTGACCCACACAGGCTTTGGTGGCACTGCCTCCCTCAGAGCCCCAACCCTTGGCTGTGGGAGGTCAAGAACTTCTGCACAGGGCCAGTTCCAGCTGAGGCTCTGGAGCAAGTGTCCTGTCACTGTGTCTGACTGCTGTCTGTGTCTGCCCCATGTGATGGGCACTGCTCTGGAGAGGGCGAACTGAGCCCACTGCTGCAGGAAATGGGTGCAAGGGCAAGGAAGACCAGGGAGGTTTGCCTTAGGTGACACAAAACCTGCCACTAAAGCTGTGAGGGGCTGCTGGGAGCACCCAGGGCAGAGCAGCACTGTGTAAGCACAGCACAGGTCAGGTCACAGCCAGCTGCCAGGCTACACAGCTTTGTACCCAGGCCTTGAGGCTTGTGGGGAGCTGTGCCACATGGGGGGAGCTGCTGTGGTCCCATGGGCAGGCAAGGAGATGCCACCAGGCTGTGTGGAGGAGCTGCTGAGGCCTGAGGACAAGATTATGTCTAAGGAAGTCAAGCACTGGAGTGAAGCAGAAAGAAGGTTCCTGGTTCCTCTCCCTGAAAGCTGTTGAGCAAGGGCACTTCTGTGTGGGCTGAAGCAGTGCAGGGCATAGGACTCCAACTGCCCTGTGGGTAGGACTCAGGCAGCCACCTGGATTCCAGGTGCACAGCTTGGGTGTCAGTAGGCAGCAGCTGTCCCTCCCCAAAGAGCCTGGGACACCAGAGAGCTGCAGGGACAGCTGTGCCCCTTCCTGGCTGGGAGGAAGGATGTTGGGGCTGTGGTGGCTCCCATGCTGAAGGAGGGAGGCCACCTCCACCCCTGCCTGACCCCTGTGCTCTGTGCCATGGGAGCAGGTGCTGGGTGTCCTCTCCCTGCAGCCCCAGCTGCAGGGGCAGCAGCAGGACCTGCAGATCCCAGCAGGAGAGCACAGCCCTGACCCCACAGCCTCAGTGACCTCCCTGAGCAGCAGGAAGCTGTTACCAAGAGACCTTTCACAACTGCCCAAGCAACCTGCAGCACAGCTTTGGCCCTGCAGAGTTACATCACACAGAGCAGGCTGAGGCTCAGACACCTTGCACAGGAGAATTCCAGTGACTGGGAGGTGCTGCTGCTGCCAGGCTGTCCTCCAGAACTCCTCTGCTTTTAGCCACAGGGGAACATGCCCCTTGCTGCTGCAGGGGTGAGTATCTCTGGAGCAGGGTTTGCTGCTGCAGGGGTGAGTATCGCTGGAGCAGGGTTTGCTGCTGCAGGGGTGAGTATCTCTGGAGCAGGGTTTGCTGCTGCAGGGGTGAGTATCACTGGAGCAGGGTTTGCTGCTGCAGGGGTGAGTATCTCTGGAGCAGGGTTTGCTGCTGCAGGGGTGAGTATCTCTGGAGCAGGGTTTGCTGCTGCAGGGGTGAGTATCACTGGAGCAGGGTTTGCTGCTGCAGGGGTGAGTATCTCTGGAGCAGGGTTTGCTGCTGCAGGGGTGAGTATCTCTGGAGCAGGGTTTGCTGCTGCAGGGGTGAGTATCGCTGGAGCAG
Source organism: Picus viridis (assembly GCA_033816785.1). Taxonomy (NCBI): domain Eukaryota; kingdom Metazoa; phylum Chordata; class Aves; order Piciformes; family Picidae; genus Picus; species Picus viridis. Next base: position 576,100 of record CM066592.1, read on the forward strand.
GGTTTGCTGCTGCAGGGGTGAGTATCTCTGGAGCAGGGTTTGCTGCTGCAGGGGTGAGTATCGCTGGAGCAGGGTTTGCTGCTGCAGGGGTGAGTATCACTGGAGCAGGGTTTGCTGCTGCAGGGGTGAGTATCTCTGGAGCAGGGTTTGCTGCTGCAGGGGTGAGTATCTCTGGAGCAGGGTTTGCTGCTGCAGGGGTGAGTATCTCTGGAGCAGGGTTTGCTGCTGCAGGGGTGAGTATCTCTGGAGCAGGGTTTGCTGCTGCAGGGGTGAGTATCACTGGAGCAGGGTTTGCTGCTGCAGGGGTGAGTATCTCTGGAGCAGGGTTTGCTGCTGCAGGGGTGAGTATCTCTGGAGCAGGGTTTGCTGCTGCAGGGGTGAGTATCGCTGGAGCAGGGTTTGCTGCTGCAGGGGTGAGTATCGCTGGAGCAGGGTTTGCTGCCCTGAGGCAGCTCTGTGAGCATTCAGCAGATCAAGGAAACACTTAGAGGCCGAGGCTGGAAACAAAGAGTGCAGGACTGCTTCTGCCTGAGGAGTTTCCCTTCCAGGAGGAATTGCTTTAAGCAAACATTACCTCTGCTTCCCGAGCACACAGGAGCTGCTGCCCTGGAAGTAATCTGCATTAGCCCGGCTGGAGTGACCACGTTGCCATGGTGACTGTTGCTTTCCTGTACCTCAAGTATTTATGATGATTAAATCCCATCCCATCCTTCACTTTAAACTCCTGTGCTGGAAGTGTCACAAAGTGAATTCCAAGGTAATCCCTCCTCTGAAGGAGCATCAGGAAGAATCCCACAAATGCTCTTAGCCACTGATATTTATTAGAGATGACGAATTCCTGCCTGGGTTATTCTCCTGCAGACATCGCTGCTGCTTTATTCGCAGCTGAGCAGCACAAAATCCTGCTGAGGCTCTTGCTGAGTTCCAGGACACTTTGGGTTTTTTCACCACTGTGGCCCTGTTCTGGTACAAGTTCAGCATCCTCAGACACTCAGTTCTGACCTCAGAGGCAGCCACACAGTGGAGCCCATCTGGCTCTGTGGTGGGGCACTGCCTGTTACTGGAGGTGTTGGTCCTTGCTCTCCTGACACCCGGGGTGTTGGGAGCAGCAGTGGCCACCACTGGAGCAGTCTGTTAGCAGCTGGCCCATGCTGCCCTTTGGCTCTTTGCAGAGAGTGGGCTCCAGGGTCCTAGCCTGGTGGGCACTGGGAAGGGCACGGCAGTGTCCCTGTGCTTCCAAGCCTGCAGTGCTTACCCAGGTGAGCTCTCCTTGCCTGGGGAAGTCACACCCCAGCTGTCACAGGATCTGTCCAGCACAGATCTCCCTGGCACCCTCTCCAGGTGCCTCATGTTCCCAGAGGATCACTCTCTGACACCACTCTCCCTGGCATCCCCTCTGCAGCCCCACTGCAGGCACAGCCCTGGGCACATCAGCTGTTTATTGCCCATCACCAGAAACTCCTCACCCAGCCTCAGCAGCAGTTTGCACTCAGTTCCTCTCTTCCAGCCACCTCCCTGCATGCAGCCTTTTGACTCCTCACCTGCCTTCTGCACCTTCCTGCACTGCTGAGGGCTCACAGCCCAGATAGACACAGCTGTGGGCACAGCTTCCTGTCCTCCTGGCCCTCTCTCACCCTTTTATCTCAGTTCAGCAACTGCTGGTTTTTCTTGCAGGCTTCCCAGCTGCCCCTGGCTGAGCTGTCAGTGCTCCTGCACCCATGTTTCCCTGATCCCACCCCACCTGCCTTGCCAAGAGCAAGGGATCACAGGATCACTTTGGTTGAAAGAGACCTTTGGAGCAGGTGGCACTGCTCCCAGCTCAGCTCTCTACTTCTGCAGCCACCCATTTGGGGGCCCTGGTTGCTCTGTGGGTCTGCAAAGGGCACAAAGTGCATCCCAGTGCATTGCTTGCTTGTGTTCCTGCCCCTTCACAGCCTGATGGCTGCCAGGCTCTGCTTGCTCACCTCCCACAGAGGTTGCTCCTACACACTCAGTGCATTGAGAAACCTGGAGGCCTGGAGCAGGCTGCCCAGAGAGATTGTGGAGTCTCCTAGTGTGGAGACTTTCAAAGCTCACCTGGAATTGTTCCTGTGTGACCTGCCCTGGGTGATGCTGCTCTGGCAGGGGGTTGGACTCAACGACCTCCAGTGGTCTCTTCCAACCCCACCATGCTGTGATTCTGTCATTCATCCTCACAAAACTACTGATCCCAGAGTCATTAATAACTCCCCAGCTGCTTCTCTCCCTGCCACAAGAAGCTGACCCATGCTCATGGCCACTGTTCCCGTGCCTGCCCACCCCATGTCCCACCTCTCCTTGTGCCCAGAGGGTTCCTGATGCAGCAGCTGCCCTCCCTCTGCAGAAGGCCCTGAGCTCCTCAGCCCTGCCAGCCCAGGGGTGACAGCTGCTGAGCCCTGCAGCCCTGCTGCTCTGCAGCATCCCTGCCAGCGCTTCCTTTGTCTGCCTCCTCTGCAGGGCTGCTGCTGGCTGCTGCAAATCCAAAATGCTCTTCTGTGCTGCTGCTGGGGCTAGGTACATTATTTGTTTAATAGGCCTGGGTCAGTTTTTGTAAGCTGGTAGAATAACTGTGAATCATCACAGCTCCCTCAGTTCACCCCACACAAGGCAGCAACAAAAGGATTCATTGTGCGGAGCGGCAGCAGAGCTGGGGCTGCAGAGAGGGCATGCAGCAGGCCTGGCTCCCCGGGGGCTGCAGAGAGGCCATGCAGCAGGCCTGGCTCCCCGGGGGCTGTTGTAAGGGACCAAAGTATGGCTCGGCACCATCGGGAAAGTCATTAGGGATGATGGTTTGGAGCATGGGTTGAGAGGTCCTTTCTCTTCCTCAAGGGGCTCCTCACCTGGGTATCACAGTTGCCAAATGTTTTGTTGTTCATCTTAGAATCATTTGGGTTGGAAGATCATGGAGTCCAACCCTGACCCCAGCACTGCCAGGGCACCACCACCCCACGGCCCTCAGCACCACACCTGCAGGGCTTTGAAACCCCTCCGGGGATGGGGACTCCACCACTGCCCCGGGCAGCCTGGGGAGGCCTGGACAACCCTTTTGGGGAAGAAATTGCTCTTCATGGCCAACCTAAAACTCCCCTGGGACAACTCGAGGCCATTTTTTTCTTGTCCTATCACTTGTACCTTGGCAGAAGAGCCCAACCCCCCCGGGTGCAGCCGCTTCTCAGGGCCCTGCAGAGAGCAATGAGGTCTCCCTCAGCCTCCTCTCTCCAGGCTGCACACCCCCAGCTCCCTCAGCTGCTCCTCCCCAGCCCTGCTCTGCAGACCCTTCCCCAGCTCTGTTGCCCTTCCCGGGCCCCACTGTCCGTCCCGGGGCGCGGCGCCACGTGCAGCGCAGGTCCGTGAGCCCCGACAGCGGCGCTGGGGACAGGGCTGCGCTGGGCTTCTGCTGTGCAGCTGCAGGGTGCCACGGCGCCGGGGTGCCGTCTCCGCACCGAGGACGGCCCTGCGCGGCAATTAACAGATCGGCTTCCACGCACAGAGCTGTGGGGGCGCTGCGGGGACACGGCGGCCGGGGGTACGGGCCCAGGCCCCCTCCTGCCCTCGGCGGCACCGCCCCGGGGCCGCCACCCCTCGCCCGCAGGGGCCCCGCCAGGCACGGGCCAGGGGAGGAGGAGCAGGGACGCGAGGAGGCCCGCCCCTCCCCTCCTCACGGCGGCCCGGCCCCGCCCCGCTCCGCCCCGCGCGCAACCTGAGCGCGGGAGCGGCGCCAGGGCCCCGCCTCGGCTGGCGGCGGGTAGCGGCTCGGCTGGGTTCGGCTGGGTTCGGCTCGATTCGGCTCCGCCCGGCTGGGCTCGGCTCGGTTCGGCGGCTCTCGCCGGGGCCCGGGCGCTGCACGGTGTCCCCGGCGCCGCCAATGAAGGCAGCCGCGAGCGGCGGCGGGGCCGCGGCCGGGTGAGGTGGAGGCTGGCGGAGCGGAGCGGGTGTCCCGTCCCGGCGCACTCCGCGCCCTCCCGCACGATGTCATCGCAGGGCAAGTTCAAGAAGGACAAAGAGATCATCGCCGACTACGAGGCGCAGGTCAAAGGTGCGCAGCGGGGCCGCTGCAGTGCGGGCGAGGAGCGGGGCACGGCGGCGGAGCCGCCTTTGTGTGCGGGGTGCGGCGGGGCGGGGGCTGCGGCGGGGCCGGCGCTGGCTGCGGGAGCCCGCGGGAGCGGCGGCCGCCGGCCCCGACCCCTCCCCGCGGGCGCTGCGGCAGCACCGGGCGCGGGCACCTCCCGGCCCCGGGTCTGGCGGAGGCACCGGCCGCGGCAGCCCCGGCTCTGCCCGCCCGGGCGTGGCGTGGGGACCGGCGGTAATCGCCAATTGCCGGTAACCAGACCCAAAAAATCCTTGAGAAACGGGTCCGTGTTGACGGGAGAAGGTGGCCCGCGCCCTCCGGGGCTCCCGCGGCTCCGTGCCGGGCAGCCGTGGCTCCGGGAGCGCTCCCCGCCTGCAGCGGTGGGCTGGAGGAACCGAGGCGAAGCCCAGGTTTATTGCGGTGATTCGGTAAAGAGCTGCCCGAGGCCTCCCCGGCGAGGAGGGACGTGGATCTTGTAAGGCTTATGTAAGGAACTTCTCCGTGCATCAGGCCCGGCGCTTTCGGGGGACATCATCCTCATCATCATTATGCAAGTCCTGGTGTTGCAGCACGGAAACCTTGGGAGCGGGCTGCTCCCTTTGGAACTCGTGGAGAAGAATGTGATCAGAGGTGCTGTCTGCTGAAGCACCGAGCATCACAGCCCGGGCTCCACCGAGCATCACAGCCCGGGCTCCACCGGGGGCTCCACCTGCCTTTGCCCTGCAGTTAGACCTAGCCTGGCAAAGTTGGTACCGGTGAAGGAGCACCGATGGCTGCAGGCTGCGGAGGGTGTGTGGTCAGGAGGAAGCGGAGCCTCTGCAGCCATCTCCCTCTGAGGAGCGCAGGGCTTTTGCTGTCAGGAGCAGGAGGCAGATTTCTTTGGATAACCTGTTTGTAAATCTTACTGCAGCCATTCCTAGTTCTGTTAGCTGATGGCAGCCCCTCCTCCCATCTCCAACCTGAGCACACTGCGCTCCTTCCCTAATGCCTTTGCGTGGAGCTGCCCCCTTCCAGCCCCCTCTTACCTCAGGCTGGGCTCAGCGCTGATGGGTGTTCCCGGGGGATGTGTTCCCCAGAGGGATGTGTTCACCATTTTGTCATCAGCCAGCCTCTGGCTGAGGCAGGGCTGATTAAAAAGATAACCCAGCTTTGCTGCCAATTAACCCCTGGACGTGCTAACCAGCTTTCCTGGGGTCCCCGGAGGTCACTGTGCGTGGTGGGTCTTGGGCTCAGCTGGGCGCTGTCCTCTCTGCACATCGAGTGCCTGGAGCAGAGGCTGCTGAGGTGCTGCAGCGCAGTGCCAGATGGAGGGGCTTTGGGGAAGGGGCTGTCTCTTGGTTTCCTGCCATTGTTTACTTTCTTACTTCTCAATCTTTTGTAGTTGGCTCTGAAGAGTGATGTAACAGTCACAACACGCTCTGCTCAGTGCCAATTACCTTTCTGCTTGTGTGTAATTTGGGCAAATTGATGTTATTGCTCCCTGCAGTTAAGCAGATGAAATCCTCTTCTAGCCTGTGGTATTGTTCTGTTCCACGTGAGGGGATCTGCTCCTTCAGGGCTGCTGTGGTCCTCTCAAAGGTGGCCTGGCCCAGGTAGTTTCTTCTCGCGGGCTTGGGGCCGCAGAGGGGTTCCTGGCAGCTGGCCCCATCAGGACTGGGGCTGGGCTGTTCCCAGAGCTGTGCTGCAGGCATCTCCAGCATTTTCTCTTGTTGCTGTTTGTAACTGGAATATCCATTTGCCGTGATGGCTCTTGGCCTGGCTTCTGCAGCCTCATGCTTTCCATATGTCAGCCAGTGAGCGCCGGGTGCTGCAGAAGGGCTTTGATTGCACCACAGCCATTGGGGCTGGGCTGCTGTGCTGGGCAGCTGTAACGCAGATGGAGCTGCCTGATGGGCTGGAATAATTTCCCTGGGTCTGCTCTGTGCCTGGTGACACCTCCAGAAATGACTACTTGCAGATTGAGGGCACTCGGTCTGGGGTCTCATCACAGTAAAGGTGGATTTGGATGTGGTCAGGGTCAGCTGTGCAGCATGGAAGCTGTGCAGCTTCAGGCTGGGGCATGCCAGGAAGACCCCAGTGTCCATGTGTGCTGCCTGGCTGCTGCCTTTGAGGTGTGGGCAGCTCCATCAGGCCCCTTACAGCACCAGTGTGTTCTCAGGGTGACCTTGGTGAGGTGAAGGGGCTCTGGAGCTCATGGCTGTGTCCTGGCAGCTGTTCCCCTTGCTGTCATCTCCCTGCAGGGACCTGGGTGACTGTCCTTCCCACCTTGCTGAGCTATCAAAGGAGGATGGACATCCAGCTCCAGAGGAGTGGTGGCAGAGGTCTCTTGGAGCCCATGTGCCATCACTCAGCAGGGGCAGTGGGAGGAGATGGAGCTGAGTAGCAAGGTTTAGTGCAGAGTCAGTGCTTGGTGTCTCTGGGGCCCCAGGAGGTGAGGATGCTCTGCAGAGGGAGAGAGACTTCCTCCTCAGTGAGTTGTGTACCAAGTGTGCAAGCACAGCAGATCTGTGTCGTTGATGTTGGCAGCCCTGGCAGGAGGGAGGGTTGGGCATCACCTCACCCTTCTCCTGAGGCTGTGGCAGTGACCATAAGCAACCCCCCTCCACTGCTGCTCCCCTTCTGCAGGGCCTCTTCGCTCTACCTAGGGCTTTCATGTAGGCCACCTCATTATCCCAGTTTCCCCATTTGCTTCCCTTGGGGATTTAGTCATTATTCTGTTCCTATCTGAGCCCTGCCACCCTGCTGAAGACGGATGCCCAGCTCTCCAGAGGGACTAAAATAGGGAGGAAGGGGGAGCGCCGGGAAGGAGGCGCAGACAAGGTGCTGGCACGGCAGAGCTGCCAGATGAGGATGATCAAGGATGGATGTTTGCAGGAGTGAGGGCTTGCTGGGGAGGATGGGGCTGACTCTGAGCACAGGGCTGGTCTCCATGGTGGGGCAATAGGACAGCAGGGAGAAGGGTGGAATGCCCTGCCCGGGAGTGCCAAGGAATACCTTGGCGTGGCTGGGAGTGAAAGGGACTCACAGCAGAGGGCTGGCAGGGCTGGAGGTGCTGCTGGGCAGTGTGACCTGCCAGGCAGCCTGGGGGTGCCAAGGTGCCACCTGGGCTCTCTGAGGCAGTGACCACCCAGCAGCGCTGGTTGGACTCAATGACTTTGGAGGTCTCTTCCAACTCAAGCCGTTCTGGGCTCCTGTGGGATCCTCGGCTGCCCGCGGGGCGTGAGGGGCAGCTGGGCATAACACAGTGGCAGAAGCAGGCTTGCTTGGGCTGGCTTTGGGGAAGGTTTGCTGGAAGCCCTCTTGCTGGCTGCTAGGAAGCAGAGCAAAGGCCTCAGAGGGTTTGGGGACAGCCTGTCAATAACAGCAGCCAGGGCCCTGCCCTCCTGTGCTAGGGGAGGGGAAGGATGGCTGAGGCCAGGCACTGTGTGGGGAGCAGCAGTGGCTGAGCAGGGTCTGGCTGGGCAGTCATCAGCCTGCACTGGGCTGATTTAGCAGCCATAAGGGCTCCCTATCGTCTGCCCCTCCCTGGAGACTTGTGTCTGCCCATCTCGGGTGGGAAGGAAATGCTCTGCAAAGATAGAAGGTGGGGGGTGCAGGGCTGTGGGAGTCCATCTGGAGCTGTGGAGGGGGCCAAGGGGTGCCCGAGGCTGCTCTGGAGTGGGACTGGCTGCCCTTGCAGCTCTGCACGTTTGCCATCTGCCCCTGCCTGGGGAGCTCTCTCTGCGGCCTCCCCAGAGCACACACCCCCGCTGACAGGCTCCCTGCCACGCCGTGGGCTCTGCCGCCGCTCGCCCTGCCCTGCTCTGCCCTGGCCGCCTGCCGCTGCGCTGCCTCCTCGCTCGGCTGTCAGCAGAGAGCTGAGCGCTGGCTGCAGGGCTGCCAGCGGCTCCCTGCCTGATGTTACTAGAAAGAAAATCCTGAGGACACTTTTCAGGAGGCAGGCTTTCTTCTGTGCCTGCCTCAGCTCTGCAGGCAGGAGTGGCTGCATTAAATGCCTGGGAAGGCAGGGCTGCGTGTTCTCAGCTGCCGCGTTAGAGCTGCTGCAGGGTCTGGGGCACAGGAGCTCCTTGGGTGCACATCTGGGGGCTGCTGTGCTCAGACACACCTTTTTAATCGGTCTCTCTGGCCAGAGAGACAAAGCAGTGTCCTGTCCTTGTTGCTGCCAAGGGCATGATTCGTGGCTGTGCAGCAGCAGGGACTGGTGTGAGGGATGTGGCTGCACCCATCTGTGGTGCAGCACCATGGGCCCTGCAGCGGGCTGGGCAGTGTCTCCAGGGGCTGCTGGAGCTCACCAGGCTCGACAAAACTTTTCTTCTACCCTGGCAAGATTCAGGTCTCTGTGTGAGCTGTTTGGGTATGGTTGGCAGCAAGGCTGCTGGTGGGTGAAGGGCATCCCTGGTGACCCTCCAGAGCCTGGCCTTCAAGGCTTGCATCTGGCTGCAGGGTGGCAGAGGGTTGGTTCCTTGCTCTGCTCTGTCAATTGGTAACAGAACTGGAGTTAGCACAGAACAGCTTTACCAAGGCTTTGCAGGGCTGGGGCCAAAGCTAACTTCTGGTGCTTGTTCCTCTTGCACAGGAGATCTGCAGCTTAGCTTAGTCTACCCTTGCTTTTTAGCTTCCTTCCACCTCTGCAGGCATTGCCTCCCTTCTCTCTCTGTCCTCATTTCCTCCCTCTTGCTCCCTTTCCACTTTGCTCGGGACACAGGACTATGGCTCAAGGGGGAGTCTTGGTCCCAGCTGGAGGAGGCATTGAGGCTTGAACCTCAACAGCCCGTTGAATAAAATAGTTCTGTGCAGAAGGGAAGCAAGTTCCAGCCCCTGGGTGTGCTGCTAGGACACTGCTGAGTGTTGATGACAGAATCAGACAGAATCTCCACTGGTTTCATTGTCTGGCCTGACAGAGTGTGGGAAGGGTGACCTGAGGGCCAGCTGAGAGCCTTGGCGTGGCTCTGGTGGCTTTGGTAGAGTCATCTGCAGCAAATGGCAGATGCTGATCAACCTGATCCCGTGTCTGCTGTGAAGCTGCAGGAGCAGTGCTCAGCATTGCTCCTTTTGGGCTGATTCCCAAAGGGATTTGCTGATGGGTACCTCCAGGGGCCCGTGGGTGGCTCTGCTGGCATGGCCCTGGCACGTGGGTCTTACAGAGACCTCTGTCTGGGGGCCTGGGAGGCCAAGTGCAGAGAGCAGCAGAGCAGTGGAGATGTGGCTCCTGATAAGGATGAGCTGGCAGTGTCCCACGGAAGCAAATTGAGCTGCCAGAGAGGTTTCCTGCAGGGCTGAGGTCCTGAGTGCTGCAGCAGGCTGGGAGGGTCCTGCTGAGTCAGCAGCTCCTGGCAGCTCCCTGGGGGTGCTGCTGGGATGGCCTCCCTGAAGTGCCTTGGGTTTGGGGCTACTCTGCTGTCAGAGGGAAGAAGGGGCTGCCAGAAGCCCCTTGTGTGCTTGGGGCCTGCTGTGGGTCACACACAGGTGGCAGGAGGCCTGCTGCTGTGGGTGCCAGCTCAGTGTGCCCACCCGTGGGGGCAGGAGCGTGGGCACAGCAGCAGGCACTGCCTCGCTGGGGCTGCCTGCTCGGCCTCATGCTGCCAGTGCCGAAGGGAGGTGCAGAGTGTGCCAAGGGGCTGTGGGTGCTCCTTCTTATCAAGACCTCGCTGCACCCAAGGGTGCCTTGCTGAGATGGGAGCTGCATGGGGCCTGGGGCTCTGTGCTGCTCTTGTAGCAGAGCTGTGGGCCCACAGCATGGGCTGGGTTGGAAGGGACATCAGGAGCCGCTGGTTCAGGACATCTGCTAGTGGGCAGTGCCATCACCAGGGTGTGTTTGCCTCACAGGCACAGCAGCTCCTTGGCCCCAGCAGAGTGGAGGTGCCCCTGGCAGGGCAGGCTGGAAGCATTGCTCTCTCCAGAGGATGGAGAGGCCAGCAGGCATGGGCCAAGCTATCAGCCTCCTGCAGGGCTGCTGCTGCGTCCAAGTCCTGGCTGCTGCTGCAGGCTGGGTTGGGCTCCCAGCCCCGGGGAGGTGCTTGCACCGTGGGGCTGTGGGCCGCTGGGCTGTGGCTGCCTGGGGAGGGAGGGGAAGCTGCAGGCTGCAGCTCTGGGTCCAAGCTCCTTGGTGTGGCCTGACCCCAGAACAGGGCAGGGGTCACAATTAGCAGCTTCTGAAACCCTGGGGTTCCTGTGGGAGCAGCCCTGTGGAATGGAAGCCGAGACTGCTCCTGCAGCCCACAGCCTGGGCACAGCCTGGGCTGCCCATGGGAAGGGGCTGAGGCATGGTGCTGACACTTGGGTGACTTTCTCCTGATTCATCAAGAATTGGAATCCAGCTGTGTTTGGAAGTGGGGGTGGTAGAGAGGCCTCCTCTGGGCTTTGCTCTGCTTTGGAGGGCTGGTGGTGTCCCTGGGTTGGGCTCTTGTGTGGGGACCAGGAGTGAGTGTGTGTGGCTGAAGGGCACCAGGCTGGGCATCCCCAGTGGCTCCTCTGGCTTGTGTGGGTACTGAGGGGGCTGTCCCATGGGGAGTGCCCAGGCCCTCCAGCATCTCCCTTGTGCCAGGGGCTGTCTTGCCTGTGGTCAGCAGTGCTGGACAGTCAGCCCAGCCCAGAGGTCACAACTTGTGCTCAGGAAGGGGTCTGGGGACATGAAAGACTCTGCTGAGAGCTGATTTCAGTAGCAGAGAAGGGGTTTGGCCTTTGTAAGCCCAGCAGGTGCCAGGGTGCAGCAGGGGTGAGTGATAACAGTGCAGCCCTCTCAGGACACAGCTGGTGGCCTGGAGCTGGTCCTGGTTGCAGCTGAAGGGTTTGGAGGGCTGCAAGTGCAGCAGCACAGGCTGCAGGTGCTCAGCAGCTCCCGAGGAGGCTCTGCAAGGTGCAGTATTGCAAGGTCTGTGTGCACAGTTTCAGCACCTGTCAGGAGCAGGATTTACTCCCCCCGCTGGCCTGTGGAAGGTGGGGGGAGCCCTCCCCTGCAGCTCTTAAACGTCCTGGTGCCTGAACTTGGCTGTGTTTCAGTGGCTGTTGGTCAGGCTCCCACCCACAGCAGCAGTCACCTCCTGAGGTGCATTTGGGACTCAGGCACTGGTGCTGCTGACAGGCTCCTGGGCAAGGAGGGCTGTGAGCAGGTGGTGCTGAGCTGGGTGCTGGAGAGGGGCATGGTGAGTGCAGCCATGCCCTTTGTGCCAGCCTCCAGCAGCTCAGGTGTGACCTCACCTCCCCTTGCTTGCAGCCTGGGTGGCTCCTTTATCCCCACAGCTGATTTCATCCCAGGAGGCTCTTGCTGAGCCACCGGCGAATCCTCTTCCTCTTCCTCCTCATTTCCTGCTCGTGGCTGCTGTGTGCCTCACCTCTGTGCCCTGCTGGGCTGGAGGGAGGGCAGGGCAGCCAGAGAGCAGCTGAGCCCACGCAGCCACACTGCTGCTCATGGCTTGTACCTGCCGCCCCCGGCTGCCCAGCAGTGCCCTAGGCTGTGGGCTGTGCCTGAAGCTGTTGAGAGCTGCAGCAGCCTGAGCTGTGAGCCTTGCTCTGAGAAGCTGGCCCAAGGGGACTTGTTCTGGTGTCCCTTTTCTCACCTCTAGAAGACAGCTGCAGAGGCTGGGGGGAGGCAGCTGCTGAGCACCGTGGTGCAAGGCAGAGGCTGGGGGAAGGCAGCTGCTGAGCACCGTGGTGCAAGGCAGAGGCAGGGGGAGGAAGTGGAGCACTGAACTGAAGTCCCTGAGGGCTCTGCCTGGTGTCGGTGTGGGCCTGGGCTGGCCGCGGGGGCTGCCGGGGGCTGTCCTGCTTCTCACTGCCAGGGCTCTGGGGGGCTCCAGCGAGTGGTCAGCAGCTTGCTTCAGAGGTGCTGTGGAATGTCCCGAGCAGCCCCTGCCTGCCGGGCCGGGCGGGCGCCCTGCTCCCCGCGCCGCGCCGCTGCTGGCGGCTGGGGAGGCAGCTGCTGCGATGCCATCCACGGCGGGCAGGGAGAGCTTTTAAATCATCCTCTTTGTCCTCTTCAGTCTTTCCCTTTGCTCGGTACTCAGAGCTGTGTGAGCTGTTGTGTGGGAAGTGGAGCTTCCGCCCATCTCTTCTGCAGGGTAGGTCCCAAGGTCTGAGGGTGCAGCCGTGTCAGAGGGCAGTGGCAGTGGTGCTGCTGTGTTCCCTGGCACATGGCTGGGGAGGGGTCTGTCTGTGTCCTGACGTGAGCTCCCGGTTTGGGAACCCCCAGCCTGTGAGGGACTGGGGGGCTCAGGAGCTGGGAGGTGGGAGAGGGCTGCGGCTGTGAGGGTCTCTTGCTTGCACGTTGTGAGCTGGACAGAACAGCCTCCTCCCTTGGGTGCCAGCACTGCTCTGGCTGTCCTGATGGCCTCTCCTGGCTGCTGAAGCTGAGTTCAGAGAGGGTTCTCCACAGGGCTTGGTGGCTGCGGGTGGTTAGCCTGGGAGCCTCTGCGCCCAGCAGCTTCCGGAAGGGATTTTGTTGGTGTCTGCCACCCCTCTGCCCTTGCCAGCTGAACAGCTTGGGGAGGGGAGGAAAGGGTTCTCCCCTTTCCCCAGGGCCCTTGGGAGGAAGGGTCAGGTCCGTGGGGGGGGTTGCAGCCCCTCCACATCCTGCTGCTAGGAGTGCTCCTGGAGCAGCGGCAGCTGTGCGGGGCGGCCCCCGCGCCGGCAGAGCCGCACAGGAGGCTGCTCCCTAGCTGAGCGTCACTGGGCTGCTGGCTCTGTCCCTGCAGGCCCCTGAGCCCCGTGGCCAGTCTGTAAAGCAGAGGGGGCTGCAGCTCCCGGGGCTGCTGGCCCTGCTGCCGCTCCAGGCGGTGCTCAGGGCTCCGCTCCCCGGGCTGAGGTTTTATGCCTGTGGCTCCTGCGCTGGAGGTTACCCTGCAGCGGAGCTGCATGGGCTGGCAGCTGGTGCTGGGGGTTGGTTTGTGGTGGGTTTGTTCCTGCCTGGAGCTGGCATATCTCAAGGGCTGAGCACTCTAACAGGCAGCACTCTAACATGCCAGCTGGGCATGCTGAGGTCAGCACTGTTGAACTTGATGCTTCAGGGTGGGATGGGACTGCCAGGGAGCTCAGACAGCTTCTGTCCCCGTGCAGAGCACTGCACCATGGCTGGGTACCTTGAGTGCAGTGCCCTGTGCCCTGCAGCATCACAGCAGTGCTCAGAGAGAGGCCCTGGCACTGCTGAGGACACCCCTGGTAGAGCTGCACAGTGGGCAAGGTATTCAGGGTTTCAGGTGGCACTCCTGCTGCTCAGGCTGGGGATGCAGAAGGATGGAGACATGGGCAGGAGGGCAGCAGTGAGGAGCAGGTCCTGGAGCTGCAGCCTGGCAGGAGTGCCACAGGTAGGTGCTTTTGCCCTGACTGTTTGCTGCGGGGGGCAGCTGGGTGCTGGGGCCCTGCTCTTGCCCAGCTGTCTGAGGCTTGGCTGTGTGTGAGGTCTGAAACCATCTGAGTAGTGGTGACAGCTCAGGCCGAGGTCCCTGGCTGCCTCTTGCCTGTGGGTTGGACTCCAGTGCTGCTTCCTGTTTGCAGATGAAGCTGCTGTCTCGGGCAGTTGAAGTGCTCTGTGGTGCAGGAGTGGCTGCATCCTCACCCTGCTGGTGCAGGCAGTGAGCAGCTACACGTCCTGAAGGTGTGCTGCAGCTCCAGCTGCAGTCTGAGCTTCCATCCATCCCAGACAGGAAACCAGGAGCTATGCAGGTGCCCTGCAGTCTCTGCTCACTGGCACAGCTGCCCTCACTCTGTGCTGCCAACCAGTTTCAGACCGTGCAGGGGGCTGGGGCTGGGTGTGCACAGCAGCCAGAGTGAGCTGGGGAGGGGGGAAGGTGGTGCTGCTGTGCAGGTGGCTGTGCTTGTTCTGCACCCTGCAGGGGTGATGGTCCTGCTGCCTCCAGCGCTGTGCCCAGGGGCAGCCGTAAGGCCGTGACCCCCAGGAGCCCTGTGCAGAGGCTCACCAAGGCCTCCCTGCCTGGTGCCAGCTTTCCCTTTGGCCTCTCTGTTTCACTTCCCACTGAATGCAGTCAGCGTGCTGCAGACACTTTCTGTTGCCCTGTTCTGCTCTCCCCTCCCAGGGGAGTGGGAGTTGTGCCGTTGTGGTAAACCCAAGCTGGAAGCCAAGATCTCCATCAGCTCTATCTCTTTGGAGAGCTCAGGAAGGACATGGGGAGGGTGGCAAGATCTGAGCAGAAAGAAAGAGCAGTGCTGAGCCACTTGTGCCTTGGGGTGTCCAAGGCAGCTGGGGAGCAGGCTCTCAGCAGCAGCTCCTTCCAAGGCATTTCTGCCCCCCTGCTGCATGGCCTGCGAGTGCCTCACCTCTGCCAGCAGCCTCTCCTGCACTGCCTCCAGGCCTTGCCCTGCTCCTGCTCAGATCCCTGCAGCAGCAACCAGCAGACACTGAGTGAAAATGTCACAAAGCTCTGAAAGTTTAACCATGGCAAAGTGCTGGTGGAGTCCTTGTCCTTGGGGGCTGCCAGCTGAGGCAGGTTGTTGTCATTGCAGCAGTGGAAGAGGTCAGCTCAGAGCTGCAGGGGAGTGGGAGGAGGAGGAAAAAAAGTCCAAACAGGTTGTTTGCCTCCTGCTGATCATGCAGCATGTGCTGTGCTGCTCTCTGAGCAGAGACCTCCTCACTGCAGCTCCCTGAGAGGAGGCTGGGAGGGGGGGTTGGGCTCTGCTCCCCAGGATCAGGTGATAGAAAGAGAGGAAATGGCTGAAATTGTGCCAGGGGAGGGTTAGGATGAGGAACAATTTCTGTGCTGCAGGAGTGGTCAGGGGTTGGCACAGGCTGCCCAGGGAGCTGGTGGATTCCCCATCCCTGCAGGTGTGCAAGAACCCTGTGGCCATGACACCTGGTTTGGTGGCCCTGGTGGGGTTGGGTTGCTGGTTGGACTGGAGGATCTTGGAGGCGTCTCCAGCCCTGCTGGCTCTGTGGTCTGTGCTGCTGCCTGCTGCTTGAGGAGAGCTTTGGACTGTGGGGAGCAGGCAGGAGAGGCAGAGGGGAGAGGAGCATGCAGCAGGTGGTGCAGCTGTCCTGAGGCACTGAGCAGGAGGTCGTCTTGCAGGGCACACGACCAGAGAACTTCTTCAGAAGGAACTTTCACTGGGGTTAAAGAAAACAATACCTGAAGGACCTTTCTTGGAAGGAGGTGGTGGACAGGGACAGCTGTGTGCAGCTGGGCACCTGCAGAGCCAGCCCTGCTCCCAGGCACTCAGCAGGCACAGTGCTCCTGGCCCTGGGCACTGCACAGCTGGTGCCACATCTCCAACCAGGCTGTGTCCTGCTGCACCCAAACACATCACCCCTGGGTGCTGGGGGCCCTGGGGAAGCCTGGGGAGCAGTGGGCATGCCTGGGGGGCTGCCTGAGGTTGGAGGCTGTGACAGGCACTCCTGTGCCAGGCTGGAGAGTGGGCTGGCGCTGTGGCTGTGAGTGGTGGGGCTGCTTCTCACTGGGCAGCGAGGGTGGTGATGCTGCCTGCCTTGGAGTGGGTGGCACTGGGGGGTGCTGGGGGGCTGCAGGCAGTGTGCTGAAGATAAGGCACAGCAAGGCTGGAGCCTTGGCTTGAACCTGCTGAGACAGGAGGTGGAGGTGGCACAGCTGCTCTGGTGGGCACAGGGCAGCAGGACAGGCTCCACCAGAGGCCTTGGCCATGGCAGCAGTCTCCAGGCTCCTTCACAGCTCCCTGGGTGCCAGGCGTGAGCCTCAGCTGCCCTGGTGCCTGCCAGTGCATTGTCAGCTCAGCACCACGCCAAGGGCTGCCCCGGAGGCTTGGCCACGCTGTCACCCCGCGCCTGCTGCAGTGTCCTTGGCTGTGCTGTGCTCACGGTGGCAGCAAGGACAAGGCCACCGCTGCTGAGCTGGGCAGAGCCAGGGTGCCCTGTGCCTTGCAAGGGCAGAAGGAGTCGTGGATGGCCCTGCCTAGCTTTGGGGGTCTGCACGTGCCCAGAGCCCCCTGTGCCCAGCAGCACTCTCAAGTCTCCCAGCAGCTGGAGTGTCCCCTGCCAGCCCGCCCTGCAGATGAGTTGCCAGGGTGGCAGCACAGCTGATCCCTGCAGGCTTTCTTCACTGAAGGGGCCCTCAAGCACTGGCACAGGCTGCCCAGGGCAGTGCTGGAGTGGCCTGGCGTGTGGGCAGGGTGCTCAGGGCCGTGGTGACCTTGCAGGGCTGAGCTGGGGGCTGGGCTGGAGGATCTTGGAGGTCTCTGCCAACCAAAGCTGTTCTGTGGCTCTGCTCTGCCTCGCCACGGGGTTTGCTGTGCCTCCGGTTGCGGCTCCACTGGGCGCCACGGGTCCAGGAGGTGGAGGAGGCTCTGCTTGCTCCTGGGGGCACCCTGCGGGGCTCCCCCATTCTCCTGGGTGGCGTCTCTAGCCCCAGCTCAGGACGAAGCCGTTTGTGTGCCCTCGGTAGCCCTCGCAGGGCCCTGCCTCCGTGCCCCTGCTGGCGCCTGCTGGGCGCTGCCCGCCGCGGGAGCTCCCTGCTCCCTGGTGGTTGTTTGGCAGGGTGGGGATTGCTTGTTCTAAGCCCAATTACAGCTGACAGCACTGAGCTGCTTATTTACAAACAGATCCATCTGCTGGTGGCCTGCCTGAGATCACTGCCAGAGCAGCTCCAGGCCCGAGCTGCTGGGGGTGCCCACGCTGGCATCCAGCGCTGCTGCAGGCAGCCTCCTCCTGGGGCAGGGGGTGACAAATCCTGACGGAAGGAGAGCACCAGAGGGCTGTGTCTTGGCACCAGCTGGCATGGAGCCGTGTGGCACGCTCAGGGTGGCAACTCAGACCATTGGGAAGGGTCTGGGGGTAGACACCAAGGCCTTGGGGGAGCATTCTGTGCCTCTTGGGTCTGTTGAGCAGCAGGACCCAGGGCTGCTGCCCACCGGGGTAAGCTCTGGCTGGTTCCTGAGCTTCCAGGAGCTCACTGGATGCCTGAGGCAGGACAAGAATCCTCCTTGGGAGCTGCAGCCACCTGATGGCCTTGGTGGAGGGAGCAGGTAGGAGGAGCAGGCAGCACCTGGGGAGTGAGGCTTCTGCTGCCCAGCGCTCCTGGAGCCACTCAGCTTCAGCAGGGTAGAGGAGCAGGGTCAGGGCGTGGGGACTGGAGAGCCCTTGCAGTGCTGCAGGCTGCTTGCAGCTTCCTGTGGATGCTCAGCTGCAGCTTCACAAAGGTGTGAGGCACTGTGAGCCAGGTCTGGGCTCCCCCGGGCTGGGTGCTCTCTGCTCCCTCTTTACTGCCAGTGGGATCCATGGGGAGAGGGCAGAGACTCGAAGAGCAAACCTGTGTGAGACCTGACGTGAGGGCAGCAGGGCACAGGTGCCCCTCAGTGAAGCAAGTAAAATGGGCACCAGTGGGTGCCATGGAGGTGAGTGAGGCAGTCCTGCTGGGTAAGGAAGGTGGTAGCTGCAGGCCTGCTTTGGGCTCTGACTTACCCAGCACTGCTCCTTGGTGCCTGCAGATGATCCCTGGAGCTTGGTGGGTGAGGAGCTGGAGCTTGGTGTCTGGGGCTGGGGCAGCAGAGCCCTGCTCCTGCACATGGCAGCCTGTGCTCACCCCAGTTGCAGGGCTGAGGTTCTCTCATGGGCACTGCACCTTCCCCATCCTGCTGGGCTGGGACACTGGGTTTGACCTGCAGGGGCTGAGGTGATGGAGTGGACTGGGGGGGTGCAGACTGGGGGTGCCTGTGGTGCCTTCCATGGGCTGTGGCAGCAGGGTGTGTGGACAGGGGGCATTTGGTAGCACTGCAGAGAGCTGCACCCAGCTCAGATCCTCATCCAGACTTGCTGCCTGGGTCTGGCAGGGCAAGAAGACCATCCCCAGCTGTCTGTCCAGCTAAGGGCTGTTTGGGAACCACATTTCCTGCCATCATTTCGTGGCAGGGATGCACTGCAGTGTGGCCCTGGCACACTCCATGCTCCACATCTCCTTAAGCAATGGATCCTTGGTGGCTCTCCAGAGTGGTGAGAAGTGCCCTGAGCTGTGAGCATCCTGCTGCTGGGCAGCAGCAGCCTGTGGCTCCAGGTGACCAGGGCAGCAGTTCTGGTGACAAATGCTCCCCAAATGGGTACAAGGAGGAGGGGCAATGGCTTTGAGCTGGAGGAGGGCAGATCTAGGCTGGGCATGAGGAAGAAATTCTCAACAGTGAGGGTGGGGAGGCACTGGCACGGGCTGCCCAGGGAGGCTGTGGCTGCCTCCTCCCTGGAGGTGTTCAAGGCCAGGCTGGATGAGGCCTTGAGCAAGCTGGGCTGGTGGGAGGTGTCCCTGCCCATGGCAGGGGGTTGGAGCTGGGTGATATTGAAGGTCCCTTCCAAGCCAAAGCCCTCCAGGATTCCCTGAGGATGTGATCCAGCCCTGCTTTATCCAGCACCTGAAGCATTCTGGCTGGGCAGCAGTGATGTGCAAAGGGATCTTGTGATGCTGTTTGGAGGGAGAGGGCAGAGCACAGTGAGAGCATGAGGATAAAACTTGAGTGTTTTGAGGCTGTTTTGCTTCTTGTTAGTGAGATCTGGGGCTGGGTTTACTTCGGTGCTTGCACATCCCTCAGCCTGCACAATCAGCCAGGGCTGGGCACCTTCCCTGCCTTGTTTTGTTCAGGCTCAGTGTTGGTTGGAGTCAGCCTACAGGAAGGCTGGGGAGGGACTTCTCAGGATCTCAGGTAGTGATAGGACTAGGGGGAATGGAATGAAGCTGGAAATGGGGAGATTCAGGCTGGATGTGAGGAAGAAGTTCTTTACCATGAGAGTGGTGAAGCCCTGGAATGGGTTGTCCAGGGAGGTGGTTGAGGCCCAGTCCCTGGAGGTGTTTAAGACCAGGCTGGACGAGGCTGTGGCCAGCCTGATCTAGTGTAGGGTGTCCCTGCCCATGGCAGGGGGGTTGGAACTAGATGATCCTTGTGGTCCCTTCCAACCCTGACTGATTCTATGATTCTATGATTCTATGATTCTATGAAAGGCTCACAAGTTAAGGGAGGTTCCTCCTGAACTCAGGAGTTTGGGACTCCCCCTAATGAAGTGGGGTCCCAGAACACCCAGCCTGAGATCACTGCAGGGCACTGTTCCTGTGTGACCTTCCCTTCCTCAAATGCACTCAGGGTGTGCACTTTAAAGCTTCCAGTGAGTGGCTAAATCCTGATCTTCAGATGGTTCCCCGGCGCTGTGAGCAGCCAGGGCTGGCTGGGAGGGTCTCAGATGTTCCCTGTCATGCTCTGTGCCAGGCTGGCCCTGCCTGCTGCCATCCTCAGCTCCAGCGGCTTGCCCTTAATGAGCTCCCTGAAGGCCACCCCGTGGGACCTCCCCCAGAGGGGAGCAGCACAAGGCCATCAAAATGATAAAGGCCTTGAGAGCTCTGCCTGCTGCTTTGTGTGCAGGGATGAATGAGCCTCCTGCCCCTCTGCTGGAGGCAGCCGGCAGCTCTGGGGAGAGCTTTCATGTGGATGGCCCTGAAATAAAGCTCTGGCCTGGCTCAGTGCAACCCCTGCCTGGCTGCAGCTTCAGAGCTTCCTGGCAGTGCAGACACCCCTGACAGATGCTCATCTGATCTGCTGCTCAGCCCCTGGTGGGAGATGTGCCACACTCTCCGCTTGCTCTGGGAGCTGGCTTTGCCTGGTGTTTGGTTGGGCTGGGTGCTGGTGGAGAGCAGCCATCCCACAGCAGCTCCTCCTGGGGCCAAGGCTGAGGCCATGTCCTCCTCCTGCCTTCCCTGGGCTGAGCAGAGCCTCCCTCTGCAGAGGGAGACACCCAGCTGTGTTTCCCCCTCGCTTTACTTCTCCAGTTCTGTACACCATGGATCCAGGCTGCAAGTTCAGAGCCTGCTTGGAATGGGGACTGCAAGTCCTGCTGCTGGGGTCCAGGCTGTGCCTCCCACCCGTGTGGGGTCCGTGGCAGAAGGTGTGCAGGGCAGGCTTAGGAGATCCGTACACTCAGAGAAAGGTTTGGGTCGGAAGGGACCTCCAGAGGTCATCTAATCCAACCCCTGCAGTGAGCAGGGACATCCTCTGCTAGGTTAGGTTGCTCAGAGCCTTGAATCAGGGCAGCCCTTCAGTGGTGAGATCCTGCTGCAGGCCCCGAGCAGGAGCTCTGCTCTGTCCCCCGTGGTGGGGATGGAAGCAGCTTCAGTGGGTGAGCAAGAGCTGTCAGTGCTGCTGGAGCCCAGCATTTGGTGCTGCTTTGCATTTGTTAGCATGCACTAATTACTCCCCACTGCTGGTCTTTCAGGTGGGTAGTGACGATGCAACAGTGAGAGGCTCACGATCAATTAAAAGAGATTTCAGAACGTTAGGGCTCCTGCTAAAGGGATCAGGATCAGTTGTGTTCTCTGCTGTCCCTCTAACGTCAGTGGTGGATGAGGGAACATTGAGGAAGAGCCAACAGGTCAATTCATGGCTCCGGGGCTGGTGCCATCAACAGGGATTTGGGTTCTACAATCATGGTTTGGTTTTCAAGGCAGCAGAGCTGAAAACAACTTATGGGACACACTTGTCCCAGAGGGGGAAAAGGATCCTGGGGCAGGAATTGGCAGGGCTCATAGACAGGGCTTTAAACTAGATTTGAAGGGGGAGGGGTTAATAGTCTCCTGCTGGCCTGTGACAAACAGAGGGGCAGCTCACCTGAGGCAGAGGGATGGAGAGCTGGTAAGGGCTCTCCACTTGCTGCCCTGAGACAAGCCACGAATGATGCACCAGGACACCCTGTGGAAACCAAGGGAGTTGGCACAGGAGGACGACAGGGCCAGCCCAGCTGAAGTGCTTCTATGCAAATGCACGCAGCTTGGGCAACAAACAGGATGAGTTAAGGGCCACCGTGCTGCTGGGACGCCATGACACAGTGGGCATCACCAAAACTTGGTGGGATGACTCCCATGGCTGGAACGTAGGGATAGACGGGTATAAGCTTTTTAGGAAGGATAGGCAGGGAAGGAGAGGAGGAGGTGTTGCCCTCTATGTCAACAACCAGCTGGAATCAGCAGAACTCCACCTGGGGAGGCATGATGAGTTGGTTGAGAGTGTATGGGTTAGAATTAAAGGCAAGACAGGGGAAGGAGATATTACTGTGGGGGTCTCCTACAGGCCACCTGACCAGCAGAACCAAGCAGATGAGGCCCTCCACAGGCAAATAGAAGCGGCTTCCAGGTCACAAGCCCTGGTCCTCATGGGGGATTTCAACCACCCTGACATCTGCTGGAGGGACAACACAGCAAGGCACCAGCAATCCAGGATGTTCCTGGACTGCATAGAAGACAACTTCCTCCTCCAAATGGTAGAGGAACCAACAGAAAAGGTGCTACGCTGGACCTTGTTCTCACCAGCAGGGAAGGGCTGGTAACCAATGTGAGGCTCAGAGCCAGCCTTGGCTGCAGTGACCATGAAGCAGTTGAATTTAATCTCCTCAGGGCAATCAGGAGGACCTATTCTAAGCTTACGACCCTAGACTTTAGGTGTGCAGACTTCGATCGCTGCAGGGATCTGCTAGCCCAAGTGTCGTGGGACGAAGCCCTGGAGGGAAGAGGGACCCAGGACAGCTGGTCAGTATTCAAGGACCACCTCCTCTGTGTCCAGGAGCTATGTATACCTATAAGGAGAAAAGCAGGAAGGAATGCTAGGAGGCCTGCCTGGATGAACAAGGAGCTGCTGGACACACTATCACTTAAAAAGAAACTCTACAGGAAGTGGAGGGAAGGACAGATAGAACAAGGGGGAGATAAGGAAGCTGCCTGAGCAGCAAGAGGCCTGGTTAGGAAAGCCAAAGCAGAGTTGGAGTTGAATCTAGCCAGGGAGGTTAAAGGGAGCACTAAGAATTTCTACAGGTATATTAATGGCAAGAAGAAGACCAGGGAAGGTGTGGGCCCCCTCAGAAAGGAAAGTGGTGAATTAGTCACAAGGGATGTGGAAAAGGCTGAGGTACTCAATCACTTCTTTACCTCAGTCTTCACTGCAAGGGCCTCCAGCCACACTCCTGGTGTCATGGCAGACGATGCCAGGGACAGGGAGGAAGAACTGCCCATGGTAAGTGAAGCTCAGGTTGGTGATCACCTGAAGAACCTGAAAGTGTTCAAGTCCATGGGACCCGACGGGATACACCCACGGGTGCTGAGAGAACTGGCAGATGAGGTTGCCAAGCCCCTCTCTAGTCTATTCCAAAAGTCCTGGCAGCCTGGGGCAGTCCCCACAGGCTGGAAAAGGGGAAACATTGCTCCCATCTGCAGAAAGGGTAAGAAGGAGGAACCAGGGAACTCCAGGCCAGTCAGTCTCACCTCTGTGCCCGGAAAGATCATGGAGCAGATCCTCCTGGAGGCACTAATGACTCAGAAGAACAGTGAAGAGGTGATTGGGAATAGTCAGCATGGCTTTGCCAAGGGCAAATCCTGCCTGACAGAGCTGGTGGCCTTCTATGAGCAGGTGACAGCATTAATAGATGAGGGGCGAGCAACTGATGTCGTTTACCTGGCCCTGAGCAAAGCCTTCGACGCCGTCCCGCACCACCTCCTGGTCTCCAGGCTGGTGACACATGGGTTTGATGTGTGACCACTAGATGGATACAGAACTGGCTTGATGGCCGCACCCAAAGAGTGGCTGTCAACGGGTCCATGTCCCAATGGAGGCCAGGGACAAGCAGAGTCCCTCAGGGATCAGTCCTGGGACCTGTCTTGTTCAACATCTTTGTGGGTGCCATGGACAGTGGCATCAAGTGCACCCTCAGCAAGGTTGCTGATGACACCAAGCTGTGTGGTGCAGTGGACACGCTGGAGGGAAGGGATCCATCCAGAGGGACCTGGACAGGCTGGAGAGGTGGGCACAAGCCAACCTCATGAGCTTCAACAAGACCAAGGGCAGGGTCCTGATCTGGGTCGAGGCAATCCCAGGCACAAATCCAGGCTGGGCAGGGACTGGCTGGAGAGCAGCCCTGAGGAGAGAGCCTTGGGGGTGCTGGTGGACGAGAAGCTCAACAGGAGCTCTCAGTGTGCACTTGCAGCCCGGAAAGCCAATCAGATCCTGGGCTGCATCAGGAGAAGTGTGACCAGCAGGGCAAGGGAGGTGCTTCTCCCCCTCTACTCAGCCCTGGTGAGACCCCACCTGGAGTACTGCGTCCAGTTCTGGAGCCCCTATTACAGGAGGGATGTGGAGGTGCTGGAGCGTGTCCAGAGAAGGGCCACGAGGAGGAGCAGAGGGCTGGAGCACCTCTCCTGTGAGGACAGACTGAAGGAGTTGGGGCTGTTCAGTCTGGAGAAGAGAAGGCTCCGAGGTGACCTCATTGTGGCCTTCCAGTATCTGAAGGGGGCTCCAAGAAGGCTGGGGAGGGACTTCTCAGGATCTCAGGTAGTGATAGGACTAGGGGGAATGGAATGAAGCTGGAAATGGGGAGATTCAGGCTGGATGTGAGGAAGAAGTTCTTCACCATGAGAGTGGTGAAGCCCTGGAATGGGTTGTGCAGGGAGGTGGTTGAGGCCCCGTCCCTGGAGGTGTTTAAGACCAGGCTGGACGAGGCTCTGGCCAGCCTGATGTAGTGTGGGGTGTCCCTGCCCATGGCAGGGGGGTTGGAACTAGATGATCCTTGTGGTCCCTTCCAACCCTGACTGATTCTATGATTCTATGAATTATTCCCAGGAATAATGACCCTGTAGCAGCTCTCCTCGACTGAGGCTGCTTTGGGAAGCAGGCAGGGGGGCAGGGCATGGTGGGTACCCCTCAGTGACGCACAGCAGGATGTGGTGGGGCCACTGCCAGTTCTCCCCTGCAGCTGTGTGCCTGCTGCTAAATGCCAGCTGCTCAGGGATCCACTCCTGCTCTTGCTCCCAGTGCTCTCTCCCTTCAGTGAGGAAAGCCTTCAGCCTCTGGGGTGAAAGTGGAGGTGTTCCAGGTCACCATGGGGAGCTCCT